>JABSTQ010009911.1:0-600000 GCA_013358835.2 Ixodes persulcatus
TTTCATGAATCCTACCTCTAGAATCCATCATTATCCGACACTCTAAGTGTAGACCAATGCCGTCACTAAATGCTCGTGTTTGACACTGATAGGCCCGCCCTTCGAAGCAGCAGCATTTGGTTTTCTTCGTTCCTTTACAGTGACCTTTTTAATGTTGAGTTTGACCGCGTGAAGAATTTAATGCTCACGCCAAGCCTACAAAAATGTGTATATAATCCAATTCATTTTCTAAAAATTTAATCGGCGTTTATTCTATAATCGGTTCATTCGCAGGTTAATCGATTAACTCCCCAGTCCTACTATAGATTCTTATAGTATACATACAGTGTGTACGGTTTTGATTCGAACGGACTTTCGCCATTACCTTGCACTTCTTAGCTCGGCTGACATTATAGAGGCGGGGAGGAGGGGGGAGAAAGGAAAGGGGGATAATCGTAATGGTAATTTGGCTGATTAGCTAAAGTTTGTTCATTAACTTTTTTATTTATTGGTTTTAGGGGAATGTTTGAATTATAGTATTGACAGAAATAACTATAATAGGCCAAGCATTTTTTTTTTCATTTGCGAAAATAATGTGTCTTCGTTTTTTAGATAATCGATCGTTTTTCGATATGTCTCGCCCGATTTTAAAATATCGCGCAAAAAAAGCGCCGCAAGTCTTGTTCCCAATGTCGCTTTGAAGGGTGACGTAGTTGTGTCAACCATGTCGTCACCCAAGGAGCACACTTCCTCGGCCCAAGCTTGTGCCAGATCGGCGTGAGCTAGAGCCGACTTGGCTCAAGCCTGGCCCAAGCTCGCGCCAAACTGGTCCAAGTATGAGCCGGGGAAGTGTGCTGTTAGGGCACCACCTTCTCAGCGTATCCTTGGCGGTTAAACACCACTGAGAGTAATTACAGCCCGTGCACTAGAATTGTGACGTCATGACAGTGAGGTCGAGCGGAAGTCATCGATTGGATACGAGTGCTTCGTTAGTGCTTGGCTGGGCCTCGCGTCCAATCACCGTGTCGAAGGACGCTCGGCATCGGGTTCGGGTCCAGTTGCCCAGTTGGCGCCATTCGTCCGCGAAGCCGTTCCATAGAAGAAGAAGGGGGGCGTTCGGAGGTCTTCATTACTCTACACTCTAAGAGATGCCTGCACGTCCACTTACCCGCAAAACACTCAAAGAGCCAATCTCTCCGATTTAAGAAATCAGCTCAGCGAATGATGAAGCGGAACATCTGTTTAGACCTGAAAATGAACTCGGCGCTGTGGCATTACGCGATGCAAAGCGTGAAGCTTGCATTGCGTAATGCAACAGCGCAGATTTAATTTGAAGGTCTAAACACATGTTCCGCCTCATCATTCGCTGAGCTGATTTCGTAGATCGCAGAGACTGGCTCCTTGAGTAATTTGCGGGTAAGTGGACGGGCAGGGATTTCTTAGAGTGAAGGCGGCGTTGGGTGGGTGCGCCGACAACACAAAAGACGACAAATCTGAAGAGTTCAACACTCTTCTGAGCGTCATTGCAAGCAAAGCTTGCAGTGCTTGATTTTTTTTTTTGGCGCGCAATCTGGCAAACATTTTTGAGATTATATTGATTAATATCTAAATGTTATTAACTTATAGCAATTTATTTCTAATTTGACTGTCCTACAATAGTAAATGTCTTTAACACCTCAATTTATAGATGACCCATAAAAGCAATGGTTAAAAAGTAATTTAACTTACCCATTTAGATAATTATCACTTATCCTGGCGATTTTCCTCTTATCTAATGTCCGTCGAACCTGATGAATACCTGGTGAAGACTGCAATCGTAAAATTCTTTTACCTTTAAAAACAAATTATGTTCAAATGAAAGTCATGTGTGGTATATAATATATTACGCAATAATGCACAATTGAAGAAAATAATGTTACCTAAAGGTTACCTTCAAACTTCCACAACAGTCAACATGTGAGGGCCCGAGTAAATAAATTAATTAAATTGATTACCAGAAAATTTGGAGGAGAGCGAAACCACACGAGAGAACTCTGGCAAAGTTTGGGCTTTCCAAGGAAAACGGGATGTTACTTCGTATATTTGCAGATAGTGTATAAAAGTGTTTTTCTGCACGTTGGCTCTCGCTTGGTTGTTTGTGTGCAAAAGGTGGGATACCGCTACGCACATGTGGCATGAACAACGTGGCTGACACATTTGACTTTTTTATTTTTGTGCGTCACTGTCAAGGTCGAGACTCAACTGTGTCGTAACTACACTTTTATAAACACGATAACAAAAAAAAATATTTCTGCGCAAAAGAAAAATTTACGAAACACGTCAAATAAAAGTGCTTTAGAGAGAGATTCGCAAATTGTCTACCAACGAACAACTTCATATAAAACGACGTAAACAATTGGCAGCGACATTTACCTTCAAGTCCTATAATGCATACAATGAAATAGAGATAACTTGTGTGTCACGTGAGATATATTTTCCCGCTAAATTTAGCCGAAAAACTGAATGGTTTTATAGGTCACGTGACGTCATAGTACGTGACGTAGATTTTTCACGCTAAATTCAGCGGGGAAACTGGACTGTTTGTTTATGCTAAAAAAAAGCGGCGTAGAAACTGCATCGTGACGTAGCCGGTGGGAGGAGCCTAGTCTCCATCGCCAACAAACTACATCGAAAGAGAACTGCAGCGTCAAGTGTCCGGTGACGGCGACGAACAGTGCCGATTGAGTTGAAACTACATCGGTTTTTGTATTGTTTTTTTTTTTTTTTTCCTTCTGAAATGTCCCTACAGGGGATTTCGGAGAATCGCAAAACTCGCCAGTGAAGGGTTGTAGAAAACACTACTCTTTAAGTATCCCAAACGTATACTTTAGAGCAATTTAAATACTTTTATTAAAAACAATTTCGCATGAAATATGTATTTTACATAAGTTGCATACAAACTATTAGCAGTAGCTGCAGCTTTTTTCGTTGTACAGGCAGGCAGTCATGGCCGACAACGCGAAAAAGCGCAAGTTGGGTTCACGCGTGTTGGTCCGTAAAATTAGACTCCTGGTCGATTTTGTGACCGAGAATAAAGTTCTAGTGAAGGCTGACACCGACCGTCCTCTGACGAAGCCAGAGCGGGATGATTTATGGGATGAATGAAAGGTAGAATTACGACAAAAACATGATACACGGAAAGTGAGGCGTGCATGAAGTCGAGAATACGATTTTGCAGTTTGTGAATGGTCCTTAAAATGACCGCTTTGTGTTCTGGGGTGGGACAAACAGAGTCCAAAGTTCTAGCCACAGTCAGGAGAGAACGTGTCCTAGGGGGACATGAGATGGCACTCAATTCCATTCTAAAGGGTGAACATCGAAGATCTCTTCACCCTCGTCCTCGTCGCCAGCTTCGTCGTCGTCTCCACTCTCCTTCTCCGTGTCGCTTGCATCGAGGGGACTGATGACTGGTTCGAGGTTCGACTCTGGAACATCGCATTTCCGAAACTTCGCCTCCATTATTTTCACATGCTCTACCCAGTCATGCCAATGGACAGTTGTTACGTTGTCCACTGCTGCCCTCAAGAGCCGCTCAGCGTCATTGGGCTTGAATGAGGCGTTCTGGGAGGCGACCTCCAGCTTTAATCGTGCCCATACCAACTCCATGGGATTTAGGTCGAAATGGTATAGTGGAAGCCTCAGCACTGTGTGTCCCGCATCCGTAGCTATGACGTCAACTTTGTAATTTTTGTAGTGATCCTTCACCGTTGCCACAAGGCTAAGGTCTTTTTTCTTCATTGTGGCAGTCCAGTTTAGGCTCTTGGAACAGAGCCACTGCTGGATCTCGCCATTCTTTGTTGTCATTCTGGGAATAGCTACAGCCTTTCTGCTGTGGTACGGCGCGTTTTCTATAACAATTACGCTGTTAGGCTCGATGAGGTCCAGCAGATGAAGAAACCATGCTTCAAACTTTTCGAGTCTATTTCATCGTGTTATTTGCCCTTTTTCACACGGAACATGTTCAGCCAGCCGGACACGAAGCCAGTGTCACTTCCTGCGTGAGTGACAATCACTCTTTAACCTTTTCCAGAAGGAGCCTTTAGCCCGGTCGTCAGTAAAGGCATGGAAGCTTGACTTGCTGACTTTATGGTGCTCTCAGTCCACACCTTGTCGACTCTAAGGCCGGCGTTCACCCAAGTCTCGTCCTGGAATTAGATCTTGCGGTTCTGGGCTATTTGCTTTCCGCTTGCCCTCAATTACCACCGCCTCCACTCAAGGGTGTCCTCTATCTTGATTAAGAAGAAGTTGCGATTGCGTTTCTGTTTTTCGAATCCCATGTCTTTCAACAGGCAATAAAGGGTAGTCCTGGAACCAGACGGCAGCACGTCGTCTTCTTAGAGACGAGCGGCAATTTTCTTAAACGTCGGGTGTGGTAGTCCTACAATAGAAGTTGTGCAGGCAGCTTCTCACGGCCGTCAACGTATAGGCGTCGTGACTTGAAATCTTCATCTTTTTGTCAGCAGAATTCGGGCGCTTCTTCGAAAAAGTTTTCACAGCTCCGTTGGCACGTTTGAAGCCACGCTTGATCTCGTAGACCGAGCTAACACTGATCCCCGTCGCGTCGGCAATCAGGTGGACGACTTCCACCACAATTTGTTTCTTTGTGCGGCCGCCGCATCCAAGAATAAACGATCAAAACACACTGACTTGTCTGGCTCGACAGGAAATTTCCACTTGCGGTACGTATAAGTACACCCGAGGGGAAACGCCTTCAGGAATGGGTGCTGACAACACGGTCCGAGCAGCGGGAATTGCGGCAGCCGCCATTTTGCAAAGCGAGCGACAGCGGCTGGTCGGCTGGCTACGAACAACGATGTCCAGATCGTGTGGGGCGTTGAATTAGGTGAATACACGCGTATCAAGGTGATATAACATATATCCTACTAAGAATAACAAGTTTATTTAGGCCTACATAAGGCTCGCTTCCCAGATAGCATATTTTTGTAGAAACTACTTTGCAGAACGGAATATTACGGGCGACAGCGTCTAACTAAGAAGCACGCGACGAGAGGGACACACCCACTTTTTTCTTGTGGTAAAAACGGGTATAGATCCTGCAGGATTTATTGAGCTGCAGTGACCTAGATCGGGCTTCCCCAAAGCCCCTTGTGTGGCTTTGGGGAATTGGGGTCTATGACTTTTAGGTGCCCGGGCTTTTCGGTGCACGGACATTTTGGTGCGGAACTTTTCGGTCCACGGACATTTCGGTGCACGGCCTATCAAAATCGCAAGGTTATTTCCTTTTTGTTTTCTTTAAACGTAGTAAGCACTATTTTAGCTAGAACTTTTTTTTTGCGCCTTGTAAATTGTAGACTCCATCATCCATTTGTCACTTACTGATATACGACCTATGCGCATTTGTTAGGGGCAGCACCATCCTCCATGCGGATTGGAGACGTTGGACGTTATGGTTCGTTTGCTTGTGTCTCTTTTCCAGCGTACGCAATAGACGCATCACATCGTCTTTACGAATTGGGTCGATAGAGGCGTTCTCGGCGACTTCTGTGAGTTGTCATGTCTTATGTGTTGTGGATGCCCCTCATAGGTGCATTCAGTAGCGATACATAAAGCTGGAGAGACGTTTACTTACGAGCACTTGTGCAAAAAAAGCGCTGCTTAAACTGGCAAGCTTGTGTTGTGTCTTTCTCAGTGCTGCATGTAACCTACAAGACAGATAGCTTCCAGCAATGTGCATTTAGCTTGATTACATTATTTGGCAGTCAACGAGTGAAATCAGTCAACGACACAAAATGATGTATACCGACTAAAGAGCAAAACCTTAGGGAGGCTGGCGAAAATAAAATCTCTCAGGGAAGGTCAGAAAATTAAAAGTATAGACTATCTGGTTACGTTATTAACTTGGCTATTTCCTTACTCTTCTTGATTATGAGTTTTTCTATTTAACTGCTCATCCTACAATGTACCATTTCTCACTTTTTAAAAGCTCAGAGCTTGAGCTCTAAAATCATGTTTTTCCAAGGTGATTTACAAGCACAAGTGCAGTAGAATTGACTTCCAAACATAAGAGCTCGAGATCCAAACTTTCACTGTTGCACAGTGGATTCCAGAAGAAGCAACCTGCCATTACGATAAAAAGCCAACCAGAACAATCGGATAGGGTAGACAATTTAGCTGACCTCGGTTCGCTCATGACCTGCCACATCTCAAATATAATTGGACAGTCGGGCACTATTTGAGGTTATTATTTGGAAAATATGCAGAAATCCTGCTTTTTAAAATAGTATATATAGAATGGCATAAATATACAGTAATGATGTAAAACTCACCGGAGAAATCGGCGCCCGCAGATAGAGAGCTCGCATTTTTGTCAAAAGTGAATTTTATCATGAACGCATGGCTCTAAATTTTCTCGTCATAGATGTGTTTCGGTAAATTGTTTCAGCATTATTTGCAAAAATATCTATGGCTACAATGTCAAAACTAGCCAAAACAGACATTTCTAAGCTTAGAGGTGCTGTGATATTGCCTGCCCAAGTCGTCTGCTTTGCAATGAGTGCTTGCTATGCTCATTCGGAGAGGATGCGACGAGCGAACCGCTCAGTTAACCTGTTCGTCTGTTTCGGCTAGTTTTGGTGCACAGAAATCTCGCAAATAATGCTCAAACTTTTCACAAAAACAAATCTACACTGAGAAGTTTTTACAAGCATGAGTCTACGACTAAACCACACCTTCGATGAAAATCCGAGCTCTCTACATGCAGGCTCTAGTTTTTTCCGTGAGTTTTAAATCGACACCATTTATTCATGCCATCCTATATATTGAAGAACATAGATGTTTATTTACAACATTAATAGTCGTGTCTGCTGTGGTTTGCTCGATTGTTCGGCTTCAGAAGTAGGAGAGACCCGCGTGCTTACGTAAAATGTGTACCATCGTAAGTGGCAAATGGCTGGGTGGCAGCGTTCCAAACAGCAAGCTAGTGTGAGTGCAAAAGGGAACAGGAATGCGCTTTATCGAGCAGGTAGAATTCCCATAACAGGCATGTAGTATAAACGACGCGTTAGTTTAGGAAATCTTGTCGCAAGCCAGGGGCATAGCCAGAAAGGGGGGGGGGGGGGCTTATGGGGCTTCAGACCCCCCTGCCCCCCCCCCCCCAAGTCCAGCCGACCCTATGATATAAAAATGCATTTCGACCCCCCTCCCCCTCTCCGCACGGGACGTCATCGACATCACGGGCACTTCAGCCTCCCCCCCCCCCCCGAAAAGAATTTCTGGCTACGCCACTGTAGCAAACCCCATCGCCCACCTTTTTACAGGACATCTCGCACAAGGAGGGGCTCATGTAATACTACTCATCACAAGAAACTCTCCTGTATGAACGCTGGATTTGGTAGTGTGACCAGCTATTTTTTACCAGCTTCTATTTTCTTATTTCGCTTTATTACCTTTATTGTTCCAATGCTTCAAATGATGACTTTTGCAAAAAAAAAAACGACTCGCAATGAATCTTTTGTAGAAATAACGATTCGAGAGTAAATGGTTCAAGTACCCTCTCTTTCTTCGTTCTGGCCGAGCAGAGAGGAAAGATGGTTTGTTAATGTTGACTTCGGAGCAGAAGATAACCCATGATGGGGACGAAGGCGAGTTTGGGGGAGCCGTATCTAAGTCCCAGCGGCTCAATGGGCGAACAGGATGTGGCTGACGTTCTGGGTGTCTAACGGGTGGAAGAGGCCTTGCGCGCGCGTTGTTTTCTAACTACTTAGTCTCGAACCCAGTCGAGTGTCTTGGTGGCAGCACATATTCGTCAAAAGGTGGATTAACCGGCAGTTATTGGGCTCAAACATTCTTGCCAGTGCTCACAAAGGGTGCATAATAGTTAAGCTTGCGGCTCGCGATAGAGGCAATAGTGTAACATAGAATATGATGCAGCGGGTTGCTACCATTCTCTTTATTGAAGGAAATTGCAATAAATATTAACTAATGAAAAAACTAGAACCATAAGGAAACAGACTTCACAAGCTCTTCAACGAAAAGAAGTAACAACAACATTGGCAACAATGCATAAGTGCCAATCATCGCAACTGCGACACTAAAGGACCACAATGGGTGGCAGGTTAATAAGCAACGGGAGGCTCCACAGCCAGCGCTAGCTTTCTACCTTCCGTCGTGCTTTCGCCCATGAGACGCGGAAGTTTTATTCAAAGTAGAAAGCTCGGGCTAGATGTGGTGCTTCTGGTTGGTTCTTAAAGGTTCCCTGTGGAGGTTCTTTAGATCGACTATACACGGCGACAACTCACTCTGCTGGCTCTAAAAATCCCAGAAATCCTCAAATCATGAGGTGACGCGGATGATTACCCTACTTAATAAGCAATCAAAGATCGCAACACTCCGATTTACTCTCCGGCGATCGGTGGAGCATGTCCCGAAACCAGGGCCACTCTCAGTCATTATACCTTTCCACAACGGGCGCAGCCATCTTGAATGTCGTCACTCCCTGTATGCGGTAAAACATCGTCTTGTTCTCTTTACGCCGCTGCAGGGTGTTCACGAAAAATGCGTGATTGTCACACATTCATGTTTTGCCGCATCTATATTCTCTCGCATATTCAAGGTTGAAATGTTTTATTATTTTTGGTTCCGCATAGAAGATATGGAACGCACGTGAAGAACGAAAGACAACGAAAAATGTCTATAGACCGTTTTACTGAAAGAGGGTGAGAGAGAAGAGGGGAAAGGGCTACCGGCGCTTTTCCACTTGCTGGTGCGTTAGAAAGAGTGAAAGTCCCGGATGAGAGGCATCGCCGGATTTAGGTGTATGCATCGCCCGAAACTTGTTCGCGATTTCTTCTCTGGTTTAAACTCCCAAACCTAATTTGAGCCACGGGCTTCAATGGCGACAGTCCCCCCGCTCATCGGGACACCGTTGCTCGGTCGCACGAGTAAAGACAGAAAGCGTCGAATACTCTTCGAGGACCTACGAGCACGTGAAATATTGACGAGATCAAAGCAGCATATCGCACTTTTAACCTTCGTAATAGAGCGATCTCACCAAGCGAAATGCGCAGGCGCGCGCATTCCGAAAGTCGTGCAGCCGCCATACTTGTTGTCATCGCTTTCCGGCTTCCCGGCTGCATAGGGCTGCGGTGAGCGTACATCATCGAACATCATCCTTTGGGACGCCCCGGTATCGGCTTGCAATCTTCTGTCATGTGTGCACTTCGTAAGAATGTGTTGTTTGTGATGTCTTAGCTTTTCAGCAAGCGCAGAAAAACAGTGGTGGTAATCTTATCGCTTTAGAATCGCTGCGTCGTCTGCTTCCACGGTTGAGTCGTTCACGCGCTGGCCTCACTGCGGTCGCGGGAAAAAAAAACGATGCCACGACTCGAGCACTCCAGTTGCTCGGACGTCTCAATGAACTTCTAAACAAGTGAACATATATTTCAAAGGCAAACAACAAAAAAATTCGAGTGACCATCTGTTCGGTGTTGCATTGCGGAACAGCATCGAGCGTGTCGGTGGGGGACGGAGCTTGGTAGTGCTCGTGCTTGTGCATAACGTTTAATCAACAATGAAGTAGGCAGAGCTAAATAGACTTTCTCGGGGAGCCATAGTTTTCTAAAAGTCGTTTCATTCTGACTGACAGCCTGTGTGACAAGGTGAAGAGGAACTGCGGGGAGTCGCCTGCTCGAAAAAACGAAAAGATCTACAGAAATAACATGCCTGACGCGCCGTAACAACTCGCCTCTTTCAAAAGGAAGCAACCATGCCAGGTACCTAAATGCGTTTGTGTAGATGAGTTTTCGTGTACAATTTCTGTTCAGTTTTATTTTGTTTGAGCAAGCTTTGAACAATAACAGTTAAAAGTTGGACTGTTGGGCTAATTGGTTGTTGAAGCGACATTATTAAAAACAAAAACAGCGCGAAAGGACGAGATAAAGTAGAAGGAGCACGCAGGACGGACGCTGCCCAGCGTGCTCCTTCCAGTTTTGTCCCTTTCCTTTGTGCTGTTTTTAATCACGTCACTAACAGTCGCTCGACTGAGAAAAGGTTTTTTTCTGCGGTTTTGATTGGTGTTAATGCTGATCAGATAACGCCAGTAGAAATAAAGTTATGGCATAATCGACCACCACAAGGCAGGCGAAGTTCTTTCGCTGCCTTTTTGGCGGTGTTTCACCTCCAAATTGCATTATGCGGTGTTTTTCACGTTTACTGTGAAAAAAAAAAAAAAAAATAAGACTGCATGCTTTCGGAAAAAATGGTTTTATTTCAAGCGATGCATATTGGGAATCACTGTTTCTTTTTTTAATTGATTCTCTTTATTTTTTGAAGTGCAGTTGTGCTCAAAACATGTCGTCGCAATAGCATTTATATCCACCAAAGCACATGGAGCAAAACGTGTTTTAGAAACGGCCGCCACAAAACAGCGCGGTGGTTTCGATTAAGAAAGACCGCAACGGAGGTAGTGCTCAAAGAGATTCCAACGTACGGAACACCTCGGCACGCCCCACTATGTCTCGTGCCCTATAATCATACGCTCGTTAGCTAACATTCAATGCGGGAGACATAATTATAGAGTGAATCGCGAAATCCATAAAAACAAAGGACGTTCTTTTTTCTACCGCTTTCTCCGGGTCTGTTTACCTTTCTTAGCCACTCTTTTCGGAGTCTCCTTTCTTTCGGGAAGACATAAAATCCAATGTCTTTTTTCCTGGTGCTCTTTTGTAGCACCCTGGTACACAACGGGTGAAGCACCCCTTTTAAAACTGCGAGTAAGCTCCCGATCAGAAGTCTAGTGCTAACCAAACATTTTTTAATGACCGGGTACGCAACGCGCATTGATGCGGCCGGAAAACTGGTGTGAACTATACAGGTACCGAAATGTGCAGTGGCAGTGGAGGCGTCGCGCAACCCCTGGTGAGATCGGTCTTTTGGGGTGACGGTCACCTTTGAATAAGTCTCTTTGAATCCTCCAGTACATAAGGCGGTGATGAAAGGGTCAATAGGTTCGTGATTCCTGTCATGTGCATGAAACATTTCGTCAATACGTTCTGCTTCTGCCCATGAAAGAGCCGCATACGTGACGGCGTCTTGCTTATGAAAGTGTTGCTCGTGAGAAAAAGGAATATATATAACAGGGTGCTGGAATCGCCAGCATTCTACGTTTAATATGTTCACCAGCAACGTAAAGGTGTTGCTGTAACACACTTACGCCTCTGTCACACTGTTTATGCATCATATAAAAGAGTCATTTTTCGCAGCACACATGATAACATAATTATCCGCGAACACGGATTGACAATGTTGGAAACATGTTTTCTTTATACATTATTATATCGGCATGCTCCGATCACGTCTCAAAAAGAATTTTTCAATGATCAATGTGGCAACACCATCCTACAACTAAAAAAAAATAAACACTAAACACACAGTATCTTTGGAAGTTTCTTTTGTATTGCGTATTAGTAGTGTTACCGCGCCTTTAGAGAGTTAGCCCGGGGACAAGCCGATTTACGCCCTTAAGGGTGTAAAATGATTGAGTGATGCAGTTCTCAATGAACAGGGCGGCAAGGAAACCAGCGGCGAAGTTGCCACGGATCAACGACGCACAGAGAACGCCGCGATCCGGACTTGACACTTGCTTGCATGTCCCCGTGATATTTGCGCTGGTAATTGTCGTCGTGTGCATCGGACTCGGAAGCTCGGGCTTTTTCTTCGTGGGCTTTAAGGCGGAGTTCGACTGCAACAGGACCGCAGCAACGTGGTCCAACTCGTTCTTGTCAATCGGAGTAGGCATTTCAAGTACCGCATTCTCGACATTTAAAAAAAACAATCTGTTTTTATTTTCATTCACTAATGCAGTCTACTACAGTCTCTTCGAGAGGCCTACAACTGTCCACAGTTCGCTTTTTCCTGAAACGATGAATAAGGGAAACCTTCTTCCCTCCAAAAAAATCGTATTAGCGATTCCCCCGCAGTATGTCTTTCTCATTTGTAGCGCTTGTATGCCCGATTCTCGTATTTTCTTACAATATTGAGTGAAACGTGTGAAAACGTATTTATTAAGGTCACTTATGTGAATATTTTTGAACGCATGTATGCGCGTATTTGTACCGAAGACTCAATATTTTTTTTTCTTCGTTGTCCTAGGCTAAAAGCAATTGCTGCAAATGTTGCGAGTATAACATGACCCGTGAAAACAACGAAAAAACAATTTTTATCTTTTTCAGTTATTCTGCTATCTAATGTCCGCCGAGCCCCATAAACACGCAACAATAACAATAATGAAAATACGGAGTTTTAGAATAGGGCACGCAAAAGTGTTCCGTAAGCAAAGAATAGCGTCCTCGCCAGAGCGCACGTGCCGAACGCAAACCACGTTTTGCGCTTTGCGTGCGCTATCTTAGCGTGCGCCTATTTTCGGAAATTGCGTACGTACGCAAATAGTCTTTTCACTCCTCCAAGGACGATTCGTGATGAGAAGTTGGCTAAAGGCAAGACGAGCACAGTTAAAAAATGGCGGCTCACAGGACCACGGCTGCTGTCACTTTGGCGGCATCGTGAGCTAGAAACCCGTTCTCGTTGCTTTATATTTGAAATTTACTCTCACTGGGCATGAGCTCGTGCAGTCGAGGTGCGTCCGAAAGAGCTCGCGCGGATTGTCGTACAGGTGAATACCACGAGAAAGAGTTGAGAGGCAAAAACTAAAACAGAACAGTATTAAACGAAAGAATAGAGAAACAATATGTGAGCGCGTTATAAGAACCGAGCAACGTTTCGAGTGTAAATGAACCGAAGAAATGAGAGCATTATTTATGACGCCTGTGTGCCGCTAAACGGATGGAGAGGAGGACATGAGAGCGAGTGGGGACGTCAGAACGCCGAGCTGTGGTTGGAACGATTCGTGGCTAGGCCTAAAGCTATCTGCCATTGTCTCCAGTGCACTCGCCGAACGCGTTAGCATACGTGTTCGCTTGCATACGAACACGAATGCAGACGAAATTATATCTGCTATCCGAGTCAGTGTCTATGTCTTCTGCCGTTCGTCAGTCTTCGTGTGGTTGTTTTCCGTCTGCTGTTGTTTCTGTTAATGAAATGGCGAGGAGATCGAACAATACGTGCGCTCTCACCCAGCTGTATTGGTGGCGCGAGCTAATGCCCGTTACAAAGGTTACCGCCTCTATCGTCCATCATCCATGATCTCCCACCCTTTTTGCATCCAACGTATCATGCCCGTTTTTCCTAATTCTCGGGCAAGTGAGCCTGTGAATGGGGCATGGGCATGTCCCCAGTTGAGTAGTGGGGAGCTGCTCAACTGGAGATTTTAATAGATGCTAACGTGTCATCTCTCTCTCTCTCTTTTTTTCCAGGCCACACCTGTGCACTTTTCAAGGTCGAAGCAGCAAAGATCAAGCACAGCCTATCAAGCATGCTGAGCAAGCTGGACAAGTAGACCAAAACACTGCTCAACAACTGAGAATAAAAAAAAAAAAAAAAAAAAAAAAAACATAAGAACATTTTGTCTGGTCTTTGAGTGTATAATGAAGCAAGTGCTCTGCATGCAGCATAGGCATCGGTACACTTCAGAATTGATAACTAGCATTACACAAAGATAGAAACTGGCCTATTTTCTGTAGATAATGGATAGAGTTGACGGGATTTGTATGTAGAAAGTGGGCAGAAAATGGGTAGAAACTGCTATATTCTCCATAGTGAGATGATAGAAACTGTGGCCACTTGTCTATAGCAATTCGTTAGAAGCTCTCTTATTGGCGCTAGAATAGGGACAGGAGTGTTGCTAGAATGTCTGTATGTGTTGCTGTACCAGAGTCGCCACACTATCTGTACACTGATGTCTACACAAAACCTGTAGGAAGCAGCGGCCCAATAATCTGTAACATGGTTAAAAAAAGTGGATACATTCTCCCTAGGAAATCTATGCTCTTTAGCCATAATTATGTCTAGAAATTGTGTAGAAATAGGTTAAATTTTTTTGTAAGGGTGCAGTCGAGGTGCGTCCGAAAGAGCCCGCGCGGATTGTCGTACAGGTGAATACCATGAGAAAGAGTTGAGACGCAAAAACTAAAACAGAACAGTACTAAATAGAAAGGAATATAGAAACAATATGTGAGCGCGTTATAAGAACCGAGCAACGTTTCGAGTGTAAATGAACCGAAGACATGAGAGCATTATTTATGACGCCTGTGTGCCGCTAAACGGATAGAGAGGAGGACATGAGGGCGAGTGGGGACGTCAGAACGCCGACCTGTGGTTGGAACGATTCGTGGCTAGGCCTAAAGCTATCTGCCATTGTCTCCAGTGCACTCGCCGAACGCGTTAGCATACGTGTTCGCTTGCATACGAACACGAATGCAGACGAAATTATATCTGCTATCCGAGTCAATGTCTATGTCGTCTGCCGTTCGTCAGTCTTCGTGTGGTTGTTTTCCGTCTGCTGTTGTTTCTGTTAATGAAATGGCGAGGAGATCGAACAATACGTGCGCTCTCACCCGTTTTTTTATCCTCAGACCTCGGTGTTTACCCAACATAAGACCTTTGAACATGCCCACAGGCCTTGTGGGAGTGTCTTTGTCATCCTCTTATATAGAGCGCGCGGCATAGTTTAACGTAAAAATACTAATACTAAGTGAAGGGACGCTTCTTGTTAGTGCCAAATCTCTCCCGAAAGCAGTCGTCAGACAATGCGAGCTTGACCCACTTCGGCCTTTGTGTTGGGATGGGCGCCTTGCGTGCCGCATTGTTCATGCAGGCCGGAGTGGGAACAAAAGAGACCCTCGTCTTCCTCGGGCAAGCGGTGAAAACAAACGCCAGACGAACGTTGACGCGCCATTCATTTACGTCAGCCGAACACTGATTCATTGCTACTTGTTGTCCCCATCCGTGTAGTTCGAGAATTAGCAGCTTGGTGCGGCACAGTGTGATCCCTTCCCCAATACCCAATCTCAGAAGTTCTGCGCAGCGGTAAGAAAGCCACGGGCCTGATAAAACAAAATATTTTTTGTGCCGAACTATTTTTTTAAAATAAAAAGGGGACATTCGAAGTAAAAAAAAATACTAAAAAAACGGGAAAGGACGGAATAAATATTTTTCCCCCAGATGCTTTTGCGTTACATTCTCGTCCCTCTACTTTGCTTTCGTTTTGCTTTCGTTGTAGCATTGCCATCTTTCTGGCGTGAGTTCAAACGGGGGGGCGACAGTGTGCACTGTTAGGTTCCGGAGGAGGGGCAAGAACGCAGGAACTTTAAGCCAGGGTAGGGTTTTATATGATATAATTAAAAAGATGTGGGGATGAATGGTAGCTCTCGGCTAAACCAGACCGAGCGTTCTTCTGGTCGCGCGCTCCCCTGGTCCCACGCTTCCCTTTTTATATCCGGCCCGTTGATGCACGTCAGGGCTTGCGCAGCCTTCGCTCCGTTGATTGGAAGAGCGGGAGGCGGTAGCGAAATGTGCAGTGGCAGTGGAGGCGTCGCGCAACCCCTGGTGAGATCGGTCTTTTGGGGTGACGGTCACCTTTGAATAAGTCTCTTTGAATCCTCCAGTACATAAGGCGGTGATGAAAGGGTCAATAGGTTCGTGATTCCTGTCATGTGCATGAAACATTTCGTCAATACGTTCTGCTTCTGCCCATGAAAGAGCCGCATACGTGACGGCGTCTTGCTTATGAAAGTGTTGCTCGTGAGAAAAGGAATATATATAAAGGGTGCTGGAATCGCCAGCATTCTACGTTCAATATGTTCACCAGCAACGTAAAGGTGTTGCTGTAACACACTTACGCCTCTGTCACACTGTTTATGCATCATATAAAAAAGTCATTTTTCGCAGCACACATGATAACATAATTATCCGCGAACACGGATTGACAATGTTGGAAACATGTTTTCTTTATACATTATTATATCGGCATGCTCCGATCACGTCTCAAAAAGAATTTTTCAATGATCAATGTGGCAACACCATCCTACAACTAAAAAAAAAATAAACACTAAACACACAGTATCTTTGGAAGTTTCTTTTGTATTGCGTATTAGTATTTTTACCGCGCCTTTAGAGAGTTAGCCCGGGGACAAGCCGATTTACGCCCTTAAGGGTGTAAAATGATTGAGTGATGCATTTCTCAATGAACAGGGCGGCAAGGAAACCAGCGGCGAAGTTGCCACGGATCAACGACGCACAGAGAACGCCGCGATCCGGACTTGACACTTGCTTGCATGTCCCCGTGATATTTGCGCTGGTAATTGTCGTCGTGTGCATCGGACTCGGAAGCTCGGGCTTTTTCTTCGTGGGCTTTAAGGCGGAGTTCGACTGCAACAGGACCGCAGCAACGTGGTCCAACTCGTTCTTGTCAATCGGAGTAGGCATTTCAAGTACCGCCTTCTCGACATTTAAAAAAAACAATCTGTTTTTATTTTCATTCACTAATGCAGTCTACTACAGTCTCTTCGAGAGGCCTACAACTGTCCACAGTTCGCTTTTTCCTGAAACGATGAATAAGGGAAACCTTCTTCCCTCCAAAAAAATCGTATTAGCGATTCCCCCGCAGTATGTCTTTCTCATTTGTAGCGCTTGTATGCCCGATTCTCGTATTTTCTTACAATATTGAGTGAAACGTGTGAAAACGTATTTATTAAGGTCACTTATGTGAATATTTTTGAACGCATGTATGCGCGTATTTGTACCGAAGACTCAATATTTTTTTTTTCTTCGTTGTCCTAGGCTAAAAGCAATTGCTGCAAATGTTGCGAGTATAACATGACCCGTGAAAACAACGAAAAAACAATTTTTATCTTTTTCAGTTATTCTGCTATCTAATGTCCGCCGAGCCCCATAAACACGCAACAATAACAATAATGAAAATACGGAGTTTTAGAATAGGGCACGCAAAAGTGTTCCGTAAGCAAAGAATAGCGTCCTCGCCAGAGCGCATGTGCCGAACGCAAACCACGTTTTGCGCTTTGCGTGCGCTATCTTAGCGTGCGCCATTTTCGGAAATTGCGTACGTACGCAAATAGTCTTTTCACTCCTCCAAGGACGATTCGTAATGAGAAGTTGGCTAAAGGCAAGACGAGCACAGTTAAAAAATGGCGGCTCACAGGACCACGGCTGCTGTCACTTTGGCGGCATCGTGAGCTAGAAACCGGTTCTGGTTGCTTTATATTTGAAATTTACTCTCACTGGGCATGAGCTCGTGCAGTCGAGGTGCGTCCGAAAGAGCTCGCGCGGATTGTCGTACAGGTGAATACCACGAGAAAGAGTTGAGAGGCAAAAACTAAAACAGAACAGTATTAAACGAAAGAAATAGAGAAACAATATGTGAGCGCGTTATAAGAACCGAGCAACGTTTCGAGTGTAAATGAACCGAAGACATGAGAGCATTATTTATGACGCCTGTGTGCCGCTAAACGGATGGAGAGGAGGACATGAGAGCGAGTGGGGACGTCAGAACGCCGAGCTGTGGTTGGAACGATTCGTGGCTAGGCCTAAAGCTATCTGCCATTGTCTCCAGTGCACTCGCCGAACGCGTTAGCATACGTGTTCGCTTGCATACGAACACGAATGCAGACGAAATTATATCTGCTATCCGAGTCAGTGTCTATATCTTCTGCCGTTCGTCAGTCTTCGTGTGGTTGTTTTCCGTCTGCTGTTGTTTCTGTTAATGAAATGGCGAGGAGATCGAACAATACGTGCGCTCTCACCCGTTTTTTTATCCTCAGACCTCGGTGTTTACCCAACATAAGACCTTTGAACATGCCCACCGGCCTTGTGGGAGTGTCCTTGTCCTCTTCTTATATAGAGCGCGCGGAACAGTCTAACGTAAAAATACTACTAATAAACGAGGGGACGTTTCTTGTTAGTGCTAAATCTCTCTCGAAAGCAGTCGTCAGACAATGCGAGCTTGACCCACTTCGGCCTTTGTGTTGGGATGGGCATCTACACCTTGCGTGCCGCATTGTTCATGCAGGCCGGAGTCGGAAAAAAAGAGACCCTCGTCTTCTTCGGGCAAGCGGTGAAAACAAACGCCAGACGAACGTTGACGCGCCATTCATTTACGTCAGCCGAGCACTGATTCATTGCTACTTGTTGTCCCCATCCGTGTAGTTCGAGAATTAGCAGCTTGGTTCGACACAGTGTGATCCCTTCCCCAATACCCTATCTCAGAAGTTCTGCGCAGCGGTAAGAAAGCCACGGGCGTGATATAACAAAATATAATTTTTTTACAAATGTTTTGTGCCGAACTATTTTTTAAAATGAAAAGGGGACATTCGAAGTTAAGAAAAATACAAAAAAACGTGAAAGGACGGAATAATTTTTTTCCGCCAGATGCTTTTGCGTTACATTCTCGTCCCTCTACTTTGCTTTCGTTTTGCTTTCGTTGTGGCATTGCCATCTTTCTGGCGTGAGTTGAAACGGGGGGGGGGGGGGGGGGGGGCGACAGTGTGCACTGTTAGGTTCCGGAGGAGAGGCAAGAACGCAGGAACTTTAAGCCAGGGTAGGGTTTTATATGATATAATTAAAAAGATGTGGGGATGAATGGTAGCTCTCGGCTAAACCAGACCGAGCGTTCTTCTGGTCGCGCGCTCCCCTGGTCCCACGCTTCCCTTTTTATATCCGGTCCGTTGATGCACGTCACGGCTTGCGCAGCCTTCGCTCCGTTGATTGGAAGAGTGGGAGGTGGTAGCGACAAGAATTTGGCTGCAGCCAGTTGTTCAGGATGGCGCGAGTCTTTCAATGGTAGTTGATGAAGAAGAAGTCTCGAGCCGTGGCATGCTTGCGGATGGTAAGTGCCCGGGTGCTGTGGTCTGCAGTGCAGGTCAGTGGTTCCACTCCCTAACAGCACGCAGCCCACAACCACCTCCGGTTCTGAAGGAGACGGCGGGTTCGCAGCATTTGCGGAATCAAATATACACGCAACCTTCTGAAAATGACTACTTATAGCACTATCAGACTCAATTCACTCTTACAATAATATAACAATGAGTGAAAAATTGGGAATTATCCTTGAACTGGAAGTGTGCCGGGGCTACCCAATGGACGGCGCCACTAAGTTTGTTGCCAAACACAAAAAAGGTAAATAGGACTTTGCTCCGCGTAAATACCGAAAAACCCCGAAAACATACTCCTGAGCTCATTTGTTCAAAAACGTAAAAAACCGAAAAACCTCAAATGGGAGCTGTGTTTGAATATTAAGCTTCACTGAAAATACTTTTTATCTACAGCTTTATTTTGTGTTCATCCGAAACAGAACCAGATCCATTCGACTTTCTCATGAGGCGGGGGGAGGGAGGGGAGGGGGGGGGGGGGGGGTGGAAGACCACTTTTTTCTTCCTCTGTTATCGGCACCGGCACGGTTTCTAAGTATTTGAGCAACGATTATGTTAATTGTTATATTGGGGAATTCCATGGTCGTTTCTGTTTGCCCCGATAAGTGCCTATTTTGCTTTGTCCGATGTCGAAAACTTATATTGAAAAACATCAAATGTGTAAAAAATGGAGTGGCTTGGTATTACTGTATCAAAAACTAATCTGAAGCTTATCTTATTTATTTTTACTCGTATTCTAGGTGTTGCAGTCTGCGAACTACAGTGATAGTTCTCCATCTTTAATATTGCGGAAGCTGCCAGCGCTCTTCGCTGGACTGGCATGATAGCCTCGGCGTTTGCACAGGACATGCCATAGATGACCGTCACATTTGGTGCTATTCACGGTAATCCTCTTAATTAAACTACGTCAAAACATCAGGTGATCAGACGCGCCGTTTTAGCCTGGGAAGTTCTGTATTTGAAGATTCCTTTGTGCATTTCTGTCAAGTTGTCTCAATGAAGCCTCATGTCCCGGTTTTGGGGGAGAATGCATAGATTCGAAATCAGTACTAACCTCGGAAAAGAAACCCGAAAGAACATTTACTGGTTACAACCATAACTGTTTAAAAACAAACATGATATAGAAATGTTCCCTGTCCTAACTATAAAATTTCAATACCGTTCTATGGTAATTTTTGACAATGCATCTTGTTCCAATGAATGTGTACACAGGAGACATTATTTTATAATTCAGAATTTGACATGCTTTGATGTTCAACGCTCCTAAATATATATATATATATATATATATATATATATATATATATATATATATATATATATATATATATATATATATATATATACCCCACAGTATTATTTGGCGTCCAACGTTGGGCGCCAGATAATACTGTGGGGATCTTTCCCACTGCTCGCCCGCAAGAAAGACACGCAACTCAGGACACAGCAAAAACACACCTTTACTAGGTTCAGGCCAGGCTTTGAGTCCCTGCCGCCGAGGCCCTCGTGAGCCACGCACGCGATCGTTTGAGCTCGCGCCCCGAGCCCGTGGCACGCTCCTGTCGTTCACCGCGGCGCTACTACACACCCCGCTGGTCGCTTGTATGTATATATATATATATATATATATCGTGTGACGTGTATACTTCAGGATGTCCCCTTCATCGTCTTTCAGCATGGTGGCCGAGGAGGACGAGGCCTGCATGCGCTTGAACTGGATGCGCAGGCAGAGGCGCGCTGAATGCTTAAAAAGTGCGGACATAAAAACGGTCGTCGATTCTTGGTCTTTGTCTCATATTGGTGGAGGTGTGGGGTACGTCATCATTCGTTCTTCATCATCTTCGCTCCGGACCTTGGTTGCAGCGGTCCTCCGCCGCAGCCGATTGAGCTCCAGACCATAGCCCCGCCGCACAGCCCCCGCCCCGCGAACTACGTGAAATGCCGAAGTGAGTGAAACAGAGGTCCAACGAATGTGAGCTCCGAGTATCTTTATGAGGAGCGCCGTGAACAAGATGAACTATGGACGAAATCAAGATACAGACGCGTGTTTATGGTCCGCTGCCCTGTCCCAAGCCCCGTCTGTGTTGATAGTGGTAAAATTAATTCCCAGCTCGGATCGTGACGTCGTGGGGCTGTGGCTGGAACAGAGGTCGACGATGCTGTGGAGAGAGGCTGCAAGTTCAAGAACTTTTTCATTCTACGCGGCCGGCAGCTGTCATTCATCAATTCATAAGACTTCTGCCTTGTCTTCTATGACTCTATGTGTGTGCGTGTTTTCAGTTTTCTCACGTGCTTTCTTCATTCATCGGCCGGGTCGTCCTCTTTAAAGGAGGGGGAAATGTGACGAAGGCGACGACGCGTACCGGACCATCACGCTCCAAGTAACGCGCGCACGGCCCGGCTTCCATAAAATCGTTTCTATCCCATTGAGTGGAACGCGTCACTCTCATTTGCTGCCGGCCGCACATCTTAGTAACAATATATATATATATATATATAGTATATTATATATATATATATATATATATATATATTTAAACTGGAGAAAAAAGGCACCTGTGTTTTCAACAAAAGATTTCTGAAATGTGCGTTTTTACGTTAAACTAACTGGAGTCGATTGTTTTTTTCCATGGCTACTATTTTTTGGGGGAAAAAGCGCCGAAGGACCACGGCTGAATTTATTAGAAAAAAACAAACTTATATACCAACGGGAACACACCATCAGACGTAATACGTCACGTTAGTCCCCACCCAGCCGACGTTTCATGTATTCATACTCATGCGTAGATAGAGCCAGAGAAGTATCCCTAATGCATTTGTCACCCCTACTCCAAATCTCAAATGCCTCATGAAGCTCGCGTGACACTTTTTTTTTTTTTTATACTTTGCCAAAATTCTAGTGCTGTCAATTGACGGCGCGCAAGAATATCTGCTGCAATGTACAGCCAAGTGCCCTGATGATGTGGTTCTAGTTCAAGCCGCGTGCTCGCGGACCCGATCATTGACACATCTTCCGGTTTGCCCTACATAGCTTAAACCGCACATCATTGGGATTTTGTAAACGACGCGGGTTGTGCAATCAGTGTATCTATTCCTATGCTTGGAACTGCACGGGTCGGTTATCAATTGGGGGTCATTGATTCTCCTGCATAACCGCGAAATTTTGTTAGGCGCCGAATACACGACCGGTGCATCGTAACGCCCCGCCACCTTCTGAAGATTATGTGAGCAGGTAAGTTTCCCTTGCACCTCCCTGCGATGTCCCGTTTTCTACTCTCGGGATCACAGTCACCCAAGCAAAACATCATATATTTTGATATCTAATACTACAATATAGTATTAAATCAGTTTATAAACATGACAGCTTCAGAATCATCTCGAAAAAAGAAATGCGAAACATTCATCAGTAGGTTTTTCTTTTCTATTTCGGGTATAAAAACTCCAACATTCGAAATCATAATAACAAAGAACAAAAATATTATCAGTTCTGGAAACTTTCAATATTATTCTCTTTTCCACCTTTCGGTTGCCCGCAGCGGATGCTACAAGCCATTGGAGCCAATCCAAGGCGGTGCTAGTTCCTCGTGACTATCGAGTGAAAGAGACGCGACGGCGGAAAGCGTGGTCACGTGCCACGCTCAAAGAGCTGGATTGGCTGAGATAAGCCGTAGTGCCCGCTGTGGCCGGACGTAAGGAGAAACGGCATATGGTCTCGGTAGAGTGCCGCGTCTAACCTGGACCGAATGCCTAGTTCAGACTTGCGAGAAACGCTCTTGTGTGCAAGCCAAATTTACTCGACGGTACTACCCCCGCTGTTCACATTTCTTGCCGCTCTCCTTGTCTGCGCGACTCCGTTCTGCCACGTATGCTACACTGATCTCTATTGTAGTTGGCTGGATCGCGGATCGGGAGCCCGCCGGTGGCACCACCGGGGGCCATTGCTTGACAGCGGGCAATACAAGGCAAGTGAGGAACACACAAAAGTAAGAATATTAAAGTTGCTATGTCATGCTCGCAAGCGGTATTTTTCGGACGTTGATTAAAAATTGTGCCGGAGCACCATCGACTGTGCTGGCGTCACTTGCTTGAATCACTAAATAAATGACACGTTCTACAAACGAATGACACGCTCCGAGTTTAGTTTCGTCACAGAACCTCTCACTACAGTTCAAAAGAAAAGCGTGCGCCAGAAGTACTCTGTTCAAGGGCTTGAAATGATGCGAATGCCCCCAATAGATGCCTTCTAACAGATCGTCTGCTAAGCTCTCATGACTTGGAGATGGCGAACTACTCCACATTGACTCTCGGCAACCCTTGTCCCGTTTATGGCCACAGCAAGGATAAGCAATGCTTGAGCAAAATACAAGAAAAACAAGACAGAACAAAAAAGATCAACAGCAACACGATATTATATAAAGGCAAAAGAGTAGCACATCAGGTAATAAATACAAAAGAAACGCAACAACCAACAGTTTAAAAGCACACCTTAAAGTAGGCAACATACTTATCTATGGCAGCAAATGTTTTGTTAGAGCCGGGACAAATGACGGAGTTGATGATGAGTTAATTATGTTTATTGGTAAACAATTCCATTGGTTGATAGTGCGAGGAAGAAAAGAAAACTTAAGAGAGTCCTTTATTAGTTTGTGGGACTATTATGGCTTTGTCACGTTTGTTTCGAGTCGGCCTTGTCGTGTTGTATTGCATGTTATTTTCAAATGAAAGCAGAATTTTACCATTGACTATGTTTTATAGAAGTTTGAGGCGGCTAATTTTTCAGCGAAGTTCAAGTTCAGGTGTCAATTGCTATCGCCACAATTTTTTCGACACCCGCTGACAATCTCGTCCTTCAGTGCTCCCTGTGTCAACTGCCAGTCCCGCAATCTTTACGACACCCACTGACAAAAGCCCATCTGCACCCCGGGTCTCGACAAGCGCTTACTTGCCTACCGCATCACCCCAAGCCCAAATCCTAAATCTGCAATGAGTCCTGGCTGTTTTCCTTCCTGCCAACCGTTATCCTGCCTTCCAGCGAACATGCCGTGCCGCTCTTCTGCCTCTGAAGACGACTTTCTTACACCTTAACCGCACTCCTCGTCTTGCCCCCGGTTGCATCACCTCCTACTTACAGCTATTCTGGGGTACCCGAGAAAGCGCGTCCGCAACCTCGTCCTTTGAGTTTTCTAGGTACTTGATTCGAGGAGATACCTGCTGAGCTCTGCTGTGAGACAAGTCGCAAAAATTCTAACATAATTTGTCTCAACGGGCATCGTTAGCGTTAGTGAACAAACCGCTCAACGAATCCGTGGGTCTCCCTGGGGACGACTAGAAGCAAAGGCATACCGAACGGGCCCTACGTTGGGCGCCATTTTAATGTGGGGTTCTTTTTGGAGATCGCTCCACTAATAATCGCCGCCCGATCGGTATGCGTTTCGCTCGTCACCCAGGGAGTTACATAACAACAAGAAGACAGCGAATGGGTTTACTGTACCTCCCGATTGCCCGTCGTCGAGAGCCGGCAGTCCGGGCCCGCCGACCCTTGTTGTCGCCCGTCGATCAGAGCTCGCAGTCGGTTTCCGTGTCCCGGCCTGCCAATCGTCCTTCCCACGCCAGCGCTGCGTAGGCTAGGTGTCCAGGGCTATCACAGCCCGAGTCTCGCTACGGAACCACCCCGGGATCGCCATAGCACAGGTCGGTTTGGCCAGGTCTTGCCGTTTCCACCGGTCGGTCTCCAAACCTCGCTGGTTGACCGCTCCGGGGTTCGCCATGGGCCAGGCCATGCAGGCCGGCTACATCGTTCCTGCCCAGCTCCAGCCTCGCTCAACACGAACTGTATCGCGCCAGCTCATGACTTCTCTGCCGACCGCCTGTCACGTGCCTTCTGCCTCGTCTTTCACCCTCGGCTCCTACAAGGCAAGTCTGTAGTTTGTATAAACAGGAAATAGACGCTTGCCTGTACTACCTGTTATACACAAAACGTAGTGCTTTTTGTATTTTTTCTAGACAGTTTATGCTTATTTGTGTGTAGGGATCCCATACCGAGGTGGCATATTCTAGTAATGGCTTAATAACAGTAGTGTAGGCCATTAACTTGGTTTCGGGTGTGCAGTACTGTAGTTTTCTTCTTAACATCCAGAGTCTATGTGAAGCTTTAGCGGATATGCAGTTTGTGTGCGCATTCCAACTATAGATTTGATAAAATGATGACTCCAAGATATTCATATTCGCTCACTGTTTGCAAGGGTACGTTATTCATTGAGTAACTAAAATCCAAAGGCATTTTGTTTCGCGTAATAATCATCTGAACACATTTTGTACAGTTTAATATTAATTGCCAACTCGAACACAAATTGCAAATGTAGGAAAGACAGTTATTAAGCGCTTGTTAGTCTGCAACGCAATACCCATATCAGAAAACACTACACAATCATCTGCGAACAATGAACACTGCACTGGCGTGTTGACTGTCAAGTCGTTAAAAAAGACCAGAAATAACAAAGGACGAAGCACTGAACCGCATCACAGTATTTGCCCAACAGAATTGCAACCCCCAACTATCAATCACACAACATTTATTTTAAAACAGTTTGCATTCTGATACTTTTGATATTTGCACCCAGAATATTGGCTGTATTTCCAGCAAAACACGATAAAGTTTCATCGTCGAGATCAACCTACAAAGGTAAGTTATTGCAGCTTCCCCCGTTTCTCCCACGGCGTCCCCACGCATTAGCTGGTGTCAAGCATGGATGCCGGTGGCGCCGATCGACCCCAGAGCGACAAGCCTCGAGCCGCGATCCAGCCTACTACAATAGAGATCTCTTGTATACAAGAGATTTCCACTTACCGAGTTTGCGAATTCTCTATGGTACCCCCCCCCCCCCTCACTGCTTAAATACTGTCCTCAATGCCTTCAACTATATATCACTGGTAATGTTTTACTATAGGTGGAAGCTACAACTCCGCACATTTCAGGCAGCCATTGCTTACAATTAAAATAAGTTCTCGTATATGGGATTGCGTGTATATATTATTAGTTTCTGTTAAAATGCACGAAATCTTACAAATATTATCAAACTGAATTCAAACAAAGGGCGAATTTGAACGAGTTTTAGGAATTTAGCAACAATGAAGGCAAACGTTTGATAAAAATAAAACCCGTCAGTGTTTCACAAAAATGAAATTACAAAAAGTATGACAATCCTTAGCCACACATTTTACAGCAACAGCTGAGAGTGAAAACCTCCCCTGGGAACTGCGGGATCGTCCTTCTCGATAACTTCTGGTCGCAGATTTGGAGTCATAGAGTGCCCGGTCGCAGATTTGGAGTCATAGAGTGGCCGGTCGCAGATTTGGAGCGCGAGGATCTGGTGGCAGAGAGCATCACAGAGCCATTTCTTGAGGAACGTGGACGTCATCGCACAGCTTTTGCAGCGGCGAGGTCCGAAACACACTTGTTCGCTCGGGAGAAGTGTGCTTCGGTGTCTCGCCGCAGCGGGGCGCCAGTCTCGTGGCTCTCCTAGCATCCGTTGTCTGCCACTCCACCTTTTTCAATCGGGCGGCCACTTCTCATGGCGATCTGCCAGGCTTTGTAAGTATATAGAGGACTATGGTCGAGCACGTATCAGAAAACCAAGAGCTCTTGCTGGAGGCCAGGCGTTTGAAAGATACGCCCCGCTGTTCTCACTTTGAGAGTGACTGTAGCCGATACCTCGTTACGTTGGCGCATGAGTACAGTCATTCGATCAGACGAACTTGCACGCTGTGCGGCTAGAGCTCAAAGGCTCGTAGCCGGTCCCAAGAACGTGACTTTCGGTAACGGCGCGCGCTGGGGAGGCTCCTCGTAGACGGAGTACGGATCAGGCACGGGAGTACAGTAGGGAGCGGAAGCAAAAAGGGCGTGAAATTTTCAGAAAAGTGCGCGGGAGCAGGGAAAGAAATGACAGCGACACCACAATAATGACGAATTACGCGCGCGAAACGAGGATGATTGAAAAAACGGGAGGTTAAGCCTGAGTGCATGTCTCTAGCAGACTACTCGAAACTGGGGGAAAGGGGGTAGGAAAAGCAAGAGCGGTATGTTGTAATGAGATGAGGAATGTGATGGGGATGATGATGAGATGATCAATAAGGAAACGAAATAATTAGATGATATAGGGTTCGTTTTCTTACACCTTACAGCGTCAGGGTGAACCTTCTGTCTTACTAAAAAGTAAGAGAGGTATTTGTTGCCGTAACGGAACTTTCAACAGAGATCCAACCACCAAGTATTTTTTCAACAGTAAACGGAATATCATACAGGTTTAAGAGAGCCGTCTCAAGTATCCGTCGCTCGGGGTCGTGAAGATGGTATGTAGTAAGGATGTGTTTCAAGGTGTCCAGAGATTTGCAAGCTGCACAGTTCGGATTTGATGTTTACGTGATCTTGTGAAGAAACTTCTCCGTGAAAGCTACTCCAAGACGTAATCTACGACTTGTGTTACTGTTCGTTGCGGAAGAACGGATAGTAGATTAAATACCACCTTGGGTCGTAGGAAGCCAAGTTGAGCATTATAGAAATCATAACCACCCCATAGGTTCAACGTTAGTTCTTGGAAATCTTGACGAAGTGCTAATGCAGCATCTCATCGGAAGTATGGTATCAAAATAGTTATGGCGTTATTGTGTACTCGTCTTGCGGCTTTGTCGCCACTCTCATTACCAATAATTCCACAGCGACCCGGGACCCACTGAAAGAGAAGAACGTGTCCGCTCTGCAGGATGGAATATGCCAGTGATGTGATCGCATAGGTCAGTGCAAAGTAGACTCCGTGTTTTAATATTGATTACAGGGCCAGTAATGCTGCTCTTTAACCAGTAAAGATGGCCCATCAACCAGAGTTGTGCCTTTTGATGTATGTACTTCAGCGCTTCGTAAATAGCTTCTAACTCGGAGACTGTTAATGATGTTTTACGAGAAAAATAAAGCGCAGGGTTGTTCCTGTGCTTGGTGCGAAAATTGCGGCCGTCGAGGTGGATTCACTGCTGGAGCCATCAGTGAATATGTGTGCATATGTACTCTGTGTTGTGTAGATTATCCCCAATGCGCACGGACGAAATACGGATGAAGCATCCCTAGCTTTTGTCTTGATGCCCGGCGTTTATGTTTTTTTTTTATATATACAAGGTAGAAAAAGTCCATGGTGGACGAGTTGGCCTTGTGAGAGGGGCAAAGCCTGTGTGTATTATGTTGTGGTATCTAAGAATCACTTCCGCGAATTTCGAATGTTTTCTTCTTGGTGGTATACCTGCAAGGTGATGTCTTGTGTGCCTAGTTAGGTGTCGTAAGTGTACTCTCAGGGTTTCTTGAAATTGAAAAACCGGAATTTGGCAGCTGCGTGACTCGGCAATTGTTCCCGATGTGGATGCCGATCTAGGAATTCCTAGGCATGTTTGAACGGCCAAGTTCGTTAAGTGATGGAAGGCTGTACCTCAAATATCCTACCAAGAGTTGTTGGTGGATATGTAGCATTTACAGTACTAATGAACACCAAGTGGACCTGCTGATGAAGCGTGCCAAGATGATAAATGCAGCAAGTTTTCGCTTTAAGTGAAAGATGTGAGGAGTTCAACTAAGCCCTCTCTCAATTATAACTCCAAGAAAGATGTAAAATTTAATGTATGGGACGGCGTTTCCCGATTTTGTTAGCGGGTATTTCTCCATATCGCGTCAAGTAAAAGTGATTGCTGCCGATTTTGTTGCTGATATAATGAGGCCACATTCAGAGAAGTACTTATTGATCACATTGAGATATATTTGAAGTTTGGCCCGCACGTGAAGCCTAGTAATGCTTGATGTCCAAATGCAGATATCACCTGCATAACATAATGCTTTAACTGTTCGGGGATCTGACCTGCAAGACCAATAAGAGACAGATTAAAATGTGTAGGACTTAAAACGCCTCTCTGAGGTACACCTCGAGAGTGTTATATGTTTTTGTGTTTCCGGCAGTCGTTTTTATATATACTGTCCGATCATCAAGGTAGCTAGCAATCCAGGCATAAAGGCGACCATCAAATCCAAGATCGTTTAAGAAATTGAAGTGTGCCGCCTGAGACACGGAGTCAAAATAGGTCTTTATATCTAAAAACACTGCAACGCTGATATGTTTTTGATATCTTTGATGCGTGATCGAGCTTATAAGGTCAATTGCACCATCTATAGAGTTATGGCCATTGCGAACTCCTGACACGCAGTCTGGGTAACACTTCCGTTTTTCAAGGTACAATTGTATGCGAACAAGAATCATCCGTTTCAACAGAGATCCAACCACCAAGTATTTTTTCAACAGTAAACGGAATATCATACAGGTTTGAGAGAGCCGTCTCAAGTATCCGTCTCTCGGGGTCGTGAAGACGGAATGTAGATAGGATGTGTTTCAAGGTGTCCAGAAATTTGCAAGCTGCACAGTTCGGATTTGATGTTTACGTGATCTTGTGAAGAAACTTCTCCGTGAAAGCTACTCCAAGACGTAATCTACGACTTGTGTTTCTGTTCGTTGCGGAAGAACGGATAGTAGATTAAATACCACCTTGGGTCGTAGGAAGCCAAGTTGAGCATTATAGAAATCATAACAACCCCATAGGTTCAACGTTAGTTCTTGGAAATCTTGACGAAGTGCTAATGCAGCATCTCATCGGAAGTATGGTATCAAAATAGTTATGGCGTTATTGTGTACTCCTCTTGCGGCTTTGTCGCCACTCTCATTACCAATGATTCCACAGCGACCCGGGACCCACTGAAAGAGAAGAACGTGTCCGCTCTGCAGGATGGAATATGCCAGTGATGTGATCGCATAGGTCAGTGCAAAGTAGACTCCGTGTTTTAATATTGATTACAGGGCCAGTAATGCTGCTCTTTAACCAGTAAAGATGGCCCATCAACCAGAGTTGTGCCTTTTGATGTATGTACTTCAGCGCTTCGTAAATAGCTTCAAACTCGGAGACTGTTAACGATGTTTTACGAGAAAAATAAAGCGCAGGGTTGTTCCTGTGCTTGGTGCGAAAATTGCGGCCGTCGAGGTGAATTCACTGCTGGAGCCATCAGTGAATAAGTGTGCCTATGTACTGTGTGTTGTGTAGATTATCCCCAATGCGCACGGACGAAATACGGATGTAGCATATCTAGCTTTTGTCTTGATGCCCGGCGTTTATGTTTTTGTTTTTATATATACAAGGTAGAAAAAGTCCATGGTGGACGAGTTGGCCTTGTGAGAGGGGCAAAGCCTGTGTGTATTATGTTGTGGTATCTAAGAATCACTTCCGCGAATTTCGAATGTTTTCTTCTTGGTGGTATACCTGCAAGGTGATGTCTTGTGTGCCTAGTTAGGCGTCGTAAGTGTACTCTCAGGGTTTCTTGAAATTGAAAAACCGGAATTGGGCAGCTGCGTGACTCGGTAATTGTTCCCGATGTGGATGCCGATCTAGGAATTCCTAGGCATGTTTGAACGGCCAAGTTCGTTAAGTGTTGGAAGGCTGTACCTCAAATATCCTACCAAGAGTTGTTGGGGGATATGTAGCATTTACAGTACTAATGAACACCAAGTAAACCTGCTGATGAAGCGTGCCAATATGATAAATGCAGCAAGTTTTCGCTTTAAGCGAAAGATGTGAGGAGTTCAACTAAGCCCTCTCTCAATTAAAACTCCAAGAAAGATGTAAAATTTAATGTATGGGATGGCGTTTCCCGATTTTGATAGCGGGTATTTCTCCATATCGCGTCAAGTAAAAGCGATTGCTGCCGATTTTGTTGCTGATATAATGAGGCCACATTCAGAGAAGTACTTATTGATCACATTGAGATATATTGTCACGAATGACAACCCTAATGAAAATTCCATCAAGGTACGTAATTTGGGACGCTGACTGCCAGTCAGCAGCCCTGGTGGAACGTGCCCTGATGGTCCATCAGATGACGTCTGACCATTTTATTCAGCGAAATTTCGTCGACAACATTCGGTTTTCCCAATGTTAATCGTAAAAAAGAAATGTAAATATCGCCAAATGCGTCGACAAAACAAAATGCTCAAAAGATTCAAAAAAAAAAAAAAAAGCAACCCCGCACGGGGGATCGAACCCGGGACCACTTGCTCATGAGGCAGACGTCTTACCACTAAGCTACACTGCAGCTTCAAAAAACTCATTTTGAGAACTCGTTTTATACGAGACTTTCGGGCGGCACTTGAACGCGTGAGCAGAGTACCGTCGGACGGCAGTCGAACGCTCTGCAAGAGTGCCGTCGGACGGTACCCCACCAGTGATACACGCGCAGTCTGACTCTCTTTCGGACGGCACTTGTAGGAGCGAGTGGACCGTCGGATGGCACTGTAGACAAAGCCTCTAAGGAATGCTTCGGCTCCATATGCAGTTAAGCCTTCAGCATGTTATGCAAAGCACTCGTACATCAATCGCCGTACTTCAGTTCTACTCACCTACCATGTAGAGTACTTTCGCGTCGTAGAACCCTCCTTTTGTTCGCGCGTCTCCGGCCCAGTAGAGCTGGTACACCTTGTCGTCTTCAACTACACCGCTAAACTTCCTTACATAGTCGGAACTCCCGAAACACTGGGTCTTTTCGAGGAGAAATTCTACTAAAACGTAACACGTTGTAGAGCTCGGGCAGGATCGACAGGTTGGAGCAAGCGGGCAAACAAAACGAGTCGAGAGCGATCATTCATGGAAAGACGGCGAAGCCGGGCGAAGCGAAAGTAAAGGAGTAAGTGGCGCGTTCGGCCAGTTCGGCGTTCGGCGGGCTTCTGATCAGTGTTGTCGGTCGGTTGCGTGTCATATCTCTAACATCAGCGGTTTTATGGTTTCACGCCCCGAAATCGTTTTCTCGTGCATAGATTATTTTTCGTATTCATAGATTTGACGAAATATTGGTTTTCGAACGAACTTTACGTCCATTGACCGTACGTCTGTCGGCCCGTCAAAGCTTTTTGACGTACAGTCAGAGACAATCGATGTCCAATCAGAATCGCCACCAAGAAATCTTGACGGCATTTCGCGGCGGCCGACTGCCACCAGGAAACCATCAGAAAGCCGACAAGCGGAGTCTGACTGGAGTTTGACTGTCGATCAGAGTAACTTGTTGGCCAATCAGACGTGCTTGACGTACAATCAGACACAGACAGGTGTCCACTAGAAAACATCGACTGCCAGACAGCGTTACATTGATGGATTTTTCCTTCGGGAAGTGATGAGGCGGAAAATAACTGAGTAAACTAAACGTTTAATCGGGCGAACTTGTGCCCAAAATAAAGAAGGAAACAAAAGATAACAATAGAGCGTCGCGGGCGTCGAAGTCGGCGAAAGAGCAGAGTCGATCGCTGGGGCAAAACTGACTCCAGCTTGCCACGCGGAGCCGCTTTTGTACACGCCTGGGCTTCTGGAGCATTCGGCGTAGAAGGTTCGGTGCCTAGAAGATTCTAACCTCGAATCAGCAAGACGGTTCTCGAATTTACCAGAACGTCACATTACAGTGTCAACAAAAATGTGTAGCCACGGCCAGGAATCGAACCCTGGCTTTTCGCGTGGGAGACAAGCGCGATAACCGTTCGGCCACGCGCGCGCTGCCTACTTGGCAAGCTGCGCGCGCGGCATTACTCCCCCCTTTAAAAAGTGCATCGCCCCGATGCAGAACAAAGGTAAAACACAAATACACAACAAAAAGATAGCAGAGTCGCAAGCCACACTTCACAGTTCCCAGTTCACTCTTTGACGAGAGTCCAAAGTTCTATCGTTCGTAATACGGCTTGAGCCGGACGACGTGCACCACCTCGGGTCGTGGCTGGCGTCTTGCAGATGGGCGCGTTCCGTCGGGTAGAACTTTGTAGTTCAGATCGCCGAGGCGTCGGATGATTTTGAACGGTCCGAAATAGCGCTTGAGAAGCTTCTCGCTGAGACCGCGGCGCCGAATCGGTGTCCACACCCATACCCGGTCCCCGGGTTGGAAATGGACGTCCCTGCGACGAAGGTTATACCGGCGTGCGTCGACTCGCTGTTGGTTTTGAATCTTGATTCTTGCCAGTTGACGAGCTTCCTCCGCGCGTTGAGAGATCAGTTGAGCGTCGTCGTTGCCATCGTCGGTTGGCACGTGAGGCAGCATGGCGTCCAGCATTGTCGTAACCGTCCGGCCATGCACCAGTTGGAACGGCGTCATTCCTGTGGTTTCTTGTACCGCTGTGTTGTACGCAAATGTAACGTACGGCAACACCTCGTCCCACGTCTTATGCTCCACGTCGACGTACATGGAGATCATGTCGGCGATGATCTTATTGAGCCGCTCTGTTAGCCCGTTGGTCTGCGAGTGATAAGCGGTGGTTCGTCGATGGCTGGTGTGACTGAGCCGAAGTACCTCTTGAGTCAGCTGTGCGAGGAAAGATGACCCTCGATCTGTGATCAGCACTTCAGGTGCGCCGTGTCGAAGGAGAATGGACTCGACGAAAAACTTGGCGACTTCCACCGCTGTTCCCGATGGAAGGGCTTTCGTCTCGGCGTATCGTGTAAGATAATCGGTCGCGACGATAATCGACCGGTTCCCTTGCGTCGATGTTGGGAACGGCCCGAGCAAATCCATTCCGACCTGCTGGAAGGGCGTAGTCGGGGCAGATATCGGCTGCAAGAGTCCTGCTGGCTTTGTCGGAGGCTTCTTACGTCGTTGGCACTCATGGCACGACCGTGTGTACAGATGGACGGTTTTCGGGAGTCTTGGCCAGTAGTACTTGTCACGAATCCGGGCGAGCGTCCTGCTGTAGCCAAGGTGTCCAGCCGTCGGGTCGTCGTGGCATGCTTGAAAGATTTCTTCTCGCAGGCTGGCAGGCACAACCAGCAGCCAGGCAGGGTTGCTGGTTCCGAAGTTCTTTTTGAAGAGCACACCTCTCCGCAGAACGAAGCTTGACAAGTCTCGGGCCAGGACTTGCGGAACGGAACTTCCTTGACCTTCGAGGTGGTCGATCACAGCGCGAAGCTCCGGGTCGTCTCGTTGAAGTGCTCCCATGTCGGTATCTGTAACTGCTCCGAGAAAACGAGCGTCATCGTCGTCGTCGGTGCTGTTAGGTGGAGATTCGACTGGGGCCCTAGAGAAGCAGTCGGCGTCATTATGCTTGCGGCCAGACTTGTGCACAATCGTTACGTCGAATTCTTGCAGTCGCAGACTCCAGCGAGCAAGGCGTCCTGACGGGTCCTTGAGGTTTGCGAGCCAGCAGACGGCGTGGTGGTCTGTGACCACGCGGAACGGGATACCGTACAAGTACGGACGGAACTTGGTTATCGCCCAGATGACAGCAAGGCATTCTTTGTCGGTCGTTGAATAATTTTGTTCTGCCTTAGACAGCGCCCGGCTTGCGTAAGCAATTACTCTCTCTGCCCCTACTTGTCGCTAAACGAGCACCGCACCGAGACCGGTATTGCTGGCGTCCGTGTGTATTTCTGTGTCCGCCGACTGATCAAAATGTCCGAGGATAGGGGGCGACTGCAGCCTTCGCTTGAGTTCGTCGAACGCTTGTTATTGCTCTTCTCCCCACTGGAACTGCACGTCGTCCTTCGTCAGATTCGTCAGCGGTGACGAAATCTGTGCAGAGTCACGCACGAAACGTCTGTAGTAGGCGCACAGCCCAAGGAATCTACGGACGGCCTTCTTGTCCGATGGCTTGGGGAATTCGGCGACAGCGGACGTCTTTGCAGGATCAGGGCTTACACTCTGAGCACTCACGACGTGGCCCAAGAATTTCAGCTCTCCATAGGCGAACCGGCACTTCGAAGGCTTGAGTGTCAGCCCAGCAGATTTGAAGGCCCGTAGCACGGCTCGCAGTCGTCTGAGGTGCTCGTGGAATTCGGTTGCGAACACGACAACGTCGTCGAGGTAGACGAGACAGCTCTGCCATTTCAAGCCGGAGAGGATGGTGTCCATAACACGCTGGAAGGTTGCCGGCGCTGTGCACAGCCCGAACGGCATCACTTTAAATTCATACAGTCCGTCCGGTGTGACGAAGGCCGTCTTCTCACAATCTCGTTCGTCGACCTCAATCTGCCAGTACCCGCTCTTCAAGTCCATCGACGAAAAGTATCGGGCGTGGCGCAGCCGGTCGAGGGTGTCGTCGATGCGGGGCAGCGGATAGACGTCCTTCTTTGTTACTGCATTCAGCCGGCGGTAGTCCACGCAGAACCTCAGGGTTCCGTCTTTTTTCTTCACTAGGACTACTGGGGAAGCCCACGGAATGTTTGAGGGCTGGACAATGTCGTCATCAAGCATTTCCTGAACTTGCTTCTGGATAACTTCCCTTTCTTTCACGGAGACTCGGTACGGTGGCCGATGCACAGGGAGAGCGTCGTCATCAGTGATTATTTGATGTTTCGCAACCGTCGTTTGGCGCACCTTCGATGACGTGGAGAAGCACTCACTGAACTCGGCGAGAAGGTCACTGAGTTGCCGTCGTTGTGGGGCTGGGAGGGACGGGTCGATGTCGAGCTCTGACGGGGTGGTTCTCTTGTGCTGCGCCGGAGAAGCATCTTCTGAGATCACGGCGATCGCGGCTGAGTCCGGAATTTGCTCGACGAAGCCCACAGCTGTACCCTTTGTAAGGTGCTGCGACTCTTGCCGGAAGTTGGTGACAAGGGCTACGGTACACCCGTCCTGGATCTCGATTACGCCTCTCGCAATGCCAATCCCTCGTCCAACGAGAAGTTGGACGCTTCCTTCCAACAGTGCTACACCGCAGGTGGCTTCTTCGGTCCCGACGGGTACAAAGACACACGACAGCGGCGGCAGGCTTACATGGCTGGCAAGGACTCGGGCTGTAGCTAACGTTGCTTTGGGATTTTCTGCCGATGGGACAGGCTTCCGAAGCGTCAGCTTGTTCTCCGCAAGGTCGATGATGGCGCCGTATTCGCACAAGAAGTCCATTCCGAGAATGACGTCCCTCGAACAGTCTTGCAGAACGACGAACTTCAGAGGGCACGTCTCACCGTGGATCTCGACGCGAGCAGTGCATCTCCCGACTGGTGTAATGAGGTGTCCTCCGGCGGTTCGTATTTGAGGTCCATCCCACGGCGTCATGACTTTTCGAAGACGGCGGGAGAGCCTCCCACTCAGAACGGAGTAGTCTGCTCCGGTGTCGACGAGTGCCGTCGCGTCGTGGCCGTCGATGATTACGTTGAGGTTATTCGACACTCTTGCAGAAACGTCGTTTCGTGGCGTTGCGGCGTTAGAGTGGGAGAGCTCCGACGATCTTGGAGGATCTTGGCATCGTTCGTCATCGGCAACGCCACCTCCCGGCATTGCCGCGCCTAGTTTTCCCGGCGGGAAGCGATGGGTGACAGGCTGTCTCGGCGAGACCGGCGGAAGGTCGATGGCGAGCGTCGAGGAGATGGTGAACGGAATACCCGGCGGGGAGACGACTCAGGAGACGAAGAGCGGCGGAGGTAGTCCTCGATGTCCCGAGGTCGCTCTCCAAGACGTGGTCGAGGGTCGTTGGGCGCAAACCCTCGTAGGCCCAGCTGGCGGTAGGGGCATCGTCGGTAGATGTGGTCCGCTTCACCACAGTGGTAGCACAGGGGGCGTCGATCGGCCGTCCTCCAAATGTCGGTCTTCCTCGCACCACGCTGCTCTGGGCGTGGAGCATACTGCGGCGCAAGTGCCTCACGTCTGGGAGCTGGCTGGTAGTGTGATGCGACGGGAGGTTCTCTCTTGGCGGCGGCGGCGTAGGTCAAGACCGGCCGTTCGGGAGCCACTGCGACGGGGACCTCTGGCAAGAGGGCCCGGTGTACCTCCTCGCGAACAGCCTCGGCGATTGAAACAGCGGCGGTTCGTTCTGGAGAAGGGAGCAACCGCTTCAGTTCTTCTCGAACCACATCCCGAATGACCTCCCGAAGGTTCTCGATGCCGACTTCGCCGAGGTTCGGGAGGGAAGGTGGAAGAGATGAAGTGGCAGTTACGCCGGCGACTCTCTGATAATTACTCGCCCTGGCCGACAGCGCTCGTTCAATGTTTGTTGCCTCAGCAACAAATTCATCTACGGTCGTCGGTGGATTGCGAACGAGGCCGCCAAAAATCTCGCTTTTCACGCCTCTCATGAGGACGCGCAGCTTCTTGTCTTCGGCGGCTCCAGGGTCGGCTCGGGCGCACAGGCGCAGGACATCTTCAGTGAAGCTTGTCACGCTCTCGTTCAGGCCTTGGCATCTTCTTTGAAGGATGTCCTCGGCTCGTTGACGTCGGTGTTGGTTTGTGAAGGTGCGCTTTAGCTCCTCCACGCATGTCTCCCACGTCGTGAGGGAAGCCTCGTGGTTCTCAAACCATTGTCTTGCCGTTCCCTCCAGTGCGAAGTAAATGTTTTGGAGGCGCTGTTCTGCCGTCCACGCGTTGTAGCGGGCCACACGTTCGTAGTTCTGCAGCCAGTCTTCTACGTCCTCGTAGATTTCACCGTGAAATGGCGTCGGCACACGGGGAACCACAGGCAGGAAGACGTAGGACGGTGCTGCTTGGGGGTTTTCCGTCGACTGGGCCGTGGAGTTCATCGTCGGCTTCGGTTGCTTCTTTGTTTTGTCCGGTAGTGGTCCAAACTCAGGGCGTTGTCCTTGCAGACGCTGGCTTGCCCGAGACCCTGCCTCTTCCACGAGTCGACGACTTGGAGTGGGACTTGCCGAACGGGTCCTCGGAGGGGTACGGTTGAGAAACATAGAGTGCGTACCCCGCACCTCCACCAAAATGTCACGAATGACAAGTGATGAGGCGGAAAATAACTGAGTAAACTAAACGTTTAATCGGGCGAACTTGTGCCCAAAATAAACAAGGAAACAAAAGATAACAATATAACAATAGAGCGTCGCGGGCGTCGAAGTCGGCGAAAGAGCAGAGTCGAACGCTGGGGCGAAACTGACTCCAGCTTGCCACGCGGAGCCGCTTTTGTACACGCGTGGGCTTCTGGAGCATTCGGCGTAGAAGGTTCGGTGCCTAGAAGATTCTAACCTCGAATCAGCAAGACGGTTCTCGAATTTACCAGAACGTCACATTACAGTGTCAACAAAAATGTGTAGCCACGGCCAGGAATCGAACCCTGGCTTTTCGCGTGGGAGACAAGCGCGATAACCGTTCGGCCACGCGCGCGCTGCCTACTTGGCAAGCTGCGCGCGCGGCAATATTTGAAGATTGGCACGCACGTAAAGCCTAGTAATGCTTGATGTCTAAATTCAGATATCACCTGCTTAACATAATGCTTTAACTGTTCGGGGATCTGACCTGCAAGACCAATAAGAGACAGATTAAAATGGGTAGGACTTAAAACGCCTCTCTGAGGTACACCTCGAGAGTGTTATATGTTTTTGTGTTTCCGGCAGCCGTTTTTATATATACTGTCCGATCATCAAGGTATCTAGCAATCCAGGCATAAAGGCGACCATCAAATCCAAGATCGTTTAAGAAATTGAAATGTGCCGCCTGAGACACGGAGTCAAAATAGGTCTTTATATATAAAAACACTGCAACGCTGATATGTTTTTGATATCTTTGATTCATGATCGAGCTTATAAGGTCAATTGCACCATCTATAGAGTTATGGCCATTGCGAACTCCTGACATGCAGTCTGGGTAACACTTCCGTTTTTCAAGGTACAATTGTATGCGAACAAGAATCATCCGTTTCATTACTTTGCCAATGCAGCTGGAAAGGGTGATTGGGCTATGAGGCGATAAGTTCAAGTTTAATTTACCAGGCCTTAACAGAGGAATATTTTACTTTTTATCAAGATGAAGGAACTTGTCCAGTTTCAAAGTGATTGTTATAGAACATCTGAAGTTTCATCCGAGCTTCAAATCAGGCTTTAACAGAGGAATATTTTATTTTTTATCAATATTAAGGAACTTGTCCAGTTTCAAAGAGATTGTTATAGAACATCTGAAGTTTCATCCGAGCTTCAAATCCAAGGTACTTTTGTGCAATGTAGGTGCTCCATCCGGTCCGAAAGAAGACGATAAGTTCCATGAAGCCAACGCTGAGTTATGTTCTAGTTGACTAATAGGCATATCCATGTTTTTGTCTGCAAAATAGAAATTAGGATTTGATTCGTTGAGACTAGTGTAGGTGATACAAGGAAGGTCGCCAGTGACTCACAAAGTGTTTCTGCTACAGATATCACATTGCATTCAAAACACAAGCGCTCGGAGTGCATAGCATTGCTGAGAATGCTATTTAAGCCCTTTAGAGATGTTCCATACTTTGCATAACGGTTTTCGAGAATCGAGGGAGGAAGAAAATGATTTCCAGCGTTTCCTGCCAAGTTTCATAAAGTGTCGCCGTATATTGCAGCGCGCTTAGCCGAACAACCAACGCTCAGTCAAGTACTCTTGAAGATTCGTGTTTGTTCTTCCACGGGACGTAATGTTTATCATTTCTCTCTACTTTCTTGTTCTCTAAATTGCCTCTTCAATATCACCCCGAAAGCTTGATGCTCGAACCTTCCGGGCCAAATTTTTGAGATGCCGACTCACATTAAATAGGGAGCTGCGCGTGACCTTGCTGAGTTAATCTCGCTCTCGCTTGCTGCTACGCCGTCAAATCGCCGCCCGGTTTTCTGCTGTCTCGACGTTCGTTGTTTATTTTATTTGTCAAGAAGCTCGCACAATAAACTTTCAGTTAGAAACAGGACCTTCGCCACTTCTGGTCAGGTCATTCGTGACTTTTCTGGTGTAGGTGCGGGCTACCCTAAGCGAAAAGTCGGTCGAAATCAGTATACTGAATGTATACTAATTGTGAACTTAGAGTATATACTGAAATAGTACTAGTTTCACACTTTTAGGAAACAAAATAGTATACTTTTAGTACAGCAGAAGTGCATATGTAGTATACCATAAGTGCACCTCGAGTGTACATCTAGCATAATATAAGTGTACATTTAGTACACTACATGCATGCTTTTTGTGCACTAAATATACACTACTAGTGTATATATACGGTGTCCCAGATAACTTGCACCAAACTTTAAAAAGAAACCGGGGCATTCTGCGGGAGTGAAACCAACTGTACGCTGTTAGCAAGACTCTTGCGAAAGTGCACGCAATTTTTTTTTTAGTGCGGCTTGTTATTTAATTAAGACTAACAAGCTAACTTTTGAAAGCTTCGTTTAAAAGCCGAGGTGTGCATTGGAAAGTGGTAGAGCGCATTAAGAAACACCCCATTAAACTATTTTCAACAAGGTGCACTTTGCATGCTCCTTTTTCTGAGCGCTCTTTGAAGGCCGGAAAAAAGCACGAAAGCGTATTATGTTGCAAACACTTTAATTGGGTGTTTCTCAATGCGCCCTGCCACTTTGCAATTGACATCTTGGCCCTCAAAATAATATTTGAATGGTTAGGTGATTAATCTTAGTTATTTAGATAACCAGGTGAATTAAAAAAATCTGTGCACTTTCGCAAGACGCTTGCTAATGACAGTTGATTTCACTCCTGCAGAGCGCTCCGGTGTTTTTCAAGTTTGGTTTAAGTTATCTGGGACGCCGTGTATGCCGGGCGTTCTGAATAGAAAGAACGGTCTAAAATAGGCCAGAACAATCGGCGCCAGCATTTAAAAAGCTGACTTTTCAAAGGTGTTTCTTTGAACGGCTGGATTCCAATTTGTGAAATTTCATGACACATAGCTCCATTCTCGTGAAATGTTAAGAAACACCGTTGATAACACTTAATTGATGATAATGCAGAGGTGTCATTATCGGGAAATGCACTTTTAAAAATGAGTCAGGAAATTTCCGAGGAAAGTCTTGGCAGCTCTATTTCCAAACATTTCTTGTCAAAATAACGTACAATCATGTTATGAAATTATGTAGGAAAAGTTGTCAAAAAAAAAGAGGCACTGCGTTTTTAAGCTGCGAGTATAGACGTGAAAATGACAATCGAATCATTTTCAAATCTTCCCTCGTGAAAATAATGTACTGCCGTTTTCCAACATTGACAAGGAGAGTTGTCATTTTGATTTGCGGCTAAGTACGTGAAAATTACGAGGAAATCTTTGGCAGCTCTATTTTTAAACATTCATAATAAAAATGACGTACCAGCGTCTTCTGAAACTGTGTGAGAAAAGCCATAAAGAAAAGATGCATTGCATTTTTCAACTGAAAGTATGTATGTGTAGTATATAAACATTATGATCAGTGTTCTTCACATAATTGATAAGACAGAAACTGAAATCCTACTTATCACTTTATTCAAGTTTCCGAGCCTGCCTCACTGTACACTCTCCTTTGTGATGAGGGTGTGTCATTACATCCTGCGTAAAAAGAGAAGAGAAAATGACCCTATGCCACCCTTATGATATAACACCACATAACTCGCTCAAAGGACCACTATGTGAGGAAGGCAAGATAGTAACCACTTCATCCTTACAGAAGGGTGAGGAAAATCGGACAATAGCATTTTTGAAAGCCTGATATGTCAGACATTGGTGGTGTGCCTTCTTTGCATGCCCAGGGCTCCGCTACAGGTAATAGTGTTCATTGCAGGGAACAACATTTATTACCGAAAATCGTAGGCACCATAAAGCAAATGTGTGACAAACAATAGCCTTTTCCAGATTCAAGGTTGCAGCTGCTACATTTTAAGCACATATGAATTAATGAAGGCCACAAAGAAAACATTCCAGAATGGCCATTTTCAGGGCTGTACTAATATTAACATTTTATTTTAAAAGTTTCGTATATTACGGTATTCAATATTGGTTCCAAGATTAATTGTACTACTCTAAACTACTAAAGTTTTACGAATGCCTAGGTTTTGCGAGTTCATCGAAATTGCTTAAAATTGGTCCTGCAAAAAAGTAACCCCATGGATACGAATGCATTGAACATTACTCCTGATTGTGAAATTTTGTACCTGCAAGGTATTCCCAACACTAACACTTCATAAAATGTATGAAATATTGAGCTCGCGAAAATAAAGTCGTTTATGCTATTCAAACCTTTCATAGCGCTCGCAAAGTCACCATTGCGAGCTTTGTTCAGTGCGCTTCTCCGCATGTGCCAGTGCGCTGCAGAGATTAGTTCTGGATGAAATCCCAAGAATAAGACATTTGAACGTGGGACATATGCACTTTTTGATAAAATAGAATCTCAAAATTTTCACATCGAATGGTTTCCCAGGAGACTTCTCGGGTCCGCATGCACTGTTACTCCACAACAAGCAGGCTCTCTTGGGATGACAAGAAAAAACCCAGCGCCTGAACGTTGTTCGAACCAGCACTTGGGAGAATCGAAAAGCCTGTCAAGCACTCGCTATCAGGACAGGCCGCTTACTTCCGGTGGCTTCATACCTGTCTGCTCGACGCACCATTCAGCCACCCATGATAGAGATCAGTGGGCGGACGTCACTTTTACTCTTGTGATGCAGTTCTCTGCAGGTTCCCATAGGTTGCAACCTGCTAGCCAAACTGAGTCAGGCCTGCAGCCCTGCGGGAAACGTCAATTCCACTCTTTTAGACGTAGGCACCCACATTTTGCGTGTACCTGAAAGAAGCTCTAACACAGAGGACATAAATTGATCGGCCCTTTTTTAATGCATCCTTTTCTTTTGCTGAGAACATACATATAAGTCACATGCTATTACACATGCAGTGGTGCGGCTTCATTTATGATTTGCACATTTTTTATATAAGTTCGAGCTTTTAGAGGGAAGATTCAATATAATGAGTCGTACATAAATGGTTGCTATGAACTATCCTACATTACCTGATATCATAAAAGCACTAGAGCAGCGCAGGGCTGTACTGCATCAATTACAAATTTGTAACACCCACTTAAAAGTTGGCATTTATTTAAAGTATTACTATCGTCTATTATTCTTTGACAAAGAATAACTGGACGAGTTGGTACGTTGGTAGTCTTTCAACTTCATCGAATATTCAGGTACTTTTCGAATTTTTTCACGTTTTTGCTTTCTCTAACTGCTCTGCTTTTTGTAGCGGCTTTCGCCACCACTAACAAACGTGACATCCAAACTTACTTTATTTACATCACGCAATCGTAAACTTGGAAAGCGTGCCGCTTCGGCATACGCAAAGAGACCGCGCGTCTCTACGGCACAGGCATCAGCACAGGCAAGAAATCATGCTGCTCGCTCTTGTAACGCCTTTCTCGCTCCCGCTTTATGAAACAAATCGTTGGCGAGAGGCTGTTAGGACCACACGTCAGAACTAGCATGACCTGTGATTGCTTGATCTGCCGTCAGACTGCACTAGAACGCTCCGCTAAAAGCGTCGTCGGGCGAGCGTCGTAGGACGGCGCCACCAACAGGCCCTCGGCTGGCCCTCGGTTCCGCCGCACGTGAATCTTTCTCACTCTGCGGAGAGAGCCATACATTTTGAAGATACGCTATTTTCAAATGACGAAATAACACCGGGTAGAGCATAGTTAGAATCAAGCATAGCTTAGCAAGCACACGGTAAAACAGCGGCGCACTACGCAGAAACAAACGAAACTTTACCGGGGCTTGCATCAGTCGGCCATGACTGTCTGCCACTTACTTGCGTTGGTAAGACGCAGCGTCTCCCAGCTCTCAGTAATCGCTTGCTATTCTTGAACACGGTATTCGCAACTAAGACTAAAATATCCGCTAAAACGGCTAAAACGTAAAAAGGGAGCGATGCTCGAAGCCTCCGGAACTCCAACGGCGCCGGCGGTCGAAGGGAATCTGATTGCAATAGCGATGGTCATGCGCAGTTTTCAAAATTCTCTTTTTTTGCTCTTTGTTTTTTTTTAAGACAAAACTAAGCAAATAAATATATATTAATGATAATAATGTCGCTATATCAATTTTGTAAACAATTAACAAAAATTGAGTCAATCTTAGGTTTTATCTAAACTTTGGGCTTTCCTCAGTGTAAAACCGAAACTATATCAAGCAATTTCTTCTTCGTCGCCAAGGCTATTCTGATTCATCTGCGCATGCTTGCACTCCTGGGATCTCGGCTTTTCTGGAAGGCTCGGCTCTCGCGACAAATGAATGATGAGGGAAATCTTGTATTTTAAAAGAATGAGCGTGCCCGATTTTTTTTTTTTTTTACCGAGGGAAAGACACGTAAAATTTACGTCGATTTTTTACAGCGTGTAACTCTCGATCCACTGTGTTGGCGTGTTCGTTGTTGCAATTGACAAGTTCTTTTCACGTGAATTGAGATGTCTTAGAATTTTGCAAGATAAATCTTCACAATTAAACACTTTCGGTGAAAGCTTGAGGTTGTCACATGAAGGCGCCGATTTCTCCAGCCAATTTCAGAGCGAGCTTCCATTCATAACACCACTTCGCTTATGCGGTTCAGAAGTTGATTTGCGCTGCATGTGACTATGCAAGGTGGAGCATCTTATGTCTCCGTTATTAGCCATGGTTTCCTTTGCCTCCTGTCCTTTTGCTTGCTGTGAATGCAGATATCTGAAACAGCGTATAGTGAGCTGAGACCTGCATTACAAAAACACTTGATCATCCTGCAAACGTTATTTGTCTACTAGCCTATGAGGCAGCACGCAAGTGGCGGAGCATTTTGAAAACAGACATGTGCATGCTTTTGCATCAGCAGCATCAAACACTTGGTGCAATTGTCCTCGATCGTCTAGCTTCAGAATAGTGCTGACAGTTTTTTAGAGTAAACTTTTATTCTGCAATAAAGGTAACAAATACAGTTCAGGGGAAAAAAAAGCTATCTTTGCAATAAAAGTAGACTTTTCAATTGATAAATATAGTAGAAATGACTAGCTAAAATAATTATTGACAAGTTAGATAACGCTACTTTCCGTGGCGTACATTGTAGCTAACTTTTCTATTTGTGTTTTTTTTGGGGCCATAGTCCATGCTGTATTTGCGACGAAAGTATGCTCTGACAGCGCCAGTGCCGGTCGTTCCCCCGGGGAACTTTTGAACCACGTGGTCTGCTGTGAAATGAGAAGTGAAGCATCCCTTTGTCACATTATGTCAGCTGTATACCCGGTGATATTTTTTAATCAACAGGTTTTTAGAAAAAAAGGGGCTTGCTGCCACCTTGATGCAGTCTTCAGTGTGTCGTGCGACTCAGCGGACATTACATGGGTGGATAACCGTGGCAACATTTTTATTAATTAACTGAAATCCGTAAATTACCTTTTTTTCTATTGCTGTTTTAGAGGCAGTCATTATTGGAGCGTAACCCAATCAAAACTATTCACGAAACAGCAAGGGGCTTTGAGATATTTATTTATCAAATCACGCGCGGCAGGGGCGGGGAAAATGGAGAATGACTTAGCGGTTTTGACATGGAATGTCGCTAATGGCATGTGTGTTTGTGTTACTGAGAACTTCGCATATTGGAGTTCCATGCATTATTTATTTTCTAGTGAAGTTACAACCCTTATAAAGTGCTGTCGGATTCAGCATGAACAAACTTGCACTCTTTTGAAAGCGAGCTTTTAGTGAATACTCCTGCATCATACTTCAAACGGTGCGTCTGAAGCGACTACGCAAGCATAACATCCTGCGCTCTGTCCAGCGCGCTGTTTTTTGATCAGGCGACGGAAGGCAGACTTTGAGCTATGAATAACCCAAAACTCGTCGCCTTTTCGCAAATTGTTTCGGTTGGGCGAGAGTTTATTCATGGCCCCTTTAAAATTAAAAAAATTATCATGGTCAATTACACTGTCGATTAAAAAAGTTAATTAGACAACGTACTGTGACACTTGTTTACTCATCTAATGTCCACCGAGGCTACGAATATCTTGTGAAAACGACATCGGTCTATCTATCGCGTTTTTAATGAGTTGATCTTAAAAAATCTCACTATATATATATATATACCCGTTACTATAATTTGAGTACGCCGACCGCAAGCACTCAAAGTAGACCTTTAGTATACTTAAGTCCACTTCCTGTATACTGATTTTGAACTACTTTTTACCTCGGGCACTGCGATTCTACTACATGTACTAGTTTTGTACGGTCGAGTATACTTTCAGTCCACCACCATTTTTACTGGAAGTACACTTTAAGTACACTTAAAGTATACATTCAGTACGAAGACCACACTGAAAGTATACTTTTAGTATACTTCAGTGAACTTTTAGTAGACTGATTTTGAACGACCTTTCGCTTAGGGTACCGCAGCCCATGTAGCGTACCCCTCCATGGCCTCGCAGCGCAAGCTCTGTCCCCTGCTCAATAAGATAGTCCGTGGAGTCTACCGAGACCCAAAGAAGCAGCCGTGCTCAAGGTTGGCCCCGGATTTCGGTCTACTGCCGGAGAACACCCACAAGTCGACGAAGCCGACAATGAGCAGCCAATCGTTGCAGACTCCCTCTGCTGCCTCCCCCGTCGTTTAACTGCCCGTTGCCCCGCGAACTTCGACGAGCTTCCAGGGCGAGGTTAACAAGGACGCCGAGGAGTGGTTGAAGCAGTACGAACGGGGGGCGCTACATAACCAATGAACTCGCGAGCAGCTTGTTCAGAACGTCTATTTTTTCCACGAGGGAACCACGGGACGCTGGTTCGAGAATCATGAAGCGTCGCTTACCACCTGGGAGCTCCTCAAGGCGAAATTTCGCAAACCAGCAACGAAGGGATCGCGCCGAAGGGCAACTATAGTCGAGAGCTCAAGGACCAAGCGAAGGCGTGGGGAACTTTGTCAAGGACTTTCTTCGGCCATTCAAGCGCACGGAACACCAGGCCGCAGAAGAAAATAAAATGAAGACCCTACGCATGGCATCGAAGAGGCGGTGTTTGGTGGCCTTGTACGAAACCCGCCTAGGACCGTCGATGGTTTCGTAAAGGAGGCAAGGAACATCGAGGGGGCCCCCAAGCCCGTGCCTCCACTACCAGCGACTGCCCAATGTCGCTGTTCCTGCGCTGTCTAGCCTCGACTTCAGTTGCAGCGATGTCATCCGGGAGGAGCTGAAAAAAATTTATGCCGGCTGCCCCACACCCAGCTTCGCTCTCCGTCACCGAATCAGTCCGAGAGGAGTTTCAACGGGTGCTCCAACCAGAGGCCTCTGTCATCGTCGCGGTTCCCAAGGAACCGACTCGTCGAACTCTGCGACTGCTTTGCGACGACGTGGCAAATGCGCCAAACAACAGTTGCAAAACCTGGCATCATTGCCAATGACGATGCGCTCCCGGTGCATCGGCCGCCGTACCGGGTCTCCCCCAATGAAAGGGAGGCCGTTCAAGAAAAAGTACAAGAGATGCAAAACGACGACATCATTCAGCCTTCAAGCAGCCCACCCTATTGAAAAATCCTGTAAATTTTTATACAGCAATCTTATAGGAAGGTGTTTCCTGTACACGTTTCTACAGGACGTCCTACAGGAAACAGTTTCCTGTAAAAGCAGTTACAGGAAATCTTAAAGGAAGGTGTTTCCTGTACAATTTTCAACAGGAAGTCCTATAGGAAGTCGATTCTTGTAAAACTGTTTGCAGGGAATCTTAAGGGAAAGCATTTCCTATATATTCCTATAAAAGAAGTCGAACGAGAATTCATCTTCTATTTATGTCTACGGGAATATGATGGGAAGTTGAATCCTGTAAGGTTATAATACGTCAAGCCCAATCGGGTTCAATTTCCGTTATGCCATGAGAGCTCCTGTAAGAACACTCACAGGCGCTGCCGGCAAGTGCAGACGAAATTCCCTGGATGCAATTCACGCTTACAAGTACCGCCAACCATTCTTGTGGAAACGCGCAAGACACGAGCCAGGAGCGGGTGCTCCGCTGCCATTTGCTTCCAAGGGCCGCTCATTTCAGTGCTGCGCCGACAACTGCTCCCAAGGGCTGCACGAGACACTGGCCTCGTGCACTGTCGCATTTGACGCTACTTGCAAGACAAATGCAAACACATCGAAGGGCTAGCGGTTGTACTGCATAGGGTGCCTTCATGTGCGCTTTGCTTGGGGTGATGACATCTGGCCATTTTGTTTCGAACCAATATTTTTATTTTTTGTTCTGAAGCACGTGAAAGAGCGTGTTCCTGCACGCGCTCGTGGCGCTGACTGTGTTACGGCGACATTTTGTTTCCTGCGATTTCTTTGTATGTTCCCTGTGAGGGCGCGCTGTCGGCATCGGGTACTACAAACGATGGCATCACCCTAAACAGAAGGGCATTGAGGCACACTAGTACTGCACTGGCTCTATTGCTCGTCTACAGCTGAGAGACAAGTCTACAATGGCGGCAGGCTAACTTCGGGCAGTATAAACACACACACAAACACAAATGAAGAATGCACGCAAAGGTATCTCTGACCAGCTTGCTGTCTCTCGGTGCTTTTGAAATAAGCACGAGCGATTGTAAGCCTGCTTTTGTTGTTTGTTGCATTTTTTGCAAAGCTTGTAAGCCAGGCACAACTGCTACACCTTGCCACAGATCCGATGCAGAGGCAATTCATCTACACATATGGACGTCTCGCATTGATACAGATTCCGAATGTTTAGTGGGTGCTGTATATGGGCCACATTTATACGGGTCCTGTATAAATGTATGGGTCCCGTACATTTATACGGGTCCTGTATGAATATACGGGTCCCGTACATTTATGTGGGTCCTGTATAAATGTATGGAACTCATATCCAATAGGCTGGTAAAAATATTTATAGAGGACCCATTAGAAATTTTATACAGGATGTTTCAATTGTGCAGGGGCCTCTCCAATCGTTCTGGTGAAAACGAAAGACGAAACGCTTCGATTTTGCGACTACCAGCGGCTCAACGCCGTGACGAAGAAAGACGTGTATCCGCCCCCCTCATCGACGGCACACTGGACCGGCTGCGCCACTCCCGATACTTCTCGTCGATGGACCTGAAGAGTGGCTACTGGCAGATGGAAGTTGACGAACGGGACCGAGAGAAGACAGCTCTCGTCACGCCGGATGGACTGTACGGGTTCATGAGGATGCCCTTCGAAATGTGCACGGCTCCAGCGACTTTCCAGCCTGTCATGAACCCTGTACTGGCAGGCCTCAAATGACGGAGCTGTATTGTTTACCTCAACGTCGACGTGGTACTCCCGGCCAACTTTGACGATCATTTGCGACGCCTTCGGGCCGTTCTTTACGCAATCAGGACCACTGGACTCACCCTCAAGCCAACGAAGTGCCGATTTGCCGACGGCGAACTGAAGTTCCTAGGCCACGCTGTGAGCAATGAAGGTGTTCGTCCTGACCATGAAAAGACTCGCGTCTACGCTGGATTTCCAGCGCCCACCGATAAGAAGGACGTTCAAAGATTCCTGAGATTTTGCGCGTAATGCAGGCGGTTCGTTCGGAATTTCGCCAAGTTTTCTGCGCCGCTCACACACCTCGCTAAAAACGCCGTAAACTTTGTGGGGATTCCTATGGTATCTCTTCCCCGATGGCCGTGATAACGGCCACGGGTCGGAACGCTCGGCCTTTTTTGCCGTGAGCTCCGACCTGTTCATGAAGCGGAGGGTCCCCTGTCTTCGAGGGCGCTCCTCTCACTCGCTCACGGAGGGACCTCGTTCCGCTCGCCCGCTCGGATGCGAACCACTGCTGGCAGCTAGGCTAGGAGGTTTTGACTCTTGCTTTCCCGCTTTCGGGAGAGAGACTTGTCCGGTGACAGCGATAGAAATAGGACGCGTATCGGCGACTTCGCCGATGCTTCCCGATCTTGGCTTTCCGAAACCCCGCGTCAGGCAGGTAGGGACCTTTTTTTACCTTGAAGCCGCGGGGGAGAGGGGGGATTTTAGATTTGGACGTTGTAGTTCATTTTGAGAGTGTTTTAATAAATACCCTTTGACTATGTCCATACTCTTGTGCATGTGTCTTCTCTTCCGCTATATTCGAGAGAGTCAGACATGGTAGTCGATCATTGTCAACGACGGCGGTAATTTATCGAACCGACCCCCGGTAGAGGATCATAATCGTCGTCAATATCGCCGCGGAGATGTGGGGACCGCGCTACTACCCAGGCAGCACACCGTATTGGGCCAACATTGGATTTGATGTGGCAAAGAATGGCCCAACAGTGGCCCAACGAGCCATATGTTTCCCAATATTGGAATCACATTGGACAATAATGGACTATCAAAGCCAGTGGTTTTCCAATATTGGTGATACGTTGGCACAGGCTGGTCAACATTGGACTGTCAAAGCCAATAGCTTTCCAATATTGGATACACGCCGGCATAAGCTGTCCAATATTGGACTGTCGGAGCCACTGGCTTTCTGATATTGGCTATACGCCGGCATAAGCTGTCCACTAATGGACTGTCAAGGCCAATAGCTTTCCAATATTGGATATACGCCGGCATAACGTGTACAATATTGAACTGTCAGAGCCAATGGCTTTCCGATATTGAATATACGTTGGCTTAAGCTGGTTAATATTAAACTGTAAAAGCCAAGAGTTTTCCAATATTGGTGATGTCATGGTATAGGCTGGTCAATATTGCACTGCCATAGCCAATGGCTTATCGATATTTGTGTCGCCTAAGCTATAAACCCGCGACCCTCTTTTTGCATTGCAGAGGTAGGAAAGTAAAAAAAGAGTCATTCACGCGCTCCCTCGGGGCGAGAATTTTATTTACCCAACTTCATGGGGCGTACGTCGCTGGTGCTTTATAACTGCGATCACAAATACGTCCTTAGCTGCCTATAGGACTATGGCAGTTTTTTTGCCTGCTGCTCTCCCTTCGCATTGCCTTACCTCGGCGTTGAAAACTTAATTCCGTTTTTTAGATTTAATTATTTTTGTATTTTCCAGTGTATTTTGTATCTATATGCATTCCGTAGCGTTAACGTCTCCTACTTTGCCCGTGCCCCTGCCATGTTTGTATTTCTTTCTGCGTGGTTTATTTTTTATATCTAATGTTTCTGTCCATATTTGTCATTGTCGACGCAGGTGTCAACAAACATAAAGCCGCCGCTTACGCCGCCAACCGAAGCGACTTCCACTCTGACTTTTACGAGAATCTATCGCGCTAGAAAGTTGTCTATTGGACTCGAATGAAGTCTCGGGAGGGCTGCTTAGACTGCCAGTGCACATGTCATCAGTGTAGGCAGAGCAACGACGTAGCAATCGCGACGCGAGAGCATTCTGCGCCTCCATCTGGCCGGCCGCGCTAGCTCTGCGGAAATGTGAGCGTGGTACTCTCGAGCCCCGTTAGCTTACTGAAGTAGGAAGACGATACTCTGTCGTCGCGAATCCTTTGCCCTTCGAACGGTCGCGAAGCCGTTGCGCCCGGCGTATTCTACGCAGAATCTTTCCGAAATTGTTCGCGCAGCATCGCAACCTTCTGTCAGCGAGCGTCGGCGTTTCATCGTGCGTTGAAAGTCGGACGATGTGCTGTCCGTGGTGTATTTTATGTGTAACTCTTTCGTAAAAAAAATTTGAAGTTTAAAAACGCGAACCTAACAGTGTACAACTAATTTTAAATTTATTGATAAAAATATACATATGTATTTTTATTATTTATTTGTGGACATCCTGCGCAAAATATAGTCCCGCTTATTTCTTCATTCTAAATTTTAATGTGAGTTATACGACGTAAAACATTGTGTCTTCAAACTTGCCCCGTTTAGAATCACTTTTGGGCTGGACAGCCTCTTTAGAAATTCAAAAGCTGGCCTTCAAAGAGCTGTCCTGTTCAATCAGTTTAGGCAGCAGGGTAGACGCTATGCGTGTTTTAGGCCAATCGTGTCTCCGGTTAGGATCACGTGACCACAGTCTCGAAGCTGGTGATAAGGCAGAGCACGGAACCGGACTAAAAGTCCAAGACTCCAAGGCCACGCATATCCTCCACTGCACTATCAACCTTGGGTACAAGTGACAAATCCCCTGGTTGGGTTCATTGTTGAGATGGGCCTGAAGATTAGCCTTTGTAAGCGCACCCCCCGTTCTGGGCTGCTTTCTTTCTACTCCGTCTCTCTTTTTCTCCCTCTCCCTAAGCTGAAGGCGCAATAGAAGCGTTATCACATGGTTTGTCGGATGACGCATTAGCCGTTGACAAACCCGGAATGCCTGCGAAGACCGGACCTAGTTTCGCGTGTGATGCGGCCCGCGGGCCTGCGGTGGATTTCGCTTCTGTGGTAAATGTGGTAAATCTTGTTCGAGAGTTCCGATCACCAGCAGCGCATTTCGTCTTAGTGCCAAGTGCGATCTTCAACATGCGGATTGCCAAGACCATGAATATTCTTTCGGCAGCGCCTACACACCGGTGATCTTCCTTTGTTGTGGGCATACATGTGACCACTAGCTTCGACGGACCGAAGACACGACGGACCGCCTTCTCTTCCATGTGAGTGACAAGGAGAAGTCCTCCTGACCCTTGTGGATAGGTATTCTTGCTACGCAATGTACGCTTTGCCCCTATCCGATGAGTTTGAACCGTGTCGAACTCTGTGCCAGGAATCTGCGACGAGTTCAACGTGTAATACAGAGCGATCGGCCCGCAAGGCCCTGTACAGCGCTATTTGCAAGTACTTTTTATTCTAGTAGACCGTGAGAGACGTTCTGATTGGTTATTTTTGTGTTCGAAGTCATTTTTATTTACTTTTTTTGTGTGTTAAAATATGGCTGTCTTCTTGGCGGTAGATGTGTGCTGTCGTAAGAAGTCCTCCCGGTATTTCCAAGCCGAATACCACAGAGCGTTGTGTAGTCCTTATTTGCAAAGGTTAGGCTTGTTGGGTGCGAGTGGAGTGTCAGTTATGTCACCGCGCTCTGCGAGTGTAATTGTCTTTACACGACAAGCTATTTTATGTGCGCGATTTATTTTAAACTCTTGATTGATTCAAAGCATCAAGTTCTGTTCAACTGTCATGTTGTTACGTATGCCGGGGTATTTATTGAACTGTTAATTTAGTAGTGCGTATGACACTGGTGAGCTGAAGACGGAGGCCAGCGGTTGCATTTATAAATTGTGAATATTATGGAGGCAATATGGGTACATTATTAACTACATATTTTCGTGCCGCAAATACCGTAAATCTTAAGAACTTTTTTTTTTCTTTTTTAAATCAACGTAGAAATATTGGTGTTAACCTAAATGGCGAGATTGTAATTCTTAAGACTTCGTAAAGCTAGATGAAAGGTTGAGGGACGCCATGATGTTGCAAGAGTAGAGTTACGCAATTTATTAAATAACCTTCGTACTATTTCATTGATTTTTTTAAACCACTATAAATATTTCAATCTAGATCGATCGAGCTCTGAGTTAGGACAAGTCGGACGAACAAAACAATAGTAAACGCCTGGGCCGTCTTTCTAGAAACAGCGTCTCAGCTGAGACGGGGGTAAAGAAAGCACTGCCAAAGCCAGCGTACCAGCTGAACGGGACTCAAACCTCGACTCAAGACGCTCGCGCGTCCCAGCCTTTACAGTGCTTTCCTTCACCCAGTCTAAGCTGAGACACTGATTCCAGCAAGCCGGCCCCGGTGTCTTACCTGCGCATCTATTTATTTTAGAAGGCAGTACTAATTTTTTTACACACAAAATAACGAAAAATAATTCACTGGAATGGGAAGTTTATAATATGGAAAAGTAATCACAAAAAAGTCGGTAGGCCTTTCCAAGATTTTATACTTGCAGAGCAACTGAGCCGATTAATCGAATAGTTAATTAAAGGGCGGCGAATAATAATGGAGCTATGTTTTAGTTTGATATTCATTATTGACAAGCGTAAGAGAGAACTGAGAGCCTCTGAAACCCTTTACCTGAATCCAAACCCCCGCATCTGTCTCTTTCAGAATCCTGTGGCCAGGCCCCTGCGTGGAATCTCTTTGCCGTGCCCTTTGCCCAGCTCTTCGCCCAGCCCTCTGCCCTGTCCACTACCGAGCCTGCCGCCGAGTCTGCCTAGGCCCCACTGGTTGCACAATTGTTTTTAAATATTTTTATTCGATTTAAATAAATTATGAACTGTCAAACGTTATGAACGATTCATTTGCATGCTTTTATGATTTATAGTGTCCAAATATGGTAAAATTGCTGCATTTATTAGATTTTAGTATCAGAAAGAAAACAGTGCTTGAGGAAAAAGGGCAAGGGACTTGCTTGGTTCTCTGCACTGTTTTTGTGACATTGGTTGGAAAACGCACTGAAAAATGGCATCCAATGATGTCATAGACAATGGATGCAAAAAATAGCCAGTGTATTAGACTGGATGTCATTATTAGAATAGCCAATATTTAGGCCAATGTTGGAAGAGCCAGCGTGTAAGGCGCTGGATGCCAATGTTGGTTCAGCCAACGGTGAAACCTCTATGCCAATATTGGATAAAAGAAGCGCAAACAACGTTGGTCCAACGTGGGCTATAACGTTGGCAAACCAGTGGTCCAACATTGGCACCAATGTTGGACCACCATTTGATCGGGTGGCGTTTTCGAAAATGACAACGTCAGACCAATATTGGAACCAGTTTTTGCCAACATTGGGCCAACGGGGGTCCAACAATGGTGTGCTGCCTGGGTAGGTTTGACGTCTCCTTTGAGATCGCCGCCGCTGTTGGGATAACCATTTGGTTACTCTATCGGTACCTAGCTCTCTTGGTAGCCAGCAATTATCCCACAACTTCGAATGTCGAGAAAAAGCACAATGAGAATTCTATCAGCTAAAGCGATGACTCGAGGCTTCACCGATTCTTGGCCACTTCCACCAACCTGCCGAAACATAAGATCACACTGACACCAGCGATAAGGGCTTGGCGCGGTACTGGTCCAACGACAAGAGGGCACAGAGCGCGTGTTTGCCTACGCCAGTCGGACGTGGTCGTACGCGGAACGAAATTACTCGACGACCGAAAAGGAATGTCTTGTCGTTGTCTGGGCCATCACAAAACTCCGCCCGTACTTATGCGGACGACTTTTTCGAGTGGTCAGCGACCACCACTCGCTACGCTGATCACCGAGCCTGAAGGACTCGTCGGGACGCCTCGCTCGATGAAGCCTACGGCTGCAAGGGTACAACGTGACCATGGTAAACAAGTCAGGCTGAAAGCACAGCGATACCGACTGCCTGTCAAGAGCCCCCGTCGAGTGAGCTTCCGGTTGCGACAAAGACGACGACGATTGCTTTCTTGGCGCATTGAGCGTTAACGGCATGGTAGCGCTCCAACCATACGATCCTGAACTGCGCGCACTGATTGAACACTCGGAGGGACGAGGGGGTACGATTTTCCGAGCCTTCTCACATGCCCTGCGAAGCATTCGCCATCGGGCAAGGTATTCTGCACAAAGAGAACTTCAGGGACAGCAACTCGACGTGGCTCCTGTTAATCCTTACTAGTCTTCGAGTAGAAATCTTCCCATCCTGCCACGGCGACGCGACATCTGGTCACCTTGGCTACAGCGGGACACTCCGAATGTTTCGAGAGCAGTACTATTGGTCCAAGCTCCCGATGGCTGTCCACTTCTGCGCATAATCGTGCCACGAGTGCCAGCGACAGAAGAAACCGCCGATGAAGCCCGCAGGCCTCCTGCAGCCAATCGCGCCCACAACTTCATTGTTCAAGCAGATGGGAAAGAATCTACTTGGACCTTTCCCGCCGTCGACGCTGCGAAACCGTTGAATAATAGTAGCAACTGATTACTCCACCCGGTACACCAAGACAAAAGCACTCCCGTCGGGAAACGCTGTAGAAGTAGCCAAGTTCTCCGTCGACTCCATCGACCTCTCACAGGGCGCTCCCCAAGCCCTGATTGCGGGCCGAGGTTCATCGTTCACGGCGCAACTCCCACAAGAGATACTCCGCCTGAGCCACACCGACCACCGTCGAAGCACGGTACGCCTCTTGCAGATTAATGGTCTGCTGGAGCAATTAAAGAAGGCCATCTGCGTCATGATGTCGATGTACGCTGACGTGGAAAACAAGACGTGGGATGGCGTTGTCCTACGTTACGTTTGCGCACATCACGGTGGTTCAAGAGAACACTGGGATTACACTTTTTCAGCTGATGCACGGCAGAAAGGTGACGACGATGTTCGACGCCATGCTGCCCCACGACACGAAGGACCACTGCACCGACAACGCCCAGCTGGTCACCCAAAGGGCAGAAGAGGTACGCCAGGCTAGCCCGACTTCGGATGAAGGACCAACAACGTGTCGCCGCAGGTGGGTAGAACCTTCGTCGTCGCGACGTAGAGTTTCAGCCCGGAGACAGGGTGCGGTGTGGACGCTCATTCGCTGCCGCGGCCTCAGCGATAAACTTTTATAACGCTACTTCGGATCCTACAAGGTCATTCGCCGCCTTGGGGACTTGAACTGCGAAGTGCTCCCGACGGAACCCGACCATCAGAACGCCACCAGCCACGACCCGAAGTGGTCCACGTCGTTCAACTCAAGCCGTTCTACGCGCATTAGGACTGTGACGCTGCAGGTTTATTTTGCCTCACCGTATTTTTTAGAGCGCTGCTCTTAGGCGCCCGTTTCCCTGCTTGAGCGGCGTCGCCGTCGGCGTAACCACGCGTTGTATTCTAGGAAGTGTCCCATAATGACGTCACACTTGACGTCACGTGCGACGTCACGAGGGTCGCGAGTGACGTTATGAAGGTCATTCGTTAAGGTCAGGACGAAGGTCACGACCTTCACGAGGCCTTCGCGAGTGACGTCATGTGGGTAACTAGGTTAAGTAGTGACGTCTCGAGAGAGGGGAGGGGAGGAGGGGAGAGAAAGCGAGAGGAGGAGGAGGAGGAGAGGGTACGGAGGAGGAGGAGGGGCATACCGTCCTCTCTGTACCCTCCCCTCCTCTTCCTCAAGAGCTGCCCTCTAATTCGACATTACAGGGAATTTTAAACGTCTTTCATTTCTCTTTATTAGTAATTGGTTTTTCTTCCGCGTTGCATCGGGACGATGCGCTTTTAAAAGAGTGATAATGCCGCACGCTTGGCCAAGCAAGCAACGCTCGGTCACGGTCTTCTGGAAGATTCGTGTTTGTCCTTACTGGGGACGTTTATCTTATCATTTTATATCAGTTTCTTGTTCTCAAAAGTACCTGTCGTTCTCACCTTGAACGCTCCACGCTCGAACATTCTGGGCCGAATTTTCGAGATGCCGGCTCACATTACATAAGGAACTGCGCGTGACCTTATTGAGCCGGTATCACTCTCGCCTGCTGTTATGTCGCCAAACCGCCACCTGCTTTTCTGCTGTCCGAAGCTCGTTTTTTTTTATTTTGTTTTGCATACGTTCGCCCAATAAACTTTTAGCCTGAAATAGGATTTTCGCAACTTCTGCTCTTGTAGTTAGTGAGAAAATGATTTCCAGCGTTTCCTGCCAAGTTTCATAAAGTGTCGCCGAATATGTCTTTGAGCCTTACGTGCGCTGCTGAAGTAGCTCCTATATTTCGTTCTTCGATAAAGACGCTCGGTATGGCGTCTAATAACCCGTAGGCGTTCATACTCAACATCAACTGCGGAACAATATTGAGGAACATTAAGCATTTTGTTTGAGCCTCGTTGACAAAAATAGCAGTAGAGGACAAGTCTATGTAATTTGGATCTTTTGATGACATTTCCATGTAATCTAAAGATCTGCCATTTTGTACATTTGACAACGTGACTCCTGGAAGCCGCAGAAAAAAAAGGTAATTTTTATATGTGTAGGAATACGGTTCCTTCCTCGTGTTTCAACGTTCGTATACCACCTGGTATAAAGAAATAACGATGAAATAAGGTGACATCAAGACAACTGCTCAATCTTTTCCCGCGTATCTATATTTCACTTCCACCATTTGCTACCGAAAAACCGTGTAATGCTCCAAGGTCAGCTAATGGTCTTCTTCGACTATTCACGTTAAGAGCTCTCCAACTAGAATATTAGGCATTAAAATTTCCGGTTAGTACCTAGGGTGGCAGACAAAAATTAAACATTTGTTCCAATCGATCTTTATCAAATCGTACTTTGGGTGGTACGTATGCCACCACCAAAACAAATTTCATTGTTTGTTGCATTTCTCGTTGTAAGGCAAACGTATTTGTTATTGCAGTGAGGAGATATTTGATGCTGAATATAAGTGAGATCTTTCCGGATAGCAACCATAACAGGATTGGAGCCAACATTCCTTTCGGAATGAATAACTTGTTTGGTAACCAGAAAGAGTAAAATTTGTGGGTAGGTTGGACTCGCATATCACAATAATTGGAAAAGATATTTCCATTTCAAATGTCTAAATTCTGAGAGATTAGCTCGGAGGCCAAGTGCGTTCGATTGGAAAATAGTGGCATCTCGAATAGTTTTGTCAATGACGATAAATGAAACATATAGTAAGACGAACTCTACAATTATATATATAGGCCTCACACCAGATATGCTTGAGGTAGTGGAGCAAATATGTCGAGTCATTGAATGAAAGTAGTGGCAAAAGGGGATGAAAGATGTTATTGGAAACTACGGAGAGCTGATACCAGGGCTGCCACTATTGCGCCCATACATTAGGCATCTGCGCTAGTATAGTAGAGACAATAGTAGATGGAGGTTGGAGATCACTCACAGTTTCCGTCGTTCTCGATGTCGACGGTTGTGAAGGGTGTGACACTTCCATCGTCTGGTGAATGGTGTGACGGTCAGTTTGATTTCTAGAACGTGGATGTTTCTTCTTTTTTTAAGTTCTTTCTGTGCTAGGTGCAAGTGCTCACTTTACTAGCGGCGGGAAGGTTTCCACGTCTTCTACGACTGGTGAAGAAAGCTGTTCGTCAGAATCGTGGACAGTTTTTTTTTTTTTTTAATATCGGTTTTATAGTTGTTTGTTCGCTTGAAAAAGTCATCGACGATTCCTGGATTCCGACTTTTGGTGTAAGGTAGTCTTTGTTGTTTTGACGCATAAATTGACTACTGCTTTTGTTTCTTTCATCTTGGGCATTGCTGGCAGGTAGATAGGTGACCTTTCCCACGGTCGATACACTTTATTTCGTTTTGGAGAAGCGTCCTTGTCGTGTTGTTGTCCGCACCTTCAGCAGGAAATGGGGATACGACATGCAGCAGTAACAAGCTGGAGACGACCAAAACGCTTGCAGTCGGTGGCCATGTCAAAATACATATACACTTTATGGCGTACACAGCAGAGTTTCACGGCATCTCGTAATGTTCCTAATGAAAATGTGACTGCAGCAGAGTTGGTCATGCCCGTTCTACGAACGTGTAGCACGGCAGGTGATGACACAATGACACAATGTCGTCTGTCAGACCACGAAACACGCCGACAGACATGTTAGGTGTGCGAGGTTCGTATGGTATTACTTTAATACCACAAAGATATTTCATACGAAGAAGCGCTGCCGCTCTTTCAAGATTTCTCGTGTCCACAGCAAGACGATTAAATCTTTCATTTCGGCGAATTCTGACTATTCCGTCAGCGTTGTTGGACACGAGGGCCCGTGAGAGTTTGATCGCATATAAATTGTATGACCTTATAGCAGGAATCTGCAGGCACAAATACCATAGTGAGCCCGTACACGAAGCACATTACGGGTTGTATATCGGTAATTCATGAAGCGTCAGGAGTCTCGAGCTTCCGTCCTTTACCCTTGTAGGTGATGAAAGAACGTTCGTCGTCATCGACGATCTTTGAGGTAAGAGATTCATGATCCTATGTTTTTTTCTTCTTGGATACGCGTTCGGACATCAGCGCTTTATTGGGATGTGGCACCCCAGCTTCTGTTGCCATTGGTTGGCGTGGAAGAGGAAGAGGTGCTGTTGCAGAAGATTGTGGCAATAACCTTTGGACGTTATCTATGATAAAACTTCTAGTGGCAGAGCGTTGTCTGTGGTTAAAATTTGAAATAAAGAAATACTAAAAGCACGCATGAAGGAATGTATAAGTTTTAAACAAGTTTATATATATATATATAATATATATATAAGTCAAAGATGCGTACTGTCGGAGTTACTAATTCGAAGTTTATTACGACGTTTCGAGCGGGGACCGCTCTTCATCAGGTAGCGAGTGTACAGCTCGCGAATGTTTATATACCCCTAAGAAGAAATTAGAGGGTGTAAAGAGCAATAGGAAATGGAAACAGCGTTGACAAACAAATAGTTCACAAACAAATAGTTCACACAGAAAGGAAAAAAAAAACACACCAAAACTTGCAAATGGAAATGCAAAAAAGAAAAAAAACGGTTGGCATAAAGAGATTATTCACGCACGCACACACACACACACACACAAAAAAACAGTTGGTGGAGGGATTATTTACCCTCCCACAAAAAAAAGAAATTGTTTGAAAGTTTCTGGTTGGGAAGGGGTGGCTCGTCTTCAAACCTGTATATATATATATATATATATATATATATATATATATATATATATATAATATATATATATATATATATATATATATTATATATATATATATATATATATATATATATATTGTTGCGGGCGTCTCAGCTCCTGGGCTAAACGGGCAAACCAGAATCCAGTTCCCAGTTCTCCACCCGACCTCTTCTTCTTCTCCTCCTTTTCTTCCTTTTCCTTGTCCGTTACACTCGCCCCTCCCTGTTTGGACGTCCGTCCCGGACGATGCTAAGATAGTCACCCGTGTGACATAAAGTTTCAGATGGCTTGAATGGGCTGTCAAGGTGCGGCGTCGCCCACGCTGAGGCAGGGTGTCAAGGTTTTCGAGACGGTACGTTACGGGTCCAAGTTGCCTGCTGATCTTGAAAGGTCCACAGTATCTGGGCAAAAGCTTTTCCGAGTGCTGTGGACGTCTCAGGTGCCTTCGGAGAAGCACCACATCACCTGGTGAAAACGACGGCAATGAGGTGTCTCTATTGTGACGTTCGGCCAACTTTGATTGCTTATTTAGAATTGCCAGCCGAGCCAGTTTTCTGGCTTCACTTAGTCGTTCAGCGAAGTTCTCTTCATACTCTCGCGCCCGACGGGTCCACGCAGCGCCCATCGATGATTCCTGCGGAAGCGTCGGGAGTCTTCCGTAAACAAGCTCAAATGGAGATTTGGCGGTCACTTCCTGTTGTGAAGTGTTCAAAGCGAACGCCGCTGTACCAATGAACATGTCCCTGTTCTTGTGAGATTTATTGACGAACGCAGCTAATATATCTCCAATGCTGCGGTTGGTACGCTCTACTAGGCCATTCGTTTGAGGATGGTAGGGTGAAGCGGCCGCATGTTCGATTCCGTAATCTTGCAAAGCACATCCGAAAGTACGGGACATAAATGACGTTCCCCTGTCAGATATTATCAGGCGGGGTGTACCATGCCTCAATACAAGGTGTTTGTTGACGAAGGTGACGAGATGCACAGCTGAAGTATCCGGGACTGCCTCCACTTCGACCCACTTTGTCAGGTAGTCCGTTGCGACAATGACGTACCTGTTTCCATCATCAGATCTACGAAACGGCCCCAGGTGATCAATTCCAGCTACCTCAAACGGGCTGCCTGGAGGTGGTATTTGCTGTAGCTCGGTCTTCGCCGGTTGCGGTGGTGTTTTCCGCAGTTGGCATGTTGCGCAAGACGCCACGTACTGTCGGACGTCCGTCCTGAGGTGCGGCCACCAAAATCTCTTGGCGATTTTGTCGAGCGTCCGGTGTTGCCCGAGATGACCCGCAGTTGGAGCATCATGGCACATCTCAAGAACGTTCCGACGCATTTTGGGGGAACTACGGGAAGCCACGCTCCTGAGGGATGTGCTCGATGACACAGCAGACCGTCCCGAAGCTGGTAGTACGTTCGTAGAAGCCGTAAGCGACATTCTGAAAGTCGCGGTCTCCCGTTCACTTCGTCAGAAAGCAACTGGAATATGTTGAATGTGTCACATTCCTCTGCTTGCGCCGACTGCAAATCTAAGAGTGCGAGTACAGGAGCAACTCTGGCGTCTTCGATGGGGTGCCGTGAGAGGAAGTCGGCGTCTTGGTGCTGTTTCCCACTTCTATGAACGACCGAGAAGTCCAACTCTTGCAGTTTCATTGCCCACCGAGTCAATTTCGGAGTTAGATCGTTTTTTGACTGAAGCCAACGGAGAGCAGAGTTATCTGTCACGACTGTAAAATGCTTTTCGTAGATGTAGGGACGGAACTTTTCCACTGCCCAAACAACAGCGAGGCACTCGAGTTCTGAAGAATGACATCGACTTTCCGGTTCGCTGAGTTTGCGGCTTGCGTACATGACGGGATGTTCTACTCCTGCACTGTCCCTCTGGAGAAGAACAGCGCCAAGCCCTTCGCCACTGGCATAAGTGTGAATGAACGTCGGTGCTTCTTCTGAAAAATTAGCCAGGGTTGGTGGTTCAAGAAGTGCTCTTTTGATATCAGCAAAAGAAGCTTGTTCTTTTGCGCACCAACGCCACTTGGTGTCTTTTTTAAGAAGCTCAGTCAGTGGAGCAGCTCTGAGAGAGAAGTTTCTTACAAATCGACGAAAATAGGACGCAAAGCCTAAAAAGCTTTTCAACTGCTTCGTGGTAGTGGGCTCAGGAATATTGGCTAGCGCAGCCAGCTTGGTTGGATCCGGGCGAATACCCTCTTTGGTGACAACATGCCCTAAGTAAATGACTGTGTCGCATCCGAAGAAGCATTTCGATGGTTTCAGACGAAGATGCGCATTGGTGAGGGCATTCAGCACTAGACGCAGACGGCGCTGGTGTTCTTCAAAGGTGTCAGTGTATACAATGACATCATCAAGATAAACTAACGCCATCGTCCACTTCAGGTGTCCAAGCACCCTATCCATGAGGCGTTGGAAGGTCGCAGGTGCATTGCAGAGTCCGAATGGAAGACGGTTGAACTGGAACAATCCGTCAGGAGTTACAAAGGCAGTTTTTTCGGAATCTTTCGGCTCTAGCTCCACTTGCCAATATCCGGACATGAGATCCAGAGTTGTAAAGTAGCTGGCACCATGAAGGCGATCAAGGGCATCGTCAAGTCGTGGCTAAGGATAAACGTCTGGTTTTGTTATGCTGTTAAGTTTCCGGTAGGCCACGCAGAATCTTGTAGAGCCGTCTTTTTTCCTAACCAGGACAACTGGCGACAACCAAGGACTGTTGGAGCTAGTTATAATGTCCCTTTGAAGCATGTCGTCTACCTGGCGGTTTATCTCCTCCCGTTCTCTCATCGAAACACGTCTTGGATTGTGATGTACTGGAGCGTGATCACCAGTATTGATGCTGTGGCGCACAAGTGGTGTGCACCCTAGCTCTTCTGGTGTAATAGCAATGCACTGCCGAAAGTCCCAGAGCAGTTCTTGTATCTGTGCCTTTTGTTGTTCTGTTAAGTTGTTGCCGAAATTAAATTCTGACCATGGAAGATCACTAGCTTTTTCAAGACAATCTTGCGGGAAAGACATCGTTGGTGCCGCACTAATTGTCGCGACAGTGGCATGTGAGAGGGCAAATGTCACAGGTCCGAAGTCTTCACCGGATTTCAGGAGCAGGTCACTATTCGTCAGGTTTAAAACTGGAAGCATTAAACTCCCCTTCTCGCAGGAAAAAAGGCAGCGAGGTATAGCAAACTCCATCCCAGGACGAGATTGTAGCAGTGATTCAACTAGGATATCTCTTGACGTCATTGAACCTGGAATTATTGCTGTAGCCCAAACTGCAGATAACTTAGGTACAACAATGTCCGATGCTGCAACCATACGGAACACCTTCTGTGGTTTTCGATTGACCCTCGGTGCCATTAGTGTAGACACAAATGTCGTAGCAGTTGCGACGGTAGAACATACTTGGGCTGCAGCGGTCTTCATCAGGTTTTTCAAGCTGGACCACGCTAGGACAAATCCGTCAAAAAAGCTCTCAAAATTCCAGGAAGTTGCTTCTTTGCTTCCCCCGCTATCTCCTTGGGGCAACTCTGTCACAGACCGACTGGACTGATAGCCAATACTCAAAGTTGGTAGGGCTGACAAACAATGTTAACTTCCTTGAAACGATAAAGAGAGCTGGACGTTTGAACACCAGTCACGGCCGAGTATCATTGACCATTGTAACTTGCGCACAATTACAAAGGGGAGGTTGACTGTTGTTCCTAAGGTTTCTACAGTCAACGAGATCTGCCCTTCTTGTTCGATTGTAGAACCGTCGGCTGATATAAGACAGACGGTACCAGGAAGTGTTTTGGGCGTGGTAGACTTCGCTGATTGCAGTAATGCATAATCAATCAGACTTACTGCAGCTCCGGTGTCCACGATAGCATTCACATGTTGTCCCAACTCATGAATATGAACTGAAAGACATGGCGTTGGTGAGGTGCGCAGTGGCGTTGTCACCAGAGGAACATGATGCACTACATGAGACTCAACCTTGCCATGCTCACTGTCACTTGAAACGTTTGGCGTTGGTATAGGTTGCGTTTTGCACGGGGCCAAGTGATTTGGGCAGGATCGAGCTAAGTGCCCAATGTCACCACACGTGAAGCAACGACGTTTACTTGAATGTACCGGTGAAGATCGTTGAGTCAGCCTCGGAAGCTGGATTCCAGATGTCGACACCATGTCCATTGCTTTGTTGGCTGCTTGAACTTCGAGTGCGCGAGCCAGTGCTGCACGAGTCGTGGTTGGGTGGGCGAGTCGCACAAGAAGCTGAATGCCGGTGTCTTCGATTGCGTCGATGAAAGCAGTGGTTGCTATCTGCTCCACGTCGACTTCCGTACATCCGACGAGCGCTCTTCTCGCCATCCGCTGGATTATGTCAGCTAGCTCCTGGAGTGTGTCCGTGCCTTGGCGGTGTTGCTTCAAAGCAGTCAGGTGAAATTGCTGGAGATGTTCATCACCAAAGCGGGACTTTAGCGCTTCTATGAGTAGCTGATATGAGGAACGACTTATTGCAGACATGCTCTCCAAACATTCAGCAGCGTTCCCCCTCAACTGGGCCACCATTGCACGAGCTCTGGACGTTGAGTCGAACCCGTAAAAGTCTGCAACCGTTTCGAATTGGATGATGAAGGCTTGCCAAGACGACTGCCCATCGAATGTCGGCAGTTTGAGTGGCAGTCCGTGGTGCACAGGCAGTCGAATCCGAGATTCCATGGACGAAAGGCCATCATTGAGGCGTTGCCCTACATCGGCAACCTGACGTTCGACCGCAGTTTCCAGCAGAGACAGACGGGTTGCGAGGCAATCGTCGAGCGTTCCAAGCAGGTTCACAATGTCCGTAGCACTCCTTTCGGCGAGCAGATTTGCTAACCGCTCCGTGATTGGCATCGCCGCGGAAGTTGAGATCACGCCACTGGCCTCCGATTGGGTTGCCATTCCGTAATCCCACCGCTGCCACCAAATGTTGCGGGAGTCTCAGCTCATGGGCTAAACGGGCAACCCAGAATTCAGTCCCCAGTTCTCCACACGACCTCTTCTTCTTCTCCTCCTTTTCTTCCTTTTCCTTGTCCGTTACAATATATATATATACAGGGTGTTCCACGAAAGGTGGACAAATTCGATATTGCGCAAACTTCGCGTTTTGGTCCTGGGCCAGTGGCCTATTTAGAAAAATTATTAAAGTCCGGGATAATTAGATTGTTAATTATTTTTGCGTAATTAACTTTTTTAATATTGTGTTTAAGGGCATGGTTTCAATTAAAAAATTGCTCAGCATCGTCAAAAAAACAGTAAATCAACAAATTGCAGAACGATAGAAGGCACGCTCAGCATTTTTCGGCTTTCTGAAAAACAGCACAAATTCGACGGGTTTTAAAGTTTCGGTTTACTATCGGAGCGCATCTCGGCCCCGACGGCACCGCGCCCCATGGAGAACTAGTGCAACCAGCCTCTAGTGCGTCACGCGATGACAGCGCAGCAGAGTTTGGTTGCACTATTTCTCCACGGTGCGCGGTGACGTCGGGGCCGAGATGCGCTCCGATAGCAAACCGAAACCTAAAAACCCGTCGAATTTGTGCGGTTTTTCAGAAAGCCATAAAATGCTCCGCGTGCCTTCTATCGTTCTGAGATTTGTTGATTTAGTGTTTTTGATGGTGCTGAGCAATTTTCTAATTGAAACCATGCCCTTAAACCCAATATTAAAAAAGTTAATTACGCCAAAATAGTTAACAATCTGATTATCCCCGACTTTAATAATTGTCTAAATAGGTCCCTGGCCCAGGACCAAACGACACAAGCCTTTTTTTTGTTGTTGTTGTTGCGACGCGTATATAGAATTTGTGTGTTTTTTGTTGCGACGCGTATATCGAAAGGTGGACAAATTCGACGCAATATCGAATTTGTCCACCTTTCGTGAAACACACTGTATATGGTAAAAGAAAACGTCACCAGAAGTCCCAGATATCTGACAAACAAGTTGACGCTAATGCATTATCCATTTCGCTCCAACTTATACTGATACTGAACAACTTAGAGTTTAATGACCGTCACTGTGTGCAAGTAAGTGGAACATTCATGCGCACAAAAATGGGCCCTAACCATGCTCTCCTTTTTATGGGAGTCCTGGAATCCCATATTCTCTGAAATGAGACCATGTTGCCGAATCTCTATAAACGCTAAATATAATATATATTTATATGAATCCATACACAGACTGAAGTGCTAAATTCTATCGATACTTTCAACGTAGCCCACCCTTTCCTTCACTTCTTCCACTCGTACTCAAAGCAGAGTATAAATTGCATGGACGTAACAATAAAAATAAATGAAAGTAAACTAGAAACTATCCTGTACCGTAAACCCACTGACCGCCAGCAACTTCTTCACTTCAGCAGATCTCATCCGCGACATTGTAAGATAGGTATATCTTACAGCCAGGCACACCGCTAGGGACGCATATTTTTTTGAATGAGGACGATTTCGTTTCAATCACAAACACAAACACACTCACTACACAAGTATATCCGCAGAAAGTAGTAAACGACGCAATCCAAAAAACTCAAAATCTAAACTGAGAGGAAACTCTTGAGCGACACGGCACAGAGGACACCAAAATTCGCGAGAATAATTTAGTACTCAATTTCCTGATAATCTCCAGAACCTCAATGGAATTCTTTGGAGGCATTACAACATATTAGAGCAGAGCCATCGAATGGCTGAAGTGGTACCCAATGTACCGCGGGCCGAATACCGGGGAGCGAAAAACCTGGGTGACATCATAGCCTTCTCTGAATAGCTTCCCTCAAAAGTAATAGATCTGGGCCATGTAACAAGCCAGGTTGTAAGGTACGTCCCCATATGGTTCCAATCAGCAAGGCCACTAGGTCGATATCAAACTTTTTTTACAACATAAACGGTACCTTCAAATGTGACTCACGAAATGTAGTATACCTACTGCATTCCACACCCTGTAATGTGCAGTATATTGGACAAACAGAAACCCCGTTCCGGTTGCGTTTAACAACCAAAATATCTACTTCCGATCTCCCCCTCACAAGACATATGCTACTCCTTAAAACAGTGGTTCTCAACCAAGGATGTTTCGCGAACCGCTTGTGGATCGGCGGAGACGATGGAGGACCCCGTTCGTGGTGAAGGGAATTTAAAGTATAGGTTCATTATGATAATGATTTAATAAATGAATATAACCAAGGGCTGTGTGAAGTAGACTTCTCTTTTAACAGATACACGAGAAAACTCACCCCACAAACTGGAGCGTTTCTTCTCAATCTGAGGAAATTCGCGACTCCAACTAACTATAGGTGGCGCCACTCGTTTTCCAAAATGGCGGTTATAGCGAGGGTCGGAGATGCGTGCCGCTGCTGAGCCTGTCTAGTGTGCTGGCTTCACTGAGCGACACAATTTTTTCTTGGCAATACGAGGAAGTTAGAGTGCTATGAGCGCAGGTCACCTATTTATCCCGAAAACAAAAACGGTGTTTAGCGTAATATTTACGCCAGGAGGCACGTTTTGATTCTGGAGCGAAACTAACCTCTATTTTGGATTTAATTTATCGATATACGTCTTACTTTAGAATTCCTTCAGAGCTCAAGATGTGTCTCACACCGTAATTATTTAATTAAAGAAGATGTTCGCGGAAACCTTAATTTGCGACATACATGGTCGGTTCAGGCATTTCAAAAAAGTTTGGAGATTTCAGTATCCGTTTAAAATAAAATCAGTGCTGATATTTGTGCGTTCTCGCTGCTTCTTCTCACTCAGATAATTGTCACCTGAAGTAATGAACTGCGAGGCCTTTTAATGGGTTTAGGGTATTTAGATGAGTAATTGCTTTAACATTATTCCCAGCACAAGAATAACAGAATAAATCCTATTTTTACAATATATCCACGAAACGTATCATTTAATAAACGCTGTCCTCACTACAACAACCCAAAGACGGAATCTGAGTCAGACAGCTGAAGTGTATGTGTTTTTTTATAGCAACGCGTGACGCATAGGATTTTATATGGCATCCAATGTTTGACTGTTTGTCTATCTTGATAATAATGTCAGTGTTTTTCATACGCTATAAAGAAGAAGAAAAAAATTATACCTTTCTTGAAAGACTATTATGGTTAATTGGTGTACTTTTGTGATCGTGGCGTTAATTGGGGGCGTACATTGCCGTGGTTTGTATTAATAATATTAAGATTAAAATTCAGATATTTTAATACGCAATTTTTTTTCGAACTCCTGCTTAAGATCTAAATTCAAACGCGCGAACAAGTATGACAATCAAAAGTGTGCTAATTATAATCATTGGTGCTAAATGCAGCATTTTAATTGCCAAGTTATAAAATAAAAAGAGCCTAAAATCAATCAAGACCTTCTCGCTAATGTGAGAAATCCATGTAAAATTACAATAATTGTGGTAAAGCATATTTTTCTATCAAAGTCCCGACTTTTGACAATTCGTAAGAGTCACAAAGTCACCGCCAAAATCCTTCCAGACCAAATGCCCCAAAATAAAAAAATAAAAATAAAAATATATTTATATATATTTTTTAATTACCAATCTTTTCATAACATTTAGTTACTTTCATTTTTACGCGCCGTCGTTTTGCCAAAATCAGCCTTTCCAGTTCGAAGGAACGCCTACCTGCTTGCACGTCTGCTCACTGAAACACGTTGCGTTGGCGTTGGAAGCCGGTGAAACAGTTGTGAGTTTTAGTATTGCGTATACGAGCGAACGCAAGCGCGTGCGCGGAGCCCGAAATTGCGGTCTTCGATTGGCGCATGGCGATGAGGCGAACGCAATACGTGGGGCACGCAACTCTAACGCAAAGGCACAGCGCTTTCGTTTGCTTCTATACGTAATACTAAAGCTCTCTAGCAAGGTACAATCCTATACAGACTGCAGCACTACGTTGGGACAGTGAAGAGTATTGTTTGAGTTCGAAAATGACACTTCGCGAGCCATGATCGCACACAGTTCCGCCGTGCCCACCGAGCAGGAGAATCGGGGGACCCTCACTAGAGCGCTTCCCGTTTCCGCCGCGGGAGGGCGAGCAACCAGCTGGAGACGCGAATACCTTTTATCGCCGGGTTTGACTGAGGAGGCTGGGCTTCGCGGACCCCCACTCGAGAACCACTGCCTTAAACAAACGGTTACCGTCATTCAGTCAGGCTTCCAGTCTCACTACGACCACGAGGCGAGAGAAAAATATTTAATCTATAAATTGAACCAGTGTTGTACACGTTCCTCGAAAAGAGGAACGGAAGCTCGTTCCTCGTTCCTTTTGATTTTTGGAACGCGTTCCCGTTACAAGTTCCATCTGTGAGAAAGGAACTCGTTTCCGTTACAGTTTAAAAAATGGAACGTATCGTTACATATACGTTACATTTGTATTTTGCTAATTACCATATTTAGTTAGATCAAACAGTTTCCTTTATCTATCCCATTATGGTAATATACGGATTTGAATGCCGTGATCGAAGGACACCTGGAGAAGAAAACAAGCGGAAGCAATGTTTCATTTGTTGATGATTCACTTTTAAAATCTTAGCGTTTTGCCATATTCATGTTTGTGGTGGGCGATTCATACGAGCCAAATGTACTGTTACCCCACATGGCACGCGCGTTTTACAACAACCTTACACGTTCCAATCTAACAAAGTCCCTTCTTCGAACTTGACAACAGTTGCCTCTCGGTGTTGCTGTCCGCAAGACGAGCAAGTGGAGAAGAGGGTAGGGCTTTTGGAAAGTCAGCCTTGAAAACTATCAGTCCTTCTTTGTGAATGTTGGATTTCGTTGTTCAGTTTGAAGGCGGGAGAAAAAGAGAGGGAATGAAGGTTAATTTTTGTGCATCTAGCCAATGTTTGGGATACAACGGTGCGTTCGATGTCTGGTAACCTGTTCTTTTGGTGTAACTGTAGGTCTCTTTGTAGTACTTCAGTGATAGCTGTAGTCTTCCTTAGATTTCTGGGTGCATAAGGATTCGCGGAACCAAAGAAAGAAGCCGAGTTTGAAAAGTCCCTTTTTCTGTCTTTTCCTTCGACTAAGTATTTTGATTCCTGTACCGCAGTCTCAGGCACTGAAAAGAGAATCAATGCACTAGCTCTCCTGCATCCGACTGTTACCAAGTGAGGACCCCACAAAATAAACCCTACGTAACAAAAAAGTGAACGAGATCCTGCTCTTCGTAAATCTATTGTTTTTATACTTTTCTAAAAATTCCACGTCTAAGAAATAATAAAACATATTACCTCACTCAACGAAGAAAAAGGAACGCCGTTCCTTCTTCCGTTCCCGTAAAATGTAACGCGTTCCCGTTCCAGTTCCACCGATGCAAAATGAAACGGCGGCGTTCCTTCGTTCCTCCTAAAAGGAACACGTTCCAGGAACGCCGTTCCTTGGAACGCCGTTCCGTACAACACTGAATTGAACACATTCTCCGCCGGAATAAATAAATGCAGAGGCAAGCTCTCTGTTACAGGTCTCATCACATCTTGAGGTTTTGCAGCGGGTAGGGTGTTTGTGTGGTCGACACTTGCATTTGCACACATCCTCCGTGTTTCTAGGCTTCCCTTATTTTGTTGGTGCAAACGGCAGGGCCTTCTGAATCGATTGTACATAGTTTTACGCGTCACTCCGTGGCGCCCCCCGTTGTCACACCGGCTTACCCCCCGGCCCTCCCGCGAGCAGGGAGCGGCTGGGACCGACGCGAAACGTGTTTCGATTTGGCGTATGTGCACACATGTCTCGTCAAAGTGAGCGGACAACCAATTTCCTTTCTCCGCTTCTTTCTTTTAGCTATTTACGTCTGCCGCTTTTTGTCGCGCCGGCTACCAGCCAGGAATCTGTTGTTTGCCCCGGCCAGCCGTTCCCTATTTGCTCCTTCTTCCTGCATTTTGCCTATTTTGGGATGGGTCCTGTTATGTCTTTCCACATGTGGTGTTGTCATCTTCTTTCCCTCGCTTTATTCTCGTGCCTCCAACGATGTCTTCGCGAGTGAAATTATACTGTATGTCAAACACCTGACAAAGCCGGGTCCTCCCAGCGAAATGGTTGGGAAATAAAGTTTTAAGTTACCAAGTTGTTTTCTGGTGACATTTTCATTTACCTAAGTTTTTTTTTTTTTCCTGCGTTCAAGATTCTGCTCATTTATCCTAACTATAAATATACATTTAGATTGACATGAAATGTGCATTGTTCCTGGTATTTCAAAGAGAACATGTACGGCAACATATGCTACCCATCTCGCTAAAGAGTCGAGTTCCGTGCAGATATTCTAATATGAAAGGAGAGCTTCGGTGTCTCTCTCACGCGTTACTCAACTCAGTAGTACATCCGAGCGCACCCATGATGACGATTTGAAGTCGCCAATCAGGCAGCACAAAAAGTGCACCGTTGCGGCGGTCGTCCTCTTTGTGCCTTGGCCTTCGCTGACCAAGCCAATCACGCACACAACGACCTTGCCGTATTCAATCCCTGATTGGTAGAGCCGCTGATGTAACGAAAACGACTAGAGCCAGTGAAGATGCACTATTGGGGGTGTGTATTTGGCTTCCTATGATCGTAGCTTTGGCTACAGTCGTGCTTAAGGGCCGACGACCAGACTCTAGATCTTGCAAGGCTGAAGATCCTCCTCGCCATGGGGGAAGAGTAAATAGGCAACGTTGCACAGGGTAGAAGGGAGGAGAGGAGGAAGCGACGGAAAAGGGGAAAGCATGAACTGGGGTCTGTCTTTAAAGGGACACTGACGGGGTATTATGCTCGCCAAGGTTTTTATTTGTACATGACATATGAGAGTCCAACTACCCATAAAACAATCCGAGAATCGAAATTCGTTTTCTTTTCGACCAAAAACAGACGATAGAGAACTGGCCGGTTTGAGTCGCGCTCACTCTTCTCCGTGGCCAAGTGTCGTTTTCTATGGTTTAGGTAAAACCACCAAATATAATCAAAGTCGAAGGTTATCAGAGACCCACACACAATATTCAAATTATGAAAGAAATATGATACCCATTCTCGTGGCTTCTAAAAAGCTGCAAATGCGTTGTTTGGGAAACAAAGTATCACATCCACCTGAATTCCGCTACTGCTAGCTTTGCGGCTGCTTCGCGAATGTTAACTTTGGCGGGCCCTCCAGTTTCTACGAGCTTCAAGTCGTTCTAAAAAGAGTTTATTTAGTGATCTTAGATGACGCTCAGTAAGTGTCTTTTTGAAACTAGGTGATTATTTTCATAATTGAAAAGTTAATTAACAAATTTTAATTATTAGCCGACTTATCGCAAAGATTAGGCACCACATAATGTCACCCTGGCCTCATAACTCGGCTGCACAAACCGTTGAACTGTATCTTTCACAACTTTTTTCAAACAAATCTGTAAATCCGAAAAAACCTGTATATATATCTAATATATATATATATATATATATATATATATATATATATATATTGAGACGAAGACCAAGAATCGAAGACCGTTTTTATGTCCGCACTTTTAAGCATTTAGCGCGCCTCTGCCCGCGCATCCAGTTCAAGCGCACGCGGGCCTCGTCCTCCTCGGCCACCATGCTGTAAGACGATGAAGGGAACATCGTGAAGTATGCACGTCACAATTATCCCCCCCCCCCCCCTCGGGGAGGGGGGGGGGGAGGAGGAAGAGGGGGTTGTGGGGGCACGTCCGTGTGAAGTAGGACGCAGCAGGAGTTTTGATAGACAGGAAGGCGGTATTGGTGTTTGCAGTTGTACGGTGAGGAGCATCTCCGAGATTAGTGCTTGGGAGGGGTTGGCTGGGGCTGAACGTATTTCTTTAGCCGATTTACATGAATAATGTCGTCGTTTCGGAAGCGGGCATCGGATGGTAATGAGAGTGGTTTGACATGGCATGTGACTGGTGTCGTTTGTTTGATGACGCGATACGGTCCGACATACTTGCGTAGGAACTTGTCTGCTAAGCCTTGTCGCTTGATGGGTGTCCACACCATGACGAGGTCTCCTGGTTCGTAAGTTGCGGCTGTATGCCGTAAATCATAGCGAGTTTTCGCGGTATGCTGCTGCTGAGCAGCTCGAAGCTGAGCCAGTTGGCGGCACTCTTCGGCACGGAATGTCAGCTGCATGAGAAGGGCGTCCTGATCGCTCGTTGAATAAGGGAAGATAGTGTCCATGTTGCACGATGCTTCTCGTCCATAAAGAAGGAAGAAGGGAGAAAAACCAGTGGTGTCTTGCTGTCCGGTATTTTATGCGAATGTGACGAAGGGCAAAATAGTGTCCCAATTGCTATGATCAGAAGCGATGTACATTGCTATCATATCCGCGAGGGTCCTATGGAAGCCTTCAGTCAGTCCGTTTGTTTGAGGGTGATAGGGAGAGGTGGTGTGATGTACGACGATGCAAGCCTTTAGGATGGCCTCTACGGTTTGGGATAAGAATTGACGGCCTCTGTAGCTTAAAAGAAATTTAGGTGCACCGGTGGCGTAGCAGGATGTTGGTAATAAAAAAACTGGCAACAGCTTCAGCGGATGCATTTGGGAGTGCAGCCGTTTCAGCATACCTGGTAAAGTAGTCGGCCGCGGTGACTATCCAACGATTCCCTTGGGAAGGAACTGGGAATGGTCCGAAGAGGTCAATGCCAACGCGGTCAAACGGACGATCTGGGCAAACTAAGGGTTGGAGTAATCCTGTGGGACCGCTTGTGGGGCGCTTGCATGCTGAGATTGGAGACATGATTGTACGTATCTAAAGACAGTGTCATAAAGTTTCGGCCAAAAATAACGATGTTTGATACGTGCGTATGTTTTTGCAAATCCCATATGGCCAGCCGTAAGGCCAGGCCGGAGGTGCGTTGGAACTACGAGAAGCCATCGATTGCCATCTGGAGAAAAATTGTGGCGATAAAGGATTCCATCACGCAATGAAAATGTCTGCATTTGTTTTCGAAGTGTCTTATTGAAGAGATTGGTTGGTCGTTCTAAATACCCAAGAATGCCCCTAATCCAAGGATCTTTCTGTTGTTCGGTTGAGAATGAGGTTGTATGAATTGAAGCTAAGTCAAAAGCGTCATCTATAGGATCTAGGCGTTCGTCAGGACCCTCGACAGGACAGCGTGAGAGTCCGTCTGCGTCCGTATGCTTCTAACCAGATTTGTAAGCAACTGTGAAGGTGTTTTCTTGTAATGCAAGTATCCATCGACCGAGACGTCCTGTTACGTTCTTAAGTGAAGAAAGATAACAAAGGGCATGATGGTCGGTGACGATTGTGAAATGGCGTCCATATAAGTAAGGTCGAAATTCCTTAATGCCCCAAACGACGGCCAGGCACTCTTTTTCTGTTATTGTATAGTTATTCTCTGCTTTGGAGAGAGAACGGCAGGCGTAGGCGACAACGTACTCGTGCGACGTTTCGGGGTGACGCTGAATTAAAACGACGCCGAGCCCGTAGCCACTGGCGTCTGTATGTAGCTCTGTTCGTGCTGCCTCATTAAAGTGGCCAAGTATTGGGTCGGACTTAAGGGCTGTCTTCAGGGCACTAAACGCGCGTTCACATTCGGGAGACCACACGAATGAGACATGACTTTGAAAAGACGAGTAAGAGGGGCAGCTCTGTGAGCAAACTGGGGAATAAAACGACGGAAGTAGGAACACAATCTAAGAAAGCTCCGTACCTGTTTGACATTGCGCGGTGTCGGAAATGCCGTAACAACGAGTACCTTGTCTGGATCAGGTCTTATTCCCTCTTTACTAACCAAGTGACCAAGAATCTTAATTTAACGAGCAGCAAAATGGCATTTCTTTGTGTTAAGCTGCAATCCTGCCGTTTTCAGGCACGTAAGAACCTCGACGAGACGCTCTAAGTGTTCCGCAAAAGTGCGAGAGAAGACAATAATGTCACCCAAATAACAAAGACAAGTTCGAAATTTGAGTCCCCGTAGCACGTTATCGATCATGCGCTCGAACGTAGCAGATGCATTGCACAGGCCAAACGGCAAGACATTAAATTCCAATAGACCGTCAGGTGTAACGAAAGCCGTTTTCTTTTCATCTTCTTCGTTGAAAGGAATTTGCCAATAGCCAGATCGTAGATCAAGAGACGAGAAAAAGTCTGCACCCTGCAACGTGTCAAGTGCATCATCAATTCGGGGAAGGGGGTACACGTCTTTGTGATAGCGTTAAGACGCCGATAATCAACGCAAAAGCGAATGCTACCATCCTTCTTCTTAACTAGAATCACGGGAGAGGAAAAAGGAGTGGAGGACGGTCTAATGATGTCTTTGTTCAACATGGCTGTTACCTCTCCATCAATAGTGCGTAGTTCGGATAGAGACACACGATAAGGACGCTGACGTATGATTTGTCCTTCGGCTGTTTGGATGGCGTGTGAGACACACGGGATTCTGCCTAAGGTTGACGTCTGAACGTCAAAGGAGGATCTGAATGTGGAAAGGACTTCAGAAAGACGCGACTTTTGGTGTGAAGTTTAATGCTTGTCAATAGTCTCTAATAGAGTTTCAGATAATGTGAAGGCTTCTGCTGGAGGCAACGTTGTTGCGGACTGAATGGAAGCTATATCAACTGAGTTGTGGGGCTCTGCTTGTGCAATTGCCATCCTGGTAGGAAGTAGTATGGGTTGAAATATGACGTTAGAAGCTTCAATGAGTATCCTTCCTTTCTGAGACATGGCGACGCAGTGCGGAAGTATTAAACCACGAGGCAACAAGACGCGTGAGAGGGGCGTTACGAATACACTTCCCGATACTGGAGTCTGAGAAACTACTGTGACTACGGACGATGAGAGGCCAGGTACAACCACATCTTCTGAAATACGCAATTTTGTATCAGGGATTGTTAGAGAAGCCAAACTATGTGTCGCGTTTCCCAGTGAGAGTTGTGGAGGGTAGCAATGGACTATAGCATCAGCGGACCGCAGCAAATCCCAACCAAGTATTAAATCGTAGCTACATGACAGCAAAACTGTCAACAGGAATGTGATAACGAGAACCCTGAATATAAACACGAGCTGTGCAAAGTCCACTGGGGCGAATGAGTTCAGATGCAGCACCACGTAGTGTATGAACGAATGGAGGTGTTCTAACCTTACGAAGCTGAGTACATATAGTTTCCCGTATGACAGAGATTCCGGCCCCCGTATCGACCAACGCGTTTAAGTGGAGTCCTTCAACGATAACTTCTACAACATTCGGTGGTCCAATCGGAGGGTGTCCGGTGGTATTACGTACCGCAGTTGCCCCTCCGAAAACTGCGGCGGCTAGTTTCCCGGATGGGAACGCTCAGCTGACCTTGGAATCATGGGAGAGAGTGAGCGGCGGTGTGGAGAAGGGGAGCGACGTCGAGCTGAGTCGGTGGGCGGTGCTCGATATGTGTCCTGATGAAGGCGAGTGACGACGACGCCTGTCTCGGAAACCGTCATCATAATCCCTGGAGTTGTCCCTTCTAGAAGAATGCTGGTAGCTCTCGTAGTGGTAGCGAGCCTCGTTATCTTGACGTCGGTGCCGACAAAGGCGAGAGACATGGCCCATGATGCCGCAGTAATAGCAGACTTGTCGCTGGCGGTAAGGTTGTTGGTAACTTTGGTCTGGCGCCATGGGGTCAAAGGTGGTGCTTAGGCGCTTGTGAGAGATGCAACTGCGGGGTTGAAGACGGAAGACCTCTGTGGTTCTTCAAAGCTTGGTGCAGCTGGACGTGAAGGGTAGGGAAGCACGTTCGCTGGCTGCTGGGTGCTAGGTGTTGCCAATATTTCGGAGTAATTAGGTCTTGTGTCGATTCGTGCGCTTGGACCAGGCAAAGTGGGGATGCCGTTCTGGTGAAGTTCATCGCGGATCATCTGCTGGATATCAGTAAGCGGCTTTTGCTACGTTGATGGTAGAGAAAAATAGGTCTCGAGTTCTTTTCAAACGATATCCTTTATCAACAGACGTAGTGACTCCTGTGTCAGTGTAAAGGAGGTTGATGTTGAGATCGGTTGTCCTCCCACTAGCCCTGTATGGCAAGGGAAAAGAAGACGCTGCTGTCTGGCCTCCTGTAGTCGAGTGCAGGCGTCGACAATTGCGGTGACGGTGGTTGGAGGCTGGAGGATGAACACGGTAAAAGCCTCTTCGGTAATTCCCTTGAGGAGGTGGCGTATTCTTTCAGCCTCTGGCATATTCGGGTTAAAACGGCGGCATAGAGTTAACACATCCTCGATGTAGGCCGTAAAGCTTTCGTTTGGCTGCTGAAAACGCGTGTTGAGGCGTCGTTTCGCGGTGGCTCGTCGGTTTTTAGGGTGGCCAAATACTTATTTTACTCGGCTGGTAAATCGTTCCCAGGTCGAAAACTCAGCTTCGTGATTTAAAAACCACGTTCTCGCGACATCAGTAAAATAAAAAATAATATTGCTAAGCTTTGTTGCGTCGTCCCAGCGGTTGTGTTGTCCTATGCGGTTGTATAAATCGAGCCACTCGTCTACTTCGTCTTCGTCGAGGCCGGTGAAGAATTTAGGATCTCTCTGGCGGGACGTAATATATCAGCCGGCAGGTCTGACCAGACTTGGAGCTCCTGTGGCAATCGGCGCTTGGTAATTGCTTTGCCTTGGCGCTTCAGTGGCGATGGACTGGTGACACTGGCTGGTGCCGCTGGATGTTGTCTCCGATGTCATAGTGGTTGGCAGTCTGCGGTTCCTCAACTCCAGGATTGAGGACCTGCGCTCGCAAGATGGGACGGGGATGGGCTAAAACCGCACCTCCACCAATATGAGACGAAGACCAAGAATCGACGTCCGTTTATATGTCCGCACTTGTAAGCATTTAGCGCGCCTCTGCCCGCGCATCCAGTTCAAGCGCACGCGTATATATATATTATTTTGTTCCAAATTTTGTGTTTTTCTACTGTCACAGAATTCAGTAACTTTTTTGTCCTTCAATGGTGATGGTGTTGTCCATTTCCATTTTTGTATATTTGTTTTGTATTCGACGGGGTGGTGTGAGTGCTTGTGAGTGAGTGCTGTGCGTCACTACAACCCCCCAAGCCACCACGACTTCTCTGCCCCGACTGGCAGCGCAACGAACCGGACGCCCGCCGGCATCTTGGGACCCTGACTCGACTCTCCCCCTTCAAAACTGTAGGACAACCTCGATTTGACTTTTGATTTGTGTTTCTTTCCTTCTTTCGACTGTGTGTACGTCCGGTGTGCCTTTCCCGTACTTTTGAATTATTTTATATAAAATACTATTCGCAACGTCGGCATGCTTTTCTCTCAATTCCTTCCGCCTCTCAGGAAGTCTATCGCCAAGGTGTGGTCCTAACACCTGGACAGCTGTCCAAGTCAAATTCCAAATTTGTTTGTTTAAATTGGATCTTTAACATTCGAACCTGTGACAAACTGGCGTCCGCGACAGGACCTGCTGTCCACTGTGACGATCTATCCTGAGAGGAGGAGGGTGAGCGAGTGAGTTTGCCACGCCGTAGGGAGCGCGTTGTGAGGCTGACGCCGTTGCGGGAGCACACAACCCGGCTTACTGATTGGGAGGAGAGGAGAGGTTCTAGAGTCAGAATATTAGCAGCAAAGGGTCCGCGCGACTTCAGCCATGGAGCTCCACGAGCTAATGGCCTGCGGAAAAGAACTCGGGCTCAAGGGTTCGGCCCTGAAGGAATGGGTGGACCAAGAGAGGGAGAATACGAGAGCCGCGAGAGCGCAAGAGCAAGAGAGGAGTGTCGAAGCGGAGCACCGAACCCTAGAGCTGAGGATCAGGCTGCAAGAATTACAGAACGCGTCGCCGATCCCTGTTACCACTAGTTCCGCCGAAAACGGGACCGGGACAACGCTATGGAAGAGTCCTCAGCGTTGGCTGCCCACCTTCGACGAGAAGAAAGACGACCTTGATGCCTACCTGATGCGCTTTGAGAGACTAGCGAGCGGGCAGATGTGGCCCCGCGAACACTGGGCCACTGCGCTTAGAGTATGCTTGGCAGGGGAGGCACTTGGAGTCTTTTCTAGGCTAACCCCGGAGGATTCTGTCGAATACAATAACGTAAAGAAAGCGCTCCTGCAGAGGTTTCGGTTAACTGCGGACGGCTTCCGAGGCAAGTTTAGAAGTGCTAAGCCGGAAAAAGGGGAAACCGGTACAAATATGCGGCGAGGTTGTCTAGCCTGTTTGAGCGTTGGGTCGACCTGTCCGGGACGGCGAAGGATTTTGCCGCCTTACGGAATTTGCTGCTCACGGAGCAGTTCGTTCGGAGCGTTCCGTCCAAAATGTCGCTTTTCTTAAGAGAAAGAAAGAGCAAACAGCTAGGTGAAATGGCTGACCTCGCAGAACGCTATCTGGAGGCCCTAGAACAGGAGCCGGCCAGGAGAGAGGAGGCTACACCAGACTCTGCGGCAAGTGGATCTCGACCGACATCGAACGGTCAACAGTACAAGGCCAGTAAACTTCTTAGGAAATGTTTTCTTTGCGGCAGAAGTGGACACCTAGCGGCACAGTGCAAAAACGGTCTGAAACCGAGCAGCCAAGCTGGGACCTGCCGAAATTGCGGAAAGTCCGGTCACACGTCCAGTCAATGTTGGAACCGGGACGGAGGATCGCAAGTTTCCTGTGTTCAAGCAAGCAGGGAGGAGCTGGACGCAGTATCCGGTCTTGTGAAAGGTGGCTATGTCGAGCTAAGGGACGGAACCAAGGTGCCAGTGGTAAACGCAGTGTCCGGGACTTCTCGCCTGATGGGGGACATGCCTGTAGCTGCCGGAAGACTACACGGACAAGCTGTCACTGTGTTGCGTGACACGGGCTGCAACACTGTCGTAGTGCGCCGAAGCCTCGTACCAGATGACAACCTGACCAGAACGTCGAGTCTTGTGTACTTAGTGGACGGGACTGCGAGGGTCTTGCCTGAGGCCAGGGTGCATGTTGAGACTCCTTTCTACAGTGGGAACGTCGTGGCTAAGTGTATGGAGAACCCTTTATACGACCTGATTTTGGGTAACCTCCCTAACGTGCGCGCTCCCAGCGAACCGGAAGCTGGCTGGAATAGACCGGAGAAAACTGAAGTGGGTTTGCCTCACGATGAGAAGCAAGATCTAGAGATTCGTGCCACCGCAGCCAAGGAAACAAGGTCCCAGAGACAGGCGGCAAAGAACGCCACCCCGCTGAGAGTGCCCATAATTGAAGGTGCACCTGAGAAGCCCGAGGAACATGCGACACCACAAAAAGAAGACAGCGGTCTAAAGGGGCTCTTCGACCGTGTCGGAAAGATATCCAACAGGAGAAACTCAGAGGGTCCACTGAAGAGTAAGCGAGATGTGAAAGTCAAGAGGACCAGTATCGGTCAAGATGCGGATGAGGTGGTAATGAAAAAGCCTTCAGGACTTGCAGCGATAAAAGATGAAATCAAAGAGGGCAGGAAAGTCCAGTATTCCTTGGATGGAACAGTTGCCAAGTCGACAACTGGAAGGACCAGTGATCGTTGCCGTGGAGAAGCCAGAGTGGCAAAAAACAGAACGGAGCCTTCTAGAGAATGGGTACGAGCTGGTGACGTTTGGGAAAGTAATGAAACGGCTGAGTTGGTGGCCAGTCTTGATTTTCAAGAGATAACAGGTTATAGAGACCCAGAAGGTAGCAGCGGCTCACAAGTTGCCCTTAAGATGAAGAAACGTAGAATGAAGAAAGTCACTAGAATCAGACCTGCGACGAAAGCAAGTCTACCGAGAAACCTGCTGAATCATAAGGCGAAGAGAAAGCTTCGAGGAAGAAGTGACCGTAGCCGGCGTCTGTGGAAAAGCCGAGTCTCTCACAGCGAAGCTCTTGTGAAGCGGTTTCGGCCCATGCAGAATGTTCGGCGAGCACAGCGAACAAGTGATCATAACGGCCATGTGGTCAACTCCTCAGCGTTGAGAAGTTACAGATTGGCTGCTCAACGCCACAGCGGAAAGCCTGTTTGCGTCAAAAGAGCAACGCTCGAAGACGCAGGCTGTTGAAAAAGACGCACAGTGCTTCAAATAACAGGGTACACAGTTGCTGCTGATCCGAGAAAGCATCAGCAGGACAATCATACACACGACCGTAAGCCACTTTATGCGGAAACGTCTTTGATGTGACATTATGGTCCAGTGCACCGTAAAACAATTCATGCAGGTTAGTTTCATTTGTTTTAGTACTGGTTGAACACATGAAACGAATATCGCTTTGGAAACTGGATGAGCTTTTTTGGAGCATTCTATTAAAGGATTATATGTGGGTGCGTGTTTTGTTTGTGAACTTGTTTTTTTTTTTTGCTTTGTTTTTTTATTGCGTCCTTAAGTGCAGCTGCGCTGTTCTGTATTTTTGGGTGTTGCTAAACAATACTCTAGAGAATCGATTGGAAAGGGTATAACTAAAATCTCCAGGGGTTGGTTTTTGAGAGAGTTTACTATTAATCTGATTAGGCGTATCAATGGAATGATCGAGGTTCTAGGTGCTTAGAATTTGAGCCGAGTTGGAAAGTGTTATAGAAGAACTTTATTGAAGCAGACCTAAAATATTTTGCAGCTGAAGTAATTTCGGTGTTCGTGTAACGTGCGTACAGATATAGTTTGTATGCGCATGTTTTCGCAGTCAATATTGGTGTACCGCAAGGTTTCTAAATGTCGGGAAAGAATACCTCAGTCGATTGTAGAGTTATACTATAAAAAATTAATGTACGGTGAAACCTGTTAATATGCAGTAAGCAAAGCGGATAGGACTAGAAATATATTTAAATGTTGTGTGAATTGTTATTCATTACCGAGTTTCAGGACGTTTCTGAAAATGTCAGGCGTAAAACGTGAAGATAGTGCGCATTGAATTTTGTGATGTTTTTTTTTTTTAAATATTCCTGCGTGAATATTTTTTGAAATAAGGGGTAGTGTCACAGAATTCAGTAACTTTTTTGTCCTTCAATGGTGATGGTGTTGTCCATTTCCGTTTTTGCGGGTGGGGTGCGCGAGCGCCGAGGACAGGAGCGCGTGCCCCGGAGCGTGCCCCGGCGCGTGCCCCGGCGGAGACGAGATCCCGGGCGCGCGAGGGTAGTGGAACGTCCCCGGAGCAAGGCGGCGTCGGTGCGGAATGTTCGGCGCTGAGCAGGTCCGCGGCGGTATGGTTGTTCGACCACCGAGAGGTATTCGACGGGGGTGGTCTGAGTGCTTGTGAGTGAGTGCTGTGCGTCACTACAACCCCCCAAGCCACCACGACTTCTCTACCCCGACTGGCGGCGCAACGAACCGGACGCCCGCCGGCATCTTGGGACCCTGACTCGGCTCTCCCTAGGGTGCCTACATGTCTGTCTGTCTCAGGGTGAAGACATCCATTGTTGCACTGAATGTTCAGCGCGTGACGCTCTCGCGCACTCGGTGCGTGACTTGGGCGCTAAAATGGCGTCTCTGCATAAGCCAAAGCTACGCGCTCGAGCTGATTGACACCGGATTGCGCGTACTTCAAAATGCATAAAAAAACGATTGGGCGTAAAAATGGCTGAGATGTCACCACTCAAGCAAAAGCGCGCGTGGTTATGAAGGCACTCTAGCTCTCCCCCTTCAAAACTGTATGACAACCTCGATTTGACTTTTGATTTTTTTTTTCTTTCCTTGTTTCGACTTTGTGTACGTCCGGTGCGCCTTTCCCGTACTTTTGAATTATTTTATATAAAATACTGTTCGCAACGTTGGCATGCTTTGCTCTCAATTCCTTCCGCCTCTCAGGAAGTCTATCGCCAAGGTGTGGTCCTAACACCTGGACAGCGGTCCAAGTCAAATTCCAAATTTGTTTGTTTAAATGGGATCTTTAACATTCGAACCTGTGACATCTACCTAGCTATAATTATTTAAACCTACTGAAAATTAATTTTGTTTATCAATTTTTTTTCTCCTTGTACAGAAATTTTAGCTAAGTGTATTAAAAAATGTGTAACCCGAGAACTGTTTGGTGGATGTATTTATTTCTAATGTAGGCTGTAAAAAAAGACAGGTGAATAAAAAATTGCTTTTGGCACCGACACCTTCGTAGTCATTTATTCAATAACCGCCATCTTGGTAGTCATTGTTATAGACATTTGTCTTTGGTTTCCGGCTTATCGCCACCCTTGCCGGACCTCTTTTGTCATCTGTCGCTTCGCTCGGTCCGGAAAGTGTATTCGAATGCGATCGACTTCGCTTAGGCACGTAATTGAGTTTCACCCAGGGCCCAATCTACGGTACTTTAAAATATTGGCTACCACCATTGAATAAAAACAGCTTTTGATGTCACCATTTTGTTTAAAATCGCAGGCGCTTGAGAGTACACACTTGAAAAAAAGATTGCACAGTGTCTAGGGATTGCATCGGTTCAATAATAGCTGTACAATAGTTGCCAGATACTTTTAAGATCTAGCTCATTCCGTACATGGTTTTAGAGATGAAGTTGAATTTTCGTTTTTTTTAAAAGTCTATCGATAATTAAGGAGTGTATCTCAAAAGGAAGCGTGTCACCCGCTAATTGCTTCCGGAAAATGCGTTTTCCACCCCGAAATATGATTTTCTAAGAACAGTGCGACAATGGAAAATGTGTAGAAAGAAATAATCTTTCCAAATTGCAAAAACAAAAAACTCAAATTGATTTCTTTTAATTTTTTCTTTCCCTGTCTCCTAATGTGCCACTTACCTATCTGGGATTAAATGTTGTCCAAAGGTTTACAAGGTTTACGGAAGTCAAACCGAACTAAAAACACAAATGCGTTCCCTAACGCTTAGATTTATCTTGAATCTTCATAATTTTACTAGATTTATTCTGCAACATCAAAAATATAAAGCATCTTTCATTTTTTTCAGGCATCAGGAGTGAGTATGTTCACAATTTCTCTTGGAATCATCGTTGTAATGTTTTTTTGACAAGTACAGGGGAATCGCTTGCGGAATTAAGCTCTCGGAAAATTCCCTTTCCCCCTTGGTTTTTGCACGAATACTCGTGCTTATAAAGGAGGCGTACGTGTTTCGAGGTACTCTTCTTTTGTGCGGGGCCATCATGATGCATGCCACTGTTTTCGCTTTTCTAATAAGAAAACCGTTCTGGATGACCGAAAAACTCAACGTCCCCCAGCGTTATACCATTCCTGAAACACCTCCCGCCAGTCATGCCGGCCAAACGCAGGCCATCTCGAGATCAATCGAAACTTCGGATAGTACCTCTACAACAAAACAAAATTGGGGCATAAAAAAAAACATTGAGTTCAATCCGAAAGCCCATGTTTTACGTGATTGTTATTTACTCGGCAGCGACAGATCATTTGGAGATTTGGTTTCTTTCAACCATCGTTGACTATGTCATGGACACGGGTTCGTCTCTGAATGAAGCGCAATACCTGGTTGTGTGTTTTTTGGTTGCTCAGCTGCTGGAATGAGTACTGTTGCCACTGATATCGAACCTGATATTCCTGAAGCGAAGCGCTCTAGTTACAATAAGTGTCATCCTCTTGGGCTGTATCTTTCTCAGCTTGCCTCACATGACTTCCATCTCGTACTTCATGCGGGGGTGCCTGCTGGCAGCCACACTTGTCGGATGCGTTACTTCGATGGAGATGGTTCTCATGGCCGACTACCTAGGTGTCGACGCGATATCTATGTGTTGGGTGGCCGATGGCGTGGCGAGCCAGCCTCTCTACTTGTGCAGTTCCTCGATAATAGGTAAGTCACATTGACCGTTCTTCGGGAAACATCACCCCTTAATCTGGAATTTTATCCCCAATTAAATAATATTAAGGCCAATATAATTTTGCCTATCACTCTACGTTGAGCACATATAGGTGTCTTAGAGAAAGCGCTTTGGTTCAATTTCGTGAAAAGACGCCTTCTTAATTTGTTTTACTTAGATACATGGAAGTTTGTCGTCAGCTGTTCGACGTTGCAACGCCATTTCGATTGTAACAAACTTCTACAACCAATGATTCATTTGAATCCTTTTAAAAGAGTTTAAAGAGTTCGTTTGTTTAAAATATGTTTATATCCTTTGGCTACATGTTATGTTTTGACAATTTCCCGCCGTTTAAGCACGCAATGTAAGGCTCCACCGTAAATAAATCTGTGATTTTACTGCCATACGTTTCCACATTCAGACACAAAAATTTTAAATGGCTCCGGAATACAACTTTTTATAAAGCTTATTTTTAATTTTGTTTTACTTTATATGGAAACAATTTTCGCTCGTTTGTTACAGTCGCTTTATATTAATGTGAACGTCCAGTGCTATGTATTCCCTACACGCTTGCCTGCATCTGACCATTGTAGGGACCTCAGGACTATGCAAGTGGCACAATTCAACTTTTTTGCTCAAACTCCCCTTCCGAAAAAAAAAAGTATAACTTTTCACTATCTGGATTAGGGTACTAGAGATTTAACTGCAATTGTTTCTGGAAAACTGAACTCCAAATAGCAAACAAAGTAATAATTCCTAAAAACCTAAAATACAGAGTCTAGATAGATTTCCAGTTCCGTAATCCAGATAGCGAAAAGTTATACTGGGTCTGTTTCGGTACGGTCCTCATAAAACTTTAGGAGAATAAAGTCTATCCTAACCACCACCACAACCACCACCACCACCACCACCACCTCCATCATCATCACCATCGTCATCGGCTTCTTGTTCTTTGTCGTCTTCGTCTACTTCTTCGTCTAATTCATATTATAATTCTTCTTCGTCGTCTTCCTCTCCTTCTTCTTCTTAATATTACATCAATATTAATACTATTCAAATGAAAAAAAAAAAAAACATTTGAAATTCAAACGGGTGGGAAACTGGTCGACCCGCTTGAATCAAATGGGTAGCAAACCTGTCGATCCGTTTGGATCAAACGTGATTATGGGATACGGGTACCCGTTTGAAACGGTGCCCGTCTGATACGGGTACCCGTTTGATACGGGTGCCCGTTCGACCAGGCACGTGACCACACATTTGAACGCCTCATTCGGATAGGCAATTTATTCGCTAGCCCTGAATGGGTATCGTCTGGAAGGTTGGTTATCTTAAACTTATTTAAGATGTCCCGAAACTCATAGACCTATTTCTAACATGGAGGAAACACGTGGAAAAAATCGTGCTCGCGCTGGTGCTTGCATTTGGGCAGGAAAACAGACACAAAAGATCGTTTTCAATTCGCCTAGAAGTTTATTCCAACTTATTCCGTAGACAAGTACAAACGTGCAAGCGTTTTGTGAAATGTGAAGAGGCACTCTAGGCGTTTATACTGCCGAGGTAATTTTGAAACTATATGGCAGACTTTGGGAGAATTATTCTCCCGGCTGCCGCGACATTAGACGCTGCATAATTTTATAGATAATCTGGAAGAGTACGCGTAGAAGAACGGTCAATCTTTGCCAACAAGTAGGTTGCAGTGAACTTACCATAATAATAGCTGACTTGAAAGATGTATTCCAAAATATAAGTCGACACGGTCAAAGCAGGACAGCCACACAAACACAAAAACGAGAAAGAAGGCTCCTCGAAGTTTCAACACGATGCGGCGCACAAGCTGTCATTTGCGGAACACAACCAAACCGCAAGAATTCCTGACTTCTTTGAAGAGTCGCTTGTTGCCGATATACGCGTAGGACTTTTCGAACACTGATAGCTTTGGTGCACATCCAATACGTTGTCGCGAGACATCCTAATAAGACCGCAGGTTAGACGACAGATCGAAGCAGGTAGGACGAGCGAAGTTCAAACTGCGACTGAGAACAAGCAGACAAAGAAAAAAGCGGCTGCTGGGCGCGCCCTTCCGGATCTTGATGCTTATCATCGTGTAGCTCGCGCGCTGCTGCGGGTCCCGTGACAGAGCTAACCAGAGAGGAGAAAGGGGGCGAGCTCAAGGCGCAGGTCACCGGGACACACCCCACCCTTCTATAAAAAAAAACAACCACAAAAAGAAACCTCGGGGTTAGTTTTTTTTTTTTTGCAGTTAATGCTAGGGAAGAGGGTGCACCAACCGCTGTACCGCTGTACACGCGCTTTCCTCCTCTCTTCGAATTGCCACAGAAAGTTGACTACGCCGCGTTTGCAGCCTCGGAAAGCAGGCGAATTTTTTTAGCACGCTTGAAACCTGTAAATGGCGCGCGCCGGCCTGAAGCACGGCTTGCGCCCGAGCGAAAGAAGCACCCAGCCCGAACTCATAATTTGACTGCTGTAACAGCGGGCCTGCTCTCGCAATGCTCGATGTTCGTACAGCCACGTGTTCGCGCGTTACCTTCGCTGAGTCTTGAATTGAGGCGAAACGGAGTCAAGAAGTATACTCTTTCACGCGGTCCCCTATTGAAAATATTTCTAAAGGGCCCGTCAGCCTTGAATGATTATGGGACCTCACAAGCCTTCAAAACCCTTCCAAAATACCCTACAGAAAAACCCTTCATTGATACCCCATAAAAAACCCTTAGCCCCACAGCCCTTCAACCCGTCAGACCCTTTAGCCCATCAACCCTTTAGACGCCCAAATGACTGTGAATCATACACAAAAATGCAGTTCAAAACAATATTGAAAATTTAATGCGGACATTTAGTTTTACATGCATATTATAACTCAAAAAGGCGATAAAAAGCAACGTTTGTTCAAACCCGGCGCAAGGAGCTGTAGACGAAAGAGATCATATCAAATAAGGACAACTGATTTCTTTATCACAAAGAAAAATATCTTTCAAAGTACTCACAATGCCGCTGGGTATATTTCTGATGTACGGTAGCTCAGCTAATAAAACCGAGCAGGTGCACCTCACGGACACATACACAGTCTCAGTAAGCATGTTTAGCGAAAACCACAAACTCGCAAGCAGCACCCGCCGCCGTTGAGAAATCCTGAGCACAGTCACGGTTTCGTCCATGATGACGTCGCGCCGGCGTCTTCGGCGTATTTTTTGCTCGCTGGATGCTTCTGAAGTCGGACGGACGAAGAGGCGCAAGGAACAAGTCCGGACAGCGGCCGTCATCCACCGTCTCAGGACCCACAGTGCCATAATCCCGGTGTGCAGGCACAACATGCGGTGGGACGCTGACCCCGACTGCCAGACTTTGCAGCGAGTAGGCCGACACCGGCCACCATCTCCTTGAATGCGCTGAACACGATGGCGCTCGGGCGGTGCTGAAGGCGGCCAACGCCGAACTGTGGTTCACCTGCGTAACGAAGGAAGAAACTGCACGGATCAAAACAGACCAAGGGGCGAGCCCTCAAAGACATGCATGCTCACCTTCTTGGAGGAAATTGGTCCGCTCGTTCTGTCCCGCTCGTTCTGTCCTTATTCCGCGGCGGCTCGTGGGCTAACCGGAACCACCGCTGGCTCCCCCGCTTGCACATACCACTCTCTCCCGCCGACCGCTGACCTGGCAGCCCTGCACCCTCTCCCCATCGCCGGGCGGCGGAGAGGCGCGGTGTGGGTTGCTTTTTGGGGACCGTCGCCCGTGGAGGAACCGGTTCCCGGAACGAGTCGCTCCCGCGCGCTCCCTGTTCCTGGAAAACGCACTGCTCTCGGCTTGTTTTTTTTTTTATTTATTTATGGTTGCACGGATTTTGCCTCGAGCGGACAGGACTGCGTTCGCCTCAAAACGCCGCTCGGCCAACACCACTCGTCCCGCGGCTCGTCAATTCTCCACATGGGGCGGTCGCCCTCAGTGGCCTCCTTGGCGACCGAACAGCCGGGCAGTGACAGACGGGTCCAGGAGCCCCCTGGTATTTGATAGAAGAGCAGTAATAAAAATAGGACCGTACACACATACGATCGGCATTCTCCAAATACTGTAAACGACTAAATTTTCGCGAAGTTCGCGAATCGCTTACATTTCGCGAAAAATACGCCCCGCGAACAATTCGGGCAATATGTGAACGCTACGGAAGCTACACTCAATTCGCGAAAATTAGAACCCGCGAGTAATTTAAAATTTTCAGCTTTGGCCCGATTCGCGAAAATTTGAGCCCGCCAAATTAAGTCGTTTACAGTACTTATTTTTTTCCCGTCGCGTACAATAAGCAGCTATGTTCTAATTCTGCGAAATGTGTTTTCTCCACATAAAAAAGTTCTTGACAGGCTTTTAGACATTTCAAGGCATTGTAAAGGGCACTTCCGACATTTCAGGAGAGCCTTTGACGGGGCTAGCGAACCCACCAGGAAATATTGGTGCCCCCTTCAAACATCTCAGAAATTCCGGAAGTCCCCTTCACACCCTTTAAAAAAATCCTGAAGTCCCATCAGAGCGATTTTCAATAGGGTCGCGTCATTCGAGAGAGATTCGAGCTGAATAAGTAAATTGAGGCAACAAAGAACGCCAAAGTTTTAAAATTTTGTCAGAAATATCGGCTCGGCAACGTCGCATGTTTACGTAAAAAGAAATGTTTATTGTTGTTGCAGTATACGCGAACATCAGCTCAATCGAAGTATTAATATAATTACTTGCATTACGCGGACGATTGTAAATCGATGAACCGGCGCTCCCGGCTTTCCCGAAACAGGCTGCCACTGCTGAAACTGGCGTGCCCATGCCCCCGACCTGTACGTACAGTATTAAACGGGCTCCGGAGAGCCGTTTGATTAAACCGGTACAGCTTGCCGGTCACCGTTCACCCGTCTGTACAACAAAGTCACCGGTTTGAGCAAACGTGCGACAACTTTTCCCAAACGAGTGACTCATTTGCCCAGACAACTGACCCGTTTGCCAAAGAAGTGACCTGTTTGCCCAAATAGGTGACCGTTATGGCTCATACGGGGGACCCCTTTGAGCCATACGGGCGACGTTTTTGACAAACTGGTGGCCGGTATGGCTAAACTGTTAACGGTATGAACCCGTTTACTTTCATATAGGCGCCAAATTGCTTTTTTTCAGTAGGGTTATCATTATTATTATTATTAATTGTATTATTATCCTTAAAGCAGCTTTAGCGCAAGACTGCTAAAGCAGCGTCGTGTGACACTTTTGAGTTTTCATCGTGAAATCCTCCACACGCTTTACTGTTTGTCCGCAAAGTGGGCACCGTATAATACGTTGAAAGATTTCGTCAATTCGCAAACGTTCAAAGCGATGTAATATTCTTGATTTCTAAAACAAATTCTTCATAATTTTCAATATTTGTTTTAAATTTAACTCGGAAAGCAGTACGACAGAGCGCAAGCTTCGATTACATCTACAGATGATTCTGCCCGAACTTCTGAAGGACCTCATTTTTGTTCCCAACAAAAATATATCGCAGTAGTGATTATGACAAAAATTATTATGTAAAACGGCTGATCTAAAACGTATTTTAATACAAAAACGAAGCTCTAATAAGTGAATACATTTTTAATTTATGTTGTTTTCTCTAATTTTCTTTTCGGGGCTTTTTCGAGATTCCACGGGATCTAGGACAACTTCTATAGATTGCTCGCGGGGATTAAATTTTTTTCCAGCCTTATGTTTTCTCTTGTTTGTTGCTATGAAAACAGGGAAGTTTAAATACATATATCAACATATACCGTGAAAAGGTATTTCTAGACCCAGGCCGAGAGTCGTACGAATGGTTGCCACCTGAAATCGACATCGCGCTGTGAATACTTGGTGGCGGAACACAGCCCCCCTAAAACGTAATATTCCTAAAATACATGAGACACAAAGAATGCTTTACAAGACTATTTTCGTCGTTGCTAGGCTATATGTTATCTCTCTTAAAAAATAAAGAAAGAAACCTACACGACATAAAATGTATTACAAATGCTTCTGTGACTCCGTGTCCAACTGCTTGGTCAATGTAATGTCCAGGACGCGGCAATATTACCTACTTCAGTGGGCTTTCGGCTGGGTTGGTACAATAAGCCGCGCGGGGAACCTCGAGTGCGGCGTTAAAAAAAACAAAACAAACCAGTGTTAAAAGAAGTCTAAGCGGTAAGCTCGCCTGCCGAAGAGTGGACAAACGTAAAACGTCGGTGGGATCTCAGGTAAACCACAGAAAAAATCGCCTTGCTCTTGTGGTCAAAGTGGGCCTGACTATTGTTATTCCAAACCTAACTCGAAATTCAAAGTCCTTCGCTGCAACATATTAGGTAAATGTTCCTATTTTATTGGTTTCTGAGTGTAATGCCGAAAGTTTGCCGCATTAAGGCGGAATAATCGACGAAACGTAAGCTCCTTTTAAAGGCCAAGGCGTGGTTTAACTTAATTGTCACAAAAAAGGGACCAGATATTTTATCAAACACCGTTTCATCAAAGCCGTTTCATCAAACGCCGTTTCGTCCAAAGCCCTTTTACCGAACGCCACTTCATCGAACGCCGTTTCATCGAACACCGCCTTGTTGAGAAGTATAAATTTCTGGTTTAGCATGGATATCAGTGTCACAATAATCATCATACTTTATTCACTTTCAATTAGAGCGGAGTGGGGAATTATACACTCCGTGCAAAGGGACCCGCGCGCCACCGCGTGGCCGTTACCGAAGGTAAGGAGTGAGAACCACAGAGAAACGAAACTACTCCGGATACATTGGTACACACTGAAGTCTGAGACGTGCGTTCGCGCTGGCTTGACAGCATGAACCGTTGCGTTGCTAAGTGCTCCAATAGTTATGCGTCGTGTCTCGTGGGGACAGGGTTTCATAGTTTCTTAACTCGCTGTTCTTTTGTGGGGCAACGACAACGATGTACCCGCGCGCCGTACGATGCAAGGAAATCGGTCTCCCGATCATGTCTGCCAGTGTATTGGCACGGCTGACATATTCTACATTACCGCTTTGCGCGCTGTGTTTGTTTTTGTGCCAGTAACGCCTACATATGTTAGCCTCGATATGAGGAACTGAAATATCATCCCACACTCGCGGCTATACAATGCCAATTTCGTTGGAAGTATGCCCCTCAAAAAGTATCGTCCCCATCATACGGGATTATATTCCCGGATCAGTATGACATGCAGTCTGTACTTATTGAAAAAAAAAAAAAAGATTTGGACGGTACAAAAAGTGGCGAATGAGAATATAAGTTAACATCAGTGAAGCTTGGAATCTTTAGACAATCGTCGTTTGAATTGCGGGCTTCTAACTCCGATTCCCACAGACCCTGTTCCCGGATGAATATGACACTGCAATACTTCGCTCTCGGCAAAACGGTTTATTCACTCACTCATTGCCGGGGGGTTTTCGGGATCGGGGAACGGTCATCAGAGAGGCCGGGGAAAAGTCCGCTGCCCAAGCAGCTTCTCCGAGTCCCAGCGGTGGTCGTTCACACCGCGTCATGGGGACGTCGTCGTCCAGAGTCGCCGTCCGGTCCGCTAGTCGAATCCACAGCTCAACGTCTTGCCCGCACTTTTCCCCGCGCCATCGCCCGTCTCCCCGCCGAATCCCGTGCCAGCGTCCTCGTCTCCTTGTCACCGCTGCACCATCCTTCGAGTCCCACCGCCCGAGAGCTTGCCCGTCCAAAAGCTGCCGTGCGAGAGAGAGCTGCCGTCCCAGAGAGCCTTCCTTTGTCCGGCTTCCCCTTTTCAAGCCATCGCCCCTTTGTTTTGGGGGGCCAGTCCCGTGACGTCAGTTGGCTTAGGGGAGCGGTCCAGCCGGACCTTGTGCTGCGCGAGGTCACCGCCGCTTCCCCGAGGCATGACGTATCTCGGAGGCCGGAAATTGGGGCCCAGAGGGTCGGCGCGGGGGAAGGCAGCCAGATCTCCACACCTCCCTCCCCTCAAGGCTCGGACTCGGGGGGGCCCAAGGTTGCGTGGTCCCCAGGACCTCAGGCGGGAAACTCGTTCAGCTGAGTGTCACCGATGATGACGAGCACCCTCGATGATAGTGGTGGTGGCATCAAACCAGGCAGGCCCGTGGTGGACGTTCATTCACTGGGAAGCTCGTGACCGATGGAGCACGGCCCCGGAACCAGTCCGGAGCACCACAGCTCACAACACGCACGGGCACTCAGGCACGCACAACACGCCGGCTCTTAAACTTCGCTTCCGTCCCTAATATCCCAGACAGCGAATCGCGCAAAAACGAATACCGACACGCTATATCAAACGGCGCGTCGAAACCAAAATCTTTCGATCGTTGGACATGCCACGAAATAAAAACAAAACTCTTCATTTCAATACTAACGAGCAGGCAATCATCAAGAACATCACGCTGCACGTTCAAGAGGTACCTAAGAGGGAAAAGTATTCTCAACTAAAAAGCATAAGCACTCACGGTACACTTAAATCGTACATACCCCCACTATACAACATTTGCTTCTATAAAACTCAACCGCATTCTTTTAAAACAGAATACAATCTACCAAAGCGTTAGAACCGCACACCTCTGACCACAATATTCATCTCCAGCACATTCGCGAAGAACGCACAAAACCTCAAAACCTAACAATAACCTCCCGTAAAACAGAAACGGCAACGATTCCTGACCGTTCGCGAGGTGCGACTAAAACATCTACGAAAAATAAACGCGCTGCCAACAGTAGTAATTAGTCAAGACGGGCATTCATGCACTCGGCGTTCGCGACACCCGAGCTACAAACACGCTACAGCCAAGCTACGCAGCACGCCTTCATCAGAAGGGATAATCACCTTACTGAAAGGCTGGTGTTCCGTGGTACCGGCCACAAATACCAGTACAAAGGAAACAGTATCTAGATCGTGCGGACAGCAGATCTAGTCGGACAGCCTATTTACACGGCTATGTCCGTAACGTCTGGGCATGCAACCAGATGTTACCGCTTCACTGCTCGGAGGTGACCTCCCAACACGAGCGACGAGCGCGTAACGGCGGTCCGCACCGAACCCCGCACGGGCTCGACAACCGCGACAAGCGCATCGACGTACGTTAGAGTTCTCCCCCAGCCAAACCCCGACACCGCATAACTAAAAAGTCTTCCAGCTGATGTCAAGGCCGGCCGGGATCGAGCAATAAAAGTACGCCGTCAACGCTTCTCGCGACTGTTCGACGTTCTCGACCCGAGCAACGTGTCCACATACAAACGCAGTAGGCTACGCACAAAGCTCGCCCCCAACCAAGTCAACACGCCGCATGACTGAAAAGTCTTCTTGCGACTGTAAAGACAGGCAGGGTTCGAACAATGTAAGTATCCCACACGCGCACCTTTCAACTTCCGCGCAACGAGCGCGATACCGAAATGCCAAATAATCTAACCGGCCGGTCTTGGAAATGGACGAGCTAATAAACTATATTTGCTCTGCATGAACAGTTTCTGCAGCGTCGAAGTGTCTACCGCATTTACCGCTGGATTCCAACACCCGCTACCCATTCATGCAAAGGCTGCAGTTTGTACAGCGATGGGCTGACACAACGCACAACAATTATAGGCCGCCGACGGCCATGCCGCTGCCATAATTTCTAGGCTTCCCGGACACGTACCCGCCGACGTGAACCGTACGTTTTCCCGGGCCAACCGCGCATCTGTACAGGATAAAACTATGAACAACTCGTCACATCCTCGCAAGACCAATACTCCCTTCGTGCAGCTTTTCACTGCACAAGCACAGCTCATTACCCACCTAGCTGTCTTTTCCCCCATAAATCTATAATTTTACTCTAATCCAGGTCTCTGCACGACCAATTACGCTCTCTACGCCCTCGCGTCCCAACGCGAACCCAAGCACGGCCGAGAGCCGTACCGCCGTACTGTATATCCGGCGGCAGCGCAAAGCACGCGCTAGCCGCCGCTCCTCCGGAGACGGAGAAAACGAAATGAAAGAGTAACTCCCGCCGCGAGGCTCAACCATCGATATGGCGGTGTGAGGATCCGGAACCAACTGTGCGCACAATTAAACGGAATCAACCTCACGACTCTACAACCAGACACGAACGGGCCATGCCCATTCCGTCAAACTAGCATCCACGGAGCATTACACACGCACAGCCACTGATAAAGTGAAAACGGAAACTCTGTGGTTTTCTGGATGCCGATCTCTGCGCACCAGACATAGCGTATTCGGCACGATTTAGTGGGCTTAGCCCCTAAATGTAGCATCTGGCCACTAGGTACTCGTTCAAAGCGATCTTGGTTGGAACCAAAAGAGCACATACCGTACCTTAAAACGCTGTCAATTAACGAAGCTCAAAACCGCGCTGACAGCTCAAGCAAGGCCAACTGGGAGCTAGCATGCGGTCGAACTGAGACGCTAGTCTCCTCCCGGACAAAATGCAATGCGGGAATAATTTCCAAACACAGTCCATGCAACCGCCATCCGCAATGGGAGTGGTCTCCACTCAAAGCGATGCCTCTCTAACGCGTCCGATCGGTAACAAGCGTTCCAAAACATTACATCGATACGCGAGCAAAGGCGGTTAGGCGCGTCATATCCCTCAAACCGTGAGCTGGCGTCTTTCCCAGCAGACGCGGACGGCCGGAGGCGTAGGTGGGGTGACGCCCGACGCTACGCGCCTCGAAAAGTGCGGTAATTTCGACGCACACAGCGCTCTTTCGCAGCAAGATCAACCTGCCAGCATTCATCGGCGCGCTGAACAGCAAGATTCAAGGCGCTTCTCGTAATGGGGGATACGCAAATTCCTGACAGGCTGGGAAAAAGGGTTAACCCCTAATGACAACGGTCAAGGTTCGCACCTCCTCGTCGGGCAGGCGATATTGTCAAGACATTCGTGCGGCGTGCCCGCAACAAAACTCCGTGGGGCGTTCCCGCCACGAAGATGACCCCCAAAAAGAGCGCGAAACAGTGCCCCAATTCAACCGGAAACAGGTTAGGAATCGGAAGGCCTGTCTGATCAAATATCAGGCCCCCACGTTGCGGCGCCAGTTTATGCGGGCTTCTAACTCCGATTCCCACAGACCCTGTTCCCGGATGAATATGACACTGCAATACTTCGCTCTCGGCAAAAGGGTTTATTCACTCACTCATTGCCGGGGGGTTTTCAGGATCGGGGAACGGTCATCAGCGAGGCCGGGGGAAAGTCCGCTGCCCAAGCAGCTTCTCCGAGTCTCAGCGGTGGTCGTTCACACCGCGTCATGGGGACGTCCTCGTCCAGGGTCGCCGTCCGGTCCGCTAGTCGAGTCCACAGCTCAACGTCTTGCCCGCAGTTTTCCCCGCGCCATCGTCCGTCTCCCCGCCGTATCCCGTGCCAGCGTCCTCGTCTCCTTGTCACCGCTGCACCATCCTTCGTGTCCCACCGCCCGAGAGCTTGCCCGTCCAAAAGCTGCCGTGCGAGAGAGAGCTGCCGTCCCAGAGAGCCTTCCTTTGTCCGGCTTCCCCTTTTCAAGCCTTCGCCCCTTTGTTTTGGGGGGCCAGTCCCGTGACGTCAGTTGGCTTAGGGGAGCGGTCCAGCCGGACCTTGTGCTGCGCCAGGTCACCGCCGCTCCCCCGAGGCATGACGTATCTCGGAGGCCGGAAATTGGGGCCCAGAGGGTCGGCGCGGGGGAAGGCAGCCAGATCTCCACAGAGTATGACCGTTTAGGTGGTGCGCTTTCTTTTTAGATGAGCCTACTTTCGGACGTGGAAATCTCCTTTCTCTACATATAGGGTGGACGGCAGGGAGGGCCGGATTAAATCATTTTGGGGCCCAGGGGTAAGGCTGTCGATAATGGTGATGTCTATGATGACGATGGGGGTGGTGGTAACGACAATGACGGTAATATGTTTATTTCACCACCTAGTGAAATACAAATATCATTCATTTTATGATACATCTTGGAAGGTTTCTGTATCGGTAGATTCTATTATTAGTAAATGCCGGTTTCACTGGGTGGAAATGAAGCACAAGCGATTGTGGATTGGAGGCTGCTTCGAAAATAGTCAACCGCTCACTAAAAGGTACAAAACTCAAAGCTATGAACGACTGGGGAGAATGTTAAAAAGTGTCGCGCACGTTGAACAGTTCCATAGGGCCTCGTAAACTTCCGTTGAAAAGTTAAAGGAGTCATGAAACGCGTTTCAGACTTCTTCCTGTTTAGCTTTCCTCCTCAAATCATAAATCGAGAATTCTACAATACAGTTCAAGAAGACGGAAAGGGGGAGTCCCCTCTTGCTGGGGCTCTCATTTGTGTAATCCGTACACATCAATTCTCCTCCTAGCAGATTAGCCCGTCGCTCAAAATTCAGACAAACGTTGCTTTCCCCACCCCGTTCACCCCGAAGCTGACAGTGCTGTGGAAGCTACGTGGTCTCAGGGCCAGCCACACTTTTGCCACGTGATCACGCTCTCTCGCGCATACCCACACGCAGAAAATGAGGTCAGGTGATGAAGGGAGGCGGCTAATTAATCCTGCAAGCGCGTATCTTCCACCACAATGTCAATTTAGGGGTGAAGGGAATAAGTGAGCTCCGGTGTCGTGGAACGTTCGTTTGTGCCCGGTGACGCGTTGCGGTGGCCCGGTGACGCGCTGCGGGGGCCCGGTGACGCGCTGCGGGGTCTGCGGATGTATCACAGTGAAAAGGCAGTGAGCTTACGAAGGGACGGAGGGTCGAAAGAGTCCGCTGTGTTTTCAAATTTTCGTGCCAAAAGTCAGGCTTTTGACTTTCTACCTTTTTTCTTTAGGCCCACTGAACGATGTGTTATTAGTAAAATCCCAATATAAATTGATTTATTCCAGCCCAAAATTCGTTTCATGGGCCCTTTGAAAATGATGGCTCCGCGATCCCAGTAACTTGTTTGTCCAGGTTTTTTATCAACCTTATTTACAGAGTACGTCTCTCCACCGACTCGCACAAATTCATAATGATGTTGTGTTTGGGAGATGGAACAGATGACTCCCTTGATGTCTAGTGGCATGATAACTTGGGCGCAAAATTAACATTAACTCAATAGATTCCCGCAAAGCTCCCAATACAAAAAAATAAAACAAAAACAATTTCGCTGCCCCTAAAGACGTGCCTAGCGAGTCACAACTCGAAAACTGTACCCGAGAATATTGTGGTTTTATTTCATTAATTGTTCCGATTGATTGGAGCCAGTCTAACTAGTCCTTCTTTAATTAATTACTGACTTGCGCAGTAAAGCAAGACAGACAATAAAGTAATCTTGTTGGTTAAAGTATTTAGGGTTCAAACCGCTTCGTCCACACTCTTCTAATAACTGAACTCTCGTGTAGCAAAATGACATACTTTGAATTCAAATTTTAAAAGAAATAATTGAGACTGAATGCGATTGTATTATGCAGCTGCTGTCATTTTTTCACATTCAAAGGCATTTCTCATGAAGATAAAGGGCATATAATTTAAACTACTCTCCTATATGCTGTCTATTTTATTTTAGGAGTGGTCTTGTTTCGTATAATCGCAATAATTTAGAACTTCGTCGCCAATTGTGCGCATTACTTTAAACTAAGAATAACAAGTCATACCTCCAAGGCTCGTAAAAAAAATTTCAGCCAACATATCACTCGATGGCAGGAAAAGAGTTGTCTCGCACTGGCAGATCCGACACGGGCTTCAGAGAAGTTGCTTACAGTCACTGCCTCTCGAAAACTTTTGGGGGACATATCAAGAAGGGGCGAGTTAGTGGAAAGAAAAAAATGGCTTCAAAAGGTTCGCCGACATTTTTTTTTTCGTTTGTTTTAAACTTGTCTTTTCGAAGGAATCTTTCCACAGGGAACCGCGCTAGAAGACTAAAAATGAGCAGAAAGTAATGTGCAGCATGTATGTTGCTCTTGCAGCCTTCGGCAACATTTGCTTTCTTTACAAATCACCATTGCCCGTAAAACGCGTGGAGGGAGCCCCAGTTGATTAGAGAACTTTGTGGCCGTCCTTCTGTCTGGATTCAATCGGAAGACTTCAAAGGGACCGCCAGCGTCGACAGCGTTGCTTCATCCGACAAGGAAGGGTGTGAGGCAACGGTTACTTTTTTTTTTGCACTAGCAGAGTCTTTCACAACGAGCTCACAAACAGCAGCTCGCCTAGAAAAGGGAATGTTATAATATCCCCGTTTCCCCGCTAAAAAAAATGGGGGGGGGGGGGGGGGACGACACAGAGGCTCCTTTGAATTTTGTTCCGCCTTTCGGAGCTGTTTTTAACTGAAACCGGCTAGCATTTTCTTAAAAATTACCCGGGGCGAGGACGGGGCGCCCTGGCAGCCTGGGCCCCTGGGCTCCAGTGCCACAAGCCCGTACATAAAGGGGTGATGCAACGCTTTTGTACTTTGCTTGAATACCACTAAGAACGAATCCCTGACGTTAATGCCCCATAAAACACGCGTTCGTTTTATATCACACGCAATTAATGTCACGGAAAAATATTTAAAAAAGCAAGTAGCCTTCACCCCTTTATGTACGGGCTCTCAGCCAGAACAAGAGACCACGTGATTGGACTCGATAATATGCCGCAAATGATGATCACAGCCACGCGCTGGGGTCGGCAAGGCACGGGACACGCGCCGAGTTAACAGACATTGTTAGGGTTCGGGTGTTGTCGTCATTACAGCGATTGAACACGGGCCACTACCCGGATACTCGTCAAGCTATTGATTATCACGAACCCAAGTCGAGTGCTCACGCAACGCTCGGGCCAATCTATGAGTTGTATTCAAATATCGTCACTGGGCGGTACAGCGACCGCCCAGTCACTTCATCCAGAGTTTGTGAAGGAGAGAATAAACAAAAACGCTCTCTTTTTTCCTTGAAATTATACCTCAACAATGGAGTTTCTTGGCCAGTGGCGTGGCATGTGAGTATACTTGGGTTCCACAAGTGACAGTAAACTTGTGTGCAGTGAAAGACAAGCCATGCGAATATTGTTGCATGGCCCCTTTAATGCCGCCCGGCCGGTAGACAATAGATGACTGCAAGTCAAATCGTTGGAATTGTTTTTCATCAAATAATGCAAGATAACTGCGTACATCTCATTCAGATAGTGAAGAAATTATAACTTAATAAAATGAAAGGACGTTTACAATTCTCTTTAACGCCGAACTAGAGTACAGCTCTTGAGGAGGAGGAGGAGAGGGTGCGGAACGGAAAGTACGCCTCTGCTCCCAATCCTACCCTCCCTCCTCCTCTCCTGCTCCCCTTCCATTTAGTAGGAAATTTTCAGAAAATGTCCCACTAAATTAAGCGAACATTTCCCGGCTACATCTTATTGGGGAAATATTCTCGCTAAGTCTAGCGAAAAATTTACCAACATTTTCCAGCTAAATTTAGCGGAAAACCTCTGCGAAAAATTTCTTCGCTAAATTTAGCAGTGAAATGTAGCCAAACTTTTCACGCTAGATATAGCGCGGAAACTAGAATTGGTGTCCAGGTCGTGTGACGTCGATTTCCACGCTAAACTCTGGGGAGGGGGGGAGGGGGGGGGGGGGGAGGGGCCTCTTTCAGCAAAATTTAGCGGAACAATTTTTAAGCTAAATTTAACAGAAAAAGTTATCCACTAAATTAGTTTAGCCTAATATTCAGCCAAAAATTTCTTCGCTAAGTTTACAGGGGAAATTCAGCGAAAATTATCCCGTTATGTAAAGCGCGGAAACTGAATTGGTGTTCAGGTTAAGTGAAGTCGATTTGCTCTCTAAACTTAGGGGAGAATCGTTCCGCTAAATTTTGAGGAAAAAGTTTTCAATCTCAACTTTGCAGAAAAAGTTCTCCGCTAAATTTAGGCGAAAAAGTTTCAACGTTCAACTTAGCAGAAAAATTACCACGCTATATTTAGCAGATAAATTTCCCGCCAAATCTAGCGAGAAGATTTTACTGTCGTGACGTCACACGTGACGTCAATATGGGAACGCGCGGTGTACGCCGACACCAACGCCGCTCAACCCGGAAACGGGCGCCTAATGGTGCGTTTACACCTGAGAAGAAATCCGCTGCCGCGGGAGCGGATCCGCTCCCGGCGGCGGCGGTGTCGAGCGGGTTGCGTTTACATCTATTTCCATCGAGCGGCGGCGGCGGCGCCGGCTGCGGCAGCTGTTCTCGCAACATCCCGTCAAATATGACGAGGAGGGCGCAAGAGTTCCCACCTCGACTCTCTCTCCCGGGCAATCCCGGGCGTTGCAGCTCCCGGAAGAACGCCTACCCATGACGTAGGCAGCGTCGCGCTGCGCAAGAATGTCACTTCCGGTCAGCGAAACGCCTCGTTCGGCGGCAGAAATAGATCGCGGACCTATACGGCTCGCTGCCGCGTTTTCCGCCCAGCGTTTCGCCCCAGCGGCAAAAGCTGAGCGGATTCGCTGCGGATTCGCAAGTGTAAACGTACCATAAGTGCTGCGCTCTAAAAAAATTAAAATGTGCGGTTGTCCTGCAGGATGGAATGCCAACTTTGTGTCTATGATTTTTGCGCGTTGATAGGCAATAGAGTTGCATTAGTAACATTTGGTTGGTAGATGAACTGTAATGATATATTTTATAGAACAAACATACGCAGGAGACTTTTCTACGAAGGGAAATTTTCAGTAATGATAAGCTAGTTTTCATTGCTGTTCTGTTGGCTGTACGATGGTAACTAGTGAGAATAAAGCGGGATGCACGATGCTGAACAGATTTCAATTCTGAAATGAGCGAGTCAAGCCCGGGGTCCCAGATAGATGGGGCATACTCCAGCTTACTACGAACACAGGTTTTGTACAGGAGTAGTTTCAAACACCTAGGTGCAAGAAAGAGATGTCTATTAAGGTATCCATCATGCGATTAGCATTAGTTAAAGGTATATTCTACGTGAATTTTCTAGGACAAATTACAAGTTATACGTACACACAAATACTATATAGTCGGCAAGGGGAGATCTTCGCCTGAAAACGAGAAAGTAACTCCTCGATAGTCCTCACCCGATCACAGTCCAGACTGGTGCCTAGTCAGCCCGTTAAAGAATTATCATACACAACACACCTTGAAAGGTGCCTGCATTATAAGCTCACAAAACAATATCGTATCATGCGCAAATCATCATGAACATACGCTGTCCTTCATGAAATCACTCAAGACTTGTCTCAATAGTAGATCGAGAAAACAATATAAGTTCATTGTATAGTCCGAACCTCCAGACAGTCCGCAACGCGTGATATTTCAAATATTGTACATATTTAGTCCACAAAAATGCATATATTCTTTGGTGAAGACTTTAGCGTTCCTATTCTCCCCTGATGAACTGACGTTCGTACTTGTGCCAAGTGATTTTCGTTTCTTTCATTTGAAACGAGGAAGATCGCTAAGTGTCAAAATTAATTGGTGCGAGTTTATATCCGCAGAATCGACAAGATTCGTGCTTCAAGCAGGATTCCCTAAAAGTCGGCTTCGCCTTCGAGTCACGTAGTTGGAGGTGAAGTGAGCACTCTAACGTATTCCTGTTATCGCAGCACGAGCACTTATAAAATCGTGAATTGTTTTACCATCAAACGTGCCTTCCATACGGGACCCTATTAAAGTACTGATGAACGGTTTATTAAATGAGTGCTGAGGCAGAAGGGCATTTAGCTGTTCTCCACTTCTTATATATTGAGTTTGATTCGTTATTAGGGGTAATTTCTCTAGTTGCGGCCGAAAAAGACCGAAAAGCAAGACGGCCGCCACCATAATTGCTCTGAGTGGCACATTTATTTCGCTCGTCTCTGTAAACGTAGGACTGCTGGAACGATGATATGTGGAGGTGAGTGAGATGTTCACTAAGCTTGTGCACAAAGTGTGCCAAGTTTCATTAAGACAGCAGGCGTGAAAGTTATGTTTCTAACCAATAAAGAAATAAAGCTGTACGGGATATTCAATATTGGACCCAAAATGTTGTGTTATAGCGGGCAATGCGAAGTGCACATTTGGGCACGCAGGTGATTGGACTTGTCAGTAACATGACACAGCAGTTATTATACCAAAAAGAGGTGGCATAGGGAAACCAGGTGGAAATTTGGTTTGGGCAGCGTAACTCAATGGGAGCCGGTTTTAACCATGAAAGGGCTGTCAAGAGAATACCGCTCGTCGTGGGAGGTGGAGACTTTACAGGTAGGAAGGGACTAGCGGACTGTACTTCCAATTGAAACAACTTTACGAAAGGTGGTTCCAAATCCGAGAAAACAAAGTTGTCGGCCAGCACACGGTTTGGCCGTCAAGGGCTTTTGCGGTCAGCTGTTGTGTAATAACCTGTTGTGCGAGGTGCTGAGTTTTGGTGCACAGGTACTTTGACATGACCGTAACTTGACACAACACTTATTATACCAAAAAGAGGTGGCATAGCGAAACCAAGTGGAAATTTAGTTTGGGCGGCGTAAATAAATGGGAACTGGTTTTGACCGTCAAAGGCTGTCAAGATAATACCATTCATCGTGGGAGGTGCACTTTTTACAGGTAGGAAGGGACCAGTGGACGGTCGTTCCAGTTCGAACCACTTTGCGATAGGTGAAAGCCGAGAAAAAAGAAATTGTTGTCTACAGAACTCGGGGTGTCAGCGTTTCCACATCCAAAAGGAGGCTGATCAAGAAAGAAAGCACACCACATAAACTTCCATACTCAAACGTCGATTCTCCAGTGATTCCGAGTTTCATTGTTGTTTTCCTTAGATTCTTATTTGTCACTTTTTTTTTTTTTTGCCGTTCGAATCTTTCTTCACGAAGTACAGATTGCGTGCCATACTTGTCCAGAAATATTGTCGACACGTACGATGGGGACGAAACTTCTTTGGAGGGCATTCCTCCAACGAAATTGGCACTGCATACCCGCGAGTGTGGGATGGCATTTCAGTTCGTCCCATCGGCGCTAACACATTTATGCGTTACTGGTACGAAAACAAACGCAGAGCGCAAAGCGGCAGTGTAGAATATGTCAGCCGTGCCCACACAGTGGCAGACGTGATCGGGAGACCAAAATACTCGCGTCGTACGGCACTGAACCATTGTTGTCGCTGTCCCACAAAACATTGGCGAGGTGAAAAACGGTGTAACTTTGTCCCCACGAGATACGACGCATAACTATTGAAGCACTTAATGACGCAGCACAGGCAGCAGTTCATGCTGTGAACCCAGCGCAACCGCATTGCTCCGACTTCAACGCGTACCAACGTACGCGGCGTGGTTTCGGTTTCGTTTCCTCTGGGGTTCTCACTGCCTACCTTCGGTACCGGCCGCGCGGCGGCGCGCCAGTCGCGTCACACGGAATGTATATCACGCTATCGTGATATCATATTTTTAACACTCTGCTTTTTGAATCGATATGTAACTTCGTGAATCGATAGGTAACAACTCCTTCGGTAAATTTAATTCGACTTAGACGGATTAGAAACGAGATGCATAAAGACATGCGTCAAAAGTGGAAACTACCAGGACATATTGTGACGGCACAAATTAAATGATGGCTCTTTTTTAAATTTTAAGTAGAGAGTGCCAAGGAAAACATTTACAGTGTTTCTTTCACCGCAAAAATAAACTATTCATCGCCAAACGCTCACTCTCCGCCCAGACGTAGAACTAGCTGTCCAGATCCTTGCTTTTGACGTCGGTAACCGCGTGGAAACGTTGGCGCGTAATGTAGTTTTGACCGCTGTTGCGTGCAGCACGTTTGAAGCTCGTTCGGCTCTATACTATTAAGAGCAGAGCCCTTATAATATTTTGTGGTGATCTACGTATTACTGAGTGTTATTTCCTCTTGAGTTATATATTTTCTACTCAAAATTGATTTTTTTTTTAATAGCCAAACCTGCCACCTCTGACGATTATGCACGAATATTCAGAATTAACTTTTTAGGTGAAATTTTTAACGTATGACATTCAATTTTTTTTCTCTCTCAGAGCGTTTCATTGCCTTTTTAAAAATGCATGTTTAATTTGTCTATAATGTTTTTTATAGCGAGAAATAAATTTTGAAAATTATAAAGTTTTCGAAATTTTGTCAAATTCAGCGCGCCGTTAAAAAAAAAGGCCATTTTTTATAGTTTTTATTTTTTCGTATTTTACTCTCCTGATATCCTTCTTTTAACAGGCATATATTTTGATAGGTGTAAAGCAGTAGTTTAGCAATGCCAAGAGTCTCAATATGCTGTAAAACAATAACCACGGACAGCAGATTTTATGACAACTGCCGCCTCTTTCAAGCGCAAAGTTCTCAAAGAGATGTAAAAAAAAAAACATCTGCGAAACCGGCAGATAATGCTCGTTTCTTGTGTGGCGATAGAACCGCTCCTAACGTTAGCGAGTTGCGTGGTCGACTGTGCAGAGAGATGGACCTTGAACCCAGCAGTGCGAGCAGTCGACAGCGAGATACCCGAGCTGCCGCTTCCGACCGAGAGCCATGTTGAATGTACCTTGAGCCCCGCAGAGCTTGAAGGAAAGCTCTCACGCATCAGTTACGTAATTTGTGTGTTTACTGCAGAAGTATTCCAACCGATTTTCAAAGCCGATAAACGGGAAACGCAGAACTTGAAGAAACTTGGTGGAGCCCAAACAGGGGCCACACATTTGTCAGTGTTGTATAGGGTCTCTGGCACTTAGTCCTAGCCCCTCGTGCAAAGAAGGTTCGAAATTCATCGAGCGGAGCGGGAGCGTTTGGCAGTGTACTCTTTCGCGTGTGTGCGCGTACGGACTATCTACGAATGCTATGGGCGAGACGTACATTGGGAAACGCGTTTTCTGTGCGGACTATCAACGACGGCATAAGAAAAATGTGCTGTGGCAGACACGCTTCAGGTCTGTGAACGATCTGGATCTGAAAATACTCAGGCAAATTTTGGATCCTTCAACTTCCATCTCGCGGACGGATCAGCTGTGCTACAGCCTACAACTGCTTCAGCTGTTTCAGTTCCCTCATTGAAGATTGGCATGAAGCATGCAAAGCCGGACTCTCAAATGCCCACGAGGACTTCGTTGACAAAACAACGTCTGTCATGGAAATAAATGAGTGCGTATCATCACTGCAGATAGAGATCTCAACATTCAGGATGCCAGCTGAATTGAGAAAAAAGTCGGCTCGTTTATACGCGGAAAAAAACCAAAGACAAGTGGAAGAAGCGGTAAAGAAACGAATGCGCAGTAATATCAGTGACGCGTATGATGTGCCACAGCAGACAACTGGAGCATCTTCGGCCACATTGTGCGCCGAGTGGGAAGCAAACGTCCGAATAGCATTCCAGAAGAGCGCGTCTTTCAGTGAAAGGTGTCAGTTGCTCACACTGTTTCCAAACGATATGAGCAAGCAGCAAATACTAAGCGTTGTTCCCGAGGCAACCATGTACTTTATCGACAAAGCAGGACGCCTTAAAGCAGCCCAAGGAGTATGGGCACTTCCAGATCCATACACTCCGCACAAGCTCAGGGAATCGGATACCGCGACGGCTTGTCGTGTTTTCTTAGAAGACGAGATGGGCTGCTCCATTCAAAGTCCGAGCAAGAGAGACGTCATCGCGTTAAAAAACATCGGGGTCGAAGGAGTTTGTAGTGAAACGATATATGACGCACTCAATTCGTGAATCCTACACTCTTCTGATGAAAACCTATCCGGACATCAAGCTTGGCCTAACCAAAATTTATACGCCGCGTCCGAAGTGGGAGAAAATTGCTCCGTACAGAGACCAGTGCGTGTGTGCGATTTGTGCGAACTTTCAACTCGTGATGGCATCAGTCAACAACGCCTCATCCCGCGCTTTCTCTGAAAAGGACATTACTTAATTCTCTCCGCATATGCTCCAACCGTTCAGAAGCCTGTATGCTGCTAGAATGCCAAGAATGCCCTGGAGTGAGGAGTCTAAGTGCACATGCACTATATCTTCATTGTGAGGAGGATATTCAACTGGCGATTTGGGAGTCGGGAAACTTGATAAAGAAGACGCTTACTGTCGCCGTGTTCCTCAAGCTGACAGGAGATTGCGTGTAAAAATACATTACTCATGAATACATTGCGAATATTCAAAGAAAAGCAATACGAGATGTTAAGGAAAATGTAAATCAAAGGTCAATTGTGTTACACTTTGACCTTGCAGAAAATTGTAGCATTGTTCTTCCAAACGAAGTGCAAGGCTACTACTGGCGTAAAAATCAAATCAGCATTTTCACATGTGTTGCCACAACAGCCAACGGAGCAAGAAGCTTTGCCACAGTTAGTGATGACCTTCGACATGATTCTGCACATGCCTTTCTGGCGCTAAGAACCATCGTTATGATCCTTGAAGAGGAAAAACCCATCTTCAACACGATAATATATGTGTCGGATGGCGCCGTGATGCCCTTCAAAAACAGATTTCAGTTGTATGAAATGGGGAAAACCCGCGTCCTGTGGCGGTGGTTGTTCTCTGCAAGTGGCCACGGAAAGAACGCCAGTGACGGCATTGGTGGCCTTTTAAAGCACCATGCCACAATACACAATATCGGAGAAACTGCTAATTCTGCAATCCTGACTTCTATCGATTTTGTGTCTGTCCTAACAGCGAAGCAAGTCAAAACGCGCATTATCGAATTGCCCACCGAAGAACTTACGAAGTTCAGAGAAGAGATGAAGGAAAAAAAGAGCGGCATTCGCCAAGCGCCTGGACTGCGTTCGTGTCATGTTTGGTATAAGCCATCACCTGAAGCCTCCATCGGAAACAGGGTGCACGTAGCTAGGACTGCAGAAGAAATTAATTTTTGAACTAGAATCATTACTTCGGTTTTGACGAGTGCCTAACGTATAAGGTTGCATTGTGCTGTGCCTCGAGCATTCAGCTGACTAGCTTACACTAAGTAAATATATCTTATGGTGCTGAAGCCAATTTAGTTTTTATGTTTCCACGTATATTAGCTATGCAAGGAACAATTGGTTTAATCACATTATGAAAAATGTGACCATAATAAACAGTTCGTATTGTTAAAAGATTCTAATTTAGCTTGACCATACTGTTTTTCATAAGTAGTATTTAATAACACGGCAAACTTGGTTACGATCGCTCCGCTATATCGTAAAAAAGAGCATGCCAGAATGTCCAGCTTCTTCCCCCAAGAAAATACTTTGTGATTAGACTCTAACAATCCTCCTCACCGTCAGCAAATTCATCCGCGCCTACTTCTCTCTATCTGTTTCCCCTTTCTCTCCCTCCCCCAGCCTGCTCGAGTCTTGTGACTGCCAAAGTAAGATAACATTGCGCGCAAGCATACCTCTTTTCAGATATGCAACAACATCAACAACTGCGTACGGTCCCGAACTTCGTATCCCTATATCACACGTAAAAACTGCTCCGCAAAGTATCGCACTCTTCCACACTTGGAATAGACGTCGCTTAGTTCCATTCTTTTTTGCGTGCTCGTATGCACGAACGCAGGCACAAGTTCAGGCTCTTCTGTGGAAACTCGTGATCTTCCGTGAACGTATTTCCCTGCTGTGAATCGGAGAGGCACTCTTCGCTCGTAAGCTTCATTTCAAACAAGGACGTGAGGTCGCAATCTGTGGCATTCATAAGTTAACATGTAGTTTTCGGAGCTTCGGGTAAACATAGTTCTTTTTCACAGTTTAATCCGTAATGTCAACAGATACCAAAGTCATTACTTATAAATCAGGGGTGATGTTGTCCTTTACGTGGTGCCAAAACTGATTGATAAACGTAAAATCACAAATACTATACTTTTCGGGTGTAGTTACAGTTCACAAAGGCCTACGTGATTTCTTTTTTGCAAAAGTCGAGTTCACCAATAATAGTTTTTTTTTTTTAATATTTGTTGCCAATATTTAGATTGCTAGAAAACAATGTACACGTTTTCTTCCCACTACGTTATGCTCGACTGTATCAAACACGGCGCTGATAAACATTCCCCCCAAAATTCGCCGTTGGCGGTTGCTGTTTCACAGCATATTCAGACGCTCGGCATTGCTAAACTACTGCTTTACACCCATCAAAAAATATGCCTGATAAAAAAAGGATATCAGGAGAGTAAAATACGAGAAATTGAAAAATATTAAAAATGGCAATTTTTTTTTTTTAACGGCGCTCTGAAGTTGGCCAATTTTGAAAACTTCATCAATTTCAAAAACAAATTTTGGTATAAAAAAATCATAGACAAATGAAACATGCATTTTTGAAAAGACAATAGAACGCTCTGTCAGAAATTGTTTTTTTTAATGTCATACGTTAAAGGTTTCATCTGAAAATTAATTCTGAATCTTCGTGCATAATCGTCAGAGGTGGAAAGTTTGGCTATTTAAAACAAAAATTCAGTTATGAGTAGAAAACACTCTAGAGGACATAACACTCAGTAATACATAGATTACCACAAAATATTGTAAGGGCTCTGCTCTTAATAGTATAGAACCGAACGAGCTTCAAACATGCTGCACGCGACAGCGGTCGAAACTACAGTGTTCTTCCCCACACATTTGGCAATTTATTTCTCAAAAACTAAAACTTTCCGACGATTAAAATAAAAAAACGTTGTTTTAGGAAAAGTATGCGGCACAACATATAAAACTAGAAAGAGAAAAAAAAAATACGATTCTCACCCACTGCCTGAATCTGAATGAAACCGGCCATAATATATATATATATATATATGGGTGATTTCATCTCAAATCGTGCAGGCAAAAAGGGTCGAATTTTTAATTTCGCTGAAAAAAAAATATGTTATTGCGCCGTCTCTAAAAACGCTGTCGCCACAATCCGCAAGTTCGTCGGATAGTTTGTTCTCGATTTACGAATTTTAAAATAGGCCGCGGCGGAAACCCGTGTTTTTCATATCTGTCGTGGGTCGGATGTTCCGCTCGATCTCTAGCGATGGATTTTCAGTTCACATCATATTAACTTTTTCAAGCACTCTGTGAGCACAGTTAAAAGGCTCTCATGTCATGAAATAATTTTACGCGCTTTCTTTTTTTCTGTAAAAATGTCAATAACGCCCCCTCGGTTAATTGTTGATAAATTGTGACTATTAAATACTGGCGATCCATTTGGGTTACATCAATATTTTTTTATGTCCATGGAGAGTCCAAAGCACGCTCTCTTTGTATATTATAAAATCACTCATTTGTAGGAAATTTCCTTTGCGGTACGTTTACATTAATGTTATGCTAAAACCCAAAAGTATCAATTATGAAATCGATTTTCTAAAAAAAAAACTATTTTTCTTTTGTCAAAATGTAGATATGATAGTTTTCTACTCGAAACACAAGTGGAGAAAGTGTGTACATTTTTCGTATTTTCTACATTTAAGAATCAATATCGGAAAAAGGACGTCTTCGTTTTTCAAGACCTAAGGCAGACATAGAGACCGGTGCGTTTCTAGTGAATTGTGGAAAGGTTTTCTTGTATTTTTTGCGTTTTGTAATCAATTATAAACGCAAATTGTGGTACTGAATAGTTATTTATGTTTTTATGTTTTGATAAGAGCGGGAAACGACTAGCAACATATCTAATCAAATCAGCACGCCGAGTAGACCTTCAATATCGAAGAGGCACAGACGTTGTATTGTTTCGATTTATAAAACTTTCACTGTTAACTAGCATCACTAGCTATTAGCTGTCATACTACGATGACATCGAAAGTCACCACATCATCGATATATTATATACAATTCTTTCCAAAATCATACGCTACGGTGTGTTCATCGCACATCGCACAGATCACCAGCGAATTGCCTTTCACTTTCGTAATACACAAAACGGAAGACACAGAAACGGTCCGAAACACACGGAGAGATTGTCATAGAGAGGGGTAGGGAATAAAATTACCCAACTCCGAACTTAACGAAAATTACGTTAAAAGAATAGAAGATATAGGTTCGACCCGTGGCAAGGCGATAGGTCCACACCTGGTGGATAGTCAGACACAAAAAAAAAAAAAAATCGACGACGCGTAAAAGTTGAAAAACAAAAAATAATAGTCTGAACGGGAAACCTTTGCCCCACACGGCGAGAACAAAAACCAACTCGTCCGGGCCTTCCCTACACGGGACGCAACCAAATGCATGCGAACACGCTCTCAACAGCACCGTCAGGCCGCTACGCCATGAAGAAATAAGCCCATAAAGTAAAAAATGCTAACAAACAATTTGTAAGAAAAGATTCGAAAAAAAAAACGCTCAGCCGAACCGCACCCGAGAAATAATGCTCAGCGGGGCGGAGAAACACACATGAAATAAAGATGTCTTAACTGACCGACGCCGAGCCCAGTCCCACTAAACGGAAGCCTGGCAGGATGACGGCGTCCAGATGATGCTCGAATCTATTCTTTACTCTGTTCCGCACAGCCACGACGGCTGTGCGGAACAGAGTGAAGAATGGATTCGAGCAGCGCAGTTTTATGAGCGAGAAGGCAAGCGAGACGTAACATGGCTCGAGCTTCATATCGGGAGAGGAGCTTTCAAAATAGCTACTGTAGTTACTCAAACTTCCTCTTCCCCCTCACCTTTTTGAGAAGAACACGTCAGCCGTCGCTAACTTTTCATCTCAGGAGAAGACCACTCTTCAAAAACAGTTATAGTTAACAAGGAGGCTGACTTCGACGGATCGGATCCCCGCGGACAGAGATAGAGCACGGCCGTTTCAAAGATAGGGCTTGGGAAAATACGCTGTATCGTTTCACGCGTGCACAGATCGCTGGTTTCAAGATTTGCCCATATACCTATCGGAACCGGCCCATATTCGTGTGTGCGTCTGCGGGATTCTTGACCCGCGCCGCCGGTTTTAGCGCGCACGCGGCGTTGTTTCGGCTGGCAGAACTGTTGTTTACCGCGGATATTGTAAGGCCGTGGTGTCCTCATCCTCGCAGGTAACACTTCCTTTGCTTTCCCTTCTGCAGTATTCTGACTGACTGACGCCTACTGGGTGGCCGTCACTGTTCGCCGCGTCAACGACACATTCGTACCATTTCAATCCTCGTAACACAGGGTGCGCTGCTCGCTTTATCTAACACAACGAGCGCGAAAGGTCGTGGTCATCTGCTGGTTTCGAAAGGGCGGGACATTCATATAGGCCGAATGAGGGCCCCGAATGAATACGACGTCTGACGTCCGAATCAGTACGACGTCATTGAAACTTTACGACGTCTGCTGGTCTGTTAAGAAGTGTTGGTTTCTATTTTGAACTCCTTCAGTGTAGCTTGCCGCCTATAATAAAATTTAAATGAGCAATGAATATAACAGGGTAGAACTACTCAATTTTTATGTGAGAACACTGAAAAAAGGCAAGAATATTTTCAAGTTTCTGAAGACGCGCTATTCGCAAGTCAGTTTCGAACCGTAAAAACACGTTTTTCTGCGATATTGAGGCTTAAATATAGAACATACAAACAAAATACACACTTTGTCGACTTGCTTTTCGAGTACACAACTATGATATCTACATTGTAACCCAAAATAAAAACGGGGCTTTTTGAGGAAATCGACCTCAAAATTGATAGTTTTTGGTTTTATCATAACATTAACGTAAACCTACCGCAAAGGACGATTCATACAGCTGAGTGATTTTATAAAATATATAAAGAGCGTATTCTGGCTCTCTCCATAAACATAAGAATATCGATGTAACCCAAGTAGATCGCCAATATTTAATTGTCGAAGTTCATCAACAATTAATCGAGGGGGCGTTTTCGACATTTTTACAGAAAAAAAAACAAAGCGCGTAAAATTATTTCATGACATTAGAGCCTTTTAACTGTGCTCACAGAGTGCTTGAAAAAAGTTAATATGATGTGGACTGAAAATCCATGGTGGGAGATCGAGCGAAACATCCGACCCACGACGGATGTGAAAAACACGGGTTTCCACCGCGGCCTCTTTTAAAATTCGTAAGTCGAGAACAAAAAATCAGACCTATTTGCGGTTTGTGGCTACTGCGTTTTAGAGACGGCGCCATAACATACATTTTTTTCAGCGAAATTAAAAATTTAACCCTTTTTGCCTGCACGATTTGAGATGAAACCACCCATATATACAGTATTTTCCGGGCTATAGTCCGCGGACTATACATGTTTAAAAGTTGAAATTTTGGGAAGTGAGGACTATCTACGCGTGCGGACTATACAGGATTTTTGTTTTTTAATATCATTGATTATACCGAGACGTGACAGATTTTGTGAATGAAAGAGTATGTTAATGATGATTTATGTATATTATAGGCTTCTTTGTGAGTTAAAAAAGCATACATTTGTCAAGGGGTGCCGTCCATGAGAAGATTTTCGTGTCGACTAAGCACCAGGTGCGTACTATGCACCAGGTGCGGATTATGCACCGGGTGCGGACTATCTAAGCAAAAACTTTAATTTTTGACCCCAAATTTTTCCCTGCGGACTATACACCGGGTGCGGACTATAGTCCGGAAATTACGGTATATATATATATATATATATATAATATACGCCCTATTTTTTGAATTTTTAGAATATAAATGCCATATTTTTGGGATTTTTGTAAGTCTTCGCAAAAACACCCGGTATATATATATGCTGGGTGTTTCAGAGAACTCAGGCCGAATCGCTCCTGCGAAAACTACTCATCGCAGCGAAAAGGCTTGTGCCGTTTTGGTCCTGGGTCAGGGGCCCATTTTGGAAAATTATTAAAGTCCGGGTTAATTAAGTTGTTAATTATTTTTGCGTAATTAACTTTTTTAATATTGTGTTTAGGGCATGGTTTCAATTAGAAACTTGCTCACCATCGTCGAAAAACACTTAATCAACAAATTTCAGAACGATAGAAGGCACGCGAAGCATTTTACGGGTTTCTGAAAAACCGCACGAATTCGACGGGTTTTTAAGTTTCGGTATGCTATCGGAGCGCATCTCGGCCCCGGCGGCACCGCGCCCCGTGGAGAGATAGTGCAACCAGCCTCTGCTGCGCCGTAATCGCGCGACACAGCAGAGGCTGGCTGCACTATCTCTCCACGGGGCGCGGTGCCGCCTGGGCAGAGATGCGCTCCGATAGCAAACCGAAACTTAAAAACCCGTCGAATTTGTGCGTTTTTTTCAGAAAGTCGTGAAATGCTTCCCGTGCCTTCTATCGTTCTGCAATTTGTTGATATAGTGTTTTTCGACGATGCTGAACAATTTTCTAATTGAAAGCATGCCCTTAAACACAATATTAAAAAAGTTAATTACGCGAAAATAATTAACAACTTAATTATTCCGGACTTCAATAATTTTTCTAAATGGGTACTGGCCCTGGACCAAAACGACGCAAGCCTTTTTTCGTTACGATGAGTAGTTTTCGCAGGAGCGATTTGGCCTGAGTTCTCTGAAACACCCTGTATATATATAGACCTTTTCATTTTAGTAGTTGCCTCACCGGCGGATAGAGGGCGCTGATGCACTCGGCGCCATTAGGTTGCTTCAATTTGGTTGGTTTCGGTTTCAACGTGACCACGGCTATGTTGCTGTTTCACGTTCTTTTTGCGTAATTTTGTTATACGATTATTTTCCTTGTAGCACACAACCAATGAAACAGTGGTATTGAGCCACTTTGAGGACGACGAGGTGTATTTGAGCCTCAACTGCGGGCTTTTTTTATCAACTCTTTTGATGTATCTGATTATGGTTGGTTGCGAAACGCCTGACTGACGTACAGGGAAGATTACCATCGTCTACGGCCGTACCCGATGACCACCAGTTTCTAGAAAAACAAACTAATGAAGAGACTAACACGTGAATATAAAGAAGCATATCGACAGCTTGATTAGCAATGTGCGGAATCAGCCAGAACAGATGAACTCGCGAGTTTACTACTCACTGTTTGGTTTTTGTGGGCACCCAACCTTTAGTGAACTTCGCAAACTAAAAACGTATCGTGTAATGACGCAGATAATTGATATAAACAAGTAGTATCGTCTCGGCCTTTTTTTAATTCAGTACTTGAGCATGTTTTGACAAACCAAGTAGGAAATTTCTTATATTATCAACCCTGCTAAAGTACTCATAAGCCGCATTTCGCGATATTGATCCTTGGAAATAAATTATTTTTATATGAATATTTGCTTACTCAAGATATGATATAAGTGACAGGCCCGTCAAATTAAATCTGACATTTGCCTTCCGTAAAATTGGCCAAATACAATTAAAGGCTGCAGGAGGAGAAATACCTCGGAAAGTTTAGCTGAATTCTAGCGCTAGGCAACACTTCACAGACCTGTGTGAACAAATATTTCTTTGTTTGAACAGATTCGCTTTGTAAATTTCGGCGTCGCCAGCCACCGAAAGTAGAGCTCTATTCGCCATCGACAATCCTGGACTCAAGTAATTGTTATGCAAACGGCTTCTTTTTTTTTTTTTTTCGGCGATAAATATTGCGGATTTTAGGTACTGCCAAGAATTAAAACAGCGTACGCAAAAAGAAAAAAGCGTCGGCATTATTGCGCATATTCCGAACCCAAACCGCGTTTTGGATTAGCAAATAGAAACGACGTTATTTCTTTGTGCACGCTATTCCGAAACTCGCTACTGTTGTCGTGGCAGTTTCTTACGCCGGAAGCCCCAACTGGTTATCTAAATATAAGAGCGAGCACGGTATACATTTTCTTAAACTTCATAAGTAAACCGACCAACCGAACGATTACATCTCAAAAAAAAAAAAAAAAAAGATTGAGAACCTTATACACATATGTAGGTGTGATATTATGAACAAACAAATCGCCTGATGTTGACGTAGCAGTACCTATAGCCTCAGATAAAATACGAGTTAAACGTTCGTTGTCTATCTCCTCCGCGAGTTTCCTCACATAATCAAAAGAAACATATTTCGATATATTATAAATACAAAGAACGATACTTTCAGGATATACAAATAGTCTCCTTGCGCTGACTATTCTTGACGCCTTCCGATCCTAAAAACGCGCGATATAAATATACGGGCTGCGTACTGAGAATGTTGCGCCACTGTTAGTAAAGAAACCTCAGTTATCATAAGGACCTTTGAACCCTCATGATGTCTTAGTCGTCGAGTAGACGTATCGGGCTACAATTTCCGAAGTAAGGCAAGAAAGCGCGGCGAAACGCGACGAAAAACACGATTTACAACCAATACAACGCATCCGCCAAGGCGCGGAGGAGAGAGCGGAGCAGCAACTTGAAGCAACATAATGGCTTCCGCGTCACGTGATTCCAAGATGGCAGCGCCCGTGCGGAGGAGGATGAAAAGGTCTATATATATATATATATATATATATATATCTACACATATCGCCTAAAATTCACGAAAAATACGTCCCTCGAACAATTCGGGCAATATGTGAACGCTACGGAAGGTACACTGGATTCGCGAAAATTAGAACCCGCGAATAATTTCCAATTTTCAGCTTTGGCCGGATTCGCGAAAATTTGAGCCCGCAATAATTAAGTCGTTTACAGTATATATATTATATAGTTTTTTTTTATTTTTTTCAGATTTGTTTTAAAAAATCCGTGAAAGCTACACTTATGCGGTTTGTGCAGGTGAGTTATCCGGCCAGGGGGACATGGTATAGGAAGATAGTCGCAACTATCAGTCGAATAATTAAGTAAAATTTGTTAATTAACTTTTAATTAGTGTAAATAGATATATAGTTCCAATTAGAAACTTGCTGAGCATTATCTAAAGCTACTAAATCAACTCTTTTTAAAAGGATATAACGCCGGGGCAGCACTTTACGGCGTTCTGTAAAAACGCTCCATTTGGACGCATTTCTAGATTTCGGTTTCTTATCGGAGCGCATCGACGCACCGGCGGTCGTGCTCCCCAGTGGCTGAGACACGCAACACACGTGCGCCCTACTTCCCTCCATTCTACGCGGGAGGCGAGGAGGCGGCATTTTTCGGCTCGGCAGAATGTATGTGCTACGAAGGAGTTTTTAAACTTGCTGTCAGTGTACGGACGTTTCGACAGTGGGACAGTTGAAACGTCGGCGGACGTCAGGCCCTTTTCTTATTTTTAATTTTATTTTATTTCAGTTTTTAGTTATTTATTTTATTTCCCATTTAACAATTTATTTTTGTAAGCTCTTGCGTTTAATTTTCACTTTTATTCTTCACTTTTAACTTTGTACTCCGCATATCTAGCGGTCTTGTGTCTAGATTTGATTGTTTAAATCTTTTTTTGTCTGACTTTTTTCTTAATCCGTCATTAAATTATATTTTTATTCTTATCGTCCCACGGCTGCTGTGTCCCCGCACCTTAATTTTGGCTTTGTATATATTTATTAAATATTATTTAAGTTACTCTGCCTTACAATTTGTTTACTAGTTGTTTAGCACGGGAAATGGATTCTTCAAGCTGCCCAATCCCTGGAAAACGTGTAAAATAAAAGTTCACTGAAAATTTAATTACATCGTAAAATTCAGATTAATTCAAAACTTTTTTATTGATGCAAACCATGTCATACTACACCAAAAAGTGTTTGCTTTGTTTTGTTTTTGAGAAAGCTTTACTTACTGTAATACTTCAACAAAACAAAATAAGAATGTCTACGAAGTTTATATGACAATGTCGAGGAAACCGCTCGCTCCGGCCAAATTGTGTCTTATCAGCTTCGTGCACGCGGTGCCATTGTTGCCATTGCTTCAGAGGCCGGTCCAAAACAGGGTGTTAAAGGTCCTTCAGCAGCACCAAAATTTAAAAAAAAATCTCTCTCTCTCTCTCTCTCTCTCTCTCTATATATATATATATATATATATATATATATATATATATATATATATATATATATATATATATATATATATATGCAAAGACGTAATTTTATTGCCTTTGAACTCGAGCACCGTTTGCGGGTTGTTTAACGAGACTGATTTTTTTTCAAGTGCTCAGGGTGGTGCTATAATTTTAGAAAAAAAAAAGGCAACGTTGTGCAAGAGAAAACGTATATTCTCTACTGACCGATGTAAGACCAACCTCACATGTACAATTAGATCTGTCTGTGCCTGTCTCTCTAAGTCACACACTTTGTCGGTGTGTGTGCGTGTACGCGCACGCATACAAGGTTGTGTTTGCTTCCTTCGCATTCGGATGCGCTTGTATCAGATGCTAAGTAATTAACGAAAGAAGTGGAAGACAAATACAATTACCTCTCTCATTAATGAAGAAGAGCACCGCATTTTTCTCGGATTCAACGTGCTATAACTACTCAAGCTGCATTACTACAGGTGAGTATAGTTAAGCAAATTCAAATTTATGGGTTTTACGTGCCCAACTAAAGAAAGGCATCTGGCACGCCCTACTGGAGGACTAAGGATTGACACGCAAGCGAAATCTCGTTCACACGGCGCCTTTACCTCAATCGGCCTCCGCCACATTGCGAGCACCTTGGCCGGGATTCGAACCCGCCTCCTGTGTATCCGTAGATCGGCGCTTTTCCTCGAAGCCACCGATACAACTTTTTTTTTCTTCATTGCAGGACCTGCATTTCATAAACAAAATTACAAGAGCGCAAATCACAGCGGAAGGACAGCGCTAAAACCCCAGGCGGCGTGGGCTGAGATCAAGGGTTAAGATGGTTTCCTTGCCCAACAGCGCCTCCATGCGCGGGAGCCACTCGGGGACACATTCTGTGCCTTGTGCACTTCAGCAAACAAAGAAACCAGCTCACGGCAACACTTCGTGATCCTTCGCACGTTCCTCTCGGAGTGTCGCACCACCATTCGGGAGTCCCAAATGCTGTGCAGCCCCAACGACATTGCCAAGTAGAAAGGGGCACCATCCTCACTTTCTAAATAGAGAAAACGTATTCTGTGCGCGTCTATGGGAAAGTCTTTCTTCGGGGTACGTTGGAGGACGTCCCGGAAGAAGACCCCTTCCCAGCACTCGAGGAAGACGTGTTAGATTGTCTCCGGCCTTTTACAAAGACAGTGAACGCCCCATGGGACAAACACCCCTTCTTCTCCATCCACGTTTTGACGGGCGGGGTTCCGGAATGTAATTCAAAGAAAAAGGTCGTACCGCTCGCGGGTACAACCACTATTTTAACGTGTTTCAGACATCGTGCCCTGGGCCTACACAGCAGATGCCTATATATCGGAACAGTAAACACTACATAACAGACATCCATATACAAGCGCTAGCGAGATGTTACACTAAAATATTGAACAGAAAAACGCGCTAACAAAAATTAGCACGACGCGACAAGTTTTTTAAGGTAGCCAAGAATAGCCCCTGACACAAACGACGCAGAAACAACGAGCTCTGGCAAACGACTCGTGAGTCGCACTTGACACACAGTGCGCAAGAAGGGGTCGCTAACGTCACGAAACAAGAAAAAACGGATCACAACTTGGCGCAAAACCAAATGTGTCACACCCAGTCGCCAGTTCCGTACACGCCGAAACAGATTCGTTCTACTTGTCCGTTCCCAAGTGGAGACCCACTCCCAAATAAAGCTTGCTGACAAAAAAAAAGAAAGAAAAAGAAAAAAACACAATTGCGATTTGAGGCACGTTGGCAGAAAGGCAAGCCATTTTCCTCTCTTTTTTCCGCCTTTTCACGAAGCTGCGTCGTTTGTCTGCGCCAATAGTGCTGTCTGTCTCCATAGTTTTGGAGAGGCACAGTACAGATGTGTGTCTATATCAGATACTGCGAATACTCAAGATACTGCAATTCAAATACTTTTTAAAGTATCTTTGCATCTTGCAAATACGTTTGATCGAGAGTATTTGATACTGTATTCTAATTACATTTTGTGTATCTTGTGTTATCATCTCAAACACATTTTTGACATTCTGCCATTTTCCGAGTTTTTCGCTATGAAGTGGCGTGGGCGTGGCGCGTGCAAACGTGAACATTCTTTCGAGCAACCAAATCCTGTAGCTAGCTCCGATAAGCTACGGTGACTTAGATTAGGCTCGTGAAAAGATCGCTTTTGTGCCGAATGTGACTCATATCTAGGATTCCGAGTTTTCGGAGCTTATTTTTCGTCAAATTCGGAGGGTGTTTTTCGGAGTTCATTTTTTCCCGTAAATTCGAAGTTTATAGGAGTTTGTTTTCGTTTGATTCTAAAATCTCCGAAATCTCCGAATTCCTATAGTACGCATGGACATTTACCCCCTTTTCCCGTATCTCAACACTCCCCCCCCCCCCCCCCCCTCCGAAATTCCAAGCTTAATTTCGCAGTGTTTTCTATGAAAAATAAATGAATAATATCCGGGTGTAAACGTATATATGCTAGATAAAGAAAAATAAGACGCGATTATATACACGAACTCATCTCTGTTACGTCACGGCGCGGTGATGGCGCGTCGGGCGCACTTCCGGTCTGGGGCTGTGGGCGGAAGGCCCCATGTGAGACGTGTATTCCTGCGTTGTTTTGAGAGGAACCTGTCGAAAACCTCCTTTTCGTCAAACCGCCGCGACTGGGGCTGTACCAAAAGAGTTGAGAAAGGTTTGAAAGTCAGTTCTCATGCGCTTGGTTCGTCCGAGAACGTGGATATGTGCCGTGAAAAGGGAAAACCAGACGCTCTCAGACCACGACTGCTTGGGCGAGAAGCACTTTGGGTTGAATTCTCGGATACTTGGGGTCATCAGATTTATTCCTTTGTTCCAACATGAACGCCGGAAAACCGTCAAGTTGTACGGACCCCCTGCGGACTACGTTCAGTGCGTCTTCAAGTTCAAACGGCCGCCTGATCGTCCGAACTGTCGTCTGCACTTTCAACGTTTCTGCTTGTCGTCTGCTCTTTTAGATGACACCGGCCCGTAGACCAAACGTGGGCCCAGTACTTGCGATAAGAAGTAACTGCAGGCCTCATAAGGCTTAGGTTTGAAGGTTGGTAAGCAGGCTCGATGTAAACAGTAGATACAAGAAGATGTCGATCATTGTTACCAGTGGCCATCACCGACTCGTTATGCCTGATTACATGGTCCGATTCTGCTCTAGATGTTTAGTATCGACATCGACCATCTCAGCTATGGTTCATGCTTTTGCAGCCCGAGCGACGTCGCGACTGAAAATGGCGAGCGAAATCTCATCACGTACATTCTGCGGTGTCCACGCGGAATGAATCGCCGCATGTCACATTATTCACGCGAAGTTTTGCGGTGTAACGAGCCTCGGTAATTCCGCTGACGCCGCTCAAGTAGTCAGACATTGCCAGGAAGACGTAGAATCAACAATTCGAACGCGAAAAAGGGCAGGGGGACTCAAACCGATGCCGATAATATCGAATTTCAATGGTTTAATTGTTTATGGGCGAAGGCTAGCTGCTTGCCCACACCCCCATCCCTCATGCGCGGCGCCGGTGGCGTCCGCTAGGGGCGCTCCGGTTTGTTTGTAAACATGAGTTGGTGTATTGACTTATATTTCTTCAGCTGGATTTGGTGTGAAAAAGGTGGAAGAATATTCGTTTTATTTTGAAGTTTTTTTACTTCTTTTTTTTTTTGTTGAATCTGTCGTGGATGTGAATATACTACCGGAAAATGTCATTAGTGTTGCCAATCGCTCCTTTTTTATTATATCACGAGATAGGTTACAGGGCAAGACTTGTTTTTACTTATGAAATACATGCATTTTTGTTTGCATACGAGTACTCTCAAATGCCTAACTGCGCAGCCGGTATATATGTAAACAAAGAAAGAACTACATAGACAGTCGCATGTAAGGCGCGCTATCTCCTAATGAGGAAGGCAAAGGAATGATCGAGAGGAGGGCCGGAGCGGCGGATACTTTCTTCTCTTACGTTTTGTGAATTAGGTACTTCTCGACTGCTTTCAATCGCCTCCGTGGCGCAATCGGTTAGCGCGTTCGGCTGTTAACCGAAAGGTTGGTGGTTCGAGTCCACCCGGTGGCGAATTATTTCCTTTTTGTGTGTTGCCTTTCAAATGAGCTGCATCACGTTGCTGCGGAAGTTATTGCCTTTTGCCAAAGTATTGTGAGAGTGTGTTCAATAGACCTTTTTTTTTTTTTTTTCAAAAAGAAGCGCGCTCGAAGAGCTTTTCTGAAGCCGCCATTTTACTGGCATGCTCATTCAGCCTCAACTAGATGTGAGGGTCGCGTCAACAGTCGGCGTGTGCTCGTGTCAAATCGTAAGCTCCACGCAGTGATCCATGCCTCAAAAAAAGACGACCGCCGGCTGATTGACAAACTTCTGAAAAATTTTCGATTCGTATGTTTCTACGAAGTTATCCACTGCAGCTTGCGAAAGACAAGTAAAATTGTTGCGTGAAAGTTTTAACAGGAGTACCGCTGGTTGTGAGTTACCTAAAAATTACGTTTAGTTAATATTTCTTCTTTTTTAAATGCGAGCAGCCAATATATAACTCGAGCTAAACGAAACGATTAACAATAAAGTTGAAATAGCATTTTTTTTTCTCGTTATATATCAAACTATATATGTAGGAGGTCTAGTTAGCGACTGCTTGAAGTGTTTAACGGATGGACGTGAAAGAATGTACCAGCTTGATACTAGCTCTTCGGCTGTTGAAAACACATTTAGCGTGTAAACTTCAAAGACTGCCGTAGGTATTTCAGGTGACAAGAGGCGATGAAATTTGTAGGCCCATGAGTGCGAGGTTAATGAGCGGCGTTCAGTCTTTTAGTCGAGGACGCTTTGGCTATTTTATTGGACGCCCTGGAATTTTCTCTCGTTTATTTTTGTTCCAAAAATTGAGTACTCTCAGGAAATCTGACTTCGGGAAATACACATCGAGGAATAAAAATATAAAATATGCCAAATATGGGTTAAACCCAACTTCTGCCCTAACTTACTGCATACTGTGCATTTGTGCCGCCCAATCAGAACGTCTAACTCTCCATATAATCGGCCTCATGCAGCGTCACCAGTTTTGGTGGCCTATTCCGACATACCGGAGGAATTCCTCCGCCCCCCCCCCCTCCCCCCAGGCCACAATTTGTCAACTAAGCGCATCATTTAGTCCAATTCTTCCTCTTGACCTTGTTGTTTGACGGTCTTTGAATCTAAGGGGGCAACTAAGTCTGCAGCAGCAAGGCACTTTTGCCAGACTGTCAGGAGGTTTAGCTGATATGGCGAAATTACCGCGTCTAACGCCCCCCCCCCCCCCCTCCCCGTACTCCACTTAGTTTCCCACAAATATCGCTGATTCATATGCATTGTTACAATCACACTTAGCTGAAGCACCGGAGTGCATATTTTCGCGTGCGAATGGCTGAGTCGGCAGCGTGCTCAACTCCCACGCCGCTGGCAGGGGCCTGATTCCCGCCAGCGCTTGTCCTTTTTATTTTTCCTTATGTTTTCATGACTGGGATGTTCTAGACTACTCGAGAATCCTGTTGTTCGTTCGAGCTCGAAAACTTCTCTATACCCACGCGCTTACGAAACGTGCTTCACATGACTACTTGAGTCTGTCGTCCTTCCGTCGCCGTCAAAGTACGTTCTTCGTTGCTTTATGTTCCTCGGCACAAGTTCGCTGAATTAAACGTTCATTTAAAGTTTTATTGATCAACCTTATATTATTATTCGTGATAATATTAACAACGTAAAAAAAAAAAGCAAATACTCAACTTAAGTATGGAAGCACTCGTGTATATTTGCAGGAACCGAGGATATATTATAGAGGCAATAGGGCAAAAAGAAGACAGAACTCAACATTAGGGACAGAGCATGTAGAATAATACTGAAAAAAAAAAGCAAATCGATGCCAGTAGTGGGTTTAGAACATGCCCCAGATAAGTCTAATTGACATCTTACACCTAACGCGGATAAAACGGTGTGTTTATTTTTTTTTATATACATGTGCATTTCATTCCTTAAGGTGCAGGCACGTGGTTATGAGTGTTTCCAGATAGTGGAATTAGTAACCAGAGTGCGGAAATAAAATGCTTGAGCTCGGGGTGTCCTGATATGTGAACTGCTACACCTAGCAAACTCTGGTAAATTCTGGGGAATAATGCTTTGTTACCCTTTCAACCAAAAACGCTGCCGAAGGTGCGATACAGTAGCCAGAGGTTGGTGGTGTAAGCCACCACTCCGGTTGTGCCTAAAGCCGCGGATTAAATTAAATAAAAGTAGTCACGTAAATACAACCCAGTCCAATGGATGGCTTACCAACCGGCCCGTTATAAACAATTTGTTTTGTACTTTTAAGTACAGATTTTTTTTTTTTTATTTCAGGATTTAAGCAAAAATAAATCTTTTTTTTTTCCCGAATGCACAATCTTGCAATGACTTAATTTTTTTTTTGCTGTGCGTGAACAATGCGCAAACGTTTTTCGTTTTCACTTTCTCTTTTGAGCTGTCTTTGCAACGAGCACGGGGAGATTCCCGTTACACCGATCCGCTTTCGTTCACTGTAGCTTTATGTCGTTGAGCACTGCGCATAGGTACCTGAAGTGTTGACTGGGTTAATTTACGTTAGTGAAATATATATTCTCAATGTGTATGTTCGGCAGCTTCTATACGATGTTTATGTTAATTTCGGTGTCCGATGAAATATTGTTGGTATTTGAACGAGAGAATGGTTTCGCGATAACTTTCCATAATGTGGTATGGGTATACATGGTTTCATGCTCAAAACTACTTTTCGTCAGGGACAACGTTTTGGTTGGTCATTGTTTCTAGTGAAGCTGTGTCTTCTGAGCCACGTAGCTTTTTTGAGACTAGCGCTATAGGTCACAGTAACTTACCTTCCCTTCGCATTTAGAAGAGTAAATAGTTCCTGCAGGACGGCCATACGAGTATCGTTTGATCATATCCGTTTGTTTCTCATTGACAACTCTCGAAGATTGAGCTTCCTATTTCTCAACTGGTAGGGCATAAAACGTTTCATTGCCACCCGCAACATAGAAAAAATGGGGCTTCCATCGGTTTCGCACGAACCACAGTTCACAATCTCTACATCTTAATGTACCATTTTTATTAAATAGATGTTTCAAAAACACCATAAACGCTAAGGGTGTGCGAATAGTGATTTTTGATACCGAATCGATACGAATCGAATAATTGTGGCACCGAATCGAATACGAATACGACTCGAATAATTTTCGAATAGTTTCCGAATAGTAAGTAGACAGCTACTAAAGAAGAGCAAAGAGATTATAAAATGATTTTTATTGTTCCATTTTTTTTAAATTATTGTAAAAACGCGATTAATGACTAGAATTCAACGATATCCCCACCGAAAATTCCGGTATAACTTTTCACTATCCGGATTATGGAACCGGAAATATGTTTCTGGAAACCCGAAATCCAGATTGCAGACAAAGGAATAATTTTTGAAAACCTAAATTCCGGATAGGATCCAGATAGAATCGTGATAGATTTCCGGTTCCATAATCCGGATAGCGAAAAGTTATATCGGATTTTTCGGTAGGGATATATGTAATTAAGTAGAGACTAAAGCTACTCAAATATTAGAATGCTAAACATAATATCACGGTTCACGCGGATGCTGAACATAAAATCAAAGTTCGCTTGAACTCTGCATTCTTTTTTTATTCCTTGTTGTAGCAGATGTCCTTGAATCGAGGTTCAAGGAAGGTGGCAAGGGCGTGATATGTCTGTGTGCTTACGTCCGGGAACCTTGTTTTTACTGATCTGAAGATTCTGTGAAAACGCATTGTCTTGTTCCACTTGCGCCCTCAAAAAGCAACATTTTCACACACTGAACAAGTGGAACAACCATGAAAAGTGTTGGGAAAGACTCGACATAAGCAGCTGCTGTGGCTTCTTCAATTGGTTGCATGGGAGAGGCCGAAAAACTTCCACACCCTACTATGCTTTCTCTTCGAACATTATACCTCTTCTACTTCGCTCATACAAAGCGGCGGTATCGTTGCAACCAGTTTTGAAACGTCTCCACGACACGCTTTCCGAAAGCGTGTACGAACAGTCTCGTGCGAAAGTGGTCCCTAAAAACCGAACCGCATGTAAGTGATTTAGCAAACGACGAGACGAGCGACAGCGACGAGAGTCAGCAGCGAGCGACGGAGATTTCTCACTGTCGCTCGTCGCGTTGCTCGGCGTTTGGATTTCTAGAAAACGGCCTCATCGCCTTGGTGGCTTGCTCACGCCACTTTCATGCGGCTTGCCTCATCGCGCGACTGATCGAGCAACAGTGAAGCGTGTCGACGTGGCCTGTCTCGTCTCTCGGCGAATCGCTTCCATGCGGGTTATACTTAACACAGTGGTCCCTAATGGAAGCAACAGCAACGTACGTATAGAGAATAACTACTGCTGCCGATGATGATGATCATTTTCCAGGAGAAGAGGGTACGTATTGCCATCTTGCGGGCACGTATGGCAGGCGTGCCGGAGCGTTGTGGGACGCCTGTGAAGGGAATCTTGGGGCGCGACACCGTAACAACTATTCGGAAATTATTCGAAAAATATTCGAACCTTTTCTAAATTATTATTCGATTCGAATTATCAATCGAATAGGGTAATATTCGATTCGTTATTCGAAAATGGCGAATATTCGCACACCCCTAATAAACGCACACACGATCACCAAAAAACCTTCGTTTATATTTTGCTGACGTTGCGTAGAATTGGCTTGTTCTTTAAGTTTCAAATTTTGTTTTGTTTGTTTTTAAGGACTGTGGAGACTGAAGAGTTTGTTACTGTGTATCGAACGTTAATGTGTTAATAATGCGTACCCTAAACTGTTGCCAAAGCATTGACCCATTTTACCCAGTTACGCTGTCTTTTTACAGCTGTTTGAGACGTTTATCCCGTATTTATGGGAAATGAAGATTTCGATTAAATGTTCTGCTGGCGTCCTGAAAGCTTTTTGTTTCATTTTCACGTAAAAAAATGGGGGCACAATGCACCTAAGATTGAAGGTCCAAAACTAAAAAAAAAGAACAAATGCACTCCCGTCCACCTGATTGCAGGTTAACATCCCACAATGCCCTTGCGTATTTTCACAAAAAGAAATGTTGCGGGAAGTGGAGGACATAATTAGCAGGAAGCGTTCGAGTAAACCGCATTTAAGCAGTACTTCAGAGGAAAAACGTGTTCCTGCAACAATGTGATGCAACAATGTAAATCAAGACAAAGAGTTCAAGAATCGCCACCGAGTGGACTCGAACCACCAACCTTTCGGTTAATAGCCGCTAACCGATTGCGCCACGGCGGCGGATGGAAGAGGGCGAGAAGTAGCAAAAGCACAAAACATTGTAGGAGAATGTTTTCGTATCTTCTCTTCTCATTCTTCTTTACTTCTTCTCCTTATATTTCTTTTCACGCTCCTAAATGTGCTATAATGCTCAATACTTGCGACCAGCCACACGAAAAAAAAAGTTGAATTCACCCAGCTAGTTTTTGTTCATGCCAAGACGATAAAAATTATCAAACTTTGTGTGACTCCAACATTTTCCGGAGCATGTGCGCATACGAGAGATGACACCTTGCTATCGCCTCATGAAAGCTGACCAAATACCATATCGCCTCCATTGCTGTTGTTGCACCAGGCGTGTAACAGCAGAGCGCTAGTTTTTAATCAAGTTTTTTTTTTTTTTTTCCCAAGGTAGAAGCACCTTCAACTCCATTCCCGAAGAAGTTATATGTATTGTAGCCTAAATAGTTTCCGAGACTTTGTTGTTTTTTAACAAATACTATTCTACCAAGTGGCAATTTTCCCGATTGCCGTTTCTTTTCTTTTAAATGGTATTGCATTTCTTTTGGCGGTAATCGCTGAGTCGGAGACGGCATGTCAAAGAGCCCGCATACATTGGGCAAAATTTAGAAAGGCCTTACGCATGATTTACTTCAGCCTATTTAGTGATTAGTTTGTTGTGAACATCTAGAATGTGATATTTCTATAAATTATAAGTAGGGTCAACGCTTTCGGTTGAAAACAATCAGCAAAACAAAACAATAAAAAGGATGCAGTACTGATTTCTTTAAAATGGGCTTTAACTAAAAAAAGGTTTGCATGTTTGTGCAGGCTGACTGAGCTAGCGATGGCCACTCCGGAGGGGGGTCTGTCAACCCCTCATCATTCACCTCGTGACAACTTTCTTCTCGAATTGTCGACTAGTCTCCGGGATCGCCCTCTTTACGAAAAAAAAAGGGGGTGGGGGAAGGGGGGGGGGGGGGCGGGTATGCAACGAATTTTGAACTTTGCCCAATTAACTGCGGTAATTGGTTTATGTCACCCATGTAATAAATTGGAGAAAACAATTTTTTTGGCGTGCGCTAGATTTTATGAAGATAAAGAAAAATAAAAGAAATTAAGGATCAGGGCATTTTTAAATTTACACCGTCTTTTGAGGGAGATGCGCACTGCTCAGTGCCATAACTCAGAGTACCACGTTCGGATCTATCCGAGGGGCCCACTGTCTTCCTTTTGTGATAGACCGATCTCCCCAAGCGAATTGCGCACTCCGGAAATGGTGCCCCCGCGATGCTACTTGTAGTTATTGCATTCCGGCTTTCAGGCTGCACAGGGGCTGCGGTGTGCATACATCATTGTATAACATCGTTTGGGACGCCTCAGTGTTGGCGAGAATTCTCCTGACATGTTTATCATTTATAATATTGTACCGTTTGTTGGCGCATCATAGCCTAAGTTGCTTTTGCGTCACAAAACCTCAAACTACTACTACTACTACTGTACTGTTTGTAATGCCTTAGTTTGTCAGCAAGCGCAAGAGAGCAGTTTCAGTCGTCTTGTCACTTCAGAATCGCTTTGTCGTCTGCTGCCACGTTCGAGTTGTTCACGCGGTAGTCCCACTATGGCAGCGGGAAAAACAACGACGCAACTAGTCGAGCACTCCGGCTGCTCAGACGTCTCAATGAACTTGGAAACAAGCGAAGATCTAGTTCAATGGCAAAGAAGAAGAACATTCCAGGGTGCATTGGCTCGGTGTAGCACAGCGGAATAGCATTGAAAGTAAACACCCAATAAAAGTATCGTGCTAACCCCTGAATTTCCAATCGCCGGGAATACAACGCGCACTGACGTGCCCAGAAAAGTGGTAAGAAATACAGATACCAGAATGCACTGTGTCAGCGGTGGCGTCGCGTAACTCCTGGGGAGATTCGGTCCTCAAGTGTTGTGTACGCCCTCACTAGATGGCGCCACCGACCCATTCTGTGACGACTGCGCCGAGGAAGGCTAAGAAACTCTCGTCAGAGGGAGCCGACTCTGGAACCGCGTCGAGGAAGGCTGCTGCCATTCCAGCCGCTTGTTGTTAATAATGTATTATGTTATACCAGAACCCCGAAGTATATAACAACTGGCGACGAGAAACGGATCGACGACAAGCGGGAGAAGCCGCCAAGCAGTAGGAATTCTACAGATCTACACTGTGCGTGAACTTCCCGCGCGTGAATTCCGAAACTATAGAAATGGCGACTTTTGGCAAGCTAGAAGAATACGACAACAAGGAGCCCTCGTTATCCTACACGGAAAGGGTTGGCGCGTTTTTTAATGCAAACGGCATCGAAGACGACGAGAAGAAGAAATGGATCTTCCTATCAACCGTCGGGACCAGCACTTACGCGACACTCCGGAGTCTGCTAGCACCTGCGAAGCCAAAAGAAAAAAAGTACAAGGAGCTCATGGCTACCTTGAACAGTCACTTCAGCCCTCCACCGTTCGAAATCGCCGATAGTTTTCGCTTCAACACACAAGTACAGCTCGAGAACGAAAGCGTCGCTACGTTCGTCGCCGAACTTCGGCAGATGGCAGAACACTGCAACTTCGGAGCAGCTCTCAACCGCATGCTGAGGAACCGCCTCGTGTGTGGGATACGGGACAAAACCGTGCAGCAAAGACTATTGGTGGAGAAAAACCTAACCCTGGAGAAGGCTGTCGAAATCTTGAGGGCGGCGGAAGCAGCGGAACGGAACGCGACCGAGATACAAAGGAGACCACGTGGATGCAAATACTTCGGGAAACCAAGAAGGTACCACCAATCATCTCAAGGTCCACGGGAAGAAAAATGCTCAACAGGGCACCTAAAGGGCAAAAGTGGAAGGATCCAAATGCCACAGCTAAAAAGAAGCCATGACCAAAATATAAAGCAAGTGCCTGCATTCGTTGTGGTTCCCGGGATCATAAGTCCCCGGACTGTCCGCACATCAACACAAAGTGCTACAAGTGCGAAAAAGTTGGATACCTGACAAGTTTCTGTTTTTCAAAGACTGAAAAGCCAAAGAAGCAGTCCACGAAACAAGTGAACGTGCTGGAATCAGTTGGTGAACCATCCGAGTACTACTTCCATGCATTGCAAGCAAAGTCAACTGTGAAACCAATCACGGTAACATTCATGGTAAATGGAATTCTGATTGAGGTGGAGCTTGATTAAGGATCTGCTGTCTAGCTGATCTCCGAGGAAAAGTACCTGAGCCATCAGAGAAGTCTGCCTACACCAGCTGAAACAGACATCAAGCTGAAATGCATCCGTGGACCCATTCCTGTGCATGGAACTTTGACTGTGGACGTAAGTCTCGGTGAGACCAAAAGTCAACAGACACTTCTGGTTGTTTCTTGCAAGAGCCCTAACCTTTGTGACAGGGACTGGATGGCAGCATTTGACCAGTGCTAAAAGCCGATGGCAAAAGTGTCAGGATTTTCGGGGACTACAAGTTAGGTGTGAATCCTGCAGTTATGAAAACCCAGTACCCACTGCCCAAAGTGGAAGACACCTTTGCTTCTCTGCAAGGAGGAGTCACGTTTTTTTAAACTAGACTTCCGTGAAGCATACAACCAAGTACTCGTTGATAAAGAAACCAGCAAGCTCCTGGTCATCAACACACACCGAGGACTCTGCTTACAACCGTTTAGCATTTGGCGTGTCCTCGGCTCCTGCACTGTTTCCAAAGAAGAATGGAAGAGACCCTGCAAGGAAGTCCAGGAACATCTGTCTACCTGTATGATGTTTTCGTGACTGGAAAGAGCAATGCAGAGCATCTAGAGAACCTCAGGAAAGTTCTCCAAAAAGTTAAAGACTCTGGACTGAAGCTAAAGCGAGGGAAATGCGAGTTCTTCAAAGAATCATTCTGCTATCTAGGCCATGAGATAAACGCAGAGGGGCTGAAGCCTTCAAAGAAAAACTCAGAAGCTATCATTGATGCACCCTGAACCCAGGGATGTCAGTTAACTGAGATCCTATATTGGACTTCTTTCGTACTACGGCAAGTTCATTCCGAATCTGTCCACAGTGCTTGCACCCTTGTATGCCCTGCTGCACAGGAACACCCGCTGGAAATGGACAGGCGCTGAACGAAAAGCCTTCGTCGAAAGCAAGACTGCCATCATGGAGGCAAGCCACTACGACCCATCGAAAGAGCTTGTTCTGCATGCGACGCCTCACCGTATAGTGTGGGTGCTGTGCTCTCGCATCGGAAGGATGGCGTGGAGTCGCCACTCGCATTCGCTTCCCGGACTGTGACACCGGCCGAGCGGAATTGTTCACAGTTGGAAAAGGAAGCACTGGCCATTAGTTTTGGTTTCACACGGTTCAGAGACTACCTGCTGTGTCGAAGTTTTGTGATCATCACTGACCACAAGCCACTTGTGGGGATTTTTCGGAAAGACAAGGCAATTCCAGCCATCACAGCTTCGCGCATCCAACGCTGGGCTCTTACTCTTGGAGCCTACAGGTACAGCATCGAGCACCGACCAGGACGTCTCAACGGAAACGCCGATGCTATGAGCAGGCTGCCCTTGAAGACGGCACGCACAGATCCTCCGGAACCTCCGGAACTGGTCAACTCAATCTCGAGCTTAGAAAAGCTGGAGATTTCAGTCAAGCAACTACAACAATTCACAAACAGAGACAAGAACTTAAGCCAAGTGCTACAGTTGGTGGAGGAAGGATGGCCACAAAACCCTCAGGACAAGTCGCTGCAACCATTTTGGAACAGACGTGATGAGCTAAGCGTGCATTGGAATCTCCTGTACTGGGGAAACCGAGTGGTTGTGCCAACCCCTGCTCGCGAACACATCTAAGACCTTAAACTCACCAGGGAATGGTGGTCATAAAAGGTATGGCGAGATCTCTTGTGTGGTGGCCGAACATGGACGGAGAAGTAGAGCGCTGTTCACTACAATGTTCACAGTGCCTCCAGAACTCCCCAATGCCACCAAAAGCAGAACCGGTACCCTGACCCGAACCAAAGGAAAGCTGGGAGCGATTGCATCTCGACTACGCAGGACCATTCGAGGGGAAGATGCTACTGGTGTTAGTAGATGCGAAGTAAAAATGGATTGGAGTCATTATTGTGGTAAGTGCCACATCCGAGCAAACCGTAGAACACCTACGTGACATTTTTGCAAGGTTTGGACTACCAAGGTGCATTGTAACAGACAATGGAACTCTATTCACTGGTCAGCCCTTCCAAGACTTCGTTCAAGGAAGTGGGATCAAGCATCTCCGAACTGCCCCTTTTCTTCCAGCATCGAATGGCTTAGCAGAACGAGCTGTTCGCACGGCCAAGGATGGACTCAAGAAAACAGAGGGAAGAGACCTCAAGCTCCTAATTGCTCAATGGTTGCTCACGTATCGCCGAGCACCCCGTCCGAACGGAACGTCTCCAGCAAAACAGATGCTGGCTTATCCAATGAAAGCAAGACTGGACCTTTGTATTCCCAGGAGGGGTGAAGAGGCAATTCTGGAGCAGTTGCCTACAGAATCTACGCAACGGGCCGAGCAGGAAGAAAAGGGAAAGGGACTACGCCACAAGAAAGGGAACAAGGTAGCAGTTCGCAATTTTGACAAGGGACCTCGATGGTGGTTGGGTGAGGTTGACAACACCAGTGGAACATTCATTGTTACTGTGTCAACTCCGCAAGGGCAAGTGCGCCGCCAAAACGACCAAGTAAAGCCGCACTTGACCACTTTGGCATCAAGTTCAGGGGAACAGCTACCACCTGACGAGGACCAAGGCTACGCAACGAGCGAAGCAAGGACAGCGGAAAGTGCAAGGACGCCCTGTATGAGACGACCCACACGAACTGTCCGCAAGCCCCTAAGATTTACATAACCTTCCATAAGAAGCTAGCCTTCACTAAGAAGGGAGGAGTGTTGTGTACGCCCTCACTAGATGGCGCCACCTACCCGCTCTCTAACGACTGCGCCGAGGAAGGCTAAGAAACTCTCGTCAGAGGGAGCCGACTCTGGAACCGCGTCGAGGAAGGCTGCTGCCATTCCGGCCGCTTGTTGTTAATAAAGCATTATGTTGTACCCGAACCCAGGAAGTACATAACATCAAGGATGGATTCGGTTAAAGGGTCTCCAAACCAAAAACAGAAGGCGTAAAGCGTGCATTTTTAGCGTAGAGGTTTTCCGACGCCTTCCGCTTCGTCCCGCTTTTTGACGAGGGATACCTGGGTGGGTGGACCGAGACCCTAGAATGCGTTCGTGATGATATCCCTGGGCGCAACCAATTATTAAAACGACAGAAGTGGAGAGGAGGTAAAGGCTTCGGATGTGCAAATTGTTCTCGGACGTCATCGGCCGCCCTTTCAAGATCGGGAACCGCAGCGGATGCCATCCCGTCGTTCTGCGGGCGTAGGAGGAATAAAGGCAAAGCAGGCCCGAAGCAGCAAACAAGAACTTCGAATCGGAGCAAGAAAGAAAGGGGCCAAGAGAGACGACGTACGCCAAGCAGCAGATGGGCAGAGCCAATAGAGGCTTTTAGTAGATCGTTCTGATGACTACGATAACGATACTCGATATCCGCCGTCGCCTTTGTACGTGCATCTTATCGTTATCGGGGGTATCGGAGGTATCGAAACGATCTACTAAAACGTCGAGAACATGATAGCGCTTCAATACAGGGACAAGAGTTCCTACTCTTGTCCCTGTCTTGAAGCGCTATCATGTTCTCAGAGTTTCAGTGCCAACTTGCCCAAGAATCCGCATTAGTCTACTAAAACAACCTGAAGAGCTAGGCGCACAAGCCCTTGAGGCTTCCGCCAGCTCGTAATTGTACGCTACAAGAAGATGTATGTTGCAAATAAAGCTATTCTATCCTATTCTGTCTACTACAACTGTCTATTTTAATGGGTTGATCTTGAGTAACACCTTTTTTTTTTTATGACTGACTCGACGTCACGTCCACCCTCTTTCCCCGATGTCTGCGTCTTGCTCCTACAAAAATCATGTCCTAGCCGAAAAACGGAAGGGAGCGTTAACGCTTCCCGTTTTCCGGCTGGAAAAGTGCGAGCTTTCCTCTTTCTGTTTTTGTTTTGAAGATCCCTTATCGTAGAAGGTCGCGGCGAGCGATCGAGACAAAAGACGGCTCGCCTCGGGAAAGACGAGGAGGGTAGCAGCGGAGAGGAACTAATTTTGTTGACTTCCGATAGATGGCGCAACAAAGCCTTGCGTACTCCGAATGACGTCACACCGTGGTTTGTATGATCGCCACACGCAACTGCAGATCGGTGAAAAATGCGTTTATTTTACCTATTTTCTTCGACTACGCAGCGGAAATATTTCGGTTGAAGGTGGCGTGATTTTTCTCACTTTTGCCAGGATAAACAATATAAAAAAAACAAGCTGGACGTTCTTTCAACGTTGAAAACGGTGCAAGAAGGTTCACCATTCAACAAATACTCCTGGGAGTAGGGCGAAATATTTACTTTTTGTGAACTGGTCTTTTCTGCTAAATGTTCAGTCTTGAAAAAAAAAAGAAAAAAAAACTTGGATCTTGATTTTTTCTGTTTGCGTTTTTCTCTACTGTGTAGGGGGCAGCCGGAGATACTCAAAATATTTGTAACGATCTCTTACAAGCTTCTATCTGGTTGAGGAAGGCACAAATACGGTTGATTTATTGATGATTCAGCAGTGTTTTCAAACTATCCAGCACTGACGTGAAAGTATTTGCCGGACATGTACCTTCCTTTGGTCGTCCTTTGCAGGTAGCTTTCCGTAAAACAAAAAAAAAAAAGTAAGACCCATTTATATTGCGTTGAGCGATAGAGAAATGGTTAAGCGATTTAGAAGAGCCCATTTTATGTAAAAACGAGGAATCAAGGCTGAGGGGCAATGACAGGTATTGAGCAGAATGAATTATAGGCTATTACCAAAATTCAACGAAAAAGATAAACACGGAAAACGGTTTTATATATGTTTACATTGCACTTTAATGATGATATACAGTGATGTTCCGTTAATATGAACCCCGTTATTATTTCGGGGACAGACTTAGAAAATACATGCATTTTTGTCTCGTTATTATGGACAACTCACATTTTGGACGATTTTTGGGGGGAATGAAGGTGTCCATATTAGCCAGATATCTCTGTACACGCCTTTGGCAATAATCGTTCAAGTAGATAGCGCGACACTGTTAGCGAGAGCAAGCGATCTCTGTATCTTTTAATGCGTCTGCAATAGTGTACTTGTACAGTCGGCAGTAAAAGTGTGCGGGGCGAGGGACCGTCAGCCGAAATGACTAGTTCCGCCTTTTGACGGCGTGCGGCCTCTCTCAAGATTCACGCTTCGAGAATGTGCGTCCTTTCGTGTTCGCAGTCTTATCTTTGTGACTAGCTTCCGCTCGACGTGCACGAGATAACCGGGGCCGGCGCAAGGTGCGGCTTTGTAAGCAATTATACCGCGCGTGTAACGGAGCTCACAAGCGCGGCAGGATGAAACACCAAAACTAGTACTGTAGCGGAGGGTTCCTTTCTAGGTCACTTACGTAAGTGGTGACACTTCGTTCCTGCCAATACGCTCTCCGGCTACGATGCAAGCAAGCACTGATGTCATGTTCCCGCTAATAGTGTCGCGATGTGTATCCCTATGAACTTTATTGGTACGTTTCCTCGATCAAAGACCTGGTTTATTGTTCGTGATTTTACGTCTTTTGTTATTGATTGGCAAAGTGTTTTTGTTTAACGTCATAAGAGCACGCACACATTAGTTTTCATTATCCTCGTCAATATTTCTAAGGCGATCGAATCTTCGCCTTTTCGTGAGATTTAAATTGTGATTCGATGCACAGTTGTCACCAAGCAAAGAAATGTATGGCAGCGGTGCGAAACATTCAAATCAGATTCTTGATTAGTACACCTCAGCAGACGTCGTAGAAGTACTAAACCAGAAAAGGAATATCTCTAGATTCGCCTCGGGTAGTATTTGAAAGATCGAATCGTTTTATTTTTACGAGATTTCGTTTGTGTGTGCTATGTCTCTAACTGGTCATCAAGCAAACAAATCAATGATAGCCGCGCGAAAACTTTGAAGGAACTCCTTGATGGGTGAAATTTAGCAGACGTCCCGAAAGCACAAAATCCAGCAGCCGCCAAAGATCTTCTTTCAAAACGTTCATCGAGCAACACAGGCGGTCGCCATTTCTTGGGCACAAAGGGCATGTGAATGAACCCGAGATCACGCCGAACGCACACTCAACCCTCGTGTCCAATACGCGTTCAAAGTACCTGCCTTATCAATGGCCGACTCAAGTGATTGGCGCAGCAGCCACTGGATGGTGCGCTTTTTTGAAAAGGGTCTATTCCAGTCAGTGGCATATCTAGCGTGTGGCCGGGGGGAGGGGAACGTGCCTTGCTCGCCAACCTTACAAAACCTGTATCCTTTTTCTACAGAGTTTTTGTAGAAAATAGTGCATATATATACCGGGTGTACTATTTTTATAGGAACAGATTTATTACAAAACACTAGGAAAAGAAGCACTAATACGGTTTGTGCAGGTGAGTTCTGCGGCAAGGGGAACATTATGTGGGTGGCTAACCTTTGCGATAAGTCGGATAATTAACTAAACTTCCTTATTTAACTTTCAATTAGCAAGAAAAATCACATAGTTTCAATTATAAGCATGCTGAGCATAATCGGAAACCACTATATCAGTCAATTTTAGAACGACTTGAAGCTCTTGGGAAACTCCGAGGTGCACCAACGTTGCCACTTGTGCAGCAGGCAAAAAGCTACCTCTGGCAAAACGCGGGTAATTACATTATCATTGCTTTCCGCCACTGCTAGCCCAAGCAAATCAAATGCATTTCCACTTTTGAGTCACTGATATAAGTATCCTGTGAATGTTTGGAGAATTTCTTCCCATGACTGTCCTTACGAGTCACTGGCCCAAAGCCGCAGCACACCGTAGATATAGATTTTTATGCTGTGCAGCGTGATGGACGGACGGCTGACACATTCCTCTGCACTCTCTTCGATGGCAAGTGCCTGGAGCATCTCTCGCGCGTGTGGATTTTTGTTTTTTGCAAGAACGCTCACGCTGGTAAAGGCTGGTTTTACACTCGAAAGATGCTCCATGCAGGCACTTGCCATCGAAGAGAGTGGAGAGGAATGTGTCAGCAGTCCGTCCATTACGCTGCACAGCAAAGAAATCAATATCTACGGTGTGTTGTGGCTTTGGGCCTGTGACTCTGAGGACAGTCATAGGAAGAAGTTCTCAAAACATCCGCGGGATACTGATGTCAGAGAACTCGAAAGTGGAAATGTATGGGATTGGCTTGGGCATTTGCGTATCTTTTTTTTTCAAATTTATAGTTTTTAATTTTTGTTCTTATAGTATATTTTCTTATTCTTTTTCCTTCGTCTATAGTTTATTTTATATATGTACTCCTTATTCTGCTTTGTTCTTTAGAAAAAAAGAATCTAAAAAAGTACATCCTATCTCGCAATTGTGGAATGCTCGAAGGGAATAAGAAGAAGAGGAGGTGGAGGAAGAAGTAGTATTAAATAGTTGATAGTCATCCCTGTGTATGTCCTGTCCTGTCTGTGTGTAAATGTTCAATGTTGAAGCTGTTTCCTCATAGACATGTACCAACTAGCTCACCTCAAACCGGTAATTAATGTTTAGAGCGTTGTAAATATTTTTTATACACCAGAGTGACACAATATATAAAAACTACAAACTTTTATGGGAAGAACTTGTGAAAACAATTTAAACGGTATATCTCAAAACCTCTACGAGATAACAAATCACAAACATAAGGTAAAAACGTCAAAGTAGCCAAGTTTGGGCATTGCTTTACGCACAATATATATTTTCCAGAATTACATAAATTTCTTTATGCATTGCCATTATAGACTACTATCTGTGCAAAATTATTGAGTTTTATTATTATTTTTTGTTTATTTATTACGTGCCGTCAAACATGGCAGATATAACAAAACGCTAAAACAAGTTGGCCGCCTTGATGTAGTTTCTCTTTTTTTTATGAGAACTAATCTTTTTTTTTTTTTGCAAAACCTTCTTTGTTTGCGTTCGTTCCACACATGGGAGACTAACATGTAAAAATGAGAAGAAAAACAAAAATCTGAACCGGACACGCGTGCATGATTTTATCTGAACACACGCAACATTTCTTTTGCACGTGGTCTACAGGCCTTGGCTTAGAGATCAGATCGGGACGGAATTTTAGGCCCGACCCGACCCGGCCCAATAAAGCCTTGGCCCGAACCCGGCCCGAGCCCGAGTGGGCTTTCTAAACGTAAGCCCGAGCCCGAACCGACCAAAAATAAATTTGGCCCGAATTTGGCCGAATTCTACATGATCCCAACCCAAACCCGGCACGAACCACACAGCGAAACAGACCCAAACCCGGCCTGAGCCCGACTGTCTTTTATTTTTTTTACGCCAAGCTTTGTTTTACATGACACCGTTCATATTGACCGATAATTTCCAATCTAGGAAGTAAAAATATTTGTTTCAAAGGTGCATAGAGCCATTTTACCTACTCAAGCTGTTTCTAGAACTATAATTCGTGTTTCAAAGGATTCTGTTTGTTTCGCAATTGATACAAGCTAAGAAATAGTCAGAAAATGCGATGTTTTGGTCCCTTTATAGCATCGCGTATTAGACCTGGAGGTCAACGCAATTCATTAACTTAATAGGTATTCGATTATTAGGTTGCGAATGATCAAGTTAACTTATTTTTTCAGTTGTCGTTCAGCCCTCGACACGCTGGAACGGCGAATGAATATTTTGATGAAAGGTGTGGTGAGCTACTGGGGTCTAAGTTCCGCATCGGCGAGTTGGTCGGCGAGTTATCCCCCTGCCGCAATTGGTCAGCTGAGGTCATTTCCAGTCGCCTGATGCGACTGGAAATGCTATCAAGATTGTGACGTCTGCGTCATAGTGACGTGACCGGCCTGTTAGCGACATTCCCGAACGTTAGCAATCACGTTAGGCGTGGTGCTCACCAATCGCAGTGGGTGGCAAACCACCTCCTGGACCAACTCGCCGATGTCAAACTTAGCCCCGATGGACAAAAGATGGGGTAGGGTAGAGCTCAGAATAGGATTATACTTGAATTATACGACGTGCTCATGAAAGAAAATAGCAATAAACGTCATGCTCATTTTTATCAGCGGAGTGCGCACGTTGAATGCATTTTCAGGTCTAACCCCAGCGCGAGCTTCGTCGTTTGCTATGACCCTTCCGCTGTTCGCAGGGCTTGACACCTGCGTGTTCTGCAAGGAAGTGTGCACACCGGCTTTTTTCAACACACACGTGATGTCAGGTGGAGCGGAGTCATTCATGTTCATAACTGCGTCCTGGACCAGTGGTTCTCAACCCTTGATGTTTCAAGGACCGCTTGTGCATAGGCAGAATTGAGTGATCCGCGGTGTGGGGAGAGGGAAATATCTGGGGTAATTATGTTAATGAAGGGAATACGAAATATTATGTAGCTAAGTGCTCGTGTAAACTTGACTTATCTTATGGACGTATACGAAAAACAAATTACCCAAAGGTGAAATGCCTGTTCTTTATACGAAAAAGCACGCTTATTGATAGGTTCACTGAGGAACAAAGCATTCCTGGGTCCTAGAAATGCCTTCCCAGGGGCCGCGGCATCCCATCTGATATCCACTGACCTAGACAGTTGTAATAGTTTAGCGGGCTTTGTATATAACCTAATGACCCGCGGTAGAATATTCAGATTGGCGCTTTTTGTGTGAAAACAAAAATTCCGCTAAATTTTTGGCTTTCGTATATCAAATAAAAAAGACGTATAATTCTCTGTAATGCCGAATTAGAGCGCAGCTCCTGAGGAGGAATAGGAAAAGAGTACGGAGGGGAGGGTGACATGTGACGTCACGATTTTCACGCTAAATTTTCCCGCTAAAGTTAGCGGTAAACGTTTTCTGCTAGATTTAGCGGGAGAATTTTCCGCCAAATTTAGCGGGCAAATTTCACCTTCTTGACACCACACGTGACGTCACGCGGGTAAAAGTTTCAAGCCAAATTTGGCGGGAAATTTCCCCGCTAAATTTAGCGGGGAAATATTCCCGCTAAATTTAGCAAATCAGTTTTCCCGCTAAATTTAGCGGAAAATTTTCCTGGGTTGATTGGCGTCACGTGTGACGTCATTATGGGAAATTTCCCATAATGCAGCGCGCGGTTACGCCACCGGCGACGGCGACGGCGACGCCGCTCAAGCCGGAACCGGTCGCCTAAGAGCTGCGTTCTACTATTTACCCCAATTCTGAAATATTGGGCAAGGTCGGTCCGTCGGGTCGCGATGCCTCCAAAAAGGCGCGACCCGAACTCGATGCAGTGCTCGATTTATTTATTTATTTATAGAAAAATACTACTGGCTCCACTCAAAGTGCATTAGTAGGAGTGGGTACACCAAGCGACAAAAGGGGGGGGGGGGGGAGGGGGTTACAGTCATTCAACAGCCGCTAGGATAAGAATATCGATTTGTAGTTCATTCCAACCTTGAAATGCCCGAGGAAAGAAAGAATATATAAAACAGTCATTCTTCAACCTGTATTGTTTCAAAGCTCTAGTATGATTTAGGCGTCGGGACCCCGTCAACAATGGTTCTAAGCAGCTAGAGCTTTCGATTTGAATAGTGCCTTTAAGAATGTTACAGTTCTTTTAATCTAACAATTTTATGCTCTTGTTTGCAACGGCTGAATTTGAGCCCTGAGAAGCAGTTCTGTAGGTGAGGTTCCTGTACGAAACGTATTAAAAATAAAGCGAGCAGCTAGTTTCGGAATACCTTCAAACTTGAGAATACCAGTTAGCGTGTGAGGGAGCCACACTAAGCTGTCGTATTCTAACACGAATCTAACATAATTTTATAGGCATTAAGTTTAGTATTCTAATAAGAAAATTTTAATTTCCTTCTCAACGCGAACAAAGCGCTCCCTCGCTTTATTAACAGTCACTTCCAAGTGCTGGTTCAGTTGAGTTTAGTATTAAAAACGAGTCCTAACAATTTGAATTCTTCGACTCGCCTGATAGGTTGCCCTTCAACTAAGTATTTAAAATGAATCTGCTCTTTTTGACACGAGACTGTCATGACGGCTGTCTTATCATAATTTAGCTTCATTTGCCACGTTTCACACCAATTCAATATTGCCCCCAAAGCTTCCTGTCGTTTAAGGTTGTCGTTGTGGTTCCTCATTTTGTATTATATAATACAGTCATCTGCGTACACTCTAAGTGAGTAATTCACGTTAAATTATTAAGACAACTGTTAGAACTAATTGAGACATTTGCTCGAACGTATCAAAAGACAACCAAAAAAAAATCCAGAATAGCAATTTCCTCAGCATCATTAAAATATTGAACTGTAACAGAACGCGTGAACTTCTCAACTTTGGTCTAGAAAAATTGACACGAGCACCATTTCATGATCAGAAGTACCATCACACACACTAAAGCTGTATCTTTGAACAAGCAGCTGGTTATTTAGGAAAACCAGATCCAGAGGTGAGTCGCCCCTAGTAGGGCGGTTTACTATTGGTACTAGGTTATGGGAGAAGGCTAGATCAACCAGGGCTTCTCCATTCTCACGAAAGACAGAGTAAGTGTATCCCAATCAATGCAGGGTAGGTTAAAGTCTCCCAGGAGAATGAAATTGGATACATGGGCCCGATCCCAACCCGAGCCCCAACGGTGCCTTCAAATATTGACCCGAGCCTTACCCGACAGTCGGGTCGGGCCCCGGTTTACGAACTAGCCCGAGCCCGCGCAGATCTATAACTTTGGTTCAACGACTCTATAAAAAAAATGTATTAAAACGAGTCGATACGACGTGACTGCACAGGAAGTTGAAGGGTCGTTAAAATGTAAATAGGATTTTTTATAGACTGCCTTAGATATGTTTTCGTTAGGGCAAAAAAAAAATATTTCAGGCAGTTCCTCCTCGGGGCTTTCTCCCTAGGAGGAAGCCCCGAGTTAGGATTAGACAAAGGACACCGCGGGCCGGAATCTCTTTGTCCGGGTTCCCAGTTCAGACCGCTCTCCTCATGCCGAAGTGCGGCGGACGCTTCGGTTTCAAAGCCGAGGTATGCCAGAGCGCATAAGGTTTTCTGACCTCTTTCCCTAACGTTTTCTACCTTTAAATCAAACCAATTTTTTTTTTTTTTTTTTTTTTGTGGCGCTGTTTTGTTTGTTTGCTGGTGCCGCAACGCGGTAGGGCGACTGCCGTGGCTGCGGGCAGCGTTGTATTAATAATCCTTGCAAATAAAAAAAAAAATAGTGCGAAAACGACAGAAAACATAACTATGGAAGGCCAAAAACAATTAAGAGCATTGCTGGCAATGCTGCTGCTTCTGGCAAAAAGAAGGACTGATTGCAACCGCTTTTCTCCGTCTCTGTAAAAGCCTGCAAACGTCTGTTGTTGTTTTTGTCTTTTTGTAATCACGCACAATGCGTGTGCTTACACATTTCTTCACGTAATATAAAAAAATGGCAGAGGTTGCCTGGCTTGGGGAGCTTGATTTTGAGAAGACTGTCAACTTGTAGTCGTGCCTCAGCTTTACCCACATAAAAGGAAAGATGTTGAAAGCTTCGTAGGGACCATCCTAAAACAGCTATAGCAAGCAAAGATGGATTCTCAAGACAGTCGGACCCAGTGCTACGATAATACTGCTGTTATGTGCTGAACAAATAAGTGGTGTCAACGAAAGAAGAGCTGAAAAACAACGCATAGGCACTGTTTTTTTAAACGGTGTCAACCATTCCCGTAACATGGTGGGCATGCCTGCTGCAGAGGAAAACGAAATGGTGGTTAGGTTTTTCTGGATAATTAAAGCACTTTACGCGTTTTTACTCGCCCAACGCAATGGTTAAAAAGAAACTAAAAAAAGAAAAGGAAAAAAAAAAGACGTCGTGCTTAGTGCTGTCAAGTCAGGGTCCGAAATGACGTGGAGTGCAAAAACGAAAGCAGTGAAACCCATTAGCAGGTACTTTGAGGAGGTACTTCAACTTCTACAGGCAATAATAGATAATAAACATAGAAACAGCAAGGGAAGAAGTGCCGCAAGACTGAACAGCCGGATGCTGAGTTACGAGTTTCTGATTTGCCTAGGCTTTTGAAGCAAGGTACTGATTCGCATAGGCCGCGTTTAAACATGCTGCAAGATTTAAAAATAAATTTTCGCGTTGAAATAAAACGCGCTGGTGAGCGAGTCGCTTGAATTGATTCGTCTCTCTGAAAAATTGGGCATCGAAGTTAAAAGGCGTCCGAGAAGTAAAATCACATACCTGGAGAAATATTAATAGGGGACGGCTTAACCAGCAAGCGGGAAATGGAAAGAGCCTTGAAACGTACACTCGACCGTTATGATATAAATAGTGACAAGAGGTAAAATGCTACAATTTCGGAGCATTCTACAGTTGTGACGTTGACGCATATGTTTTGTATGAAGGCGTTTTAAACTGCAGATTGGTAATCTCATAGCGAACTCACCTGAAAGTGTCAAGACATAAAAGCCTTCTCCACTTAATTGTCTGATATGAATATGAGAGGTCTTCTCCAATCTTCGCGTCGCCATTCAGCAACGGCTAATTATAGTAGATTTCATCACTGGCTGTTAGCGATTGTTCTGCAAGTTGAATTGAATGCGTTCATATATGAAAGTTTCAATATGCCAGAATAGACTTTGTGATCTCTCTCTGCTGAGTGAAAAAAGAGAAGAGACCGAACATACTGACTGCGATGACGTCCCGTATAAATATTTAAGGTCCAGAGTGAATCAGCCTGGATCAGGTAGTGTCCCACTTGAACCCCTGCTCCATCCGGGGCTTCTTACTCAGATCCCGGCAAGGATCCAGTTCAGGGTCAGTCAAGGACTGCATGAAGTCAAGATCCTATCTAAGTTTTCCGGCATTATCAATGCTTACCCCGGTGATTCCAGTACGACTTGAACACACTGGATAGCTATCCAGACTGCGTTACTTTTTTCTATTTTTGTTTTGTTTTTGATTCGCTTTGAGCCCGTTTTTTCCAACCCCATGAAAATGTCAGATCCATATCAGATCAGAAGACATGTGCCTCAGCCGCATTCCAATCGAGCCGGATCCAGTCAACGACTTCAATGCCTTCGGACATTGATCTCTATTGTAGTAGGCTGCATCGCAGATCGAGGCTTGTCTTGTTAGGGTCGAGTGTCACTACCGGACGCCATCACTTGGCAGCAACTAAAGCATAGTACTCTATGAGGAAAACGAGAAAAAGTGTCACTTCCCCCGCTTCTAAGCTAATGTCGGCACTGAAACTTGTTGGCTGCTGTTCAGGAAGCCAGCCAAATAGCTTGTGCACAAGTATTAAAACTGAGAACCCCCACATACCTTAGAAGTTAATGTTTTGCAATCGGGAGTGGCTCCGCTGGATGAAAAATGTTGTGCAACTCAATAAGACAAGAGTCACCCAGACTTACCGCGGGGTCCGGCGGCTTCGATGAGTTGGGTTTAGCAGACCACAAGCTTGAAGGCTTTCCTACGCAGAATTCGCTCACTCCCGGAACACCGCTTTCAGCATTGAACTTTTTCGGCATTCGTGAACTTCTGGGCTTCACCGAGGGCGGTCTTATTGACGGCAAGTTCCTTTATTTACTCCACTACGAGAGCAAGCTTGCCAGCTCAGCCATGGGTGCTCCGGCACGTTTGATTTTCTTAATCGGCGTTCGAACACTTGACAAATACCGACTCGACCTCCAAACACCAGATATAATCATCGCAGCACATCATAAAATACTGGCTTTCGAGCACAGCGTACAAGCTTCAATATTCCTACCTTAGTTTGTTTCTTCCATAGACTTGCGTATATTGCCTGGTGTCAAGTAATGACCGCCGGTGCTGCCACCGACGGGATACCCATCACCGATCCAGCAACAAGAGAGGTTAGTGGTTTCCGTCGATCCAAGGCGATTTCGCCGGTAATCGCAGCGTGACTTGATCCCGTCAGAATGATTCAATTTTTGCTTTAGTTTTTGACCTAGGGAGTTGAGGCACGGAAATTACAATTGCACAAAACGACTTAAGAATCTGCCAGGTTTCAGTTCAAAACACTTAGGCGTATGCCTGATGTTGTATACTATTTTATACAGTCAGCTCAAAATAGAAAGGTTTTCTTGAAGATTGCTATGGTTTTGAGTTAACTTATCTGACTTTTCGTCGAATGAAGAATAAATGAATACAAGGGATTTACACCACAAAGAAGTGTGTGACCTTGCATGTTGGTGCGAACCTTCACCGTTCTTTGTTTTTATGCTGGTAAATAATTAGTTTAACTACCAAACAACACGTAGAAAACAAATAAAGTTGTGTAAATACACCTTTTTGTTAAGTAATAAAATCGCAATTCATTTAGTAGTATTCTTTTCGCTAGCGACTAGATTGTATATTTGCGCCACTCTTGAATCACAAGAGCGCGCGCAGTTCTTGCGAGCAGGTGTCATAAACTGCGACGACAGATTTTGGTATTTCTGACTTGGCGTAGTTGTTTACGCAATGTTGGTTTTCGATTTGGGAGAGGGGAACGAGCGGCCTCCGATATAACAGCACGGAGGCAGCGGCAGAACAAGCGGATACCGTGCTGTTTCTGGACGCTCGACGGCTGCTCTTTCCCTCTAGAGCCATTGGTGTTCCCAGACTACAGAAACTCCCAGGCTCAACGACTCCAAAATGACGTCACAATCTTTAATTTATTTTGGTGTGGTTATTATGACTACTATTGTGTACGGCGTTGTCGGAATTTCCGACCGACTTAATAGGCAGTTCTAGAATAGAGAAAGCTAAAGCTTTGCGTACGCAAATAATAACGTCGTGGTCGCTGCGCGTACGTCGAACGTTAACAATGTTGTTCGCTTAGCGTGAGCCAATTTAGCGTACGCTTTTTTGTTTTTAACTGCATGCGTACGCAAAGAGCCTTTGCCCCCACCCAAGGAGCGAAAAGACTCTTTGCACTCCTTTATAACTCTCGCTTTTTTTTAGAGCGCAGCTCTTAGGCGCCCGTTTCCGGCTTGAGCGGAGTCCCCGTCCCCGTCGCCGTCACCGTTGGCGTCGCCATCGGCGTATCCGTGAGGTCACGTGATCCCCCTGAGGTCACGTAACCCCGGTGACGTCACGTGACCCCCGCGAAGTCACGTAACCCCGTGAGGTCATGTGACCCCCGTGAGGTCACGTGACCTCCGTGAGCCCTATTGGAAATCTCTCTGAGGGGGACTTTAAAATGTTTTAAAGGGTGTGAAGGGGACTTCAGGAAGTTCTGAGATGTTTGAAGGGGGCACCGATATTACCTGGTGGGTTCGTTGGTCCCGTCAGAGGCTCTCCTGAAATGTCTGAAGTGCCCTATGCAATGCCTTAAAATGTCTGAAGGCCTGTCAAGAACTTTTCTAATGGGGTCGGGAAAACTTTCAGGCTTCTTGAGATGTCTGTGGGGCCACGGCCTAGGTGGAGAAAACTCATTTCGCAGAATTAGAACATAGCTATTTATTTAAGGACAGAACGAGCTGGTTGATGGGGATAATTAGTCTAGAGAAAAAAACGAGAAGGAGGGACAACCACAAACTTCCATGGTTGTCCGTCCTTCTCGTTTTCTTCCCCAAGTTTAATTAGCTACTTATTGTTTGCGACGGGACAAAATAAGTGTTTGGAGAATGCCGATCGTATGTGTGTCCGGTCAGATTTTTATTACTGCCCTTCTATCAAACACGAGTGGGCTCCTGGACCCGTCTGTCACTGCCCGGGTGTTCGGTCTTCAAGGAGGCCACTGGGGATGACCGCCCCATTTGGAGAATTGACGAGGCGCCGGCCTACCGGCTTTTGCAAGCGAACGCAATCCTGTCCGCTCGGTGTGTGTGTGTAAGCGTTGTAAATGGAAATGAGGGGGAAAATGAGAGCGAATAATGTTTGTGCACAGGGCGCATTTGTCACCGGCTCTGGGGGGGAGGGGGGAAAAAGCAGGGAGGTATGGGGGAGATATAGTTGAAAATAGAGGCGAGGGAGGGTGGGGAATGGCCGAAGAAGCAGGCCGGGAGGTAGAGAGGGGAATAGAGGACTCCAGCGGGAAAACAAATCCCCGTTGGGCGAAAAGGAGTCGCCGGACCGGTTGCGCTGGGGGAGGAAAACTCGGGGAAGCCGCGCGGAAGTCATTTGTCCTTTTTTCGTCGCCTGGCAAGTTCTTTGGCTTGAGGCGCGCTCCTGGTGGTCTACTTCACCGTCCGCGCCACCCGCTCGTCCACGGGCTCATAGCGATTCGATGAGGCTGGTATCCTCGAGAAAGGTGAGCAGGATCTTTAGAGCTCTTTCCTTGGTGCGTCTGTCACCTCGTCGCAGCAAAATCTCGTCTTTCATTCCGCAGGGAAGGTCCAGCGCGGCAAGGGATGCTGTCATGGTCGCCCTAGCGCCGTCGCGCTCCGTGCAGGCGAGGAGGAGGTGCGCCATATCTGTCCATTCTGCGCAGTTCGGGCAGCGTGGATTGGCGTATCGGCGTCGCGGCGGAGGCAGTGGAGCCGCACCGGGATCATGGCGCAGTTCGTTCGGATGCGGTATACGACGGCGGCGACTCGGCGACTCGTGTCCCGGGAGGGGGTCTTGCCGGGTGATCCCTGGCCGCGAACCGCTCATCGGGGTGCGCCGCCGCGGCCGCTCGGGTGACAAGGAGTTTGGCGTCGGCAAAGGGGCCAACGCTGGACGTCCGGAACCGGGGCTCGTCGTGCACGTGGTCAGCCATCCTGTTTAGCCTGCTCATTGCCCTAGATGCCGAAGTGACCAGGGACCCACTGGGAGGCTAGGCGATGCCCGAGGACCCTCAGCAGGACGGCCTCTCCAACGTTTGTGGGCAGAGCTTCTTGTTAACTGCTAGCTGGCACCTAACAGTTGTGGGAAGAGCTTCTAGTTAACTGCTAAGTAGTTATCGACTATACCTTCCTTCTTGTACCTATCCGCAATGGATCTCTTATATGTGTTTTCAATAAGGTCACTACACGTCATCACGTTTCATAAGAGCCCAAACAATAACTGAATTCTCAAATGCATGCAGTTCTGGGTCCTGAAGCGATGTGTTCGAATTGATGGAGGAGTGTTCTTACAACTGCTTATTCATGCCAAAAAGATTGGTAGGAGTTCCAAATTAAAAAGGTTATTTGTGTATCTGGGCTTACAGGAAACAATGGTCTTTATTTGCTCTATCTCATGCCGGTTGAAATGTGGTAACTCTGGCATAAAAACAGCCCAAAAAACACTTCCGGTGCAATGCGAAGCTACTGTTTTTTTCTCGCTTACCAGGCTAAATCTGCAAGCTTTGTTTCCGAAAGAGTCACTTCTTACACTGTACAAATTTTTTCATGTTTTTAAGGGAGGAAAATTGCTTTCAAAAGTGCCAGCCAGGAGTTGGAAAGGGCTATTCGAGAGGTGGCATAAATCAGTTTCTAGTCAAACAAAAAAAGGGCGAATACGGCCAGTGCTGTTTCGCGATACAGTTACGTCGAAGAGCCCCAGCTTGTGGAACATGTTTGCAATGACTCCCGCTTTTGTACCTGGCATGAATCCTGAGGCTCTTCTAGCAGCATTTCTTGTTCAGTGCTGTGGGCACTCTGTAATTAAAAAATCAAACTAACATCAGCTGACTTATCTGCCACACAGTGAGCTGTGGCAGGGTTCCATTCATGAACTTAGTAATTGTAACAAAAACAATTAACACAACATGTAAGTGTAGACAACACTGCGAGAACATATATCCCCTGGGATCAGTTTTTGGTGAAGGAAGAGAGTGAGAGCATTCTCGACTGCTTATTGGATGTGATTCCACAAAGGTTTGCTGGGAGAGCATTATCGAACAATGAGAAATTTTTCATCTATCGCCGAGTCCATATTCGGTCAATAGTTTGGTTACTGTTCCTCAACAACTGAAAGATGGTGAGGGTTAATTGCAGTAGCAGATCTGTTTCTTTTGAGTGCATCTTTCTTACTGGTGGTTGTCATTTTCCGTACCGCAACAGAACGAGTTGTAATTTCAATGGAAAAACCGGTTGTCGATTGTTTAGTGTGTAACGAAGGATTTATGATAGCCAAAGAATAACAACACTCAAGGGTGCACTAAAGACGTTAGTGAGATACTCTGCTCTGGTGATAAGTAATTCTCCAGGCTCTAAGCGTCGTAAAAATTCAAAAATTATGTTAATGCGATGTAAATGCGGGCGAAACTTTCCGCTCGAAATAGAGCGTGTCCCAATCGTAAATCTAATCACAAGGACAACAGAGGTCCCTCTATTGTCCGTTTCGTGCTTCACCTGTTGTGGTCCAGTGCGGCATGTCTTGTCACGCTCACACAGTACGTGACCCAATCAATCGCTATTTTGCTGCTGCAGACGCCGCAAAGTGCAACACTTACAATTTTTCAATCCCTATTCCTACGTGTTTCGATCTGGATGAGCATCGTGCAGGCACACATTCGTGTACTACTACTTGTGTGGTGCACGTTAAAGGGAAGCTTCACTATCAATTTGAGCATTTTTAACTTAACACATTTTCTGAAAAAGCACCAAAAACTGAGCCGAGAGAAGCAGTTCAATCATTAAAAAACTGGTAAGATAATCTATAATCGTTAAAATTCAAAGAAACAGAAACTAATTCGCTGCTTGACTGGCACTCCATTTTACCGTGACATCACATATGGTATACACGTTTGAAGATATGGACTTTGGGAGCCGCCATCTTGCTCATTTGGGGTGCGCTAGGGCTAGGCCATTATTCGATTGGAACGCCTTGCTAGGGAGTCGTAATCAGATTATGGTCACGCCTTAGCGCATGCCAAATAAACACGATGGCGGCGCCCATGGACCGTAATTGCAAAAATTTATAAACATTGGCACGCGTGGAGTTTGAGCTTCACTCGCCCAACATCAGAACACAGGTACATTCGATCTACCTGCACCAGCCTGCACCGGTGCAGAAACGTGTAGCGCAGTGCAGGAAGTGCAATGAAGTGTACTTCCAGTGTGTTTCAAGATAGGCAGCACTTGCAAATCAAATATGAGTGTAGACCGAGTGCACCGGTGCAGGAGGTGTAGGTACATTGAACACAGCTGCTGCATTGTGCTCGTGCCGCGGCTTCAGCTTCGTGAACGCGCAGTTCATGCACACACACTTGCAGCAAGCTCCGATCGAGGCAGCTACTATAGTCTGCTGCAGTTTAAGAATCGCAGGAGAGTTAAGAGGAGGGAAGCACCACTCCTCGCCAAGATTGGTGGTTTCCTTCTTTCCATTCTTCCTCTCCAGCATCTGCTCTGCTAATGTGCAGAGAGAGAGAGAGAGAGACATTTCCTGCTATTCTTAACAATAGCCGATTCTATGGCACAAATTAAGCTGCGTTTGATATACCTACACTTCCTGCACCTGTGCGCTCGGTCTACACCGTCGTATTCGATTTGGGAGTGCCATCTATCTTGAAACACACACCGGAAGTAACTTCCCTGCACTTCCTGCGCCGTGCTACACTTTTCCACACCGGTGCAGGCTGGGGCAAGTGAATGAAACGTATGGTTTCACCACGGCGGCATCAGCGCAATCATGGGGCGGCCCCCTGGATGGATGGATAGATCGATGTTAGCGGCTGTATACCCTTTGTAACGGGCAGTAGCTTGCGCCACCTAACCTAAACAATCTTCATAACCTCCCTCCCTCAAATTCTTTCCCTCTACAGGGTGCCACAAAAAAAAAAAAAATTACAAGTTCTTTTTTACCGCAAAAATAAACTAGGCACTGCCGAACGCTCATTCTAAGCCCAAAGGTAGCGGCTAGAGGTCACAACCAGATGCCAAAGTTTCAGCCCAGTCCGATACCTTAAACGGGAGAAAATGGACTCCATTTTCTCATTGAACTTTTCAGAAAATCACTTATAACTTTTGAATAAGGTATCGGATCGGGCTGAAACTTTGGCATCTGGTTGTGACCTCTAGCGCTACCTTTGGGCGGAGAATGAGCGTTCGGCGATTCGGTTTATTTTTGCGGAAAAGAAACCCTGTATTTTTTTTTTTGTGACACCCTGTACGTTTTTGCAACTATCACTGGGCCGATGAAAATAACCACCAGGATGGCCTTCAGGGGAGCAAAACAAAAGAAAGAGATAAATAGAAAACACTCCCTTGCCTTGAGTGTCAACCTATTTGTCGGTACTCTAAAACCAGACCCACTGGAGACAGGCTTGAGACTTTGGGCCGGAGCCACGTGGGTGGGAGTCCCAATTTTCCTCTGTCCTCCCTGTCTCCCCAGTTGTGCTAATTGCGTTCATCTATCTTGAGCTGCTCTTGCTTAGCGTCGTCATTTGAGCAGCTGGCAGTGATTTCGGCATGTACGCGTAAATAAATTAAATTTTCTACTAATAAAATTCATATTTTGACGAGATATATCATAGGCATGTTGAGGAGTGGCCCAGAAATGTGTGGTGAAAAGTTATTAAAAGTGGCGACTCTCAAAGTTACGACGGAGCTGCCCTTTAAAGACTCCAGGCTAGCGGTCGTACTGGGCTGGCTGAGTTGCTCATCTACAATGTAGATAATAATGGAGGTTGTGGGGATATTTAGACAGCATATAGTTGGTCAGCCATCTCAAAGATGTGACCAGTCACTCGGATGAGAAATTTAGCCAGTGCAGTACAACCGCTAGCCTGGGGACTTTAATGTGCACCACGCAGTAGTGGTACACGACCGCACGCCGGTACGATGCTCATCCAGATCGAAACGGGCAGGGGTGGGGATTGAACACAGGATCTCTGGGTTCTGCAGCGCGAGCTTTCGCTCCACGTGCTCCGAGCTGGTGTGCGCTAGCCCTTATGGCGCATTCACACTGGAAGCGGATCCGCGTTCGCAAAGCGGTTGCGAACGCGGTTGTATAAAGATCGAGTACAATTGCAAGCGCATCAAATGTGCGTGCAATTGTACTGGATCTTTATACAACCGCGTTCGCAAGCGCTTTGCGAAAGCGGATCCGCTTCCAGTGTGAATGCGCCCTTAGCCCACTCGGAAACCGATCCCCCTCTACAGTGTAAACAGTCATGCATTCAAGCTGTCTAAATGCAGGTTAGTTACAGCAACAAAATAAACTAAATTTATTTACCTCTCCGGTGTGTACCCCTATGTCGCCGGTAGAAATATCGCCTTCCGTAACCTCGTCCATTGCGGGGAGTCGGCGACATCACAGTCTTCAACCACAGGGAAGGCGCTGGCTGTGGAGGCCCCTGCAGCGGAGGCCCCAGCAGCAGACACGTGCAGTTTTTGTCGATTTGCTGTTCTTTCGTGCACGGGCACATCCTGCTCGAGGTGTCGTTTGTACCTTGAAGGCATGGCCGCGCGTCCTTCCCTTCGCCACGGAGGCGACCGGGTACAGCAATATGGAGCTGTATCCTGTATCTTGTACCGCAAAACAAACAGGAGCGTTTCTGCCACACTGCCAACACCTGCAAAAAGAGCTCATGCAACCTGACAGCGGTGCAACGGTGGCAGCTGGGCAGCTGGGTTGTTGTTGTTCCAGTGAAGCAGTGTGAGTGTAGGCAGTGTAGGCATTATCAATAGATGAATTCATAATACGACTGTGTCACAAAAATGTATTGGTAGCTAGCGCCACCTGGTGAGAGTGTTTAGTCTTGCCAGCAGAATTTGGTTTTATTGTTGGGGTTTAGGACAAGGTCTAGGATTTGCAAGCGAGTGTTTAGACTTTGTGCCCCAGGCACCCCAACTGTTGTCATGGTAGAAAAAGGTGGGGTAGGGACTACCTTGAGCCAGGTGCCATATAGAGTGGCTCTAGGACTACCCACCCTCGTGCAGATTGCAAGCAGCAGGCAGATCGGCAACAAACTTAACCGAACTTAACCCGTCAGTCTCGTTTTCTATTATCCCTGATACCGTCCGTCGGCTCCCCACAGATTAACCCCGAGCTACACACAGCGATGCTCTCGTACGTTACGAACACCAGTCACATCAGCATTCGTGCTTCGCATGCCACCTAAAGCTTCATCCGGATTTCGCGGCTACACACGGTTGTATCTGAACGTAAGCAACCCTAACGTAGGATAAGATCAGTTTCTGCGTGAATCAGGATTTAATGATCTTGTCTCACAAGCTCCTCAGATAAACCACATAAGGTTTATGTCACCCAGCAGCTTTTGTTACGTTACGTTACGGAGGGCATATGTTGATACACGCTTACACTTCACAGCGCACAAGAACAGACACACCTCAAAAGTTTACTCACACAAAGAAAGAACACCACGGGTCACCGAAATGACATTCGGAATCCATGCTTTATGCCTCATGGCAATGAAATCAGTTCAAGGGGACGGCACGAGGCAAATATCGGGGTGCACTTGTAGTCGTAACGTAATGTAAGAAAACGTTGGAAAAACATAGTGTCGAGAACCCTGAAAAAGTGATACACCTGGTACAGCCCCTGAAGCCCCTCCCGGTCGCTACAGCCCATATCACCTTTTCTGTGCGCATTTCATAAAGAGCGTACGTCCTGGTCGACACCTCATTGCTTCATATGTTGTAAATATGTATCAATCCAGATTCGAAATATGATATCCTGGAAATATGTTTCACGCATCACAAACATATCTGGGTACTGATCGCGGTGTGTTTACGGTGGAAAGATTTGCCTGCCTTCGCACGTTCTGTCTTGTTTGTTGGCACCAACGTTGGTGGTCGGCACGTTAATAAAAGTAGTGCGAATCCGAAGAATGTTGTGGTATTCATATGTTAGCGTTAACCGGCGTGCCGTCCTTGCGAACGATTTGCCGCAGGATGGACGCCAGTCCATGACTTTTTGGTCGAACACTATTAACGAACGACGTTCCCCAACCGGATTTAGCGCAAAAGCAAGCCTAATCCTTAGAAGTGTCGTTTGCTTATCAACGAGCAACTCGTGCATGTTTTTTACAAAGTGATTGTGATGCTTAAGCGTACAGGAGCAATCTATGCCACCCGTGCTACGAAAATAAAACTGATAGTTTTATCGGTGTCAGTCAGTTCGTCGTACGACGTTTCACCGACAGATCGTTTTGTCAACAAATTTTTCCATCGAAACGAGCTCGTGTTAATTACGGTCTGTGTGTTCAAACAAATGCGTTTACTATCGACCGTGTCAACAGTGGTCAAGGCGATATCGGGCTTCTGCAGCAGCCCGAACCAACGCCCGAACACAGTTGATGTCGTCAGCATTTCCGATACACTTCCAGCGAGCGAAGTGAAGCTAGTCACCAAAATCCAATCTACATAATGAAATACTTTGTCGACGTAACGTAGCAAGAGTGTGAGGTTTACGAGACGAATTTTCACGAACCCTCAGTGACAACGAAAGGTGGTGTGGTGATAACACGTGTTTCGATGAACGTGTTTTGATGAAACGTGTTTCGATGGAAGGTTGTCCACGAAACGTATGTCGGCGAAACGATATCGTCACATTAATTGTAATCCATTTTTATGAGCCAACCTAGAGCACTATATAGCTCCTTCGGAGCAGAGTAGCGCAATCCTTTGATCCGCGTGTTTTGGCGACAACATGGCCGACAGAGCAGCTCTCCCGCAGCTCGGCGCGAGTCACGTGGTACTCAGGGTTCCAGGAGGCGGCTCGCCCTATGGGAGAACACATGGAGATCGACGCAACACGGCTGATTACAAAATAAACGCCGAGTTCACACTTTTTGAAACTAGTCTGTCGTGAAGTTGGTAAAGCACCAAACACTTTATCAAAGTCTTAAAATATCGGACGCGTGTGCAAATTTTGAAAAGGCAATTTCCAAGGCAATGGCGTTTGAAGCAGACGCTTTTTGCACGCAGCGGAGATGGGCTTTTTGGGTTGGCCGGAGCGGGTCACGTGAACGCTGTGACGTCGCCGCGTCGTCTGCTGCATGATGCCGCTCACATGCAATTCTTTAAAAAAAATTACGTCTTTATTTGGCACACAACTCAGCGCAAATTATTCTAAAATGTTCCTTTATTATGTCAAAAACTATTGTCGTTCCGTACATATCCACAAGAAACAACGATTTTCTCACGTTCCCCATGCATTTCTGACCGGATTTGGAACCTCCGGGCGTTCGCCGCTAGTCGCCGAGAGACGGCGTTCTAGATTGCACTACTGATGATGATGACAACCCAACCGAAGTTGGGTTGAGTGCTTTATTTTTATTTTTTTTTCAGAAAACGGACTGTTTTTGCTGGCAGGATGCCTGCATGTCACAGCCGATTGGAGGACTCTGCTCCGAAGGAGCTATAAGCCAACCGAGCCAACATAAGAAAAAAAAACGAAAAAAAATAAAACAGGTTTTAGTCTCGGGTTTTAGCCAGTTTCGGGTTGCAGCGTTGCAGCCAGTTGTCAGAGTTGTGGTACAGTAGCCAAATCCAATCCAATCTAAGTCATTGCGATCAAGAAGCCACTGTTCGCACGTGCTTTGTTTGAACTCCCGCAACGGTATGGACAAATTTGCCTTGTTCAGGTTTACAGACGAATCCCTCGCAGTCGAGTCCGTGTCATATATAAAAAACTTCGACCCAGTGACCAAACATAACTCAAAGACTTGGCCTGAGTACCGCGGGCCAACTCAGAAAAATAACTGGGTTAAGGTCGTGTGGCCCGACCAAGACCACAACAAGCGTGCGACTGGTACGAGCAAAGTGCTAGCCGCACAACTCGTCAAGTTGAGCCGTAAGTATTGATTTTAAGTAAACTTTCCCAGGGCAGACATTACAACGCCTCCTTCGAATCGGGTGTCGCCAGGGTGCCTACATCTGTATATACTACGCGTCTGTTTGAGTGATGCCATCAAATCATGTAACTTGTTTCACGACCTTTCTTTTTCCTTGCACTGTAGTGGGTGAGGGTCTCAAGCTCGTAGCTAGGCATGCCTGGCATGTCTACGCCATGGCTACTACAAAGAACGCCTGTGGGCCGGGACATCCGGCGGGCGGAGCACTGAAACCCCGTAACCCCCCGCTCTCACTTGCCTAAGCCTAGGAATACAGCGCTTTGGACGTAACTTATTAGTACCAACAAAGGCTAGGAGTGCGAGCTAGCGCGTGCTCTGTGCACTGCAACGGATATTTCTTCCGTGAAAACATGTACTTGACTCGCGTTGCATTCACACTGGCGGTTGAATCGCGATCCTGAAGCGGTTGCGAACGGGGTAGCTTTTATGGTGCAGTCCATTTTCACGCGCATTTGGTGACGTAAGTAAGCAGATCTGCTTTGCGGTTGCGATTCAAATGCCAGTGTGAATGCAGCTTCACTGCCATGATCGTTGTTAGTACCCTGACTTCAGCAGTGCTTTGTTAGCACTGTAGGTGTTATTTAGAGCAAGCAGTAGGAACTTGTTCAAAATGTAGTTTGAGTGATGTGTGCGAGCCTGGTAGCAGTCAGTTCGTTGAATGTTTCACCGACATATTGATTTTTCGACACTGCTACGTTTGATTGAGAAATCATTTTGTTGAAACAGTCGCATGTTCGTTTTGTAGACAGCATTTTTTCGTTATCTGCAGTGCCTAATGACTTCAGCAATGTACAGTGGCCCAAGTTTTTAATAATATCAAGCGAACTTCGACCGCCGGGCCGGCCAGTGCCGTGCCGCGGAGGGGTGCGGCGATACGGGCGAGATTATGCGCCTGCGCACAAAGCACTTTCCGGTACGAGCGTCATCTGCTCATCTGCTAGGCTATTCCGTTGACCGCACACAGCCCCTTTTCCGTATCAAAGGAGTGCAGGGCGCTGATTGACATGACAGCATTGATTATCCAATGCCCACTTCTCTTGATCTCTCTTTCTCTCTGCTGCTTTTATCTGTTCGTAGAGCAAATGTCTGAAGAGCGTGCGCTGCCGTGATACTTGTCTTGCGCAGGCATAAACAGTGGCGCAATGACAATAGTTTCACTCTGCGGTCTGGTTGTGTTGTCTTGTGTTCGAATTTGCTGCCAGTTGCTATTTAGTCTGACCGAAAAAGAAAAAAAAACAAACAAAAGCGAGTGATAAGCAAGCTTTGTTCAGATCTTTGCGTAAAGCCGGTTTTCTCTGCCAGCAGATGAGCACCTGGGTTGTGTGCGGTCAACGGAATAGCTTAGCAGACGACGCTCTCACTGGAAAGAGCTTTGTGAGCATGTGCCTAATCTCTCCCGTATCGCCGCGCCCCTCCGCAGCACGGTGCTGGCCGGCCCAGCTGTCGACGCTTGCTTGATATTATTAAAAACTTGGGCCACTGTACGTGGGCCGGCCTGTGTGCCTCTAGATTTAGGCCTTGAGGCTACTTCATAGCCTAGCTTGCTGAACTCTTGGCAATGCACGCTCGATCCTTGATATTGTAACTATTTTCCCCGAGGGACGGCAAGGGTGACCACGTACGGCACGGTATGGAAGCCTAGGTTGCCGCGGCCTACAGACAGCATTCGTCTAAACTTCCAGCCAGCTAAATGAATCACATAATGCAGTCCAATCCATATAGCGAAAGAAAATATTTTTGTCGACGAAACATGTGTCGGTGAAACTTATTTCAGTGGAAACGTGTACCTTCAAGCTGGGAATAAATAGGAATAACCGCCTGCCATGGTGGTTATTTATACTGACACTAGGACATCACACAGATAGGCGATCAGCTGGACTGGTGGGCGGCAGGACCAGTGCTGCCCACTGTAGATAGAAACTTGCCACCAGCACTGCAGAGTGATGTCGCGTGCAAACAATGTATATGAGGTGCATGGCAGATTGATTTAGGATTTTTTTTTCTCCAGATAACACACATACTTAGGGGTCGGTAGGCATTTTGACCTTTTCAACATAGCCTCCATAGAGACAAATGCGCTTATTTTAGCGATGTGGCAGCCTTGCGATTCCATGCCGGAAGCACCCCTTCGGAATGTTTCGCACTCATGCCTAGACAGCTGTTTCCATTTTGTCAATATTCATGAAATGGAGTTCTTCCTGGTTTTTTTTTTCATGGCACCAGATAAAGGATAGTTAGTGGGGGCTAAGTTGGGCAAGTGCCGTGGGTGTAGCAGACATGAAAATACCAACGTGGTGATGGCCTCTATTGTTTCCTGGGTTATGTGGGGTTGGGCATTGTCATGCTCAACATCGCCCATTTTTCTTGACTGCTTTTGAATGGCGCGACACAGTCTCCTGAGAGTAGCCACATATGCGGCGATGTTGATGGTGGTTGCCGGTTCTAGCCAGTCAATAAGGATAATGCCCTCCGTATTCAGAAAGCAATGTGAAGGTGTCATTCTGCAGTCATTGATCACCTGGAATTAGCTTTCCAGGTGGGGGTGCGGCACACTTCCAAACTGAGCTACGGCGATTCATGCAAGGCTTGCCACACCGGTGGCTCAAGTGCATTTGGCTCCAAGAATCACATTTCAAGAAGATGAATATGTCTATCTACAACGAAGTGGCCGGTACATGCGGTAGAAGATTAATATAAATATGGTACACCCCTCATAGGAAGGAGTAAGGGTTGTTTCAGGAGTAACCCATAATATGTGTTTATCCTTCTTAGCGGTGCGCAGAGATCTCGAAGAGCTGTTGGAGTCAATGTTGCCCGACTCGAGTGATGAGGATGCTGCAACATCGAAAGGAACGTCGAAAGGGACATCGAAGGGGACGTCAAAAACTGTCAAGGTAAACATCTATCTTTATTTATTTTTTTGTATCTGATACATGAAAGGTTTATAGCACTTCTCTGGTCCCTGACTTTCTTTCTGCGTTCTGTTCAAAATGCTGCTGGCCTGTTCTTTACGTCATTTTTTTTTTAACTTTCTTTTTTTCAATATTAGGTGAAACAGCCTCTATGTTTACCGCAGTGAGTGGTAAAGCGTGGGCGAGCTGGTGAACGATCATATCATGATTAAAGCAATCCCGAGTCAAGGGAAACAGGATTATAAAAAGGAAACAGATTGACGTCGTGAGACGTTTTGTCTGCCCTCGTCTGTCCTCGCCTGAACCCATTGTGGCCTATATCTAGAAAACAATCAACAAAGTATGCTTATGTATAGTTGCATCTGAATGATGTTGCAAATCCAGTCTGACAGCATTAGTGTCAAGCTGGCTCATCCGTCAAAATAGCTTGTGGTGGTGGTGCATCAAGCAATTATTTTGTTTGATGATCACTCCATTTTCTTTGCTGTGTTTGGAACAGTTTGGGTACTGATGTCAGAGTGCCCGTCATTGCTGTAAGCCAGTGGGATAAAACAGTGTGCAGCTGGAGCTTATACTTTCACTTATACTTACACAGCTTATAAGCATTTTAATGATTCACTCTCCTTGATTCTATTGTTGCAAGGAGCACTTTGCCTTGTACTGTGTTTCAAATACTCAGTTGGGTCCGAGCCACACGGATCATGTCATGTAACAACACTGATAGATGGACGCTGAACATGGGCAGGTTTTTAAATGCTATGCGCAGAGCCATTACTCCAGAGTTGGATCGAGTAAGCTTTCGGACACAACCGTAAACTGCCTGTTTAAAATAAATACACCATGTTAAAGGTGCACTAAGGAGGTTTCTAAGACCATCTGTTCTTGGTGATAACTCATTCTACAATCTCTTAAGCACCTTAATAGTCCAAAGATATTTGGACTTTTGCAACGCTTATTTCCCTTCTAAATATTTGATTTGAGATTGGGCGCGCCTCTTTCTGAGTGGAACTTTCTGCAGGAGTAGGGCAGAGCGTAATCCTACCGAGGTGATGGCGGGTGACGAGAGGCACTCGTCAGCCAATCGCTAGCCGCCTTTCCGAGAGCAGACGATGCATCTGCTCTCGGGAAGGCACCTCTTGTCACCCCGCCGTCGCCTTGGCTAAATTATGTGCCGCTGGCGTTGCCCTTCGTACGCGAAAATGTCCGCTCAGGAAGGGGCGTACCCGATCTTAGATGACATTTTTAGTAGTGAAATAAGCATTGCATGAGCATAATTTTATTTTTAGGATGCTTAGAGCCCGTATATTGACAGGCTGTTTAGCGATTTGGAAAACCGAGAATTGTCAGGGAAATCTTAATTACTGGGAAAAGTCAGGGATATTGTCATTTTCCCTGTCAGGGAAAATGAGCCGGAAATGCCATCGAGTGCCCTGAGCAAAGACTTGAGGACTTAGGAGCAGAAAAATAGGCAATAAATTCTGCTTAAAGCGGAGCACGGGCTCTGCTCACCCGATGTAGTGTGTGCTACCCGATGCAAAGAGAACAGCCGACAAATCCAGTACAAGCCTTAAACTGGATTGGATTGGATTGAGGACGCGACACTAGGCTAAATCCAGTTAGAGCTACTAGTATATTTAGTAACGAATGGAAAAGCCGCAGACTCCAATCCAAGCCTTAAGCCGAAAGTAGCCGAAAGTGTGCATCTGGCTGCCATATTGCCATTCGGTTATTGACATGCTTTGTTGAGTCGTGTTTTCAACAGAATGTTAAGTTGGGCTAGTTGGTTGTTCATGACTGGAGGGAAGCGCCGAAAGACGGGGGCGCCACGTGTCGTTGTTACCTACTTCTTTTGTCCCCGTCTTTCGGCGCTTCCTTCCAGTCGTGTTTTCATCGTGTTTTCGGAAGTGGCCTCTTCACTAACGATGTCGGGGGCAAGAAAGTGCTCGTTTAATCCAGACTGGACGAGCCTGAATATTTCGGAATATGCAAGTTGGATTAAGCGCGTGCAAAATGATCCTCATACTGCTCAATGCCTTGTGTTGTAATGGTCTTATATATTTAACCGCCCCTACAGTGGTCAGAATTTCACCTGAAATTGTCAGGGAAAACCTGGAAAAGTCAAGGAATTTCGAAATAATAATTTGCTAGACACCCTAATTGAGTTATGACCAAGAACAGACAATCTCAGACACCCCTTTTGTGCCCTTTTAAGCAGGCCTATCCATATTTCTAATTTGAGTACAGCTAAATAATTTCTATATAATCTCTACCTAGCTAAGTTTAGGGGAGCCTACATTGTTTCATTGAACTGAGAATTTTGTTAAATCAGTCAAGATCAGGTTTTCATGCAGTATCATGCTCCTATGCAGTAAGAATCTGTGAAGGGGACTTGTGCCGGTAGTGCATAGGAAAAGAGGAAGAAAAAGTAATGTTTTCCAGGGTAATACAACCCTGTTGTGTAGGGGTCACAGGTGAGCCTTATCAATGCCATCTGTCATATGCAGCTTAAAACAATTTCTGCTCTAGTGCCATCTAGCATAATTGATTCAAGGCCCAGAATGATGATCAGTCCTGTGCAGTTCCGCAAAAACCAAAACCAGGATGTGTGAACAATAAACTGAGATATTTCACACATAGTAGTCTTCGCTAGCTGATCTTTCAACTACTTTTTTCTGGAATGTTTCATTGAACGTGTCTGGCAACTAAAGTTTTTGTTATTCTGAGTTCCTAAAATAATTGAAGTGAACCCTGTAAGTATCCGTGGGAAATCAATTTGTTTGTTAAATTGTTTTTAACAAAAATAAAGCTTTTATGGTATTACTTTTTTGCATTTCAGAAGCCAGGAAAAGCCAAGTCAGCGGCATTTGAGGACCGTATCATGGAGCGGATAAGGTTGGAGATCCTTCAACAGGTAATTCACCATTTTTGCTGGTATGTCATCCAGTTTTCAGCTGACCGTGCAGGCCTGAGGCTACAAAAGTCTTGCTTGCTAAGGTTCTGACAGGTCAAAAAGTGGTATTGTTGAAGGCATCTGTATAAATCTGAGACAGTGTACTATCGCAGACAAAAATCCCAAGGACGCGAGAGCGGTGACTGAAAAGCATGACTGCAGCTATCTGCCGGTTGGTTGCCTGGTTTAGACCACAGAAGAGCACATGGGCGCTTTTCTGACGCGGTGTTTACCTCAGGATGTAGCACGAGGTGCCGTGACTGTCGAAGTGTTAGCGTCCATGGAGATGTCTACAACCGTTGCATGTTTTCTGTTCCGAGCCCCCTTAAGCAGTTTGCTGCGCTGTGCAGGTGGTTGTGCAAGCCATTTTGATGACGTAACCCCTGATTGGAAGCCCATTGAGCATTTCATTCACTCACGCGCTTTTGATAAGCACAATACAAGTTGTGGCCAATAGGCTGAGGCATGCAATGTTTGTTGACATTTCCACAGAGCCAAGGGGCTCATAAATGCTAAGGGCTTTCAGGTTGATGGAGGCAAAAAGTATCTGCCTATGAATGTAAATTCCTGTCAATACCGTTTTGCCACTGCTACAGATGTAGAAACACTTGTGCTCGTGTCCCTTGGGAAGTGTCATTGAACTTCGGCTGCAAGCAGGCGTAGCTTGCAGATGCAACATGCCAAGTCAAACTAATGTCGGGTAAAGGCAAAATGCGCCCGCACTTACCTAGACTAAGTTTTGTCGAGCGGTGTCAAGGTCCTTTCAGCTGATCATCGAGAGCCGTTTGCGTTGTGTCCTCGAGTACAGTTATCGCGTCTTGTCGCATCCCTGGGCTCGCACACTCTGGCTCTTGAATCGCTGGGAGTCCCCGATGTTGCTAGTCTTTCTGCCGCCTCCGCACCACTTGTTAGTGTGGGAGCCAAGTATAGCATATAATACCATATTTGCTAGAAACTGCACAGCCGCATAAACTACCAGCAGTCACTGCCTAATGCAGCCGGTACGAGAGCAGCGAAGCAGCTGTCACAGACACAAAGATGTTGGCATACCCAGGGCGCACCACTCGCGAGCTACAGGTGAATAGACCCTAATGTGCGGTCAACGGTACCGCGTTCAACTTCATGTCAATGATGGGTGTTCAAGACATTCCCTAGTATGCTTATTAGAGTTTTCAAGGTCGGTAAGCTTCTCCACTGCATCATTGCCCCAATGCTGAAAAGCATTTCCGGTATCAATTGGGAACCCTCAATATAACACTATCCTTTTTGTTTTGCAGGGATGCCAGGCCTCTTTGAGGACATGAAATCAAGAATGTTAGCTGGTCCTGCAGTGGTGAATGTTGGGGCAGCTGAGGCTGGTGGTGCTTCTGTAAGTCTAGATTATCATATTTATCCTAACGCAATTGATAGTTTTAGAAAAATCAGCACATGTTTGGGGGCACATTACACGGGGTAGTATAGCAGATATTTCGTACTGGTGAAATGGGATAGGTGATAGATTGATAACTGAAACAATGTATTGGAAGAAGGTATCTTTATGATAAAAATATATGTTCACTCTGCACGATTTGGCACTTTCGAATTATTGCGTCATCTCATTTTTCTTTCTTGACTTTACAATGAATTGGGATGACAACCCAAAGCAGGTGGTCTCAGATGCTTTCCAGCCTGTTGAGAACTTACCCTTTTTTAATATTTTCTTAGTCTGTCTTGAGAATCATATCGTTCAGTCAAAATTCAGTAGTGAAGCATAGTTAGTAGCTGCTTTTTTTTATTTCTGTAGTGTCAAAGCATGGTTTGGATCTGCCATAAACTCTGTGTATAGCCCATGCAGTTCGTCCTTGGAGTGCTTGTTTGAGAAGCATAGCACCTGTGTCGAGCCGTTAATGACAGCAATGCCAGAATATGACCTTGGCAAATGCAGCACGCCTGGCCCGATTGTCAGTTCTGGGTAGCCCGTTTGTTTTGGGAAGCTTGTTTGGGAAGTCTTGGGTGCTGATCTTAACGCATGCGTGTACCCCATGCAGCGTAGCTGTCAGACACTAGGTGTCCACTGCTCGAAGCATCTATACGGCATGCAACTGTACCAAAACGTGTCTTCTGCGCATACCAACGTTAAAGGGACACTGACACCCCCCAAATGTTTTTTTTCCCTTTTTCATCAGGCGATTCATTATGGTGTCGGAAGACTACCCAATTAATATTTTGCTACAGAGTCACGTATTTTTTAATAAAGCCAAAAAACGCAACTGCGTGAAACCGAAACCGAAACGGAGAAGTGGAGAGGATAGCGGGAGTGGCGGAAGTCACGTGGCTACACCCGACCGTGCGTTTTTTTTTTTTCCTCCTCTTTCCGCACGTAGCAGACGAAATGCGTCCGTTCGCCGTGGTATTCCTTTGCAGTTATGTTTGTTCCGCTCGCTGTTTTGTACTTCAAGATGAGTTGTTTTGTACATTTAAGTGTTGGCAATTAGTAGTGAGTGCCCGAGTGCCGTGGTGAATTCCCGTGATCAGCTCCGAAAAGAATACTCCCAACTCCAAGGTGCTGCGTGAAGAGTTGCCTCACATGTCCTGCATCTGAAAGTGGCCAGAGTGCACAAGTTTCCGAAAGATCAACGCGTCGGAATCAATGGCTGGCTGCAATTCCTGTAGAACCATAACGCGAAGCTCGGAAAGCGGACGCTACCCGATTCATATGCTCCTAGCATTTTGTGGAAAGTGATATACACTGAGTTCGCAGGTGTGAGAAATGGAATCCATACCATTTAGTTCAGCGACGTATCGTCCACAACAATTTTTTTTTCCTGTGATAATTGTAAAACAAGAAATGTAAACATCGCAGAATGCTTGACAAAAAATAAAATAAAAAATGAAAGGTACACCCACACCAGGAATCGAACCCGTGCCCTCTGCGTGTGAACACTCTCATGCGTAATTATGCAGCTGGTAGACTGTATGTCGGAAGTTTGCTGCCGATTTCCCTTCAATACATACACTCCCGGCTTGAAGTCGGGCAGCACCACGCATAGAGCACATTCGCACGTCGTAAAGTAACCGTACGCGTGCGTATTCAACTCGAAGTACGCACTTCGTGCTTGACGTTTGAGCGAGCGATGTCTTCAGCCAGGAGAAGGGACGACGGCTCGGCGACGTCTTCGTGCAATCGGCTTGCTGGTCGGGCATGTCGTACGGGATGAGTATCAGTTCTTTTGATTGGTCCGAAATTTCTCTTTCGAAGAAAGACAGAATTCGCCAGTACCGTGAACGACAGTTCTGAAGTAGAGGTCCAACGCCCGTCGTCCGCTGCCATCCGCTAGTGCTAGTCCCACGATACGCGAAACGACGCCATGTTGAGTGAACGCACAGAAAGCTTCCGGTTGTTTGTGCTACTTTTTTTTTCGATCAACGTATTTGCAGCTTTTTTGAAGCCACAAAAAATGGGTTTCGTATTTTTTTCTATTTTTAATATTGACTGTGTGCCTTCAATGACCCACGACTTCGATTAAATTTGGTGGTCGCATCGATACCTTAGAAAACGGCCCGTGACCACGGAAAAGAGAGTGAGCGAGACTCGAACCGGCCAGTTCTTGATCGGCGGTTTTTGGGCGGAAAGAAACCGAATTTCGAGCCGCAAATTTTGTTCTGGGTAGTTGGGCTTTCATATGTCACGTACAACTAAAAACCTCGGCGAGCATAAATACCCTGTCAATGTCCCTTTAAGAGGATCCATCGTAACGAAGTGAATACAAAAGAGGGAACACCAATCAACGGGCAACATAAAGGACGCACACAGAATGCGCGATGACGAGGCAGAAAGCACGTGCCGTGATTGGTGGAAACAAGGGGTAAATAACAGTACGTCAGCTCGTCTGGGTTAAACAAAAGCATGAGGTGCACGAAGAGCTGACTAACTTGCTCGCCGTATAGTTTGGATGGCACGCTGGCTGTAGTAGTGCGTAAATAGACACCATTGTCGGCTCTTTTGCTGCATTTTTTTCTGTTGAAACAGTGCAAAACGTTCCCTGCTCCCCTTTAGCCTAAATGTGTCAAAAGGCAAACCCAGTGTGTTGAGACCGTTGGTTTTTATTTTGACTCATTTGGACTTCCGACTGAAAATCGCATGCCAAAGGAAAAAGTCCCTTTCACTGCAAGTGCAGTCAGGCTATGAGACAACTCTGTACACAGGCTAAAGGTGCGAGGTCACAAGGAACTCTGCACATATGATTAGTTGGAGGTAACTGAAGCAGAGAAGGGTGACAAGCACCCTGACGTCGCACCTTTGGAACTACTTGATTGGTCCCTTAAGCTGGTAGTGTCGGCTGCACTCTTAAAGGGGCAATGCAACGATTTTCGGATTTTGGCTAATTGACTGCGGAAATTAATCTGTGTCACCTGTGGATTAGAGAACAGAAAACCATATTTTCTTGCGAGCGCTAGTTTTTATTTAAAAAATAAAACAAATCGAAGGTCAAAGTGCCTCTCAACTCTCCACGTCGCCTTTTGAGTGACATACTCTGGGGGATCACGTGGTTTCCCCTTGGGTCTTCTCTTCAGATACTTGAGCCGCTTCTTTCGCAATTGCCGGCTTTTAAAGGATTAGCATCGTCGAAGGTCGCAGTGAGCGATCGACGCAAAGGACAATTCGCCACGGGGCTGACGGCGAGTGTAGCAGCGGAGGGGGACAGGTTTTCTTGACTTCTGCGAATCCCCCCAGAGACGCTGTCATTTGAGTTCCCGTAACCGCCACATGCGGCTGCAGATCGGCAAATAATTTTTTTTTTTCTTCGTGATTACGCAACGGAATGGCGGCTTTTCGGGGCAAGGTGACACGTTTTTGGTCACTTGTGCTTTGATAAACAATATAAAAAATGCAACTGCCACTTTTTCCAACATTAAAATTGTTGCACTACCCCTTTAATGACGTGTGACCCTCTCCCATGCTGCCGGTCTTTTTGCTTAGGAAGGGTGGCAAACCTTAGTACAGCCCGAGTGAGCTATTAAATAATGGCTTACATATTTTGATTTATTAATCTCTAGCTGTACTAGGTAGATGTATACATCAAGTAATAAAGTCCTGGGCCCGTTTGCTCGAAGCGCTAATCGCGGCTAAAGTTAGCCGCAGTACCTAGGAGAGGGATTTTGAAATCACGTGACTGGCTCGGTGGGGATGCGGGGAAACATAGCGGTGCCCCGGTCAGTGAGCGCCGCTCGCTTTGGAACTAGTATGTCGTTGTAGCTGCAATATCGGGCGCGTTAGTCAGCAATGAATGGTGCAGGAGGCTTTCGCTTTGTCTTACCTCACTTAAATTGCAAAGCATGAGCAATCATTTCGCCACATTTTTTAGATAGTTTTTCGATTCGGGCCATTCCTAAGCCTAAATGAACGCGATAGTTGTCGGCAAGGCAACGTCTTTGGAAGCGGATTGCCTTGACTCAATCGGCCGGGTATTGATAGCACACAAAAGCAGACAGCGTCCCAATAGACCTTTTTTGTAAATTACCCAAGCATCGAAAAGAACGCTGGAAGTGTAATTCTACGGTCCGCGTGCGCTGGACTTCCTCTTATAAAAGATTCAAAGTAAATAATCATAAGGCTTTGACGAACGCGCGTGCAAGGCACAATTTGTTTTAGACTTTTTGCTTTAGAACAATTACTACTGCAGACGCCAGCACGTGCAACGCGTGTAAGTACACTTGTAGCATACACCCCCGTGCTTAAGAAATTTAGAAAAAGGTCTATTGAGTCGCTGTCTGCTTTTGTGTGCTATGAATACCCGGCCGATTGAGTCAAGGCAATCCACTTTCCAAACACGATGCCATGCCGACAATTATCGCGTTAATTTGGGCTTAAGACTGGCCAGAATCGAAAGACTATCTAAAAAATGCGGCGAGGTGATTGCTCATGCTTTGCGATTTAAGTGAGGTAAGGCAAAGCGAAAGCCTCCTGCACCATTCGTTGCTGAATAACGCGCCCGATATTGCAGCTACAATGACGTATTAGTTTTAAAGCAAGAGGCGCTCACTGACCGGGGCACCGACATGTTTCCCCGCATCCCTACTGAGCCAGTCATGTGATTTCAAAATCCCTCTCCTAGGTACTGCGGCTAACTTTAGCCGCGGTTAGTGCTTCGAGCAAACGAGCCCTGGTGACGGCTTGCTTTTTGACGTGCGGATTACATGGCATAGCTTTTAGTGCTGTTCTGATAACCATATGGATTTGACATTCACATGATATATTTATGGGAAACCTAGCTTATAATTACATTTTCAGGCTTGTTGCTGACTTGCAATATAAGATAAAGACCATTTTTATTGAGAATTTTGAAGTGCATTCGTACGACTTGTTTTTGTTTGTCTCCTTTCTACTGCAGCTAAAGTTCGGCACCACCGTGTTGCCAGCCATCCGGATGGTGCGACTTAATAGCACGGCTCCTTCAGTCTATACGCAAGAGCTTGCTGAGATGGTGTTTGGCAACGAAACCTTGGGACGTGTTGCCTGAGGGGGTTCACGGCGGGCAAAGAAGCCCTGGACAAAAGTACCGTGGACGACATCATCGGTAAGGGTGCTTGTGCCCAGCAAGTGGCTTGTAGCTTTGTTATTATTGTTATGCTTGATGAAACTTTCTACAACAACTGGACCAGGGATTTCTCCAGACCCCCCCTAGGGGGGGTTTAGACCCCCCCTCGTTTCTCCGAAGGCACTCTCTTAATTTCTACAACACTCGACTGTGAGGTGTACCCCCAAACGTAAAGAGGGTGTCTACTCGCGGGTGGGTTGTTTCAACATGTGTTTTTATTTACAGTTGTGCCACATTCATTATTAAATGTTGGCTTCACCATCCACTGACCCTCTATATAAATTGTGGAAAATATAAATAATATGTAAGCAGGAATGCACTTTGGTCATATATTCGCCTATCCTTTTTATGTTTTTCATTGTAGAGGCAAGAGGAAAACTTAACATATTTTTCAAGTGATTGATTACATTGATTTTTGGAATAAGGCGTTCAATCTTTCACTTGCTCTTCTTGTTTTCTTTGTTTTCAGTCCTACGTGCTGACGAAGTTTTCGACCTGACAGATCCGGACGTCAGGGGTTACCTGAGACGGAAGTGTAATAATGCTGCAACAGCACTGAAGAAGAATGGAGGTGGCTGAACAAACATTCATTCTTCAGTGCTGTTGCAGTGTTACTGCAACAGTACACTGAATAAAATCAAGATTGCAATTGAATCTGTGTGATGTTGTGATTGTAGCGCTTGGAGGGGTCTCTTGTTTGCATTAAGAAGTGAAAGCTTTAGTGAATTGGGTAATGACTAAAAATTTTGAAGCTGGTAAGTGAAAAGCAAATAGTGCTTGTCAACTACCAGCTTCAAAGAACATCAATGAAATTCATTTTGTACTATTAAAGTGCATTCTTAATGCTCTCTAGTAACACATTCGAAATATATTTTACACCTGTGCTCGATATACACTTAAAATATATTTAGAATGCGTCCTAAATATTATTGGTAACACATTTCGAATATAATCACAATTTATTTCGTGTGTTACTGCTATCGCATCTAAAACATAATAAAATAGTTTTTAGTTATTACTGCTATTACATTTAAAACACAATTTAATTAGATTAATATTATTATTGCTATTACATTTGAAACACAATTAAAATATTTTTTGAATTGAACTGTGTATACAATATAAAATGGATTAAAACATACTTTATATGCGCCTGGAAGCATAGTTTAAAATGAAATAAATATGCATTTAAAAACTAATGCGAACACAAATAAAATATATGTAACATTCATTTTAAATATATTTCTAGCGCATTTGCAATTTCTACTCAAAATATAATTTTGTACACATTAAAAATAAATTCTGAATGCGGACAAAAAAATTAGAATAAATACAAACTTAATACATGTATTAATGCATTCAAAATTCATTTCAAACATAGCCTTTTTTTTTGCTAAAGGACGTCATCGGGATTTCACACCTTTTCTCTTTGAACCTACAGCGGTTCCGTCTATGGAAGATGAGACGCCAACGCTTGGTACGGCCACAATGGACTATTTTTGGAAATTGCTCGTTCAGGTGCTTCTGGTATGCACATACGCGAGTACGTTTTCAAGTGAGCGCGAACATTCTTTCTGCCAAGGAAGCTAGATCCTGCTGGCTTTATTGAGCTGCAGTGGCCCACATAGGGAATCCCCAGAAGCCCTTGTGTGCCTATTGGGGATTAACTTTGGCTCCCAAGCTTGTTCAAAAACGTTTCTTTTATCTCGTCCTGAATCCGCAAATTGTTTCATTCACAGAATCCCGAACCCAGTTTCCCACCAGGTGGAGCCAGGGATTGAAAGTGGATTCGCGGACGCTGTCTTGTGTTACTTCTGTTTCCCTCTTGACCTTTCCGACATTTTTTGACAGCTTGAAGGTACAAGCGCTCCTCCTCGGCCTTGGCTGGGGAGACAAAATACTCGCTCACTCTTGTTGATCAGCGAAGGAGGCTGCTGTCCTCTATACTTCGTTTCACGATCACTTTGTGTCACGTTCGCCCGAGATCGCTGACACGGGGTCGAGGTGCCCGCCGAGAGAAGAGACGCAGCCTGGTGACGATGGACGATGAGTGGCCGCGAGCAGCTATGCTCGTCGGCGCCTATTTGGTGCAGAGGAGCCCCTGGTGGGCATACGAAGGTTTGTCTGGTGGGAGGGGCGGGGGGCGCCACATGATTGTAACATTTCTCCCCCCTTCTACAGTTTGTTTCTCAATAAAAAAAGAAAAAAAAAATAACTCAAATGTTTAATGCAACCGGGCCGAGGCTCTGCCGAATCCCCAGCCGGGTCGATGGCGTCTGTTACCCAGGCGAGTAACGGTCCGGCTGTCTCCGCTGTTGAATACTCCGCCTGGGCGCAGGTGTGGACGTCCCGGGTGTGACAACGCCGGGCGCTGCCTGAGCCACCCTCGTCCGTCCGCTGACACTGCAGCGGCCGGCCTTGTTACTGGCGCCGTACTTGGCAGCAGCCCAACATTCGCCACAGAACTGGCGACGCTCGCCGCCTACGAAGTGGACGATGCTCTGCTGGGCAGGACTGGTGTTGCCATTGGCCTCCCTGCGGGCTCGTCTTCTGAAGTGGCGGCCGAGGCTGCAAGCCGGGTCTCGCGGCGAGGCCTAACATGGTCGTTGTGACATGATTGTCACACTTTGCGGCCCCCGCAACCCAATAAGCAACAGCGCCGTCCGCGACAGATTGTAGTCCGAGGTATTTTAGTTTTCAGGGCAATTAAACTCGCTCGATTCTCTCTCTACCGAGAGGACACGTTTTTAAGCGTGCCCGTTCAAAACCGTGTCCGCTCGAAACATCGCCCATGGCATTAGCCCACGCCACAGCCTCGCGGGTAAATTATGAGTATGGTTGTCTCGTGAACTGCTCTTGCTGCTCAAGCAGACAGCTATGCTGGGGCGGTCGACGTTCATCCGAAGTTAGTTAATTTTCTAGTAGACGACTCTTGCCCAACAGCTGACTGTATGTCGTTTGGCGCAGTGACAGACGCTCCCGAGTCATGTTTCACGTACCTCCGTCTGATGCTCTTATTGGGTCGCGGGAGGCATAGCCTCCACAGTTGACGAAGTTATTGTGAAACTTGAGTATACCTGATGTTTATTGTGTGTGTGCATGTTTGTCATTCACTCGCGTGGTCATCACCAAGTGTTGGCTGCCGGATCAAGTTCTAGTTCGGCTGTTAGGGATATCCGATGCCGGACTAAGTGTCAAGTCCACCGAATCGCGTCCAGGTATATTACGAACTCATTGCGTAATGCGTCATGAGCCGAGCCTGCCGCCAATCTAAAGCACGCCAGTTGCCATGTCTGCAATACCTTAGTCCCCCTTGTTCCAAAAATGTTTCGGTACCCATTACGTAGAATATTCCGATTTTTTCAAAGTAAATTTTGATTGCAACAGCTTAGTCGCCTCTTGACAAGCTTCGATAAAGATAGACATTTACAGAGTGGTTTCATAGTGTTTAATATTCGCTCCTGAAAAACCGATTCGCATATTCATGTGCCATTGACCTTGAGGAGCAGCTGCTTTTGAAAGTTCTCGTCCGACACCTTCCCTCGCTTTTTGGCGAAAGCGTTTGTGGCGACGCTGAAGAGCCGCTCTACAGAAGCACTAGACGGGACCGCCGTGTTCATTTTATTGAAAAGCTTGTGCACTCGCGGGAAACTCTCCTTGATCTTGTCGAGGGGGAAGTCACTCGCAACGGACAGGAACCTTGTTAGCTCTTCTTCGTGGGGCAGCGGAGCTTGGGCTGTGGTACCGCTCCCAGAATAGAAGAAATCCTCTTCGTCCCTTCTACGTTGTTCTTGGGAATCGAAGACTTCTCCCGTGGCGTCATCTCCAGGAACGCTGCAGCACATGAGCTCGTTCTTCATATACCCGAGGACCACGCTCCGATTTGTTTCGTCGTTAAGCCATCGAGAAACGTACTCACCTTGATGTGCTTTTTTTAAGTTAGAACTAGACGTCTTTGATGCGCGAAGCAGCTTAATTTTCGGCATGCAGAGTAGGCATTGAAACTGTATATTATTTGATTCCGTCTCCTTTAGTTGATATATTTCATTCAGTCGTTGCCATGGCGACGGAGTTTTGTTATTCATGTCCATCTCACACGGAGAATGAGTCGAAGATGGTAGTCAATCGGCTTTTACAGCATGCGAACAAGGACTGCTGGAACACAACCAGCCAACCAATACCCCTCATCTTTACGCCGGTTTTAGTAACAGTCCGGTTCATACTATTACCAGAGACTGATTTACTTCACTATGTGGAACAGGACACTGGTTACCAGCACACTGGTTATAATCACTTGCTGGCTCTAACCAGCAGTAGTTCTTAGTTTTTCAGCGAAAAAAGAAAAAAAGGTTTCATGTTTGTAAGTTCTCTTTCCAGGTTTAAAACTTTTTAATGGTTTTGTTATGACCTTAGGGAAGTAAAGACTAATCAAGCGAAAGATTCTTCTGTGTACAAAAGTGGGTCAGGAACTTTCAGGCAGCGAGGGGGAGAACGAGGGTAAAAAATTCCACAAAAGGTGTTTCTTTTTTTGTAACTAGAGAAACGAGCAAATCGCTTCGCCACTAGTTGTCCACTGTTGTAAACGGATGTGCCTCCCCCCTCCGCTGTCCACCTCAGCTGCACAAAGCAGAGGGAGACGAGGAGGGAGGGGTGGGGAGGGGGCTGTAACGCAGTCGTTCGTTCAAGAAGCTTGTGGGTAATGAAACTATAGAAAAAAAGGAGCACGAACGGAATTAGCTGGTAGCCGAAGGTTTTTTTCGCCTTCGAGAAGCGAGATAGTGTCGCCTTTTAACGGATGTCTCTTTTGTTCAAAAAGGCTTATTTTTTTAAGTTTACTGTGACGGATGCTGCTTCCGTGCCACGATAAGCTTTTGCAGGATTTTAAGATGAATGGGTGTATAGATCGACTGGTAAATGGAAACCACCGTTTTAGGAAATCGAAAGTTCAGAAGTCTTAGCAGCAAGATACGGCATTGCCTGGGCATTGCGTGCTCGAGCGCAAGTAGTTGCCCCTCGAGCAGAGAAGGTAGATCCTCCATTGAGCTTAGTTATCTAAATTTAGTTCTCCTAACGTCTCCAGTTTTTTCACAGGATTGCTATACTAAACGTTAGATCAGGCGTCGTGACCTTTTCCCAAATACCTAATGTATTTCACCACATTTGAGTCAAAAGTAACGAGTAACGTAATTTGATAGCCGATACCGTGAAAAGGTAACGAAAAGACTTTCTCGTTAGTCATTCAAAATACTAACGAGTACGTTACTGCGTCAGCGAAAAATGTAACGCGTTCCAAGTAACGTCGTACTAGTAACGCGTACCTCCAACCTGCTAATTTTAACATCTCTGTTTTCGAGCACCTGCTTTGGAGTTATATTCCTTGCTGGCCTTAGCCGGATTGCATGTCAGGGGCTCTGTTCCAAATACCAGTATTGAACGGGGCTGCCTGCCCATTTTTTTGTGCAGCGAGGCACGTGCGCCCTGCTAGGCAGGGCAACCCGTGACAAATGGGGTGGCCCGGGTATAACGGAAAGGACCATTTAGCTGTTGCAAACCCGAACCAACCTGGTTTGTCCCGTCTCCATGTATCGCCCCGCACGAGGTCCTGTTTGTATAGGGCAACCACCCGTTCACATATAGGAAGACCTACTTGTAAATAGTTCCCGCTGGTCCCGCATGCCCATAACACCGAATGGCCCAAACTGGTTAACCCATAAAAAATTTATGAGGTGTTCTTTCTTTTCATAGCGGGAACGACTAACGTACTTTGTTATTTTTAAGGCCAAGTAATGAGTAACGGTATTCCGTCCATTTTGAGAAGTAACGTGAACAACCCCCTTTCAACGGCCTTGTTTTAGTTTCAATCTGAGTATGCATCTATTGCGACAAAGGGAGATGTGCAACTAAAAAAACAACTGAAGAGGATAACAGTGTATCAACGTTTGCCGCTGAACACGTTACTCGAACTCCACAGCTGGGTATGCCCTTCACCCAGCGTTGTTTGAACCCTGCGAACACAGTAAGGTTCGTTGGTTGAACCTTCTACTTGTTTTCCCGTTCTTTTTAATCCAAACAAACCATGATCAATTTAACCCGAGTGTCATCCAATTTAATTCAAGCGCCATCCAATTTAATCCCAGTGCTACCCAATTTGTCCCGGCGTCAGTGAATTTCATCCACAGTATATACATGTTCGTATTTTGTCTTTAGTGGTCGCGTTTCGATTATACTTTTGACAACTAGAGTAATTGTTTATAAAACTAGATTTCGTTTGAGACAACTGATGTTTTGATAACTATTTCGATTACTTGGAGTTACTGGTCGTAGGATTGACGTAGCTTAATTGGCATGTTGATTACTCTTTTGGTAACTTCGAGTTTTTGTGGCTTACTCGACTTTAAGTTAGCTGAATGGACGTTTTGTTTACTCTTTCTTATTCGTTCAACCTATTATTAACACACTTCAGTTAATAAAAGTGCCATTGCGGTTTGTGATTACTCTTTTGATTACTTCGAGCTACGAATTACACTTCTGACTTTATTTAAAACTTAATGAAGGTACGACTTGCAATTCTAACTATTTTGACCGATTAATAACCTGAATTACAAAATAAAAGTTCCACAAACATGTTGGAGTACTCTCTCGATTACTTCGAGGAATTATTTACAAAAATATTCTGCACACATTCTGCGGAATGACGCAGGACGGGAAGGCCGTGTCTGCCTGCGCTCCGCAAAAAGAAGTATGTGGCTCGTGCGAGGCTCGCTTCTACGCGAAGCAGCAGTTAGTTGTCTGCTCGGCAGGTTGCAATCGCCGTTTCCACTGTTTGTGCTTGAACGTCTCCCATAAAGAGTACAACTTGTACATGAAGAGTGGCAGGAGCGCTTTCAAGTGCTCGGGCTGCACCCGAAGGAGTAGTGCGTCACCGAGGAATGACGCCGCTGCTGGTACCGAAGGGGTGGTTCCCGCTCTTGTGGCGGGAACCACCCCACGCTCGATGACGGCTCCGTTCTGCCGGCTCTGCTACGCCTCATTGAAAGCCTGTTAAGCAAACAGGACATCGTTACGGCCCGGAGCTTAAGTACCTTAGGGCGGACTAACCACAGCAATTTGCCTCCGAAGTGCTTTCCAGTCTCCGTCCAAGTGTCCGGTCGAACGAATCGACGCTTCCGCCTTCTTCATCAACTCCTGTACGCGTCCGTCCGCCAGCGCTTGCCCGCCTGCTTGCGCCCACGTCAGTGTCTAGACCTCGAACTGCAAATTCGCTTCCCAACGCCCCAGGCAGCACGAAAATATTGGACAAATAATGGACAAATATCGGTCAAAGTTTTAAGAAATAACGGTCCCATAATGATTTGCAACCCGGCTCCAGATCGGTCCAATAACGTGAACCGATCACGGCGAAAGTTTTGAGACCGATATCGTCAACCGTTTTGCAACCATATCTTCAACCGTTTTCCGGCCAATATCGTCAACCGTTTTTCGGCCATCTTTCAAAATGTTTTGTGGCCGTATCGTGGAACCATTTTGGGATTTAAATGTCAATTGTTGAATATGTAAGAATGCGATGCCTACGACATCAAATGGGAATCGGAGATGTCAGACCATTTTCGAGTTGTACAAGGGGTATGGGAGCGACTGTAAAAAAGTTTCACTCCATTTTATGGGTAAAAGTTGCGGGTTCAATATTCCGGCATGGTTTCCCGTAATCTAGAAACTGAACAGTCTGTAAATACAAGGCATATATTTTTGTAAAATGATGGAACACCTGTATTTCACTTTACGGAGTTATCCGTTTTCCATTTTATTGGTAAAAGTTGCTGGTTTTATATTGCCGGCAAGGTTTCACGTAATCTAGAAACTGGACCGTCTGTAAAAATAAGGCCCATAATTTCGTAAAAGGACGGAATGTCTAGCCCACCGCCGACAGCTATCTGTAGGAATTATGAAAGCTGCCGGCACTAAATAACGAAGCACTATACCTTTCAATCTTATACAAGACCAAAGTTACGAGCCATCCGTACCACCTGCACCTCCGATACATCAGGCGACTCCCCTTTAAGGGCTATACCTCTGCCAGGGGTGTCACCTGACGTATTGGAGGTGCAGGATTGGTGCGGATGGCTCGTAGCTATGGGCTTCGAGATGACAGTAAGGTCTAGTGCTCCGTTATTTAGTGCGAACAGCTTCCATGTTCAAGCAATTTTAAGTCAAATGAAGCTTTTGGGGTACGGATTGGTATGGCGAGTTCATAGCTCCGTCATTCAATATATGAACTTGTATAATTTTTCATCCTTAGACAAAACAACAACAGTTCAACAAGGAAAAGGGCACACACCCTCTACTACTCATTTCCAGGATTTGCTTGTGTGAGATCAGCTGTTCCTTGAGGGGACAGCTGAACAAACGAACCAATTAAGAATTTTTGCCACAATGCCTTTATTGGAAGAAGACATGCCTTGATTTAAGTTGGGAGAACTTTTACATTACAGCTTGCGCTCGCCGTCTAGATGCCCCTCCATGCTTGAGCTCACAGTTCTCCTTCAATTGAAGACCTCTTCGGTATCTTCATGGTGCACGTTAGGGCAGCCTGAAATAAAGAGCAGAAGATTCAAAATCAATACACAGTCAACAACAAACTGTATATGAACATACCTGGTTAACATCAGCAAGCAACGTGTTTACCACCTACCCCAGCTCCTCACCTTTCTACTGCATATGACCATATAAAACAAACCTGCCTAAATTGAGCCAAAGTAAATTTTTTTATTGATTTGAATACTCAACACAAAAAATGCTTGAGAAATAAAACTAGCAAATTAAATTTGCCTACCATTCAGTGATATAAGCACATTGCAAGTGAGCCATATCTACCTTTAGAGTATACAGTGTGCTCGGCTATTCAAACTCGGAGGTTAATGCCTCTGGTTAAGTCAAGCAAATTCAAAACTTGGGTTGTCCCGCTACGTTTTCAAAGTATTCATAAGCCGCTTAATTGAACAACGTTTTCGTGTAATTCCTACTTTTGTTCTCGCGGCCCCGTTGAGCGCACTTCTTTCCGAGCACCAGTGCACTGCGGAGAAGCAGCACCTGTAAAGCTTGCTTTCACAGGTGTTGCTTTCCCGCGGTGCACTGGGGTTCAGTAAGAAGCGCACTCAACGGGGCTAAAGCAGAGCAGAGCCGTATTATAGAGCTTGGTATATGAAAGGAGCAAGCAGAGTCAATTCGTGCATCAGACGCAGATAGAGGGCTCGACAAGCTCTCTTGGCCCACCAGAAGCTGAAAATAATCCGCTAGCCATGGTAGCGAAAAACGGTTTTGATAAGTGCGTAAGAGTTATATGTAGTAACTCTTCATGGTTGAAAATATGGTGCACGCAACGTTTCGATTATGGTTATGCAAAAAGATGTAAGAAACGAATGTGCCGCTTGATTTCTCTTTTGCTCAAATGGAGTCTGACCGCTTCGACGGCAGATTCCCGGCGCTCGGCGCCTGGTGTACGGATTACGTCAATTGTTCAGCTTGTCGCGCATGCTTTTTGTATTTTCTATATCTTCCACCGTGATTTCGCATGACCGTGATCAAAACATCACTGCACCCCAGTCACCGAGAGTTACTCCGACAAGATTATTAATTTTGTTTCTCACAACCACCGCCAGGATATTATACGCGGCTTCTGGTTGGCCACATACGAATTTGTGAAAACGCTCTGGAACACAGCCAGCCCACCTTCAGCCAATGGTGCCTCCTCATTTGCCTTCTATACATCCCAATGAATGGTTAAACTATCTCTATTTGTCTCTGAAGCAGAGGACACATGAGCGGCAAAAACGGGCGCCGCGCGGAAGTTTCCATATCAACTTGCACGGACGCTGTGATGTGGCGGCATGGCTTTATGTCGCAGCATTCACGTAAGCTGCTATAGAAACTGCAGCACAATGCCGGTTTCCATTACTCATGGGTCAGGCTTAACAGACCATATTAGACGACTTTTTTGTTGGTTGAACAAACTTAATTTTGTTTTGAGGTGTCATGTGCTGTCAAAACAGTCCCTGATAAACAACAATTTTGAGGGTTGAATAAACTTGTGTCATAAATTTTACCTTTGTTTCATGAATGGCATACCAGTTTATGATTAATGGGCCTGTGCAGAGGAAATCAGGAAATATCTGTTTTGTATGTGTAGCCATCCATATAGAAAATCATAATTTATCTTGCAACACATTTAGATGAACTTCTGATAATTCGAGCTTTTGATAATTTATACAAAATTCGTGACTTCCTGGAGTTTCAATTGATGAGTCTACTGTATGTCACATTCAAATTAATGGTTTAGCTTCTTGGGCTTAATGATATCTGAACCTTTTCCTTTGGCAGTGCATTAAATGCAAAATAGTACAGCAATGCATTTGCTCTAGTTTGTGCACTGGCACAGGCTTGTGCAACTAAGTCAAACTAGCATTACAGGGAAGCTGAAGCACTTTTTAAGAAATCTGAGTCAGGAGCAGACCTCCATAGCATTTTGGCTTGTTAATTCAGTAATCGCACTAAACTTGGGCAAAAGTCAACGTAAACTGCATTTATCTTGAAAAATATGTGCAGTGATTATAGCAAGGCATGGATTGAGCCTTTCTTCCACCTTTAACCTGTCCAAAGCTTCGAGACATCATCGTTGGCATCCCCAAGTCAGCCTATTGGCGAGCAAGGGTTATCGGACCCTGCTGATCACTTTTGCTAGTCTATCTCCGTTCTTTCGCTCTGCTTTGCTCGGTGTGCTGCAACCCCCCAAGCGGACTACGCCGAAATTTTAATTAACGATTACGACGCTCCTACTAACAAGATTAATAGAAAACTTTGATTTGACTCGGGATCTCATTGGATGGGTCTTTGGTGGCTCATGGACTGGGAAGCGGAGTTTGCGAATAAGCGTCCCAACGTACCCCTACTTGGCGACATGTGCCGCTTAGCATATCCAGTTCAATTCTAGCAGCCAAACACAGTATCCAAGCTACAGCCGTTAGATCAAGGCGTAATTCAAAGGTAGTCTAGATTGTGCTTACCAATTATAAATGTCCAGGCATGTCTGTCAATTAGCCCATCCAGAGGCTTTCGGAGATGACCACGAGAGCCAGCAGCTTGTCTTGAGCAGCTCACTGTCAGCCACTCTGTCCCTCTGTGCACAGTGCCACCTTCATGAGCTCCCACTGAAGAAAAGAAACAGAATATGGAAATTGTGATGACTGCAATGAGAACCAATCAGAACATCCCAGCAGCAGATGCTACGGTATGGTGGCTGGAATGCGCCTCCACATTTCTTAGCACTCTATACCACCCATGCATTAAAAGTGGTCTCTAAGCGTCAACATTAAATGATGCCACAGTAGCCGGCATGTCCTGCTGTCGGATGAGACAACCCTGGCGGCTGGTTGTACAACTTCTGGCAATAAATATATGAGCTAAAGGCATGCATCATTGGTCTCGCAACATCCAAAATCCTGGCTGCTAAAGCTTCTATGGATCGTTAAGCTGAGGGATATTTTCTCCCCCGCAGCAGATACCACCTCAACAGCCATGATATTCACAACATGTAAAAGAAATCCCATGGAAAGTCCATTCAGGAGCAACTGGGGTAGCTACAGAGACAAGCTCTCGCACTATGAAACCATTCCACAAATCTGTGATAAGCAGCAGCAGTTCACTCAGAGTATAGAAGTTTGTCCTTTTCATACATTTCGAGATGAAATTGCATCTCTCGATTCTCTCAAGACACTAGTTTCCAAGCATAGATTTACATTGGCAGGCTGGCTGAGTTCCTGAGTAGAAAGGTTTATGTGTCGCACCACACGTGTCGTTTGCTGACATTCAGAGAAAGGAAGGCTGAATTTTCCTGATCGATGTTGATTAGGGTGGAAATCTTCAGACTTTTCCAATCGCCACCTTCCTCAACATTACCGTTTTTTCAGTTCATAGACACCTTGCACGAGGTTGAGTTGGGTACCAATGGTCATTAACAACTGCCTGAATCACCTGTACACATATGCGGTAACTATAGAAAAGCCCAATGCATTCTAATGGGTGTCCCAAGAAGCGGCCAGTTTCTTTAAATCGGCCGCAACATTCGGTTGCTTAACCTATTGTGCTACGACCTTGTGCAGCGTTGCCCACAGATGGCACAAGCAGTCGCGACGCCAACTGCCGCCAACGAACGAGCATCCGGCGCCGAGAGCCGGTGTTTTTAGCAGACTATCTTTTCGACTCAAAAGCGGAGCGCGTTCCGCAGGCAGTGACAGTCGCAGAAACAAAAACAGCCGCGGTAACAAGGAACTGCAAAGCAGACGACATAAGTACCAGGAAAAAAACAGTTAAAATAACCCGACAAACCATTTTTTTAATCGATTATGTGTCTATTCAATATGTTTTCTTAGTAAGGATAATAAAATAATGCATTGGCCACTGATATCAGAAAAGTTCGCTCCGCTTTTGAGTCGAAAGGATAGTCTGCTAAAGACGCCGGCTCTCGGCGCCGGATGCTCGTTCGTTTGCGCCATCTCTTGTCTCCCGTGCGAAACGGCGCCGTATGGTTTGAAGACCGGTGGCTTCGCGCGTTTCCTTGGAGCTAAGCCTTTTTTTTTTTTTTAATTTTTCCTAAGTAACTTTGATCTTTGCAAAATTTTATAAAAAGAATGCATATCTGTGGGCAACGCGCACAAGTCGTAGCACGATAGGTGAGAAACCGAACTTCGTGGTCGATTAAAGCAGCCTGACCGCTCCTTGGGATACCCAGTAGTAACACACACCACCATAAAACTACCGTTAAAACACTAAGCGTCACCAGTGTCGGAGTAAGCGCTCAACCCCCACGTTTGAAACATTTCAACTCATCAAAAGAGATATTAAATGCCTATTCCCCTATTTAACGAAAGTTAAAAAAAAATATACAGTAGGAGACACCATGCGCCCTAACGCCATGGCGGTGATGTCTACGATCGGCAGAGAGCATAGGGATAGAACTGGTAGAGTGGCAAAGCAGAAGCGGAGGATCGAGGGTAGAGAATCGAAAGAGCGTAGAAAGTGATATATTTAAAAAACACTTCCGTGGCAATGGAGCCGAAGCTAGAGAGCCAAACACGCCGTTTCACTGCACAGCTGAGTATAGTTCAACCATAATGATTTTTGTGGGTGTAACTTAAACAATTAAAATATATAAAATAGTACCGTTTAGCTTGGATTTTAAATTTTAGCATAACATTAGCCAGATGTACCAAACTTACAGCATTTTCCTTTTTAGCTCTTTTGCGTTTTCTTGGTATAAGTTTGCCATAGGTTTTCTAGTTCCCTGCAAAACAAATATAGCGTCCTTATCATGTGCATCTTGGGCATCATCGGTGTGTGTATTGTCGGTACACTCTGTGAGCGCGCCCTTTGTTTTCCGTGTAGGAGTTTTACGAAGTTTGGCAACAATAAATGTCAGAAGAAACTGAGCACGTGGTGTGCAACATGTACGACACGTGGGACAGTGGGAACCGGGACTACCAGTTGTTTCCGTATGCCGGTTGATTAGCGAGCAGGGGTGGCGATAATGCCCAGGACCTCTGGTTTTCTGCAGCGCAATCTTTCACTACATGTGTTCTGAGCTGTGGTGCACCACCGACCCCCCCCCCCCCACCCCCCCACTATGGCCAGCCGTAACTGAATACAATCCAAATTAAATGACTTTGCGCCGTGGCGTGTGCGTGCTTCTATTTTGGTATATCACGCCCGCACAATGATTTTTCAGCACCAGAAGACGTATGAATGACCTCAAAACACTGCAGTGCTGATGAAATTCATTAATGTGGCAATTTGGTCCAGCCAGTTGGTTCATGATCATGACAGGTGGCGAAAATATAGACAGAGACATGAGGTTGACGTAAACACTGGCGCACTCGCAACTAACATTTATTGAAAAAAAGATCTCTTCAATAGCCGTGAAAAACGTCAGTCATGACTACAACCGGTGTAGCCGTCTATCGAGAAATTCATATTCTTTTGCCGATAAGGTTATGGATGTGTCAGTTGTACATTTCGTGCTTTGGCTTCCATCTCAAACGCCTCGTGTAACTTTCTAGATAATTTATCTGGGTCATATGGCCGAAAATATGGTGTCATCAAATGACGGAAGCAAGGGCAGCCGCTGCACTGCATGGCCGCTGCAGCCGCTAACTTTGCTCTTGCAAAAAACAAATGCAAAACAAAACACCACGAAAAATGCGCAGAATGCACGACTGGAGTTGTGTACGAAATCCCAATATCATACCGTTCTGTATACATTGGTCAGACAGGTTGATGTTTTAACGATTGCACCCTCGAACATGACGCGGAAACACAAGCAACCCCCATCAGGAGCATCTGGTAAGGCACTGCAGCCGCTGCCTTTGCTCCCAGTCATTTGACGACACAAAATGTTTGGCCAGACACCCAGATAAAGTATCTAGAGAGCTACACAAGGCGTTCAAGATTGAAGCCAAAAGCACAAGTTGTACAAGTGACATATCCATAACCTTATCAGCGAAAGAATATGAATTTCTTGATAGAGGGCTACACCGGTTGTAGCAATTCTTGACTTTTTCACGGCTATATGAGAGATTGTTTTTTCATTAAATGTTAGTTGCGAGTTCGCCATTGTTTTATGTCAACTTCTTGTCCCTGTCTATTTTTCTGGCGCTTGTCTACGATGATGAAATTTGCAGCATTTCCTGAATCGACGCTGCCCCTCTGCGCCAGTTGCAAGACAACTAAAATTCTAGGAGATTGACAATGGTGAAATTTACCCTAGTAAGTCTGTCCGAGTGCTTCAGTCAAAGTATAGGCTAATGTTCGAAAACACGGAACGTTGGCAGGTACCTAGAATGCGAGCAACCAATGTGGTTTTTATCTTATTCTGGGTTCCTTTTGTTTATGAGTGTGTTTACCTGTGTGCTTGCGTTTCTTGTTTTTTTGGTACATATGCACGGGTGTATTACCTTCACAACTGACTATATACCTCCCCCCCCCCCCCTCTGCAATAATGCCTTCGGGTGCTGCAGGGTAACCCGAAAATAAAGAGATGTGAATGTTCCTGCATGCTCGGCAATCCCAATTCAACTCCCTCAACTGCAATCCTCGTACAAAAAACATGCACTCTAGCAACTGCGTGGTTGACATGCCAAACCTGAAACCGAGACCAAAAGAAGTTCAGAACGATGTGGTGCACTAACACAGAGCCATTGGCACTGCCTGCCTTCCCTAGCTTTCTTTTTATTGCCACAGAAAGTTGTGCCCAAGACGGGTTGCTCTTTTGTTCCCCCTCCCTAGCTTTCTTTTCATTGCCACAAAAAGTTGTGCCCAAGAAAATATGAATTTCTCTTTTGTTCTAACTCCAAAGAGTAAATTTAATGCTTTAGTAACAAAGACAAGCCAATGCTAATCGAGCACTTCTTAAAATGCTTCGTTGTAAAAAAGAAAAAAAAATTAACGCTTTCTTTTTTGTGTTTGCGCAATTAACTAGCTGCACAAACGGCAGCTATTCACAAATCCGTGGTCAGACCAAGCAAGGGACCACCTGACCATGGACACCTTCGCTATCCTACCTACCAAGTACCCATCCCCCGGCTCTCCATGATTATCTCCAATTTAGAGTGGGCGCCTGTTCGGTATTTTACAGTGTGTAAAGGTGTTGTTTGTTTAGAAAAACAAAGTGTCAGATAAATCCAGCAGGGCCCTGCTGAAGCACTGCATGGGCCCTGTTTCACCTTTTACAAAGCATCCCGTCTCGAATGGCAGTAGAGAAACGGGCGGGGCTGATACGCCTGCAGGCCCTTGCCGAGTTGATAGCTGCTATTCGGACTGGCAGCTCATCGGCAGCTTCTAGTCACCTGCAGTTTTTTCGTCATCATACAGACTTCCTGCAACATCATGAATAAGACTCCGACTGACATTCTGGAACTCTGGAACAAAAAAGAAACCAGAACTTGCTTCACAGATCAACAAAAGAACAAGTGCAACATGACGCTTCTCTTGTCGACAGTGCAAAGACCCCCCATGATGACACCACCGTTAAACTCAAACAAATAAGAAAAATGAACTTCTGCATGAAGTAATTATACTAAGAACAGTGTGCTTGTGGAGCTTAGATACCTACATGTAACTTAAAAAATCCCGGGAACTTCAAAACAATTTAAACGCCATCTAGAAATAGCACAGCTCGCTTGATAGGCACATGCACAGCAATCAACAAGCCTTTTGACGCGTTCTGTAGTGCTGGGATACAAATCAAAAATCAACACCGGAGATGTGGTCAAACTACTTTAAGTTAGTACAATGCGCAAGTTTATCCTGAAGCTACTGTTGATCACGTGGACCTAAGAGGTGTAAAGCTGGTTCACACTGCTGCAACTGACTTGACCAAGTGGAACAAAACAGGGTTTTAAGTTGCTTACGACTAAACATTGCTGCTGCGCAGCACGGTCATAAGCTGTTACAAGAGGCTTAAAGACTGGTTTTGTGGGACTCAGTCCTAGACTTTAGAATAAAATTGTACCCAGCATTGGGATCTTGGACATGGTTCCAAAAAGTTTTAAGAGACTCCCTTCAACTTTAACAGAACCTCAACTCTTTAAAAGTTGAAGTAAGGAGCCTTCACATTCAAAGCTGGATCTCCTTGATTTGAATGTGTCTCCACTGTACAAGCGAGAGCGCCTGGCAGGTGCGCGAGTTTCCATTGCAACCTCTCCACTATACAAGTGAAAGCACCTGCCAGGGGAGCGATTTTCCACTGCAAGCTTCGTACCACTACACATTCTATACCAGATCAGAGTATTTTAATCAAATCATATAACCTCTTTCCTCAGCCATGTAAACTACGTGTGCACCCCCGGGTTCTAGAAGTCACGAATATGACCGGGGTAAATTAAAACGCCACTAAGGCAAACAATAATAATCTTTATTAGCGACAGTAGTAGTACTCTGGGTGGCTCGCAAGGCTAGACATATACTGTAAACGACTTAATTTTCGCGGACTCAAATATTCGCGAATCGGGCCAAAGCCAAAATTTGAAATTATTCGCGGGTTCTAATTTTCGCGAATCGAGTGTAGCTTCCGTAGCGTTCACATATATCCCGAATTGTTCGCGAGTCGTATTTTTTTGCGAATTGTAGGCGATTCGCGAAAATTAGGTCCACGCGAAAATTTAGTCGTTTACAGTATGCAGGGGCCCGTAAGGGAGAAAACAACGGAAACGACGAGCTTAACAGGGTCCTGTCAACACTTTGGCAACTCTAGGACCGCGCGCCTCAACGCCGACGACACGCACGGCAGGTCGGCGCGGAGCAAACGCCGTACGCGAGCGCTACGACGCCCAGATAGGAGCGTGTCTATGAATCCGCCGCAACCCGCCAAAACGCCAGCACCCAAACGCCATCCCGCTGGACGCGGATCAAAAAGCCAGTGCACGCTGACCGAGAGATGCGCTGTCGCTAGCGTGAAAAAGGACGAGACGACACGTCAAAGTAAAAAACCATCTAATTCTTCACGCGTGTCGCCGTCCCGAACACAATCAAGGCGTTTGTTCTAAGATCCGTATCCAAGCGTTTGACAGCACAGATCAGTTTAGCGCGACCGGCACTTACAGCGTGTCCAAAGGACTCGCCGATTGCAACGCGAACTTTCGAAACGATCTGGTCAGCGTCTCTGCAGTGCTCCGGTATCGCAGAACATTCACGGGATTCTCAAGATAGCGGTTAGCATTTACGCAAGGTTTAAACGAACAGCCTCCACCAGCGATAGCGATCGTTTGCCTAAAGGGAGCCAGCATTCCTCAGAACTGCGACGCAACACGAAATCGCGGAGACCGCTCAAGCGTCGAAAAAAGTTAACTATCATCCGAATTACGGTGGAAACGTGAGCTACGGTGTTCGGAAGATCATCCAGCGTATGTAGATACTCTTCGGGAATGCGTTATGAATATGAATTGGCAAGCTTACCTGAAGTAGAACTTCACCTACGCACGTTGACAGAGGCCTTTGTCTGCTCGGACGGACAAGAACAGTGCCCGGTTACTGCCATAGACCCAATGGAGTCGATTTCTGGGTAAACTGGGCGCGTCAGCAGCGCTTCCGTGGTCGGAGGCGCTCATTACTGCAACGAATCGGTGACTCATTGCTCTATCGATAAATTGCGAAACTAAAATAAGATGCAAAAGCCGTGTTCATAAAATACAGGGCTAACGTTTTAAATGAAACTTTTGACGCCGTCGAGCTAGCTTAAGCGGCTTCCTAGCCGTTTGCGAAGACGAAGCCACTCAAAATCCAACATGGCGCAGCCCCTCCACCGTGCTCTGCCGCTGCTTCCCTACCGCGGTACCGCCGGTACCGCGGTGGATTTTGTTTCGGAAATTTACGGTTCGCGCGTGCCATGCCACTTTTCATGTCAAATAATTGTAAGTTCTGCTTGCCTACCTTGTATCCAGCAGTTGAGAGTCCGTTACTTGTCGTCGGCGTCTTCCAGGGAATCGAAACAGATGCAGCATTTTTCGCACTCGTTGACGCATTTATTCAGTCATTGGCATGACAAAGAAAAACAATTTACACTGTCACTTTAAACAAGTGTTGCTATGCAAAAAAAACAAAAAACATCCATGCAGTATCTACGATAGCAACAGGTGCTACAGTGAAGATACAATGTGCGACATTTAGCGCGATCACGACATAGTGCATTTTCACTTTCACTCGTAAAATCAGATGCAACTATGGCGCGAAAAATAACTATGTCTCGCTAACATGGTCGATCGTTTCGGTCACGCCGCTATATAAGTCATTTTTTCGGGGACTGATTTGTGTTCCTATGCAATTCTAACTCGCCACGTTAAATAAATAAATAAAAAAAAAAAAACGGAGTACGGACTATGAACAGCTGGCTTGGGAACGAAATGGGTAAATACATGATTTTATATTTTTATTGTGGTCTCTGTGAAGGCATACAAAAAAAAATAATAATAATAATGTTAGTGAGACAAAAAAGCTTAGTAAAGCTCTTCGGTTACAGAATTTACCCAGAGCTTCACCATTGTCAGATAAGACAATGATGACTGGCAATGGTTAAAATTTTCAGGGGTTTCCAGCCTGAATCATTTGCAGTTCTTTCCCTATCCCAGTTGCAGATGACAAAAATGAACAACATACCACCTTTAACCTTTAAAGTTTATTATTTGTGATTGTGGCATTGATTCATGAATATGGATGACTTACATTATGAAGAATTGTTTTGGGGGCTGGAGATCTCCATATTAAAGAGAAAATACTGTAATAGCAACCAGAAATGTTTTTTTCCGTGGCATAAAACACAATTATAGTTTCCGATATGTGTTAGAAGCAAACCCAGTATGATGTAAATATGCAGCCCTGCTGGAGAATTGTATGCAAACAGCCCTATCGGTGAGGCATGTCTAAAAAGATTTAAATGGTATTGGTTGTGGAATCTCAAATACCAACCTGAAAGTATATTACGATAAAACATCAATTGTTCAACCTGTGTAATAAGACAATAATGTAAACTTTTATGGGTCAGATATTGTCCAGCAAAACTCGTAATCTCAAAGAATGAAAGCTCTCCAAGTACTATAATTTGAATTGAAGCTCCAAAGGTCGTGGTATCACTGGTTCGAAGCAACAGATCCCCCTCTCCCCCCCCCCTAAAAAAAAGAACTGCCTAAAGGCTGTTGGCCACCAGCAGGCTAACAACTTGTCTGAACAAAGTGGATGCTCAAGGCTTCTGTCATGCAAGGAGCAACCTGGAACAACATTGTCTCTCGAGGATCTCAAGAAGCACAGCCGAAAGATCTCATGCCCAGCTGAAAGCTCGCGTCATTCTGACTGGTCCATGCAAATAAAAAGTTAACACGATGCATTGTTATTCGGCAAACTTATTTGTTACTTACTTAGACGTGAACCAAAATCTCTATATACATATTCCTTAATATTGTGTAGACCTTGCTGCCTATAGACCACATTGGTATTTCTCATTTCCCTTGGCTTCTTGATGAGCTTCCGATACCTGTCGCTTGCGCCGTCGAGTTGAACCATGAGTTGAATCAGGTTTTCTTGGTGTGGGCCACCGAGATCCTATGATGCCCATGGGATGGACCAGCCACTGCATTGTTGTTTCTCATTTTTGCTGTATGTGTGTTCTCTATCCTCCCAGGATCTGCACAGGGCAATGTAAGAACACATTAGTTTGTATCGTCGCAACACATACACTTGCAGAAAAGATACATTCCATAGGGATGCTCCTACTATCCTTTTGTTTTTGTTATCTTCTTTGCCCCAGCCATTCACGTTTTACATTACAGTTTACCCTAGATTAGACTGCATAGATCACTATGGTGGAACCTAGCATGCTGATGGTTTCATATTCAGCTTGATAGGTTGGCCAGCAATCAAGTGCACTTCACAAAAAAGTGAACACGGACATTACCTTTTGTTTATTGGGGTTCCCTGTGCCTGAGGCTTGTTGGAGTGATTTTCATGCCTCGAGAATCTGTATGGATACACAGAAAAGAACACATCAATGCAAATATTGCTATTTTATGTGCAACAAACGAGAAAAAAATGCCTAACGTGAGTTTTAATTGTTTTGAGGGGAGTGCGTTGGTAGGCGAAAAACTTGCGAAAGAATTATACTTAGAAGGACGGATAGCACATCTCGCGATCAAGGTCAGCTGTTTGCATTATCCCCTTCTATGCGTACATCTTTCGAGATTTTAAAAGTGGCTTTCAAAATTAAATTATTTTACTATCCAGCTTTCTATGTATTCTCAAAGAAATAAAACATGGCTAACTAGTCGCAGGGCTGTAAAAGCATCTACACGAGATACATTAATAAAAAGAGGCACATATTATAAGATATGAACTCTGTGAAATATTATAAAACTGGCAGAAGAATATTTATATATAGACTACAATTTACTTGACGGGGATCTACACTGTTGAGCACGAAATCGACGGGAGGTGGAGGAGGGGAGATTTCGCCAACAGTCTACAGATCATAAAATAATTTCAGGACGGTCTTCATCCACAAAACTACGCGCTAAAAACGCTCGCCGAAATGTGTGCATCGCAACAAAAAAAAAAAAAAACGGTGGTATTTCGTGAATTTTAAAGATAAAACCATATATTCACTTAGCTAAAACAGTACAAAAAACTCAAATAGTGCGATTTGTGGCTGGCAGTTCAGCTTAGGAAAAGTTTCAATTGGGGTGAAAACTTTCAAACTCACCGTCGTCAGTTGGGATCCGAACGAACGGGTGCTTCTTGTCTCCGACGCTCCTTGGGCACCACTTTGCGTAACCGCACGATTGAGGCAGTTCAGAGACACAAAAAGCCTTCCACTTACCCGAGAGTGCGAGGCTCGCGCAGTACGATGATCGAGACGCCGACGCTTGACGCACCGAAGGCGAGCGAAAGCGCGAAAGCCGCGAGCAGACTCAGCAGACTCACGGACGCCTCCACAACGGTCCACCGATTTCGGAGCGAGCAGAGCGCAAGCGCGCATGCGCACAGGCAGCGGTTTCGTTTTAGAAAAGCAAAAAACAGAAAAAGACAAAATTTTGAGAGCGTGATCCTGACACGAACATTAAAAAAATTATGTTATATTTTTAGGAATACGCACTTTCTATTTAGTGGAATAATATGCAGTTATAACTAAAGCCAAATGAAGTTTGATTCATTATTGTTTTGTTTAGTTTTTAGTAATGAGCGCCTCCGACAACGCGAGCGCTGCTGCACACCTCTATGGTGGCGTCATCCGTGTTCCGGCCCCGCAACTCGCTCTGTGTCCGGGGGTTGACAAGAATACGGAAGCTGCTTGTGGCTTAGGATTGGAACGAAGCAATGGATTGAAATACGACTAAAGCACGGATAAAAATGAGCTTTGAAACGGGGGCTGGTCTCAGATGAGTGACGATTAGTATGCCAGCCGTACTTTTCAAATAAACTTTAGTTGAGAGTGCGCCCTGCCCTGCTGTCTTTCTCTCTGTTCGTGTATTTTTTGGCGCTTTTCCACCGTACATAGAGTTTCGGTTTCGATTTCAGTGGCCGGTGTCACTATTATCGGTAATTACTGGAGTTATCGCGTTGTCTACGCAGTTTGAAGTAAATATTTGGGGCGAGCAGACATAGGCCGTGTTCCAAATCTTACCCAAATGGATCTGAGTTTACTCCGGCGGGTCGTGTCCACGTGACACACAGATGCAAAACGCTGGACGGGGTTAGGTTTTAGAACGCCAAGGTACAAACCTTTACGCTAGAGTAAGACCGAGTAAATTTTGGAACACGGCCATGATGTCCCAGCTTCTTCTCCTGTTATCCGTTCCGTGATAACCTTTGTTTGCTGATTGAAATCTACATCAACTTGTGTGCAAAACAAAAAACACGAAAACAACAGGGTGTTAGACATTTTAATTTAAGATGATTTTTTTATATTTGAGAACATGCAATTGCTTATTAATCATTGGATATAGTTTTAAGTTTTTAGTTTTTGCTTAAAAGATATTTGTTGTTTTTTTTTGCTCTGAAACTGGGTCGTGGTGCGCGTCTCAGTAAAAGCAGGTTGTTTTGAGATTTCAAGATCCCGTCAGCCGACAATACACAAGTGACGTAGGTAGAGGAGACGCGGGGGAGCTTTAGGGTAGAGCCCTCTTCCTCCTGCCTCTTTCTTCTCCTCGCCCTCCTCCTCCTCCATCCTCTCCCCCTTCTCGGCCTCCTCCCTCCCGCTTGGTGCATTATGGGAGACGTCCCATAATCCACGCGCGCGTCACCGCGGTGCATTATGGCACGTTTCCCATAATGCACTGCGCGATTAAGCCGACGGCGACACGTTCACTTCCGACCCTTACGGCTACCGTTCGGTCGGCGTAACGCCCTTTTCGTTACGCGACGCCGAGACGTCATGAAAGAGCCTTACGCGACGCACGATGCGTCACGGAAAAGCGTTAGGCGGACGCCGAGACGTCCGAAAGCGCAAGCGTTTCGCGACGCCGAGACTTCACAAAAGCGTTCGAGACTTTCGCGACGCCGACGCGTCACGAAGTCCCCGAAACGATTTTTTCGTGGCGCGTCACGAAAAAAGCGTACACCGACGCGTTACACGACGCCGAGGCGTCACAAACAAGCGTTACGCAGACGCGTTACGCGACGCGTCACAAAATAGTGTTACGCGACGCGTCACGAAAAAGCGTTACGCGACGCCGAGGCGTCACGAAAGCGCAAGCGTTTCGCGATGCCGAGACGTCACGAAAGTCACGAAACGCTTTTCGTGGCACGTCACGAAAAAGCGTTACCCCCGACGTGTTACACGACGCCGAGGCGTCAAACAAGCGTTACGCAGACGCGTTACGCGACGCGTCACAAAAAGTGTTACGCGACGCGTCACTAAAAGCGTTACGCGACGCCGAGGCGTCACGAAAGCGCAAGCGTTTCGCAATGCCGAGACGTCACGTAAAGTCACGAAACGCTTTTTCGTGGCACGTCACGAAAAAGCGTTACACCGACGCGTTACACGACGCGAGGCGTCACAAACAAGCGTACGCAGACCGGTTACGTGACGCGTCACAAAAACGTGTTACGCGACGCGTTACAAAAAAGTGTTACGCGACGTGTCACGAAAAGCGTTACGCGACGCACAGGCAGCGGTTTCGTTTTAGAAAAGCAAAAAACAGAAAAAGACAAAATTTTGAGAGCGTGATCCTGACACGAACATTAAAAAAAATTATGTTATATTTTTAGGAATACGCACTTTCTATTTAGTGGAATAATATGCAGTTATAACTAAAGCCAAATGAAGTTTGATTCATTATTGTTTTGTTTAGTTTTTAGTAATGAGCGCCTCCGACCACGCGAGCGCTGCTGTACACCTCTATGGTGGCGCCATCCGTGTTCCGGCCCCGCAACTCGCTCTGTGTCCGGGGGTTGACAAGAATACGGAAGCTGCTTGTGGCGTAGGATTGGAACGAAGCAATGGATTGAAATACGACTAAAGCACGGATAAAATGAGCTTTGAAACGGGGGCTGGTCTCAGATGAGTGACGATTAGTATGCCAGCCGTACTTTTCAAATAAACTTTAGTTGAGAGTGCGCCCTGCCCTGCTGTCTTTCTCTCTGTTCGTGTATTTTTTGGCGCTTTTTCCACCGTACATAGAGTTTCGGTTTCGATTTCAGTGGCCGGTGTCACTATTATCGGTAATTACTGGAGTTATCGCGTTGTCTACGCAGTTTGAAGTAAATATTTGGGGCGAGCAGACATAGGCCGTGTTCCAAATCTTACCCAAATGGATCTGAGTTACTCCGGCGGGTCGTGTCACGTGACAACACAGATTGAAAAACGCTGGACGGGGTTAGGTTTTAGAACGCCAAGGTATAAAACCTTTACGCTAGAGTAAGACCGAGTAAATTTTGGAACACGGCCATGATGTCCCAGCTTCTTCTCCTGTTATCCGTTCCGTGATAACCTTTGTTTGCTGATTGAAATCTACATCAACTTGTGTGCAAAAAAAAAAAAAACGAAAACAACAGGTGTTAGACATTTTAATTTAAGATGATTTTTTTATATTTGAGAACATGCAATTGCTTAATTAATCATTGGATATAAGTTTTAAGTTTTTATTTTTTTGCTTAAAATATATTTGTTTGTTTTTTTGCTCTGAAACTTGGTCGTGGTGCGCGTCTCAGTAAAAGCAGGTTGTTTTGAGATTTTCAAGATCCCGTACAGCCGACAATACACAAGTGACGTAGGTAGAGGAGACGCGGGGGGAGCTTTAAGGGGAGAGCCCTCTTCCTCCTGCCTCTTTCTTCTCCTCGTCCCTCCTCCTCCTCCATCCTCCTCCCCCTTCTCGTCCTCCTCCCTCCCGCTTGGTGCATTATGGGAGACGTCCCATAATCCAACGCGCGCGTCACCGCGGTGCATTATGGCACGTTTCCCATAATGCACTGCGCGATTAAGCCGACGGCGACACGTCACTCCGACCCGTTACGGCTACCGTTACGGTCGGCGTAACGCCTTTTCGTTACGCGACGCCGAGACGTCATGAAAGAGCCTTACGCGACGCCGATGCGTCACGGAAAAGCGTTAGGCGACGCCGAGACGTCACGAAAGCGCAAGCGTTTCGCGACGCCGAGACGTCACAAAAGCGTTTCGAGACTTTCGCGACGCCGACGCGTCACGAAAGTCCCGAAACGATTTTTCGTGGCGCGTCACGAAAAAGCGTTACACCGACGCGTTACACGACGCCGAGGCGTCACAAACAAGCGTTACGCAGACGCGTTACGCGACGCGTCACAAAATAGTGTTACGCGACGCGTCACGAAAAAGCGTTACGCGACGCCGAGGCGTCACGAAAGCGCAAGCGTTTCGCGATGCCGAGACGTCACGAAAGTCACGAAACGCTTTTTCGTGGCACGTCACGAAAAAGCGTTACACCGACGTGTTACACGACGCCGAGGCGTCACAAACAAGCGTTACGCAGACGCGTTACGCGACGCGTCACAAAAAAGTGTTACGCGACGCGTCACGAAAAAGCGTTACGCGACGCCGAGGCGTCACGAAAGCGCAAGCGTTTCGCAATGCCGAGACGTCACGAAAGTCACGAAACGCTTTTTCGTGGCACGTCACGAAAAAGCGTTACACCGACGCGTTACACGACGCCGAGGCGTCACAAACAAGCGTTACGCAGACGCGTTACGTGACGCGTCACAAAAACGTGTTACGCGACGCGTCACGAAAAAGCGTTACGCGACGCCGAGGCGTCACGAAGCGCAAGCGTTTCGCGATGCCGAGACGTCACGAAAGTCACGAAACGCTTTTTCGTGGCACGTCACGAAAAAGCGTTACACCGACGTGTTACACGACGCCGAGGCGTCACAAACAAGCGTTACGCTAGAGTAAGACCGACTAAATTTTGGAACACGGCCATGATGTCCCAGCTTCTTCTCCTGTTATCCGTTCCGTGATAACCTTTGTTTGCTGATTGAAATCTACATCAACTTGTGTGCAAAAAAAAAAAAAAACGAAAACACAGGGTGTTAGACATTTTAATTTAAGATGATTTTTTTATATTTGAGAACATGCAATTGCTTAATTAATCATTGGATATTAGTTTTAAGTTTTTATTTTTTTGCTTAAAATATATTTGTTTGTTTTTTTGCTCTGAAACTAGGTCGTGGTGCGCGTCTCAGTAAAAGCAGGTTGTTTTGAGATTTTCAAGATCCCGTACAGCCGACAATACACCAGTGACGTAGGTAGAGGAGACGCGGGGGGAGCTTTAAGGGAGAGCCCTCTTCCTCCTGCCTCTTTCTTCTCCTCGTCCCTCCTCCTCCTCCATCCTCCTCCCCCTTCTCGTCCTCCTCCCTCCCGCTTGGTGCATTATGGGAGACGTCCCATAATCCAACGCGCGCGTCACCGCGGTGCATTATGGCACGTTTCCCATAATGCACTGCGCGATTAAGCCGACGGCGACACGTCACTCCGACCCGTTACGGCTACCGTTACGGTCGGCGTAACGCCTTTTCGTTACGCGACGCCGAGCGTCACGAAAGCGCAAGCGTTTCGCGACGCCGACGCGTCACGAAAAAGCGTTACGCGACGCCGAGACGTCACGAAAGCGCAAGCGTTTCGCGACGCCGAGACGTCACAAAAGCGTTTCGAGACTTTCGCGACGCCGACGCGTCACGAAAGTCCCGAAACGATTTTTCGTGGCGCGTCACGAAAAAGCGTTACACCGACGCGTTACACGACGCCGAGGCGTCACAAACAAGCGTTACGCAGACGCGTTACGCGACGCGTCACAAAATAGTGTTACGCGACGCGTCACGAAAAAGCGTTACGCGACGCCGAGGCGTCACTAAAGCGCAAGCGTTTCGCGATGCCGAGACGTCACGAAAGTCACGAAACGCTTTTTCGTGGCACGTCACGAAAAAGCGTTACACCGACGCGTTACATGACACCGAGTGCGTCACAAACAAGCGTTACGCAGACGCGTTACGCGACGCGTCAAGAAAAAGCGTTACGCCGAGGCGTCACGAAAAAGCGTTACGCGACGCCGAGGCGTCACGAAAGCGCAAGCGTTTTGAGATGCCGAGACGTCACGAAAGTCACGAAACGCTTTTTCGGGCACGTCACGAAAAAGCGTTACACCGACGTGTTACACGACGCCGAGGCGTCAACAAACAAGCGTTACACAGACGCGTTACGCTGACGCGTCACAAAAAGTGTTACGCGACGCGTTACAAAAAAGTGTTACGCGACGCGTCACGAAAAAGCGTTACGCTACGCCGAGGCGTCACGAAAGCGCAAGCGTTTCGCGATGCCGAGACGTCACGAAAGTCCCGAAACGCTTTTCGTGGGCGCGTCACGAAAAAGCGGTTACACCGACGCGTTACACGACGCCGAGGCGTCACAAACAAGCGTTACGCGACGCGTCACAAAAAAGCTGTTACGCGACGCGTCACAAAAAATGTTACGCGACGCGTCACGAAAAAGCGTTACGCGACGCCGAGACGTCACGAAAGCGCAAGCGTTTCGCGATGCCGAGACATCACGAAAGTCCCGAAACGCTTTTTTCGTGGCGCGGCACGAAAAAGCGTTACACCGACGCGTTACACGACGTCGAGGCGTCACAACAAGCGTTACGCAGACGCGTTACGCGACGCGTCACAAAAAGTGTTACGCGACGCGTCACAAAGAAGTGTTACGCGACACGTCACGAAAAAGCGTTACGCGACGCCGAGGCGTCACGAAAGGCGCAAGCGTTTCGTGATGCCGAGACGTCACGGAAAGTCCCGAAACGCTTTTTCGTGGCGCGTCACGAAAAAGCGTACACCGACGCGTTACACGACGCCGAGGCGTCACAAACAAGCGTACGCAGATGCGTTACGCGACGCGTCACAAAAAAGTGTTACGCGGACGCGTCACGAAAAAGCGTTACGCGACGCCGAGGCGTCACGAAAGCGCAAGCGTTTTCGCGATGCCGAGACGTCACGAAAGTCCCGAAACGCTTTTTCGTGGCGCGTCACGAAAAAGCGTTACACCGACGCGTTACACGACGCCGAGGCGTCACAAACAAGCGTTACGCAGACGCGTTACGCGACGCGTCACAAAAAAGTGTTACGCGACGCGTCACGAAAAAGCGTTACGCGACGCCGAGGCGTCACGAAAGCGCAAGCGTTTCGCGATGCCGAGACGTCACGAAAGTCACTAAACGCTTTTTCGTGGCACGTCACGAAAAAGCGTTACGCCGACGCTTTACTGTTACGCCGACGGCGACGCCGCTCAAGCCGGAAACGGGCGCCTAAGAGTTGCGCTCTAAGATTAAAGAAACATCAATCAATTAAGGTTTTAAAGTCTGGTGGTTAAAGTTTTAGAGGCAAAAATGCTTCTGTGTCTAAATATTCAAAGAACAGATGGAACCATCCCGGCGATGTTGCTGCGAATTGGCTGGTGCAGTGCCGTCAATCGGCGGTTGCAAAACAGAGCCCGATATACCCTTAACATATACCAAGGATAGAACTTCATATATTTTCAGCAATATCGTTTAGAAGCTGTCAGAAACGGCAAATGTTGCCGTCATGTAGCCAGTTTAGTGCCAGCATCATGAATGCTGGCTCTAGACTGGTCAAGCTGGGCCCATATGGGGCAACCTTAACCATGCTGAGACCAGTGTTGGCATAATATCTTGCGCTGCCTGGGTATGTGCGGAAAGACGCTTCGATGAAGCGTCGCAAGGTTGGTCGATAAAACGAAAACGGGAACTTTTCTATGAACGTAAGTTGCATTAAAACGCTGCTGCGTCGACGAAATGATCTGTGGTGTAACATGGTTTGTTTGATAAACTGATTTGCCGCCGGGCACAGTTTTGAAGTGATACCTCTTGTTTGCACGCTAACATGGGCGAGTACGCGCCCGACCACGTCAGAGAGCGAGGCGCTGTCGTACAGGGTAATCCTGCGACTTTATGAAGTACGTTCTGAAATGACTATAACATTTCTGCTGCTCTACAAGTAGCCAAAGTAATCAGAACTCACCGTTCAATCGGTCGCCACTCCGACTGAATCCGACGAGGCATCCACCTTACCGCAACAGGTCAACTGGGTCAACCATCACCTCTAGTTTCAAACTCGGGCGCGGGAGCGGCAGTTGGAGAGTACTATAGGTAGCCTAGTTACCGGCAACCTCCCGCGTCGCTCGGTATTCCCGTTCTCATGTTTTTTCGCGGTCGGAAACATTCACCAAATATGCGCGTGTAGTCACAATTTCTAAATCCCGGGGCCGAAATCTTGTTTTGCCAAGGCTTCTTTTTCAAAATAGCTACTCGAGTGATGCTTCGTCCACTTTATCGAAGGCTTCCGGCAGCCGTTATTGACGGGGGGACTAAAGTGTTCATTCTGGGAGCAACTCCAGTGGGAGCAACAAAATCCCCGCAGGACGAACTGCTTGAGTTACCGCTTCTGAATAGAGGGCGCTGGGATCGTGGGGATGAAAGGTGGCGCTTCGTCCTTTTGCGCACCCTTTTTTGTAAGAGTGTACTCAAAATACTCAAGGTCATTAAATGGAACACGTTGCAACAATAAAAACTTGAATAACCCTCTTCCATTTGATTCTTAACTGAAGACAATATTGTTGAAAGTAACGCCACGAAATAACGGATTACTTTTTGGGGTAACGGTCACTTACTTTTGTGGAAGGGTAATTGTAAATGTAATAAATTACAAGTTAGCCTTTAGGAATTGTAAATGTAATTCCTTACTATTTTTTAGTAACGTGTACGAGTCTGGGTTTAACGATGACCAGATAGCCCAGCTATCAACCTTATTGGAACTAGGCTTTTATTGCGTACTCGTCTCGGTCGTCTTACGCTTCTTTTACACAAACGAAGATTGCCGACGGTGCTCGTTGAGATGTGCCAAACTAGTAGAAGAACAGTGAGAAGCCCATCTGTTGAAAAGACAGTTAAATAGAATACCTCATTTTCGAAGTGACATATATAGTACTTGGGATCTGAAACTCAGTCACTTTAAAACTTTTTAGCCCTCAAAAGAAAATATTGTTCCATCACTCCGATCTAAGATTACTGATATTTAATCTGTTTCTTTATTATTATAAAGCACATGCAACACACCGGAAGCTAACCCTCATTGCAAACTTTGACACCAAGCCTAAATAATGCTTTTGCTTTTATTTGTTTTTTTTTTCGGGGGGGGGGGGGTAAAAATATAAGGACACTCATATTTCAATGCTGATGGCAAATCCCATGTATCGTATTTTTGAACACACCATAGTGTTGAGTAATGAAGATTGTGGAGGTGCGCACTATACTAATAACATTAGCCTATTTTGTATGTTTTAAAGTTATACTGCATAACAGATTTATATTTGGCTCCAAAATTAGACTTTTAATACAAACAAATTCCAATACTTCTTTGCTCGCGTCGAGTGTTAAGCTACACACGCATTAATCATCAATTCTTTACAATAAAACTGGTCAAATATAATCATGTTAGGATGGCTACTGTGCCTGGAGCGTGTTTCCGACTGGTTGTGTTTCATCTCCTTTCCTGCCTTTGAGTCGAATGTGGTTATGAAAGAACAACAAACCACTATACAGAAGCCCGTTTGTTATACTGTTCGATGTGGTGATCTTGGCGGTTAGTACCAGATGTCTTACTAACACGGAGTTCTAGCGAACGCAAGTATGGCTGTTGTCGCGGCGCTTCAACTCTTGTATGCCCAAGCTTCTTTCGACAGCCGAGCCAAAGAGCTTCCCTGGAGCACAGCCGGCGCCTGCCGCATCCACCACCGCTGCTTTGACACAGCCGGGAGCGAAGCCGGCGACAGAATGACACTTGGGTCACATCGTCGGACGGAATTGGAGGGATCAAGCTTTAGGACACGGTAAACACACCAATTCGACACGTGCTCCAGGCATCACAGCATAATTCCTGTCCATACAATTTCTATTCTAACGCACACAAAGTTGCAGCAAATTGTAAAATATCCTGTGGTTTAGGTTGGTACTGAACTGGAAAAAATCTACGCATATCATTTAATGTTGAGCTCCACATACACCACGATCCTTACACTCGCTATCGGTAGCAATTTTGTAATTTTTATTTTAGTCTTTAAATTGCTCGGCTAAGTTTATACATATGCTGATATCGACTCTCAGCACGCCGCGTATGCTGCGCTTATTATAACCACGAACTCAGTATTATACGCAGCATCTTACCTTGAGAGTTTATTGCTTTGTTCAAAGTTCAACTGCAATTTATCCGGTCATGAAGTATCTGATCAATCAGCGGCGTATAGAAACTATCGAACATCCCTTCTTGAAGGATTGGCGTGTGCAGTTCTGTAAATCAGCAAAGATTAAAAAACAAATATATTACGTTAGCTTGAGGAACTTTAAGTGCATCAGTTCAATTTTATTACCAAGAAAACCCCTCATACAGAAACCAAAATCGTTGTTAAGATGTTTTTTTTTTTTTTTTGCTTTTACCTATTTATTGCTTCGGACTTTTGTTTTTGCTTTTAATATCATGACCAATATTGTGTACGTTGCTTCTCTGCTGCTGTGGGGAAGGCAGATTCTTTCAATAAGCATTGAAGTTTATGTTTTCGGCGTTCTTTTTTTATAAAAAAACTGGAATTCTTATTTAATACGAGTAAAGTGTAGTGTTTCATATATTTCAGTAGCAGGTCGAATACAAACTAAACAAACTCATTACTTGAAACAATATTAAATTAAACTGATATATAACATATATATTTATCCATTTGAATCCCCTCAAAACTTTCGGGACTAAAAATAAAGTGTTGGAAGGAGAAACTAGAGTCATACCATATGTTGTAACAGAATAGCTCAGAACAAAATATGATAACGTCACTAAAATATGCAGGTCTTTGTGAAGAGAGGATATCATTTCTAAACAAGGAAACACGAAAGCATATATCTCCCATGCTACGTTATACAGGGTGTTTAATGTAACTTTAGCCAAGGTTAAAAGTATGTTGGTGCTTTTTTGAAAGACAGAACAAAATGAATATCTTTCTTCATTGCTTGGAGCAAGTCAGGCTATTTTTCATACTTCGCCAAATTAACCAAATAATTAAGATAAAGTAATCAACATTTTAACTCTGTTTGTTTTTCAGGGCTTCGAAAAAACTAACAAATTATTAATAAAGAAAAACGAAAGACACTCGAATATTTAAACCGCGCCCTGTTAACAGTGTTCTACTCAGCATGCGGTCCTAGTTTATTGAAGTCACGGCTGAGAGCGCTGTAGTACACTGCTATCAAGCGCAAAGTCACATGCTTTTTTAGTATTTCGCGGGGTTTTTTTAAGCACAGAAAAACGAACAGTGTTTGAAGTTTCTCCATCAAAGCACTGATTTGGATGCTTCTGAGATGCTCTACGTGATTATTATTGAAACGTTTGCTCTAAGTTGAATATTTCAAAAGTAAATCAATTAATCTTAAATGATTAGTTAATTGGTAAAATACAAAAATTAGCCTGACTTGCTCCAAACAATTAATATACTTATTCTTTTGATTTCGTGTTCTTAAAATGCAATAAAAAATGTTTTTAAAGCTTGGCTGCAGTTGCTTGGAACAGCCTGTGTACCACACCCTACGTCATGTAAAGATGCAAAGTAATAAATATTAAATTTATATCCTTAAATTATGAAACACAGCGGTGAGTAGTTTTATATAGAAATTAAAGGACGATTGTTTTTTCATTGAAAAAGTATTGGCGGGTACCTAATCTTATCGCCTTTTCAGAGGAGTTCCCGAAGTGAGCATTTATAACCAAAGATGTAAGTTTGACGGCGTCTTCTTGGTTATGAACCCAAGAGACGGGAAAAAGGACATGGTGAACAGAAAAGCGCAAACAAAACATCGGAGCCCAAGAGAGGGGAAACACGTATGGTGAACAGAACAGAACAGCGGAAAAAAATACCATCGCTTGTTTACGCTAATAATTCGGCCACAATCCATTACACAAGTCAGTCCTTGAAAACTGTCGTCATTGTTCCCGGCTTTCTTACTATTACCGCGTGCATGGCGGAGTTGGCAATGCGTATATCTGGCTCTAAGGGGAACTGGGTTCGAACCCCTCTCCACACCGTTCTTGCTCTTTAGTGATTCTGTGCAATTCTCTAAAGTTCCAGCTCTCGGCTGTCATCGTGTGTTCTGGTGCGGAAGATTCCTTAACTTCCCGTGTGTAGAAAATCAGCAGTAACGCGCTGCTTCGTGATAGTCGCCCTTTTGTCGCCGACGCCGCAAGCTCGATACCTTCTGGTTTAGTTAACAGGCACAGGTTCGCCAAATTAAACCTTTATTTTCAGTTTAACTTTAATCTTAATTTTTTTACCAGTAACATTCTAGAGAAGGTGTGCGGCAATGGTTAGTCAAGACCAAACCACCCATGAAGAAAGTCGCCGAAAACCCCGGGCTAGGACTAATGAACGCAAGTGTATCAAGACTAGAGAATGACCGACGAAGACAACGACCGCAGCAAGTAGCGTCAAAACGACAATGAGCGATGACGAACGATGACAACCTATTACGAAGAAGTACCATGAAAAGCTACGACGAATACCTATCGACGAGATCTACGATGAACAACCCTGCGTCTAAAATTTACGACGAAAACTTACGACGAAAACCTGGACAAAAATTGATTAAAAGTAAAAACGATCACAACCTACAACGGTAATCTACACCCTTTAAAAGGAGGGTCTATATACTCCTGCAGAAAAGAAGGAAACCGCGTGTGACCAATGCTCCTTCAGGAAAAGAGAAACTTTCGTCCGTGAAAGCAGTGGAGCAAAGTTCCTCTTTAAGGTTCTGGACCCTCTTTAAGGTTTTAAACCGGGAAACTTAGGGGCCTATTACGACAACATAATTCAGAGCCCTGGGTTCCCTTACGCGTGCTGCTCGCAAGCAAAAAATGCTAAAAAACTTATCTTCATGCACTGCTGTTTTGTGAAGATTGTGTTTTGTTTTGAATACATTTGTTACCCTGTTGGAAAACCCCACTACGAACAGCGTATTATGAATATTGGTAAACAATATCTTTTGTATTGGAAAACATAACATTTATTGTATCGTATTACAATAAGTGTTTGTTGTGGGATTCCAATATTCATTACATTTATCGTATTACAATAAGGGGTTCTAATATCCATAATACGCTAAAAGCATTGGAATCCTATACCGTATAAACCCTTATTGGATCCCCATGTGTCGTATGGGGATCCAATAAGAGTTTACGATTCCAGTGTACTCAGCGTATTATAGATATTGGAATCCAATTTATTATATCGGCTACCAATATAACTATATAAGAGTTGGAATATCACGTTCAGCACGACATTTCTTTGCAACGCAGTCTCTCCTTGTGTGCATTTCTGAGTGATGAAATAAAAAAATGTTGCTGTTGTGAAATTATGAATAAAGAAGCAAAGCACTGGGCTTATCCATATCAAATATATTTAACATATTCCTGAACTGGAGGATCCGGCATTTACTGCAAAAGAAAGTTAATTGTTTAGGACTCTCATTCAAACACTTAAAGTTTGAAAACAGAATGTGAAATCCTCACCTTTCAATGAAAACAGCACCTGCTAGCTGCACCCATATAGAGACTGCAAGATAGAAATTTGTGGTTAGTTCGCAACAAGCAGCAATTCCTCACTAAGCCGGATAGACTCAAAATTATGTCCGCGTTGATTGCGGAAAAATAAGCTTCAATGCCACTGCCCCGGGTCATTCTGAGCTCGGTCAATTAAATATATGTATCCGCTCGTATGGCTTGAGTATTCCTGCTTCGCACCAAAATAAAGTATCTGGAATGCTCCCTATTGAGGAAAAACGAACTGGTGCTTGCTGGCTTGTAGGCCATGGAAACTGGAAGAGAGATTTGCAATTATTTGCGTCCAAGTAGTAATTCCTTTCAGTAGCCACCTACAGCACACTAAGTCGGATAAATTCAAAATTAAATTCGCGTGACATAATATGCCTCTTGTGACAAAACTGGGCACACGATTTCTCGCCAATCGCAATACTGAAGCCAGACAAGCGATACGGCAGATTCTTTTGACGGAGCTCAGAACGACTGGGGACGTTCTGAGCTCCGTAACTGAGCTTGTTTTGCTGCAATACATGCGTGAATTGCACCAAAACAAGCTTTAGTGAAAGCGTCCCAAGTCATTCTGAGCTCCGTTAATTAAATATGCCGTACCGCTTGTCTGGCATCAGTATTGCTGCTTTAGAGCAATTTAGAATATCTGGAATCCTCACCTTAGAACGAGAATGAACTGGCACCTGCTGCCTTGTGGGCCATAGAAACTGAAAGAAAGATTTTCGATTAGTTGAATTCAAGTGGCAATTTCTTTGAGTAGCCACCTACCGCGCACTAAGCCGGATAATTTGAAAATTACAAGCGCGTGACATAATATGCCTCTTGTGACAAAACTGGGCACACGTCGACAAACGTGTTGTCCACGTGTATTGCAGCAAAACAAGTTTCAATGAAAGCTTCCCAAGTCGTTCTGAGCTCCGTGAATTAAATATGCCGTACAGCTCGTCTGGCTTCAGTATTGCTGCTTCAGAGAGAACTAGAAAATCTGGAATCCTCACCTTTGAACGAGAATGAACTGGTGCCTGCTGGCTTGTGGGACGTGGAAACTGCAAGAGAGATTTGCGATTAGTTACGTCCAAGTAACATTCTTTTTTTGAGTAGCCACCTACAGCGCACTCAAAATTACATGCTTGCACTCTTAGAAAAAAGGGTCAGTATAGTCCTCCCTAAAGGGAGGAACGCTCTTGATACATATGTTCCTTCAGAAAGGGAGAAACTTTCGTCCCTAAAGCAGGGGAGCAAAAGTTCCTGCGTCGCCTGCATCTCATTACGGCGGCCACGAATCGAGCAAAGCGAGCTCAATAAGGCTTAACGAGAACACTACGTCTACTGTACGGAGCGAGAGGAGCAGCAAATAACAACGTAACACGAGCTTTCCGCGAACTGTATTTATTTCCGAAGCCGGCTTCCCCCTGCAGGTAAAGAAACTTACGTTTCGAAAGCATGCAGTCACTCAGTCTTCTCATCGTCAGCACAGCGATGTTAAACGGAGACAACCGGCACCCAGTTCGCGCACTTTGTCTTACCTTTGCTATTCCTCGAGCCACAATTCCTTCGTCAATCGTTGTGTCAACCGCACATCACCGAGGAGTAATAAACCATTCGCCCGCGAAACTAAACGCCGCTCTTAAAAAAGAGCAAATCCGAAGCAGCCTCTCGGCTCATTTCACCACGGTAACACGAAATTATGGCGTAGCCGCGTAGCGTAAAAGGAGGTTAAATCACTTGCCACCAGATGGCAGGGTCAAGCAGAGTAATTGCAAGTAGCTAGCTAGGCTAGGGGTAGCGCCCAATTCCTGTTCTACAAAAAAAATATTTTATTTCTCACGCCACCATAGCGCTTCGGGATCTTCGGGAGACCCTAGTACACACAGGCAGACACATTAGTCATACTACAAGCATCAGCTGAACATATATTGAGCGTATACACATGCATCGCACATACAGACATCAATACAACAGCACACTAACCCGATCACTACTCCCGAGCTCTGCGTTTCAGTCTTTTATACTGGTCGTTTTGAACGTACGGAATTTTTCGGTGACTCCATAAGCAATAAAAAATATTCACAGCATGTTGATTTTTTTCAAGCAATGTCATACATCTGAGAGTATTTGTAATGGCTCAGGGGATGAATCTCTTATTAAAAAGAAAACGCTCGATCATGCCGTAATGATTTGAAAGCCAATAAATCGAGCCGCCCCAATGCGGTTCTAAGCCACGAGTTCGTTTCCCCGCACGGCACTTCGAAGGCACTATTTATATTGTAGTGTTTGTTTTTCTACAAGTGCTGTTTGCGCACGGCTGCAATTGCCGTCTTGAATTAATCTCTGCAGAGCAGATATTCACCCAGCTGGAAGTGATGCTTCACGGGCAGAGAAATCGCTTTTCGATCAACTTGAATGCAGTCAAAGCCGCGACTTGCGGCAAGTGTACGGAGCTACGCCAGCTACGCCGTGGCGAGATCGAAAACTTATAGCGCTCATTCCAGGGCAGTTTCTCGAGAAACCGTAGTATATTTAAACAGCAAAATAAAGGATAGCTTTTTGTTTTCGATTTTACCTGTTTTTTTTTTATTTTTAATGCTAAAATTCCATTGTAAATATACGTACTTTCCGTCAAAATTTCGTACTGTCCAGTCTTTTCCCCAGAGCGCAATCTCTCCCGGGGACCGACAGTCACATTGGCCACTGTACGATAGGAGCTTACCATTCAGACCAGCGTTCCAACATGACCATCCGCACGTCGATCGACTGCACCTAATTCCTCAAGTCGTCTGAAACTCTTTAATGTAAAGCGGAATGTCAACCTGCGACACCCCGCCCCCTCAAATCAAGGCCCGACCAGCGGCATCAATGCCCGACAGTTTACGTCATCTCATCTGGTTGTCACACCACTGATACGCGAACACACGGTCACATGTTGCTATGTTGCTGACACGCTAAAATACAGAACCACGTTGAACGCCGGTTGGCACTCGGCACGGGAAGACAGACCCGAATTCAGCACGGAAGGCACCCAGGCAGCCGGCAGGAAAACCTGCCTGCCTTCGATGCAGTTCCTGCGATTTTCATAACGTCGAAAACGTCAACACAGTTCCGCGTGGTTCCGCTACTGTAGTTCCGCGTGGCGATCCAGAAACGGCCATCTTAGCCAGTGTACATAGCGCTGCTGGCACTGCTCCGGAACTTGGCTGTTTCTAGCGGCTTCGTGTGCTCGTTTGATGAAATTAGTGGTAAAAACGTCAATGCAACCGAAATGTTCTGCATGTTTGGACTAGAAGTCGGAATTACAGGCGGCCTTCGCTGCCATTGAAGCTCAATCAACTTAATAACATTTATTAAACAACGTGCACGGCGTGCTCGGAAAACGAAACCGAAAGAAGGTGAGTTGGGAGGGCGAAATCTTCTCCAGTCTGCCTGGAGAAGGAGGAAAACGTCTCGCTCCTCCCTTCTTCCCATGTCCGCTTGGAGGCGCGCCGTTGCTACCTTTTTCGTCCATTTTTTCTTAGAGTGCGCTTTTTTCTTGATGAATGTCGAAACCTCTACGGGAAAAGAAACGACTGAAGGACCGTCCTCGTCGTCTTGGCCCCTGCGTCAACGGCTTAGCTCCAACCTGGCTGCTCAAATCCTGTTCATCAAACAGCGTGCTGATGAAGCTTGTAGCAATGATGATTATATAGGTTTCCTTTTCGTCGGGTAATAATAAGGACTTTAATTTTCGTTTCATCGGTCTGGGTTTTGTTTATTTTTGTTTTGACAAAAAAAAAAGAAAACTAACAAAGCAAGAAAAAAAAGAAACTTCGCTTCAGGGATCGAACCCTTGACCGCGTGATCAGTAGCGCGATGCTCTACCCCTGCCCCAACTGCACAAGGAGAAGCTTTTGCTGTTCCTTTCGTCTTACCTTCCGTTCCTCCCTTCTCAAGGGGGCGTGTTCAACGCAAGGAGGTACAGTCACTTTTGCTACCTTTCTCCTCCTTTTTTTCTTCGAGTGTGGGACATAGATGCCTCGTGCGACAGAATTTTCTACTTTGTTTTCTGTTAACTCTGCTCACCTTCGCCACTCGACTCCAACTTCTGTGCTACTTCTTTAATCTCGATTCCCTGGTTCCCAAAGGGCATGCCATTGCTTGCACCAAGCACGGATCTGTCAGCTCTGCGACCGGCGCTATTATGGCAAGGACCCACAGCACCTTGCGCTTGATGTGTTCTTTTAATATTTTGAGCATGGTTCAAAGCAGGTTGATGGGTATCTGGCATGGCCTTTGCTTATTTACGGATCGTTCCGAAAACAGGGGCTAGGCGCTTCTGCGATCTGAGCGCATGCTCGGTATTTTACAATAGTTGAAATTGAACAATGCTAAAGTTGAGGCTTGGGGGAGTTGGCACATACTCCCGAATTTAAAACCGGAGCGAAAAGACAAGGATCAGACAAAGAAGTGACACGGGCGCAGCGCTGCGTCCGTGTCACTTCTTTGTCTGGTCCAAGTCTTTTCACGCTGTGCTTAAATTCCGAATTTAAACTTGAACTCTGCAGGAATCTTGAAACATAACAAACAGAATATACAAGCCAAAATGCGTAGCAAATGAAAGACACACCATCTATCTATTTTCGGTTCTTGTCGGCAAGAAGCTGTCGTATATGTAGCCTCCCTCGCTTAAGCCGCTCCTCCCTTCTGTCCCGGTCGGGTCTCGTCCTGATGAATTGTCGGTGGAGACCTGAGGTGTGGTCAACATCGGATTAGACCTTTTGAGACATAATCTACAGACTTGCCGAGAGGAAGTACACCCAGACGAATCTCAGGCATGCCATTTATAGTGCGTTTTAAACTGAGAGGCCTAATGCAAAAATGAGGCGTCAATACTGACGCACCACTCTGGCGAACCTAAAATTTTGAAAGGAGTATTTTAAAAAGTAAATTTTACTCCAAAATTTTGGGGAGCAGCTGAATTTATATTAGCCTAAAAAATTTAACAATGGGGTACAACGTTGATAACAGTTTGCCTTTTGGGAGATGGCACCACGTCACTGAAAGTAGATAATAGACCTCAAGGCGATGTGTTTGCAGCTGGTTGGAGTAATCACATTTGCTTTTATTTATTTTCATTACATCATTAACACTAACACGAATAAAAAAAGTTGGTAAAGATTACCAGAGATATGATCTTCAATTCGATAACCCCCGCTGCCATTGCAGTTTCTAATTATGACATCTTGCATCACCAAAATTATTTCCGATGTAACTATGTTGTTTCCATTGCTGAAATGCTTCAGATTGTTTTTTGAAAGTGTTTGGAACATAGACTGAAATCAAATCATTGTGAAATTGTAATTTTATACTTTAAGGTAACGATACTTCATGGCAACGGGCACATAACAGGAGACTAATGAAAGTCTTTAAAAGGAACACCATTGCAACGATATCGGATCCAACCCCTATGGGCGATGCGAGTTTTACCACCGTGCTACAGCCGATTTCGCTACAATCACTGCGCACTAAGGGTGTGCGAGTCGAATAGGGCGATTAAGTAACTATTCGATTCGGTATCTAAATCAAATAGTTGTTTCTCAAAGTTTCGAATATTTTTCGAAGTTTTCAAATAGCCGAGAACAGAATCGGCACGATTTAGCACCGCAAATTTTCTTTTATAGACGCTTATATACAGCACGCCTGCCGCATACGTGCTGCAAGATGTCACTTCTCTAAAGTGGTCTGCATACTCGGCAAAAAGTTTGTGTCCCTTCTGTCCGAGACAGATGATTACTGCTAGCAGTACCGGTGTGACTATTCGAACGGCGTCGTTAAATTGTCTAATGCAGCCCCTGGCACTCTTTCTAGTGTGACTTATAGCACACACTTAGAATTGCACGCCCCAATTGCTTCTGTCCTCATGTGGTAAGTGGAGAGGTATGTGAATACAAGTAACACCTTTTCTTTTATTTTATTTTAAAACTGTCTGCAATTAGTGATGCCCTATAAGCTCACTTCGGCGTTTTGATGTTGTTGGATTTTCTGGTTTCTCTTGCACCATTCTTGAGTGGTTTCCTTCGCATGATTTCTATGCTTCCGCAGTTTGCGAGTTGCAAAGACGCTGCTGTAGTCAGCTGACTCACACATCCATGGTTCTTGTTTTTGCTATTTATTCCCACATAATTCTAGTAGTTTTCACCCTTGTAGACCAGGTACCAAGTATTCAAAAACTATTCGATCCGGTTTTGTAACTATTCTATTCATATTTGGCTCGGTTCCATAACTATTCGATTCACATTCAATTTGGTTAGAAAAATCACCATTCGCACACCCCTACTTGGCACCCAAAATGTGCCAAGATGTCCTGCACATCAGGAAGGTAACTGAGAGGCCTAAGTCACAGCTTGGCACCATTGTGCACAAACTATTGTCATAGAAGCATCATCATCACTTTGTGAGACCATCTGAATCATATCAATGGGATTGTAGTTCAAATTGCAGCCAAAAATACATGCCTTGCACGTATGTTATCAAAATTGCATGCTGGAATAGCTGGCGCCAACCCAAAACCATCACAGCGATCGTAGCTGGCCGAGTACGGCGAACGTCCTTCCACGATTCTGCCTTGCCTCTCTGCCGGTGCAAATAAGACGAGAAGAGGACCTTCGCGATTGCAACACCTTTAGAGACGTGAGGTTTTTCAGGCAGCGAATGGTGGTTACGCGCCATTGACAGCAAACGCTTGAGCAGTCGAAAAAGCGTAGAAGCGTGTCGATCACGAGGATCAGCAGAGCCGACGTGGATGCAAACGGCGACTCACAGGTGTGTAGCTTCCACTTCATCAAATATAAGAATGTTTTCTATGTGTCTTTCTGTTGGGAGGCGCCGGTAACCTGGATGACGGTGCAACATCCCAATGTAAACCAGAGGAGCATTCACTGCCCCGACTTTCACGGCCGTGAACGCATCAACAACCGCCGTTTTTCTAACTTTCACAGGCGCTCCTTCGCGCCGGTGCACCATTCACCTCACCACTGGTGAAGTAGTTTTGAGATTCAAGTGATTTGAACGCCTTCATCACTTGAAAAGTCGCATAGCTTACGAAAAACATCAGGTTTTTCATGAAGTCTCCATGCAATACGTTGTGGAAACAGCGGCGTAGGCCGTCGCGTCTATATGGACGCAAAGCTCGTTTACGAATATTCACCGTAACAAATTGTTGTTAAAGATGTCTTTATTGATAATTGAAGGCATGAAGTTCCAACTCGTTTACATGTCTGGCTCTTGTGGGACCAACAAGCACATCGACATAGCCACCGCAAAGCTGCCACTTCACTCTAGCGACGACGGCATCTTTCCCCCGAGGGCGCCGCAAAAATGCGCTAAATAGACTCGTTTATCGACCGCGTGACTTTAGACAATACATGAAGTAAAAAAAACAAAACAGAAATATTAACGTGATGCTGTCAAACGACGTAAAATTTAGACGGCTCAACGAAATGGGCCATACCGAAGGCTTGGGAGGCGCTCGTGGGGTACTGGGTAATGGCGGCGGGGGGGCGGAGCATCGCAGCAGGACGTAACGTGAGAGGTATGTATATAAACGCTCTTTATAATACCGCTGTCACTGCATCTAACAATGATCCACTATTGTTCAAGACTGTAAAACATGTTCAGTTACGAAAGTTTCAGGTTTGGTGTAGCTGAAAGTTTCCATTGAGAATTGCAGAACCCTTTCTGAATAATTGACTCCTGTCCATAGATATGTTACTTCCATTCAGGAACTGTGGAAAAAGGTTCACGATCAGTGTGCATGCAAGAAATTAGAGTCGCTAGGTAGTAATATCTAAACTACATTGGCAAGACAGGTTCCCAATTGTTTACGAAAGTTTGCCTTCCATTAGGGAAGAATGAACACGTCCACAAGCAAGCATATTAAAAATCTATGTTAGAAAGCTTCAATCAAGGTTCAGTGCGTTGTTCACTGCGAAGTAAACAAAAAAATACCCACATGCTCATTTGAATTCATTACCCCTATTTAACGATCACACAGCAGGATATAAAATTCTCACGTACCTCTTGAAACTACGAGGTTACAGCCCAGCTGTCGCCTCGGATACTGCGAGAAATATGTCCGAAAGATAACCATTTGTGTGTTAGCAAGACGGTGTCATATTTTGGTCATATACATATATACCTCGGGGACATACCGCAACAGAGTTAAGATTCAAACCTGTAAGAGAGCGCCCTCACTAGGGGGACAAGGCACATGAATCCCGGCCCTGAACCAAGTATACTAGCACCGTGGCTTGTTTGCTCCCTGCTGCCCCCGAATTAACTCGGGCTGACAATATTTTTTTTTTAAATGGAACCCACGTTTTTAGTTTTGGTTTCACTTGTTGAGGCAGGTGAATACTTTTGTGAAGCTTCCTCCCTATGGGCTTCTGAGTTAACATTTTCTAATGGCAAACCCCCAGGTTTTGATTTTGCGCTCCTTGACGAATGCTGAAACTCATATAGGCGGGCAATAGCTCACCTTACAATTACTTGCTCTTGGTGGCCGAGAACAAACTCATGTTCCTGATTGGCAGCCATTAAATGCAAAGAGTACCTGCACATATCGTAAGGAACCCAGTCTTAGTCTAACACAGATGTTTGGCCGGACAGAGACAACAAACACTGAAGACTACAAAAAGCAGGAAATAGCGTCCGCGAGAGATGAAAACAGACCCAGGAGGACAGGCTCGTTCTATGTTTCAGCTTGGTCAAATAGTGTGGCTCATCTTGCTAGAACAATGCATATTCATTCTTTGATTCATGGAATGAAGTACGGTTCATTCATCTGCATATGCTCATTTATATATATATACTATATTTTCTATATATATAGATATATATATATATTGCCACATCTAGCAGAGTTACTGCCAAGGACACCTGCACACCAAACAAATTCAGACTTATCCACAGTTTTTGTATCAGCGACGACAGACTTTTAACTCGGGTGATGAAAAAAATATAAGCCCAGCAAGCAAGGCTAGTTGCCTTGATGCAAAACAAGTGCCTCGGCCGACAAAAGAGATTCTATTCCTACTCACTTGTCACATTTGGTGAAAATAGCCAAATAAATTAAAATAAGGCAATCTCTCTTGCAGCTGACAGCTGCAAACGAAATTCATGATACCTCGATAAACGACCTGGAAATAAAATTGGGGTGGTGACCGAGTGGTGTAAGGTGTCAAATTTCAGACTTACAGACTGCACTTCTGGTTTAAGTCCTCTTGGTGTATATTTTATCCTCATTAATTATATTTTAAATGTTATTTCTATTTCTGAGGCACACGCACAATATTTTAACCGCTAATTCACCTTTAGAAGCGTTTTAAATTACACTCCGTGGCTTCCTAGTGCTCGTAGTAGATCGCGGTGAGAGCGGTTTTAAATATTTTTTTTTTCTCTTGCTGTCTCTGCTGCTTGCTTCCTCAGCCTTACAATTGCTGACAACTCGACACAAAAGTACATAAAAGATGTGTTTCGAATGTGATGAAAATCAGCATTTCAAGTTGTGCCACGGCTTCATATGCCCCGACCCTGCCCCATAGCCATCGCTGAGTTGCAGTGACGAATGGCCCCAGGTGCTGCACACCACTGTATATGGCCTTGACGATGTGGCGCGACTCATGCATCACCTATGCTTCGTGATGAGCCAGTGAGCGAGGTGCGACATGCTAGAGCTGTGCAAGCCCACAACTTTACAGCCCTGCAAAAGGTGGGAAGATGCCCCACCCCCATTTGCAGAGCTTGGAATAGCTCACAGAGAAGCTATTGCAAGTACTAGAGAGCAACAGAGTGCGAATAATCGCTTCTGAATATGAATCGGTGTGTAAATTGCGCGTCTATACGTTAAAAGTGAAGAAAAAAGCGTATATATATATATATATATATATATATATATATATATATAGATATATATATAATATATAGTATATATATATATATTATATATATTTATATTTATATATATTTATACTACAAACGGAAAAAAACAAACAAAAAAAACGTCCCCAGGTGGGCTTGAACCCAGAGCTCCACGGTCCTTGAAGGCAGTTCCCTAAGGCCCGCCTCAGACGGGGCAATTTTGCCCAGCAACTTTATGCCGCAACCCCAGTAACATGGGCCGCCCGCGTTCACACGCAGCAACCGAATTGCTACGACTTGACATCATCACCATTTTGATGGCAAGTCGTAGCAAGAGACCATTTAGGAACGGTCCAGGTGTTTAAGCGTTGCACTACCCATTTTTGCAAAAACAAAATTGGGTGGGTTTTAAACGTTGCACTACCCTTTTTTTTTCAAAAAAAAAAAAAAGCCACAGCAAAACAACATAAAAAACACATTTCAGAGGAAAACGTTAAGGAAAGGGAATGTACCGTTATATTCAGTGAAGTTCGGTGACAAGACCCGGGACTCGAGCAGGAATGCCGTTATCCTTGGTGTGACCCCATGAGGACTGTGTTGCTGTCTTTGCTGGGGGTTTATCTGACTGAAGTACCTGTACGAAAAGTAGAAGAAACACATTTGCATAACTGCACTCATTTGGAGATTTGTGTTTGTCCTTTCTCCCTCTTGTTCCCCTTCTCCAGGGATGATTTTCATCATTTGCATAACACTCATTATTCACAAGAAAATGTGTCAACGTCCAGAAATGACCAATGAAGAAAATTATGCGAGGAATTTTTCGACCACGTTGGCAGAGTCACATTTCGTGGCCAATGTTTCATTGCAATTATAATTGTTGTGAACAGTTATAGGGTATATTACAAGAGTAAAGCTATACGCACTACGTAGCACGACTCGACCGGAAATGGGCTATATGCACTACGCGGAGAGCTCATACATTGGGGTCAGTCTTTTCGAGCGGCGCGTGTATCACTGGGGAGCTCATTAGCACACCCCCGCCTGCGTTCACGCCGCTTCGCAGGGACAGTGTGCGGCTACTAATTACAAAACTTCACCCGTACACGCCGCTTCGCGGTGTCCAGCCGGCAACCGAGCCTCGCTTTCTCCGATTGCACATCCGGAAAGGGAGTCCCATACCATATAGCTCTACGAAGTTTCGTCGACAACCTTCGTTTTTCTTTCGATTTTTTTTTCAGTGTTGATGGTAAAAAAAACTGTCGTAAATATCACCCAATGCCTCGAGAAAGCAAAATGTTCGAGAAAAAAAAAAAAAAAGAAAAAGAGTAGGCCCACACCACGGATCGGAGCCGCGTTCAACTTGCGCATGAAGCAGACACATAGTGTACTACTATGCTATGCCACCGCTTAAAAAAACTCACTGTAACCATTCGTTTTATACGAGTTTCACGTAGTGCGTACAGCCCTTTCCGGCCGAGGTGCACGACGGAGTGCATATAGCTTTACTCATATTACAAACAAAGTGCAATTTGGTTTTGTTCGAAATTACAACACACAAAACGGCACTCTTATACAGTATGTTGAAGTACCTCTGAACAAACTCCTTGGTTTCATGGCGCCTCCTTCATATTCCCGATGCTGAAAATGAAACATGTGCACCAAGGAGTAAGAAAACAGGGACTTCCAATTTGTCTCAAACACCAGTGACATGTTGACAAGGAGTGCAACGTGTAGAAGGTCGTCTAGAAGTGGTGCCAAGACGAAAAAGCAAGATGAAAAGCAAGAGGCTGCGTTGTAGTGAGGCAATCTACGGTCTAGGACAGTAATCGAGACTCAACCGACATACAGCCGCGGTTTACTTTGCGTTGACTGAGGTGAACATGGCCGACAAAAAAAATTAAAAAACGCTTGCTTTTTTTACATTTTTTTTCTTGGGCACAGTTGGTAGCAGGGCAGTTGGGCAGCGTCACAAAACTCTGACTCACTCGCTAGCGTTTCTCAACTTCGTTCACGCCAGTCGCCACAACAGGTCAGTGGTCGGCGCTCAAAGTCTACCCGGGAAGAAAAAGTACGAGCTCAGAGCCGAGCGTTGATCACGACTTTCGTAAAGAGAAGCTCCGGTAACACTCCGGCGACTCGTGAGCTTCAAACAACGCCTCTTCGAACGAGCCCGTGAACCTAATATGTCGAACGGTTTGCGGCGGCAAGCACGCTGAAATGCGGTGGGCTGGAGACTGAAAAATCCGAAAGAGACGAGGCGCTGGTTTCTACGTCTATTTCGCACATTCGATAACAAGATAGCGAAGCTAGCCGAGTGTAAACACTGACCTGACGTTGGGAGTACACGCAGTCCAAAGACGCCTGAAACAGAGCACAGCTAGAGGCTTTCAACGGGAGACAGAGCGTTCAAATAAGCTGCGATTTCAAAACATCATGTCTCCTTTCTGTTCTTCGGTGTTTACTTTGTTCTGTTAGACCAAAGCACTCAATGCTGCAAGTAATAAAGTCGTGTGTACGTACCTTTCGAAGCGATTGCGTTGGTTTCGATTGGAGCTCACGAGCAAAGAGCGCGACGAACTGCCATCCGTCGGTCTCGCCGGCGACGCCGGGTCGCGCGGTTTGGCGCGGTCGCGGTCGCTGCGTAGTGCGCATGGTCGGCGGCTCGGCCAGGCACGGCTGGGCTCGCCGAATCGCTCGGCCTCTCGGCTGGCTCTAAAGAGGCTCGGCTAGCCTTCGAACTGCCTCCGAAGCTCGAGCTGGCGCGCGCGAGGGTTGACGATTGAAATCTATCTTCTCAAAAAACGAGGCTGTAACGTATCGTTTGATGGCGCAAATGCACGTATTTTCACGTCGTTATTTTTACAGCGTGTGAATCTCGCGAAACAGGCGATGAAGAGTGGTGATTGAAATGTGCTCGTACCCGTACGAAAATGTCAGATACAGGCCGGAATGGAAAATGCCAGTTTCGCCTGGACCCAAAATTGGGGCACCAGTTTGTATCCAGCCGAGAACTGCGCAGTTCCAGACACCGTAGTTCCAGACGGGATACAAACTAGTGCCACAATTTTAGATCCAGGCGGAACCGGCTGGTTCCAATGTTTCTGCAGAGCCACTGGTACCGCGTGGTACCAACCGGTGCCCCAATTTCAGACCAGGGCGGAAGATTCCGGGTCTGAAATCAAGACGATCTCTCGCTTTTAACGGCTAAGGGCATCGCGCGAACTACTTTTGTAGAGTCAGTGGTGAGCGCAGCGGCAATTCCGGCGGCGCACACAATCGTCCAGCCGTCATCACCAAACACGTCATCACCAAACACAGAACACACACACAGCACGCTGAAGCACAGCATCCAGTGTTGAGCGCATCACGAAGTTCCTCTGGGCAAGCGGTATCCGAATTGTCCAAGTATTGTCACCAAGCACACCAGCGCAAAGCGCATCGAGATGCCGCGCCAAAGTGCAATGGGTCAGCACATTTATACTATATGAAGATTCAAGGCCGAGGTCAGTGGGTATCTATGTAGGGCAACGATGGGCGCGCTAGTACCCGTCCGCCCGCAGCGCGAACGTCACCCTCGGGCGAGCGCCGGCCGACAGTTCGACGAGAGAGAAGACCCGAAACTCTCAGAGCGCTGCCGCCGACTGCGACAGACAAAGCGAGCTGCGAAGAGCGTTCGCTCGCAGCGCCTACTTACACTCTTAGTCTGGGGCCGGCTATTGGGCCTCCTATGGCCGTGACAAGCGAGATCCAACTTGTCACGGCTGTATAGCCGTGACAGCATGTCACGGCTCCGAGCAGTGACAAGTTGGATATTGTGTCACGGCAGTATTACCATGACATTATGTCACGGCTATGTAGCCGTGACAAGCTTGATTTTGGTGTCATGGCTACGTGGTAACGTAGCCCTGACATGGTAACGTGCGCGGATTTCGACGGTGTGTATGTGCGCGTGCCGGGTCATCTTCATGCCGCGTTGTGCACGCGACGAACTGTGTGTGTGTGCGCGCGCGTCATCCTCGTGGCGCGTGCCACGCGCCCTGCACCAAGAAAGAGAAAAAGAGAAGGAAGGCGGAGAACAGAAAATGGAGTGTGTTCGAGCGGGCAGACCAGCGTGTGGAAGGCAGGTGGAAGGGAACCGCCGGGCGTCCAGACCCGGGTTCTTCAAGGCTTCCACCTGGCCTGACCTCCAGCTCCCACGAAGCCTTCACCTCAGTTGAAAGCAGGTGCACGTGTTGCGGAGCACGCGTCAAGACCACAGCGGCCCCGTCTATTCCAACACGCCACCCCAGACGCCGACGCCGTGCCAACGCCGCCGCCGACCCACCGGCTTCAAGCTGAACCCTGGGCTTGCCGGTACGTTCTTTGTCGCCGCTCCAGCGCACAAAACCTCCCAAGACCCAGCGCCACGAAACAAGAAAGCGTTAAGGTGTTACAGCAAACTTTTTGGTTGCCCTTAGTGAGCAGCATTGAAGCAGTGTGCCGACATTGCGAGAACAATCTGTCGGACGTGCGTTCCTGTAACGATTTCCCCAAAGCCATACCATTCGTAGCTTTTTGTTTGTAAATTTAATTAGTGTGTTTTCATCTTGGCATATTGTTTTCTAATATAACGCTGTTTTCTACTTCAAACGGTCTCGTCTTTCTTAATTCACGTACCTGATACACACGATTCTTCACAATTGGCGTCCGCGACAGGACGAGACCGTTTGAATCTTGTGGTGTATAACAGTAGAAATGGAGACGAGGGAAATCATATCTCTGGGTCAAGCGCTTGCTCTCGCAGGAGACGACCTACGCAAATGGGTAGAGGCGGAAAGAGCGCGTGAACGGGACGCGAAGGTAGCAGAAAGAGAAGCGACAAAAGAAAGACTAGACGCCGAACGCGCGCTGGCTTCTCTTGAGCAGGAAACTCTCCAGCTAAAGCTTCGCTTGGCAGAAGCTGCAATCCCTACAGCATCCGCCGCCGCGGGTGACAGCGGTACAGGTCCAGAACCGTCGTTTATTATAAACCCGCATAAGCTAATCCCAGCATTGACGACAAACGCGATGATTTGGACGCGTACCTCAAACGGTTCGAACACATCGCCGTGGCGCACAGCTGGCCAAAGGAGAAATGGGCCACTGCTTTGAGTATGTGTCTAGGCGGGGAGGCACTGAAAGTTTTCGGACGATTATCCCGGAGGATTCAATGAAATACGATCAGGCGAAGCTCGCGCTACTCCAACGCTTTCGCTTCACAGCGGAAGGCTACCGTGAAAAGTTTCGCGAGAGCAAACCCCTAGACGGTGAAACTGGAAAGCAGTACGCTGCGCGACTCTCCAGTGTTTTCGATCGCTGGATGGAAATGTCCGAAACGGCCACAAACTTCGAGAGTGTACGAGACCTCGTTGTCGCAGAACAGTTCCTCAACAACTGCCACAGCCAGTTGGCGTTGTTTTTGCGCGAGAGGAACTGCAAGACACTGAGTGTAATGGCCGAGGCGGCAGACCATTATCTCGAAGCGCAACGTCAGCGAAATTTGCTGTTGTTCAGGAAAGCGCCGGAATCAGAGAAATTAAAGGACGAGAGTGGAGAAGCCACCGAAAAGCCTCAAATCGAATGTCTCGTTTGTGACAAAAAGGGACACAAAGCATCTGACTGTCGCTCAAAGCCCACGCAACTGTACTGCGTGTACTGCCGACGAACAGGTCACGGTGCTAAGACCTGCACAAAGGGCAGCGACGCGAAGGAAGCTTCCTCTCGTGTGTCTCTAGGAAGCAGAAAAAAACATTCGCATCAGGCCTCGGAACCTAATCTTAAAATCGAAGATGGCGATAGCAACGGTATCGATGTTGAGCGACGAGGGGCCATGACAGCGTACGACATGCCTGTTTTAAAAGGTACACTTGACGGCCAGGCTGTCTCCGTCTTAAGGGACACCGGTAGCAACACCATGGTGGTGCGTCGCTCGCTCGTCCCGGAGGCAGCACTCACGGGGACCACAGCCACATTGCGGCTGATAGATGGCCGAAACATCGACGTTCCTGAGGCGCAAGTGGATGTCACCTCCCCCTATTTCACGGGTATCGCAGTGGCAAAGTGTCTGGACGCGCCGCTTTATGACGTAATAGTCGGCAATGTTCCCGGCTCGCGTGACGTCTCCTCTCCCGCTACTCATTGGAAAGGCCGGAGGGGGCCTCTAAAGCTCGGGGAGGAAATCCTATGAATGACGAGGAGCCAGAGCACCTCGCACCCACTTCGAACCTGGCCGGAGCAAGTGTTACTGGGGAACGCCGAAAAGCGCCCACCGTCGATATGGGCGCCGTGCAGGGGACCACGAAGAAACCCGTGCTCGCTGAGCGGGTCCTGGCACCGTCCAGTGGTTCAACGTAAAGAACGGCTACGGCTTCATCAACCGCAACGACACGCGGGAAGACATGTTCGTCCACCAGACCGCCATCACGGGGAACAACCCGCAGAAGGTCACGCGCAGCGTTTACGAGGGTGAGACCGTCGAGTTTTACGTCGTCGTAGGTGAGAAGGGACGCGAGGCCGCTAATGTGACAGTTCCCGACGACCAGCCCGTGCAGTGCTTCCCTTACACCATGGACAGAAGACGCTTCAGAGGTCGCTGGTTCCCGAGACGGAGTCAACGCCGACCGATGCCGAACCCACGCCACGGTGTGCAGGGCTCCGACGACTTCCATGACGTTGTGCTCGTGCCAGATTCGCCGCGGCCGCAACCGCCACCGCAGCGATGGCGGCGGCCTGGGAGACCCGGTTTACGCCGCTACTACCGCCGTTCCAGAGGTATGACCAGGAGCTCGCTACCCGCTGAAGACATGAGATCCCACCTCCAGTTTGAAGAGGAGGACGAATACGAGGACAGCCGAGTTCCGCGGAGGCCACATCGACGCTTCTACGGGAGGTACTTCCGCAGGCGTGGCGGAAGGTCCAGGAGTGCGTCAGAGGGCTTGGACCACGAGCACGAGCCCAGGAACGCGCCGGGTTCGTGGCGCAGGCCGAGACCTAGGTCGACGTCAGCGTCCCCTTCGAGAACGTCCGCCGGACGTAACCAGGAGTTGAGCAGCGAACGCTCTTCGGCAGAAAGCGTTCAAAGCTCAGATCATCGATAATTCATTTCTTTCCGAAACATAAAAATCAGGTTGCTTTCCCTAACCCCTTCACTACTGTTCGAAACATATATCTCCTCTCGTATGCTGTTCATCCTATTTTGCAGCATTTTGCGTATTTATTCTTCCTTACCTCTGCTTTTTTACTTTTTTATAAGTTGATAAAGGCCTTTAAATATTGGCGCGGTCTTTAAAGGCCTTTAAATATTGGATTTATCCAATATTTAACGAGATTGGCGTTAGGAGGGTGGAGAAAGCAAACCGAAATTCTGGATTCTAATGAAGACGGCGCAATGGTAAGATAGGTTTTTGCTTCTCCCGCCTCCACAACGCCCCATCGTTTTGCACTATCACAACTTCTCAGTACCCTAGCTGTATACCACATTTTCCTCATAGTTACTATAAATGTAGCCCCACAGGCTTTAGCGTTATGAGCGAGACGACGTTTTAATGACCGGCGAATTTCCTGGATGAGAATAAATATTACCACCTTCCCACAACAACCACTATTTTCTCTCCCCCCCCCCCCACACACACACACACTTTCTCAAGTTAGGGAGACATCAGGCCACTCCAGGAAGCACCTTGCACACACAGATTTTTGGCTACTCATTCTCAGCAGATTCGAACGTGGAAGTAAACGCAGCGCATAAACGACGCACAGTTTATTTGCAAACTAAATAAGGTGACTCTTCTGTTGGGACCCAATCAATTTAATCATCAATCATTATTTGTTATGATTTCATGGTGAAAGTATGTTCGTCGTGATGCCATAGAAGTGATTCATTCAAAGGGAGAAATAGGTGCTAGTATTTATTTTACGGAAATACTCGCTCCTGTGACGCTCTAGTGCGTAAGGTCAAAACACCCGAAGCAGTTCGTAATACTTTACAATTGTCGTTGACGATGAAATATTTGTGGGAAGTGCATACAATTGTTGACACCATATTGTAGCACCCTAAATCAAAACATACCTAAACACAAGAAAATGTCGCAATCGCAAAAAAAAAAATCACTCTGCGAAAATTGTTTCCCCCTTCCCCTCCTCCCTCTATTTTTTTTCCGCGCCATTACAAAGAAAAGCGGCCGAGCAACGAATTTCCATGAAAAACCTCGCTTCTTGGAGAAAGGACTCCAGGGTATATGGAAGTGAATAAGTTAGGGAGTTTGTAGAAATAATAGGCGACCATTGAATCTAACCTTCTGCACAAATCATACCCGGGATATTTCCTTTTTCCTTCCACGCGATTAGAAGGCGAGACGCTAATGTAATTTTTGTGCACTAACATGACGCTTCTAAGAGAGAGTGCCAGATTTATAGTGCATGTCAATTGACATTTAAATTGTTTAATCACTGTTCACAAACATTCGCGGCTTGGAGGATGACATGGAAGCATGGCGGAAAGCAGTTTGCTTGAAATTGAAGTCTATATTGCATTGCACTGGTGTGAAATAGTATTACGTATTTTTGTCTTATTTTCCGTTCACCAAAATAAAAACAGCGTTTAGAAACCGAACACTGCGTTTAGAGGAGCGCGGAACCGGGAGAACCTGAACGATATGAGGCGCCTTGTGTCACTCGGCTTATCCTGGTTTCTTGTTTTTCTGTATGGAGCCTTTCAAAAGGGGATGAAAAATTATGAACCGACTGTCCCGACTTACCACGTTAGAGCAGTTCATTTTCATTATGAAAGGCTCTCTTCAGGCGTCTTGCATAGTTAAGCTTGTACTGGTTCGTTTTTATTGTCGGTTCCTTTCAAAAAGTCAGCTCTAAGCCACTGCACCAACTATTACCACATGCTTAATTTGCGGAAGCGGAGAAGTGCAAATGCGACAAAAGGAAAGATTCGCCCGCGTTATTTGAGTCCTATAGAAAAGCGGACCGGATACAAGAGGGCCGAAATATTTTACAAGAAACACGCAATCTTCTCTATAATTCTGTCTAACAGTTTGGAGTGAAGGTATACTTGGACGCCGGCATTATTCGTTTAGAAATATGGGGAAGAACGTAAGTGGGCGAACGAGACGCCTCTGGGTTTTGCGTCACGCCTGCACTTCAAAAGTTAGACATACTGGTTCCCGACACCAGCACGATTGACGACTCCGCCCGGGTATTTGATTGTTTATTGATACGGAGAAGAAGGGGAAGAGCGCAACGGCCCGCGGCCGTAGTGCGTTCTGGCTCGCGCTCTGGCGGGCAGTCAGATTGAAAACCCACCGCTGAAAACCACCCCGTGTACGGAGTCGAAAACATGATAATCATCGAATGGGAGTTTACGACGTGTATTGATCCGATGCAAAGTTTCGCTTGATTCCTGAACGAATGATGCCGGCGTCCAAGTATACCTTAATTCATATCAAATTGTTAGACAGAATTGTAGAGAAGATTGTGTGTTTCTTGAAGAAGATTTTGGCCCCTTCTTTCCGGTCCGCTTTTCTATAGGCCTCAAATAACGCGGGAGAATCTTTCCTTTTGTCGCATCTCCACGTCTCCGCTTCAGGTTGGTCCAGTAGCTTAGAGCTCACTTTTTGAAAGGAACCTAATATAAAAACGGACCAGTACAAGCTGAACTATGCAAGACGCTTGAAGAAAGCCTGTCGTAATAAAAATGAACTGCTCTAATGTGGCAAGTTGGGTCAATCGGTACATAATTTTTCATCCACTTTTGAAAGGCTCCGGAAAAACAAGAAACCAGGACAAGCTGAGTGAAGCAAGGCGCCTCGTATTTTTCAGGTTGCCCCGGTTTCTTATGTCCTTTCGGCACCTCAAAACGCACAGTATTCGGTTTCTAAACGCTGTTTTTATTTTCGCAGAGAAATAAGACAAAAATACGTAATAATTTTTCACATCAGAGCAATGCAATGGAGACTTCTATTTCCAGCAAGCTGCTTTCTTTCATGCTTCCATGCCATTCTCCAGACCGCAAATGTTTGTGCACAGTGATTAAACTATTTACATCTAAATTAACATGCACTATAAATCTGGTACACTCTCTTAGACGCAGAACGTTAGTGCACATGATTTACCCCCAGCGTCTTGCCTTCTAATCGCGTGGGAGGAAAATGAAAATATCCCGGGCATGATTTGTGCAGAAGGCTAGATTCAATGGTCGCCTATTATTTCTACAAACTCCTTGACAGATTCACCACCATATACCCTAGAGTCCTTTCTCCAAGAAGCGAGGCTTTTGGCGGAAATTCGAGAGAGAAAGGGGGGGGGGGGGATATATATATATTTTTTCGATTGCGGCATTTGGTTGTGTTTAGGTATGCTTTTGTTCAGGGTGCTACATTATGGTGTATGAAATTTTATGCACTTCCCACAAATATTTCACCGACAGCGACAGTTGTAAAGTATTACGCACTGCCTCGGGCGCTTTGACCTTACGCACTAGAGCGTCACAGGAGCGAGTATTTCGGCAAAATAAATACGAGGGCCTATTTTTTCCTTTGAATCGATCACTTCTGTGTTATCACGAAGGACACACTTGCACCATGAAATCATAACAGATAGTGATTGATGATGAAAATGATTGGGTCCCAACAGTAGTGCCACATTATTTAGGTTGCGAATAAACTGGGCGTCGTTCATGCGATGTGTTTACTTCCATGTTCGAATGTGTTCAGCATGAGTAGCCCAAAAAGCCCTGTGTGCAGGCTGCTTCCTGGGGTGGCCTGATATCTCCCCAACTCGGGGGGGGGGGGGGGAGGTAGAGAAAAAGAGTGGTTGTTGTGGGAAGGTGATAATATTTACTCTCACTCAGGAGAGTCGCCGCTCATTAAAAAGTCGTCTCGCTCATAACGGGAGAGCCTGTGGGACCACATTTATGGTAACTACGAGTAAAATGTGGTATACAGCTAGGGTACCGAGAAGTTGTGATAGTGCAAACAATGGGGCGTTGTGGAGGCGCGAGAAGCAAAGACCTATCTATACGACTGCGCCGTCTTCATTAGAAGCCAGAATTGGGGTTTGCTTCCTCTACCATCCTAACGCCAATTTTGTCCAATATTAATAAATCCAGTACAGCGTTGATCGCGCAAGCCGGCGTCAATATTTAAAGTCCTTTATCAACTTATAAAACAGTCATCAAGCAGAAGTAAGGAAAAATAAATACGCAAAAGCGTACAAACTCGGATGAACAACATACGAGAGGAGAGATATGTTTCGAACAGTAGTGAAGGGGTTAGGGAAAGCAACCTGATTTTTATGTTTCGGAAAGAAATGGATTATCGATGATCTGAACCCTTTATTGCGCAAGCCAATCCTTGTGAAGACACGGGAATGGTTCCAGCTAGCAGCCGCGCAATGCCAGAGGGCGGCTGCTGGAACGACTCAGCATATCTCGGCGTCTCGATTTCCTCCGACCGAGCGGCCTCGGGTCTGCAGCTCATGGAGAAAAGCGTTCGGTCGCGCTGACTTCCTCAGTTTCGCGGATTGAGTGAGCCCGCGTCAACGAGGGGAAGGCACCTGGAAGTCTGAAGGTCGTTGTCGCGCTCGCAGCTAGCCGCTAATTTTGGGCTTTTTGAGGATTATCCCAACAGGAAAAGCCGACACGAAATAAATCGCTGCCATCAAGTGACTTTTAGGAGAGGGTGAGAAGAGAAGGGCCCGAGGGGCATTTTCCTACCTTGCGGAAAATGGTTCCGTTGGTCGGTCTTTAACCTGGTTATAGCTCTTTGCGATAGGCCCTGCTCAGACAGGGTGATGAATTTATTCCGCTCCGGAATCGATACGCCTGGCATATCGGTGGTTACCAAAGAGAGCGTCAGCAAGCAATTCCTCGCTTTTTAAGATTCGACTGATAACCTCGCACAAAAACATGGGCATTGCTCATAAAAACCGAGGCATCCGCGTCGGTCTGTTGCAGTATTTTTTTTTTTCATAAAGAGTATGGTCGTGCGAATAAACAAATTTGATTTCGCGTTTATGACGTTTCACTATTACTGAGAAACCGCGCGTGGCACGTTGTTCACCAGCGTGGTTCCGGTGACACGTCATCAAGCACTACGGGTCTTCTGTGCACGAAATGTTTCAACTTTCATTTCGGGCTGACTGTACAGGGTTTACACTTAAAACATAAAATTAGAAAACAAACGCTTTTTGAACTTAAATGACATGATTAAGAAAGAAACAAAATATAATTGTTGAAAGTAGTTGTTTTTCAACAGGTTAGTTTGTCAACACGAAAAATATAATGTTGGCGTCTACTGCAGCCAGGGGAATCGGTGCATGACAAAGACCAGAATCAAACACTCAGAGCTGCAGAACTGTATAAAAAATGCTAATTTTGAACGAATGGTATATATTTTCGTCACATAAATGTTACATGCACAGCACAAAACTCACAATTCCTGCCCTGGTTCTAAGATTATCACACGGTCAGCGTGAGCGCATTTCAAGTCCACATCTGTGAGATCTCGTTTAATTAAAAAGCCACACAAGCATAAAACATTTTTTTTTTACGAACAGCTTGAATAGGAAGCCTAGGTCAAAAGGCGGATTTTCCACAAACAAATAATGTAATTCAGGCAATATTTTTACCGCAAGACGCATTTTAGTACGCGGTGCAATTGGTTCCAAGTTGCAACCAGCATAGGTTCTCGGCTGCTGCAGGCAGGTGCGACAGAAAAAATTTCAGAGGGGGATCGCCCGTTAAAACTGCGTTCCCCGCCGTAAATATTGCTTGAAAATAACTTACAGTTTCGTGAAAAATATATTTTGACCAGCGCTTTGCATTGAGGCTGTTCGTACGAAAAGTGTTTGCGCTGGAGTGCCCCTTGGGCGAAGTGATCACAAGAATGCATTTAATGAATTCTTGGCTGCAGTTCCAAAGCAGACACTGTGTGGATAGAAGTTGTAAGTTTAACTTTCAAGCAAATGTGATGTGGAGTATTGTAAGGACCCGTGCTGCTCTCAATAGCATGATACCATTTGGAAGCGTGTAGAAGTAATAACATATAGGAAGAAACGGAACTAATGTTGCAACTGGCAACAATTTTTAATTAAGCTTATTGCTAACTATTTGCTGAAGCCTTTTAATTTACAAAACCATGACACTTATCATGAAACTGCATCCTTGGATGACAGATTACACAAAGAGTTCTAAGAGACATGAACTTCTTAGGCATAAGCATCGATATTCAACTTCGTGCACAATTTAAGACCGAAATGATTACGCTCAAAACGCACATGACGGTATAGCTTTATTAAAAATAAACACCCGAAAATACAGGGTGTCCCCCCAAAAAATATTACAAGCTAAAATAGCCCGCAAAAGGCAGAAACTTGACGAATCAAGTTGTTACTGCTCTCATAAATGTCGTTCACTGGTCACATTTCAGTGCTAAAATGTGAGGTCTCAGCTCCGTGTAAAAGGAAAAGAAGAAAAGCAAAACTGATTTTTACTTGTTTTTTCAACGGCGGAAAAGGGAGACGCCACCTCCGGAAAACGTAAGCAAGCCCCCTCCCCCTCATTGAAACACACGCAAAACTTCGTTCTTTTTTTAAATTTTGATTTCGATGTTGACGCGTTAAATTTTAACACAAAAAGATGACTAGTCAAATATATTTTGTAAGCAGTTACAGCTTGATCGGTCAAGTTTCTGATTTTTGCGGGCTATTTTAGCATCTAAACTTTGTTTGGAGACACATGCAGGTAAGAGGCATTATCTCGTCAGCCCAAGTTTAGGTTCTAGATGAAATGCTTTGTCCACGCCAGTCAGTTTCTTAGTTACCCACGCACGCTCAAACACAGCTACCCCTTTCAACATACATTGCACGAGCCCAAGGGTTTGGGCGAAGGAGCTTGGGTAAGTCAGGTCTTTCAAGGAGTGAAAGAGACACAGACACAGCGTTGTGTCTGTGTCTCCTTCTCTGTCCGTTGTCTTGTCGCGCTTTTTAATCAGTACAACCAGAGTATATAAGGATGCATAAAACAGGTGCCCCCTCCAAGGTACACGAAGAGTTGAGTTGGATGGCCTCCATTTTGTCTGCACTGCACAAGATGGTTTTTGCTGTCGGTCCAAAATATATGCGAGAACCTGGCGATCCTCCGGGTAGTATGGGCATGTCTCCCTCGAGGGCATAGTGACAATATAACTGATCGCTATCGGCTATACATTTGTTCGGATGTATAAAATGCCGAAATGTACGATCCCGACCGGTCCTCTGGTAAAATATCAAACGGGAGGAACAGAATATCAGCTCTTTTGCGGACTGCATAAAGCTTTCAGAGGGCCCTAATAAAAAAAAAATCTGTCTGAAGCAAGCATGCATTTACCAAGGTGATTAGAGAGTACTTGGAAAACCTGCTCCTCAGATAATTGTCAATGTTATCAGTAGTATTAGTTGATACCCGATTGAGCCAGAAATCAACAAGTCAACAAGGGGGGCGGAGCCAGCCCCCCTTGTTTACCGGCTCAATCGGGTATCAACCATTCACAGGGACGCAGGGCGGGGCCTCTTCCCTCTCTCCCATCTCAGGGACCAATGACAGTGCGTGGGCGTTGGCCAGTGACCAATCGGAGCTCGCCCGGGTCCCGCCCACGAGGTAGGCGGGACCCGGGATCAAACCGCAGACCTCAAACCTCAAACAGCAGACCTCAAACCTCAAACCGCAGACCTCAGACCGCAACATCACAAACCACAAGCGTGGTTGACCAGATGTTGACAGCTGCGGTCATCTGATAACAACCACATGATGTCACACAGGGTTCGAGCTTCGTTCGACAGAGGGCGCTCACGTGATGTCGCACATGGTTTGTGCTGCATCCGAAAGAGGGCGCTCACGTGATGCCACACAGGCTTCGTGCTGCATCCGAAGGAGGGCGCTTCGCTCCGGTCACATGACGGTCACGTGTTTTGAGTTTGAATCGCTGCGCGGTAAATGCCCCTTTTATTCGATAAAAAAGTTCAAACAAAACCAAAGCCACAGTGCTAATGTACACAATGAGAACTGCGACAAGAACAGAGGGATGACACATCCACACACATACAATCAGTTATGGTTCCTTGAGGGTCGCCAGCTCCTCAAAAAGCGGCAAATAAGGGAGGAGGTTGCTGCATTTAAACACTTCTTTAGGTAACATATTGTTTCAACAAATACTGAAGCGCAGGACGCACGTCGACGTCTGCGTGTCTCACCGCCATACGACATCGCCACCAACTATGTAGGGCCGACAAGCATGATCATGTCATATGGCACAAGATTATTCCCTCCCTCGACACAAAGATAGCGGATCCCTGAGGCGTTAACGGAAAGTCTTTTTCAAAGTTCTCTGAAGGACGTCCCATAAGAACACTGCGTCCCAGCAGTTGAGGAACACATGCTCTATTGATTCCGGCTCTTTACACAAAAGACAGTTCACTGACCAGGCTACAGGGATACCTTTCCTTCCAGCCACACTTTAACCGGCAGGTGTTCACTATGCAGCTTAAAAAAGAAAGTTTTGGTGTAAGCAGGGACCAACATTCGCTTAACACGTTTTAAAACAGTCCTGACCCGTTCCGGCGCTGAACACCGAACGGTACAGCGGAGTGGGAAGGAGTGAAACAATCAGGTCTTTGGTCAGCCGTTTGCGCGACACACTGGACAGATATTCAAGTGAAAAACGAGCCACTAGAAACCGGTAGGCGGAAACAACTTCTTTCAAATAACCTCGCACATCGGAGCTCAGGTCTACGTCTGTCGAGACAATAAACTCGGGCAGCGCACTGCGCAGCCGCACCTGAATGACCTGCGTAAAAAGCTGTTCTTTTGGTCCCTTAGAAAAAGTAAACCTATTCACCAGTTGTTTGACAAAAAGATGCGACAGACCCAGACCACCATCTTTCACACGCAGAAAAAGGTTAGTTCGGCTCGTGCGCTCCCAACACGAGCCCCAAATAAAAACCGCAAAAACACGATGCAATCGCTGAATGTTGACTCGCGAACAGTGTAACACCTGTAACAAATACCAGATCTTCGCGGCAAAAAAATATTACAAACTGAGGCGCGTGCAAAAATTGAAAAGTCCTTACCCCCCCACCCATCTGCCTTTTCGCGTAATGCACGAGTTTGTTCGCTCCAAAATTCTGTGTTGTCCCTGTACTGCTCCATCGGGACTCCAAGATAACGCGTCGGCGTGGATGACCACGTCACACGCTCAAAAACATTGGGTTTTGAGGGCCAGTCACCGTGCCAACAGCCCAGACACTTTTGCCAATTCACAGCACTACACGTCTGCTCGCAGAACTTCACTGTTAGTTCTATGGCTTTCTTTACACTTTCTTGATTGGCACAATAAATAGCTACGTCATCGGCGTAAGCCAAAATGCGAACCTCTGTGGCTTGTAAGTTGAAGCCGCGTATTTCCCCACTACGGATCACACTAAGGCAGAAGGGCTCAAGGAAAATGCAAAAAAGTAGGGGCGAAAGTGGGCATCCCTGCCGTACGGAAGAAAAAAGGGGGATGCGCTCACTCACACTCTTATTGACCACGAGGCTGGTGGCGCAGTTGTGGTAAGCCATGCGTAACCCATCACACAGCACGGACCCTAAGTTAACATGTTCTAAAATAGAAAAAAGAATTTCGTGAGACACACGGTCAAAAGCTTTCTCAAGGTCTACTTGAAGTACCGCTACCTTTTGTTGGAAAGCATCGCAACACTCCAAAATACTTCGCGCTATATGCACATTAGTAACTATAGTTCTCCCCTTGATGCCACACGTCTGGTGAGGACCGACTATAAGGTTTATCACGCCCTGTAGTCGCTCCGCCAGAACCTTCATAAAAATCTTATAGTCAACATTCGTCAAGGTAATCGGGCGGTAGGCTCCGACCGAGCGGAGCTTTACTTGATCCTCGCTCTTTGGAATTAAAACGGTGTGGGTAAACAAAAATGACGGGGGTAAAACTTTAAGTCGGTACGCTTCGGCAATCACACAATGCAAGAAAGGAGCCACTTGGTCCTTAAATGTTTTGTAAAATTCGGCTCCCAGACCATCAGGCCCAGGCGATTTTCCGATCTTCAAATCATCTATTGCCTTTTCAATTTCACTTAACATAATAGGTTGTTCTAGTCTTTCCTTGACGTCGTCAACCACTTTCGGCATAACTGGTAAAAAGAAATTTCGGAAATCACCCCACTTAGGTGTGCGATAACTGAAGAGCTCTTTGTAATGATTAACAAAAGCTTGCTCAATACTCTGCCTATCGTTGGTCAACGTTCCGCGATAAAAAATTTCGCTGATTTCATTTTTCACGGCATATCTCTTTTCCACGCCAACAGCTCTTTTAGTGGGCACCTCCCCCTCAGATAAGCGTTTCAAACGCGCCCGTACCATAGCTCCCTGATACTGCTCAGTATCTAATGCTTCCAGACGCTTCTTAAGGCTTATAATATCGTCAGTAAAAAGCCCAGGGGATACACATTCTTCGCATAACAACTCTTTCAGCAGGTCGTTTAATTCGCGCTTTACCTTTTCCTGTTCATATTTCAAAGCACTTGAGCGTTCTATAGCCCTCATTTTCACATCTTGTTTAAAAAGTTCCCACTTTACCCCAAAATTGTTCCCTTCCGCCCTCGCCAACTCTTCTAAGGTTTGGCGAACAGAATTAACGAAGTATTCGTCCCGAAGGAGCTTGGTATTGCATTTCCAAAGGTCCCAACTAAACTTTTTCTGCGACTCTTTGGATGAGCACAGTGAAAACGAAACAAGACAGTGGTCGCTAAAAGACACACAATCTACAGCATATTTTTACACGCTCTTAGCAAATCGGCGGAAACGTACACCCTGTCAAGGCGCGCGTGACTTGTCCCCTGAAAGTGAGTAAAACGTAGAGCCCCCCCACTTGACGTGCAGTTGGCAACGTCTTCCAGACCGTAACTTTGAACTATGCCCCCCAAAAGTAAAGCACTTTCATCTCTAAATCTACCGCTATTCGACCTGTCGCGGGCCGCACACACACAATTGAAGTCACCCATCAAGATAACGCTCCGATCGGTCTGAACATACTTATCAAGGAACTCAAAAAACAATACGCGTTCATCTACTCTATTAGGTGCGTAAATGCACAAAACACGAAAGTGGAGATTAGACGAAGAAAAATCACACAAACAAAGCGTCCCGACTCGTCACTAACCACCTTTTCCACAGTGAACAAAAATTTTCGCAAAAACAAAAGACACCCGCCGGAAGTTCCGACGGCGTGGCTTACGCAGACATCATACCGCGGCTCGAACAGCCGCACCATGCTCTCCGTTTGGCCCTCACCCTCCATCTTTGACTCCTGAACCGCCACGATATCGAGATCGTGGTCGATAAAGAGGCGGTTCAGATGGCATTGCCGTCGTCGTGAACACAAACCCCGCACGTTTAACGTGCCTACCCGCAACGTTTTTTCTAGCACTTTGGGGTTTAAAGAAGCAGCCGGAGGGCATGGTGCTTAGAACGAACTGAAAAATACAAAGTAAGGAAAAGCAACAGTACAGTCAAGGTCATAGCGACTCACTTAGGTTGTTCCTTAGTGCGCGGGCGCGACGCAGACCGCTCACGGTAACGTCCCACCTTGCCGACCCACTCGCGTTCGAGGCGTCGTAGTTGCCTTTCGCCAGCGTGGGGGTTGACTTCGTCGAACCGCCTTTTAATCTTCCCGGCCGTGACGTCCATGGGCTTGCTGCCATCGTCATCGTTGTCCTCGCCGTTGGCTCCGTCTTCGGCCTTGGCGTCGCCATCGTCCTCCGCTTTGGCGCTGTCGTCGCCCTTGGCCCTGGTGTCGTCGCCACCTCTGGCCTTGGTGTCGTCGCTGCCCCTGGTGTTGTCGCCGTCCCTGGGCTTGGCATTGTCGCCGCCCATGACCTTGCCGTCGTCCTCTTCTGTCCTGGCGGTGGCACCAGGCCCTACAGGCTTCTCGGCCTTCTCATGCACGACGTCTTCGACGACCCCAGGGGTCTCCTCGACCGTCGGTGCCGAAGCCGAGGGTTCTGGCGTCCTCTCCACCGAGACTGCGTCGACCACCGCAGCCTCGCTTGGGGTTTCCGGCACCGTCACCGTCGCCGCCGACGCCGCTTTCTCAGCTTCGTATTCGTCCATGAGGTTGAGGTCATCCGGCGCCTCTTGGGTGTTGATGCCGGTGGCGCGGGCGTACGTCTTAACGCACGCCGCGGCCTCGTGTCCAAAGGCCCGGCACTGGGCACACAAGGGCACCCTACAGTCCCGACGTAAATGGCCTGTTCGGCGGCACCGCAGACAGATCGGCGCCCGGCCTGGGACGACGACGAGAACCTTCCCTCCACAAATCCGCAGCTGGTGCGGAAGGCTTTCCAGGGCGACTCCTTCGTTCAGCTCCATCCGCACGACCAGCGTGGTGGACTCGACGTCAACGAAGCCATCAATTTTCCACCTTTCCCGGATAATCTCCTTGACCACGCCAAAGGGTTCAAAGGCGCGGCGCACCGTGTCCACCGGGATGTCGAAAGTGACCCAGTGGAGCTTGATGCGAAGCTCTCTCCGACTCGGGTCGACGACGAGACAAAACCGGCCTTTAACTTCCAAGTGACCGGCTTCCAAAAGCTTTGCCTTGTCTTCCGGCGTGCGCAACTTGAGAAGCCAGACGTGGCTCATCTGGAAAGCACCCAGACCAGCCACGCCCGGCAAAACGCCCGCCTTGTTCAACGGCTCTCGGAAATCCTCAATTCGGTACGGTCGACCTTGCAGGTCAGCGTGAAGTATCACGCTGAGCTTGGCAGCATCTCCGGTGGGGAGGGCAGGCAGTTGCAGACGGTAATCTTTAGGCAAAAAAGAAACACTCGTTTCACCGCGGCCGATAACGGCCGCTGCCGCTTGCGGGGAGCGATTCATGAGCACGTCCGCTCGGGCTGAAAGCCCAAATCAGAATCCTGCTGAGCTACGAGCGCATTGATTCTTGGACGACTTCATTCGTCCTAGTATTTCGTACGTCGAGCGCGCAATTCAGATCACGTGTTAGAGCTGTCGAAACGCTTGGATTTTTTAACGGAATTGCTCAGTCATTCACCGGAGGGCGCTACAGGGATGACGGAAGAGTTCAGGATTATTGAGTCATCTATCAGGCGGGAAAATGCACTGTCACGATGACGACACAGATATGTCGCCGTGAGATTAATGCCGAGAAATGTATTGTCGCGTGTTTTCCCGGTGGGTCATATGACCAACGTCACATGATATTTGAATCGCTGCGCAGTTGACACCTCGGTTCATAGATGGCGCGTCTTTTGTTGCTAAGCGTCTTTGTTGTTAGGACATGAGGGACATCTTGCGTCGTGGGGGTCTGACTTGCGCCATCTGTTGCTGGAAAGTTGAATTGCGCGTCTTCCTAAGGTGCGCCCATCCGTATTTTCGCGTGCGCGCAATGCGCGTGAGTTGTCGAATCTGTTTGTAGATGGCGCGCACCTGAATCCTTTTGTTGGCGTGAACTTTAACCATTATCACACGACATTTTCTCGATAATGTTAGCGGCAACTTAGTAGATGGTGTCAACTCTATCGCGCTCACATCATCTCTCGATAATTTATCGTAATCTGTCTGCAGAACGGAGCATTGTGGGAAATGGACCGGAGCGTGGTCGCATCCATACGTGCTAAAGACGAGACAGATATGATCTTTCATGTTTTTATTATCATTCACTCTTAGAACACGCACACTTATAAATACAGATACGGCTTTTAAAATCACTCTACGTGACAAAGAAAACACTAGGAACACTGTACACGAAAATGTACAAAACAAGCAGTATCAAGACACATCCGAGGCAAAAAAAAAAAGTGGAATAACAGAACAACGCGCACGATACTATAAAAAGTATTTACAAGGTCAGGGCGTGAGATGAGAAGAGAAATAGGATCCGGCATTTGGTACACTAGCGGGTTATACAAAAATGTACACAAGAAGTTTCAAGACACACCGGTGGGAAACGCGAGCAATTGCGATACAGTCCAAAATATTTATAAGGCGTGTGATAAGGAGGCAGGTCGCTGGCTTCCTAAAACGCTCTTGTGGCCAAAAGGAAACGTCGTAATCCCGTCGCTACAAATGTATCGCTTGTCATCGAACGGATTCAGAGCAATCTTTTCGACCGCGATGCTTTTGTTCTCGTTAAGTTTTCGAGCAATCAAATGCTGCGTCACTCTGTGCGAAGTTTTCGTCTCTAGAGCGTGCTTGTACAGCTCGTAGGTGAACTTTCGAGACTCGCATTTCTTTACTCCCTTGGCTCTTACGCAACACGTGTTGCTGCTTGTTTTGAAGCTGTATAGCTTTGGTTTTAAGCAACAAAAAGCCACTAAGTAAGTAGTGGGATATTCATTTTTAACACACCGAGCCTCATTTTGTTTTCGGTTGAAAAGAGCTTGTGACTCTTTGGATATCCAGATGTATCCAAGCATGCGTCTCGGAGTTGGAGCAGTTTGTCGTCTACGTCTGAGCCGTGAAGGTGTAGGAAGAAGGAATCCGTGTCGCAGTAAAGAGCCCTCGCTGAGGGGATCGCACGACGAAGTTGATTATAAAAGAAGTCGTACATTACTATTTTTGATATCTCAAGAATCGAGAACCCTGCGTAGAGTGGTTGCTTGAGTTTGATCACTGTCGGAGCGAACTGGAAACTTACGACGTGCGAGCTAAGTGCTCGAAACTGCGTCAGGTTCGGCTTCTGAAGCATTTTCAGTATGTCGTCCTCTTTAACGCACAGTTTAATGTGTCCATGTTTACGTGCATTCTCGATCGTCTTGCCATATATGCTCTTCATGAACAGTTTGGAAAGATTCTTCTGGAAGGAGTTGGTTGCTTGCTGTCTCAGCTGGTGCTTAAAATCAATAAACTCCCTCAAGAACGCTCGCTGAGAGAATTTGAGGACTCGGTGAATTTTAGTGACCCCTAGTCCTAACTGGATGTATAGGTTCAAAATCCGGTAGTGCAAAACGTATTTCGTTTTGTCGTGAAGTGTGAGCAGCAGCTTCTTAGTGGATTCCTCTTTGGGCATTTCAAACTTGTCAATTAGACTTTTTTGATAGTCGGACAACCAATCGTAGGGAACGCTTTGCTTCACCGGGGCCAAGGGAAAGTCAGAATGAATATCGTGCAAGTCGTGAGGATATCTGAGGTCTACCTCCAAAATGTAGCCCGTCGGGGCGTCATCTGGAACGTCGTCAATGTTCAGGCAGGCAATCTCGTCTTTCGTCATCCACTCAAAGTCCGACACTGGCAGGGCTTCTCTCATTGTCGCCGCATACAGACCGTTTACGTCCAAGTCCAAAATCTGAGAGGGTTCGTGCTGCGGGTTAAACGTATCCGTTCCCGGAACATTTGCGACAGCATGGCGGGTTGTGCATTGGGTAATCTCTCCGCGAATACCCTGTTCTATCATGAGATAGGTGTCAGGATCGTCCATTAGCTGCAGTCTTACTTTCGACTGTTTCAGCGCACACGATAAACTTAGGGATGGTAACGATACGAAATGTAAAGCCTCAATTTCGTACGTCTCCAGCGTCCACCGTCTAAAGTTTTGGAAAACATCGGCCAGTAGGAGGCAGTCCGTCTTTAGGTAAAGGTCGCTGTATTCTCCAAGGTTCTTCAAACCAAAGGTATCGAAAATGACCTGTGCATGTTGGTAGTCCTCTTCACACACCCCGCTCCCAGTTTTTTTTTAAATGCAAATTAAGTATACGTTGTGTTGACAATCCGCTCGTTCGATGCGGTCAGCTCCGAGCTTGGGGAGAATCCGCTTTTTCTTTTTATCGGATATCCTTCGTTGGCTAAGAGGTGTCTAACCGGGTTTCAGAGGCAAGAAACCCTGTCAGACCATCTCTCAATGTGCAGGGACAAGAAGCCGGGCAAAACCGTCTTCCCAAACAAGGGTGACGAACTGTACTTTCGGAGCACGCATGTTATGGAAGAGTTCCCCTTTTATTGCGTTTACGACTTTGAAGCGATTCTGGAACCGACTCAGTCGACGGGCAATATTTACGAGAATCACGTCCCCAGCTCTTTCTGTCTTCTCGTCATCCGCTCAAAAGATTCGTCCATTGTTGAGGAATACCTCTATCGCGGACCCGACTGCGTAGAAAGATTCAGTTTGATTTTCAACTTTCTAGCGAAGGAAATACCCTGATTGATCAGGTAGAGTGAAGTGCCCCTTGAAATGACTCAAGAAAATGAGGCTTCCCACGCGGACTCTTCCCGCTGTGGCATTTGCAACGAAAGCTTTAGCAAGAAAATGAAAACTCGCGACCACGACCACATGACGGGAGAGTATAGGCGGGCGCTTTGCTCCCAGTGTAACCTAAACCATCGAATCAACAAACATACCGTTCCACTCATAGCGCATAACCATTCCTCCGACCTCAGTTTCTTTCTAGGCAAGCTTAATTTGTTCGAGTCCAAGAATATTAACGTACTCGGAAGCTCGTGCCAGAATTTTAAATTGTTAGAGATAGGCAACCTTCGCTTTATTGACAGCCCCGCATTTCTTAATGCAAGCCTGGAGACACTCGTGCAAAATCTCCACTCTAAGGGCATAGAGCATTTTTGTTGCCTCCGACAGTCCTTTCCTGAACACGTCGACCTCCTTGCCCGCAAAGGAGTGTTTTGTTATAATTTCATTACGAGCTTTGAGAGTTACGAGGGTCAAAGCCTCCCGCCACGAGAGGCCTTTTTTAACAAGTTGACTGGGAGCGGGGTGTGTGAAGATGACTACCAACATGCACAGGTCGTTTTCGATACCTTTGGTTTGAAGAACCTTGGAGAATACAGCGACCTTTACCTAAAGACGGACTGCCTCCTACTGGCCGATGTTTTCCAAAACTTTAGGCGCTGGACGCTGGAGACGTACGAAATTGGGGCTTTACATTTCGTATCGTTACCGTCACTAAGCTTGTCGTGTGCGCTGAAACAGTCGAAAGTAAGACTTCAGCTAATGGACGATCCTGACACCTATCTCATGATAGAACAGGGTATTCGCGGAGGGATTACCCAATGCACAACACGCCATGCTGTCGCAAATGTTCCTGGAACGGATACGTTTAACTCGCAGCACGAACCGTCTCAGATTTTGGACGTGGACGTAAACGGTCTGTATGCGGCGACAATGAGAGAAGCCCTGCCAGTGTCGGACTTTGAGTGGATGACGAAAGACGAGATTGCCTGCCTGAACATTGACGACGTTCCAGATGACGCCCCGACGGGCTACATTTTGGAGGTAGACCTCAGATATCCTCACGACTTGCACGATATTCATTCTGACTTTCCCTTGGCCCCGGTGAAGCAAAGCGTTCCCTACGATTGGTTGTCCGACTATCAAAAAAGTCTAATTGACAAGTTTGAAATGCCCAAAGAGGAATCCACTAAGAAGCTGCTGCTCACACTTCACGACAAAACGAAATACGTTTTGCAGTACCGGATTTTGAAACTATACATCCAGTTAGGACTAGAGGTCACCAAAATTCACCGAGTCCTCAAATTCTCTCAGCGAGCGTTCTTGAGGGAGTTTATTGATTTTAACCACCAGCTGAGACAGCAAGCAACCAACTCCTTCCAGAAGAATCCTTTCCAAACTGTTCATGAAGAGCATATATGGCAAGACGATCGAGAATGCACGTAAACATGGACAGATTAAACTGTGCGTTAAAGAGGACGACATACTGAAAATGCTTCAGAAGCCGAACCTGACGCAGTTTCGAGCACTTAGCTCGCAGGTCGTAATTTTCCAGTTCGCTCCGACAGTGATCAAACTCAAGCAACCACTCTACGCAGGGTTCTTGATTCTTGAGATATCAAAAATAGTAATGTACGACTTTTTTTATAATCAACTTCGTCGTGCGATCCCCTCAGCGAGGGCTCTTTACTGCGACACGGATTCCTTCTTCCTACACCTTCACGGCTCAGACGTAGACAACAAACTGCTCCAACTCCGAGACGCATGCTTGGATACAACCGGATATCCAAAGAGTCACAAGCTCTTTTCAACCGAAAACAAAATGAGTCTCGGTGTGTTAAAAAATGAATATCCCACTACTCACTTAGTGGCTTTTTGTTGCTTAAAACCAAAGCTATACAGCTTCAAAACAAGCAGCAACACGTGTTGCGTAAGAGCCAAGGGAGTAAAGAAATGCGAGTCTCGAAAGTTCACCTACGAGCTGTACAAGCACGCTCTAGAGACGAAAACTTCGCACAGAGTGACGCAGCATTTGATTGCTCGAAAACTTAACGAAAACAAAAGCATCGCGGTCGAAAAGATTGCTCTGAATCCGTTCGATAACAAGTGATACATTTGCAGCGACGGGATTACGACGTTTCCTTTTGGCCACAAGAGCGTTTTAGGAAGCGAGCGACCTGCCTCCTCATCACACGCCTTATAAATATTTTGGACTGTATCGCAATTGCTCGCGTTTCCCACCGGTGTGTCTTGAAACTTCTTGTGTACATTTTTGTATAACCCTCTAGTGTACCAAAAGCCGGATCCGATTTCTCTTCTCATCTCGCGCCCTGACCTTGTAAATATTTTTTTTTTATTGTATCGTGCGCGTTGTTCTGTTATTCCACTTTTTTTTTGCCTCGGATGTGTCTTGATACTGCTTGTTTTGTTCATTTTTGTGTACAGTGTTTCCAGTGTTTTCTTTGTCACGTAGAGTGATTTTAAAAGCCGTATCTGTATTTATAAGTGTGCGTGTTCTAAGAACGAATGATAATAAAAACATGAAACATCATATCTGTCTCGTCTTTAGCACGTATGGATGCGACCACGCTCCGGTCCATTTCCCACAATGCTCCGTTCAGCAGACAGATTACGATAAATTATCGAGAGATGATGGGAGCGCGATAGAGTTGACACCATCTACTAAGTTGCCGCTAACATTATCGAGGAAATGTCGTGTGATAATGGTTAAAGTTCACGCCAACAAAAGGATTCAGGTGCGCGCCATCTACAAACAAATTCGACAACTCACGCGCATTGCGCGCACGCGAAATTACGGATGGGCGCACCTTAGGAAGACGCGCAATTCAACTTTCCAGCAACAGATGGCGCAAGTCAGACCCCCACGACGCAAGATGTCCCTCATGTCCTAACAACAAAGACGCTTAGCAACAAAAGACGCGCCATCTATGAACCGACGTGTCAACTGCGCAGCGATTCAAATATCAGGTGACGTTGGTCACATGACCCACCGGGAAAACACGCGACAATACATTTCTCGGCATTAATCTCACGGCGACATATCTGTGTCGTCATCGTGACAGTGCATTTTCCCGCCTGATAGATGACTCAATAATCCTGAACTCTTCTGTCATCCCTGTAGCGCCCTCCGGTGAATGACTCAGCAATTCCGTTAAAAAATCCAAGCGTTGCGACAGCTCTAACACGTGATCTGAATTGCGCGCTCGACGTACGAAATACTAGGACGAATGAAGTCGTCCAAGAATCAATGCGCTCGTAGCTCATTCCAATTTCGAACACCAGCGCGTGCGGACGCGGAATCATGAGCTCCAGCGGAGCGGTTTTTGCGGCCCGGCTGGGCCGCGGTGCCAGGGAAGACGCAGCGTCTACTGACTACCCGACTATTCTGCCACCCCTGCCGACTGGTTCTGCGGTGTTAAACACCGTGTTTTTGCATGCTGACGTTCGTGGCCGCCCGTACCGAGTCGAGGACTTCCGGGACACCCTGCAGCGTCTGGAAATGCTCCCCGAAGTCACCGCTTTGGGGGCATACCAGATGAACCACGTCTGGGCTGTGACTTTCAAGTCACCCGAGGGAAAGCGGAAGGCCCTTGCCGCCGGCGACCTCGTTGTTAAGGGGCGGCGATGCCTCGTCATCGATCCAGGAAACCGAGACATCCGCCTCAAGCTTCACTGGATGCTGTACCATGTTCCTGATGACGAGGTGAAGGCGGCGTTGGCACCGTACGGCACTGTAATCGAGGTGGGCACCGAGAAGTGGCGGGTGCAAGGCATTGCGGGCTGCGCGTCAATGACGCGAACGGCTGTCATTCGGCTCAAGCCTGGGCTTACACTGGACGACCTGCCGCATCAGTTGCGCATCGCCGGAGGGCTGGCGCTCGTTGTAGCGCCGGGCAGGGCGCCGCTCTGCCTGCGCTGCCAGCGAACCGGCCACATCCGCCGTGACTGCCGTGTGCCCAGGTGTGAGTCGTGCCACCGTTTCGGCCACGACGCTGACCAATGTGTGAGGACTTATGCAGCGGCCGCAGGTGCCCGAAGCGGCGAGACAAACGCCGAGCACGTCATGGACGAGACAGACGCGGAAGAAGTCGCCGCGAGTGCCGCTACCGCTGCCAAAGACAATGAGGAGAGAGCTAAGGATGGCACCGACCGACTAGCGCCTGCAGAGTTGCCGAAAATGACGGAGGCCACGCCAGTTGCCGTGGCCGAGACGAGCTTCGATCAGACAACACCATGCAACGCTGCGCCGGGGAAGGAGGAGGAAGAGGCGAGAGTCGTCGAGCCAACGACGTCTACTGAGGCGCAGCTAAGCGTCGACGTGGATATGGCTGACACTGGGGCTTTGGCCACGAAACGACCACGGGAACTCGATTCGGATTCGGACTCGGACGCGGTTAAGGTTGGCTATGACTCGAACCCGGAGGAGCTGCCTGTGAAGACGGCTTGGAAGACGGCGACCACGAGGCGGAGAAAGCCTCGACCCGTACCAATTTGTGTTTCCGAACCCAAAGGACTGGACAAGCCGACCGGCTGACGCGGTTATGAGCCGGTACTTGGTGCGGTTCTCTAGACAAGGTGAGCCCCTGACATGCGAGGGCGTCTATTTATGTCGGAAACCTGAAACTGTCGACACTTAACGTTCGAGGCTTTGCCTCGCGTCGCAAGCAATATCAGGTTAAGAGGCTCCTAATCGACAGAGGTATCGATGTCCTCGCAATTCAGGAGACCAAAGTTGGAAGTGACGAAGAGACCGCATGCTTACTGGCTTCTTTCTTGCACTCTTTTGAAGTGTGCGTGTCGCGGGCAAATGGTATGTCCGGGGGTTGTATGTTGTTTTTACGAAAATCTTTGAACGCACAAGTCCAATCAGTAATAGTCGACAATGTTGGTCGACTCGTCATTTGCGACTGTAGTATTTCTAATGTTGAATATCGTATCATAAATGTATACGCCCCAAACGACAATAACGAAAGGAAAGTGTTTTTTCAGAGCATTGACCAATATTTAGATTCTCAACGTAAAGTTGTCTTGTTAGGTGATTTTAACTGCGTTTGTGGCACACGGGACCGATCCAAAATTACGAGACAAAGCGACAGTAGTGCAATTATTTTAAACGAGTTGATTACGGAATACAGTTTGCAGGATGTCGCGACGTACCAAAGAACCAACGATTGTTTATGGTACACACATTATCAGTCCTCGAGTCATGCCCGTCTTGATAGAGCTTACGTGTCAATTGAACTTTTAACCGGATACGAAGACTATAATGTACTGCCGGTATTTTTTTTCTGATCATGCACTCGTTTCTTTCATTGTTGGTGGTTTCAAAGAAAAAACCCAGTTTCGTTGGGACCAGTGGAAAATGAATAATAACCTTCTTAAGGATGAAGTTTTTACTGAGACAGTCGATAAATTATTAAGTAAAATGCACCACGTAGGGGCAAGTGCCTGCGAAAAGTGGGAATGGTTTAAGCGCGAGGTTAAATTTAGTGCAATAGAACGGTCCAGCACGCTTGCTTACTGGAAAAAAAACCTAAGAAAAGTTGCTCCTTGATGACCTTCACCGACTATGCAGACTCGAAAATGAAAACCCAGGCATGCTTTCAGAACAGATTAAGACAGTAAAAAGTAAAATTGCGGATTTAGAGGTGGAAAAGTATAAAGGAGCCATCGTGCGGGCCCGAGCCGCTAAATACATTCTAGGGGAGCAGCCCACCAAACGGGCATTAAGTGCCGAAGCTAAGCATGTAAAGGAAAAAAACATAGCCGAAATAGAATACGAAGGCTTACCAAGCAGTCAACCGGAGATTATAGAAAAAGCATTTATTGAATACTATAGTAATCTCTTCCAGCGACAGAAGCACGGCAGCGACGCGCAATTTGAAAAATACCTAGTAGTGATGCCTCATCTCGAAGAAGAGATAACAGAAAAATTAGAAGAACCGATAAGCGTCGCAGAGATCGAGAAGGCGATTGAAGAACTGGCAACAAAAAAAGCTCCGGGTCCTGACGGATTAACTGCGGCATTTTACAAAAAATTTAAACATGATATTGCTGCTCGTCTGCATGACGTAATAACCGAGTCGAATGAGGCAGAAAAGTTACCGCCTTCCTTTCTAAATACCCATACTGTCCTTATTCCTAAAGTGGATGATGCACACAAATTAAGAAATGTTAAGAACTACAGACCCATTGCTTTAGGCAACGTCGACTATAAAGTATTAATGAAAGTTCTCGCCCGACGACTACAGAATGTTATTTGCGACATAGTAGGGGATCACCAGACCTGTAGTATCCGAGGTAGATCCATTTTAACGAACGTGCACATTGCGAGAAGTGTATTAGAGTTGTGCGATGCTCAACTTGATCAGGTTGCCATCCTCCAGATTGATCTGGAGAAAGCGTTTGACCGAGTGCAACATACCGTCCTATATAAAGTTTTAGATCATGTACGAGTGGGAAAAGTCATAAGAAAGTTTGTACAAATGGCATATACGGGATGTACAACACAGATTATAATTAACGGGAAAGCAACGTCGAGAATTTCTGTGGACTCGTCAGTTAAACAGGGTTGCCCGCTATCACCTTTGTTATTTAGTATTTATTTAGAGCCCTTTTGCCGAACTATAATAAATAATACGAGTATTAGTGGGTTTTCGTTACAAAATATAGAGGTCAAACTCCAGTCCTATGCCGATGATGTCGCTATTTTTTGTAAAGATAAAGATAGCATCACAGCAGCAGTCAGTGAAGTGAAGGCCTACTGCGAGCTTACGGGTTCAGCTGTCAATTGGCAAAAGTGCAGCGGCTTATGGCATGGAACATGGGCCACAAAGCCCGACGTTTTTGAAAACATAAATTTTACGTCGACACCTCCAAAGTACTTGGGCGTTCCTCTACAACATTATAAGAGACCGAACATATACTGGGCATCAGTAGTGCAGAAAACGCGCGAGGCAGCTGGCAAATGGAAAGGATGGGATATGTCCATTTTTACGCGAGCTACCGTTTGTAATATTTTTCTAATCGCTAAATTTTGGTATGTGCTTCAAGTGCTGGCGTGTGCTAGAGTGAATATTCAGAAATTACATCGTGTTTTTGCCGTTTTCATCTGGAGATCGGGATGGGAGAGAATGCGTCGCGACAATTTGTTTCGTCGCGTTAGTAAGGGAGGGCTATCGTTATCTCACGTGTTCGTTAGGCAGACTGTATCCCGTTTTATGTTTCTTAGAGAACAAACCAACCCTTTTCTTCGGACGGTAATTCAAATGACACTTGCAGATGAAATCCCTTTCTTTGTTGTTTCTTCATGTAGACCCGAGCAGAGGAAACTCAGCAGTTTTCTTCGAGAAGTGGTTGAAGCGTGTCGTTTTTTGTCTGTACGTTTTTCTCTTCAATACTTGTCGACGGTGACACGCAAGCGCTTAACTCGTGACCTTATTGAAAGTGTTTTTCCTGAACCGTTGTATCGTTCCATGTTTCATGCAGGCCCAGAGCGTAATGTGCTATCTAGAGTTAAAAAGATGACCATTGCCCCTTCTATTAAAACTTTTTTTTTCCAGTTACACACCAATACACTCCCTGTCAAAACTTGGCTTGAGGGGAAAAAAATTTACGTACCGTGGGGCGTTGATTGTTTTTTGTGCAAAAAGCCTGAAACTGTCGAACATGTTTTTCTCGACTGCTGGGACGCTTTCCTTTTCTGGGACGTCCTCCAGCGAACTATTAAAAAAGACTTGCCTTTAACCCCATACGGCATTAGGTTTCTTTCTGTGGAGAAACAAGTTGAGATCCCTCTCGATCTACTTATGCTCCTGGGCCTGCATGCCATATGGAGAAGTAGAATGGCAGTGAGGCATGCCGACGTTGATGCCCGACCAGTACGCATGTATTTCATAGAATCTATCTGCAGACTAAAATCTGTATACGCCACTTTGGTTTTTGCGCCTGATTGGGTGTCAATTCTAGACGTACTTGAGACCTTGAATGAATTTTAAATTTTTCGACCGCGCATAAGTGATCTTCATGAAGTGAATTTAACAGTGTGATCCTTTTGTATTGCACATGTCCAAACCGGCAATAAAAAAAAAATGCGCTCGTAGCTCAGTGGGTAGCGCGTTGGGCGTCTGAGCAGAAGGTCGCGAGGTCGAATCCCCGTTGCGCGCGAACCCTTTTTCATCGAATAAAAGGGGCATTTACCGCGCAGCGATTCAAATTCAAAACACGTGACCGTCATGTGACCGGAGCGCAGCGCCCTCCTTTGGATGCAGCACGAACCCTGTGGATGGATGGATGAATACGGCTGAGCCCTTTGGATCGGGCGGCAGCTTACGCCACCTAGCCATTTTGTCTTACCCTTTAAGCTTAGAATATTTAAATGCGACAACTTTATTCACTCCGTACTGAAAAAAAAGTGAGGCTATAAATCCCCCTTGCCATCAGTTAATAATAAAATGCCTAGTTTTCTCTCGCTTTCTGCCACCATTCACTTAATCTTTGCTTGGTAATCTCTACTGTCTTGAAATCCACTTTTCCTTCGCTGTCTCTAAAACCCAATGACCTTATTAAATCTATGTTGTCTTCGGTATGCATAGGGTGAAGCCCTTTACAGTAGAGTATCAAGTGCTCAGCCGTCTCGTCCTCCTCTCCACAAGCAGCGCACACTGTGTCCATTTCCTGGTACTTCGCTCTGTATGTTCTGGTTCGCAAAACACCTGTCCTTGCCTCAAACAACAATGAGCTTCACCTAGAATTGTCATAAATGCTTTCTTTGGCAATAACTGTTTCGTTTAATCTATAGCCTTCCAGAGCCTTCTTTGTCTGCATTCCCTCTAGCCACCGATCTCTTTCTGTGGCCTTAACTTTCTTCTTAACTGAGACCTGCTCTTCCGTAACCCCACTATAGCCTAAAAACTTTCCTCTTAATTTCCTAGTGCGCTGTCTACATTTTGTGTCTATACTCCTCATGTATAAATAGCTGAAAACCTTTCGTGCCCATTGCTCCCCACCCATTTGCCTCAACCGATCCTCAAATTATATCTTGCTCACAGCTTCCCTGCCCTCAAATGACGCCCATCCCATGTCTCCTTGTACTCCCTGGTTTGGTGTTTTGCAATGTGCCCCCAAAGCCAGCCTACCTACTCCACGCTGTTTTATTTCTAGTCTTGCATGTACTTTGGATTTCATGCATAGCACTGCGTTTCCAAAAGTCAAGCCAGGCACCATGACCCCTTTCCAAATCTCTCTCACCACCTCATACCTGTTGTAATTCCAAAGTGCTCTATTTTTCTTTACAGCCGCATTTCTGTTGCCCTTACCTATTATAAACTTTTCATGCTCACTGAGATATTCTGCACCACCACATATCCATACTCCTAGATACTTGTATTTACTAGCTCTCTCAACTGTAATATTCTGTATCTTCAGTCTCTCAACATCATCATTGTTAAAAATCATGACTGCTGATTTTTCACTACTGAATTCTAAACCTAATTCCTCTCCTTCCCTACCACAGATGCTCATTAATTCCTGCAAATCTATCCTGTTGTTAGCCATTAGTACGATATCATCCGCATATATCAGTCCCGGTAAGGATTGCTGAATTGTTTGGCCTAGCTTACTGTACGAAAGGTCAAATCCAAGCTCACTCTTCTCTAGTCTATCCTCCAATCCTCTCAGATACAACATAAACAGCAAAGGCGATAACGGGCACCACTGCCTAAGGCCTCGTCCTATCTCCATTCTCCCCGTTGCCTTTCCTTCCCATGTTATAATCACCTTATTATCTTTGTAAATGTTCCTTAATATTGCTGTTAGTCCTTCATCTAGGTTTAAGCTCTCCACTATGTCCCACAGAGTTTTTTGGTTCACATTGCCATAGGCACCCTTGATATCCAGAAATGCCAGCCAGAGCTGTCTGTTTTCTTTTTGCGCTATTTCTATACACTGTGTTAGAGAAACTATATTGTCTTCCAACCTTCTTTGTTTCCGAAACCCGTTGTGTAACTCGCCCAGTATGCCCTCGTCATCTACCCATTCCTCCAGCCTGTTCTTTATAATCTGCATGGCCAACCTGTAAATAACTGGTGTCACGGTTATGGGACGATAATTCCTAATGTCAGACTTATCTCCCTTTCCCTTATATATCATACTCATCCTACTAAGCCTCCATTCATCTGGAATATTTCCTTTTGTTACCATAGTGCTCACTACCTCCCTTAGTTTTGCCTTAGATTTAGGACCCAAATTCTTCACCAGCTTGATTTGAATACCATCTGTGCCTGTCGACGTGCCACTAGGGACTCTTCGTTCCGCCTTTTCCCATTCTCATTGTCCAAAATCCGCGATGTCAAAAGCTGGAGTGATACTGCCTTCGGTTCTCCTATCTTCCACACGTACCCGTTCTCGAAATTTCTCCTCCATCACTGCTCCTATATATCGTATTGCATCATCTCCCTCTAATTGATCTCCCTGATGCGAGAGTATGAACCTTTGTCTAGCTTGCGTCGTTTCACCGAGTGAGTTCAAGTGCTCCCAAAACTTCTTGGCTGCGTTTCTATCTTTCTTGCTTACATTACTCATCCATTCTTCACCCTTTCTCTGAATTTTCGCATTGATCAAACTGGATGCCTCTCGGCGACATGTTATAAAAGTGTCCCATCTTCTTTTTACTTCCGTTTCCGACTCCCCACTACGCTTGGAATGCCTGTGTTCTCTAGAGGCTTCCTGACGTTTTTGTATCGCTTGCTTCACTTCTTTGTCCCACCAGCTTTTTGGTCTATGTCTTCGCTTCCCCTTTCGTTTACTCTGAACTTTGTCTAGTTCCAGAACAAAAAGCCCAGTTAGGCTCTCATAGGTCCAATCTGTATACCGTTGCCCTGAAACTGCTTCCTCTATTTTTTCACCAACTATTTCCAACTTTTTGTCGCTGCAGAAAGTCTGCTTTGAATTATGTTGTCTAGTTTCAGCATTTACTTCTCTAGCAAAATTCAGCTTAATACGTTTATGATCACTACCAAGACTTTTGGAACCTTCTTCATCTATTTTCATTACTTGTAACTTACCATATATTTTGTGTGACATAAGTACGTAATCTATAGTTGAATGTAGATTGCCAGTTTCCCACGTTATGTGCCCGTCACACTTCTGACTGGTATTACATAAAACTAAGTCATGCTTTTCCACCAGTTCTAGTAATATGCTTCCAGTTGAGTCCGTATACCCATCCAGACCCTCGATATGGGCATTCATGTCTCCCATAATAATTATTTCAGAGCCTTCCCATAGCTCACTAATGTCTCTTGATATGCAATCAATCATTTTTCTGTTTTCCTCTTTAGCACCTTTCCCTGTCCATAAGTAACCAAATCCAAGGAGTGCTGATTCCCCAGCGACTTTTCCTTTCAGCCACAAGTGTTCGGCGCACTCCTTTCTGATCCTTTGAAAGTTCATGTTCTTCTTAATAAATGCTCCAATTCCACCTCCCTTCCTCGTTCCCTCCGTTCTGTTGCAGTCTTCCCACACATAGTCAGGGTTGCAAGGTGGCTGCTCCATGTCTCTGAGATGTGTTTCCACAAACCCATACACCACTAAATCCTCCTTTCTTAGTTTCTCCTCTACCTCTTCCCATTTTAACCTACTTCTACTACCCTGCATGTTAACATATCCAATGTCTGATTGTGTTGTTTGTTTATACCTGTTCTTACGTTTTCTCCTCTTTTTAGCCCTGGGTGCATCTCCTGACTTTGCTGGGTTTTCAGTTACTTCAGTACCCCCAGGGCCCTCGGTCCCCCCAAAAAAGCAGTCACCGTGCGGCCCATCCTATCCCCCACCCTGTAACCCGTGGCCTCACTGTAGTGAATGCCATCTGGAAAAGGGCGGGAGCCAGCCTCGTACACTTCCCTGTTTACTTCCATTACGTCGTACCGAAGCTGTCGACTCATACCCTTAATTACTCTGTTAGCTTCGACTACCCTCCTCTCCGTTACCCCGGACTGCCCCCGAACTTCTGGAATGGTGCACACAACCACGTGCACATTCTCAGACACGTCCCTCAGCTTACGCATTCCCCCGTTTAGCTGCTTTCCGAGGTTGTGGCTCCTACCCTGGAGCACATCATTAAGCCCGCGTGAACTATTACTAGGTTCCTTCCCTCCCGGTTATCCCACACCCCCTCACGTGCTGCGGTCATAGCATCCACCATACACTTCCCTGACTGGACCTCTACGGTTACCCTCTGGTCTTCCTTCACCCTGTTCAGTACGCCCCTCTTAGCCCGTGCTACGTTAGAGCTCCCCACTAGCAGTACCCTAGATCCCCCTGGTACCTGCGCGCCCTTGTCCTGCGACTTATCTGCTGTCACCTGACTGCCCGACGCCTGCTGCTCGAAGGCGCTATTGAGTTGAGGGCCACCTAGCTCTCCAGCGTCGCCGAGCCCGCCGGTCAACAGGCTGGACTCCTGACCACCAGCGACCCCAGCCTGCGGACCGGCGGTTCGTCCCGCTAGAACTGACACTTCCTCCTTTCTTCCCTCGCTGCTCTCACTCGCTCGAATTACCCCTTCCAGGCGCTCTACCCTACTGTCACTCTCCCTCTTACACTCCTCTAAACCCGCCTTCCATACTTCCCCCAGCTCTTCCACCTGCTTCTCGAGACCGACCCGCTGCTCCCTCTCATGATTAAGCTGCCTAGTCAGCTCCTCAACCTTGGCCTCGAGGCCAGCCCGCTTCTCTCCTTCTGCCTTAAGCTCGGCTTCAATCCTTCGAACTCTACCCTCCCATTCCCCAGTTACCTGCTGAAGCTTCACACAAAGCCAACACTCGAAACTCATCCCCTTCGCCTCCTCCAGACTCCCGAAACCGGTCTCCTCTAGGTAACACCACCGCCCACACCCCTCACACAGCACCAACTCGTTCACACCTTTGTCCTGCCGACCCAAATCTAGACCCATATCTAGACCGGGAACAAACCGTCACTTCCCGCCAAAAATTCAAACAGCCTACGAAACTAACTTCGTAGTAGCCTCTACTAATCCCAACTGCTGCTGTTCAAACCTAACACTGCTACCGCATAGTCACTTCCTATCAACTCTCAAAAAGAGAGAGAAAAGAAGAAAAACTGGCACTTAGCTTCGGATGCTCGAGGAGAACCAGGAAACACGTCCGCTCACCGCAACGGCCGCACGGCGTTGTGTGGCATCACGTGAGCGCCCTCTTTCGGATGCAGCACAAACCATGTGCGACATCACGTGAGCGCCCTCTGTCGAACGAAGCTCGAACCCAGTGTGACATCATGTGGTTCTTATCAGATGATGACCGCAGCTGTCAACATCTGGTCAACCTGGTTTGCGGTCTGTGGTTTGCGGTTTGAGGTCTGCGGTTTGAGGTTTGAGGTCTGCGGTTTGAGCCCGGGTCCCGCCCACCTCGTGGGCGGGACCCCGGTTCAAACCGGTCACCTGAAAGTTCACGGCCCACGAGGTGGGCGGGACCCGGGCGAGCTCCGATTGGTCACTGGCCAACGCCCACGCACTGTCCCTGAGATGGGAGAGAGGGAAGAGGCCCCGCCCTGCGTCCCTGTGAATGGTTGATACCCGATTGAGCCGGAAGTAAACAAGGGGGGCTGGCTCCGCCCCCCTTGTTGACTTTCTGTTCAATCGGGTATCAACTTATACTACTGTTATCAAACCTCATTTAGTACCGCTACTTTCATTATTGATATTGATTCCTGCCTTTTTCATGGTTCAGCTTTTTGAACGGTGCACCATGTTTTCGCGTGAATATTACGCAGGCATCTGTCAACCGTTCTTGCATAGATTTCTTTAAATGTATACAGGTTTTTTTTTTCCACCGAACAGAAAAAAAAATACAAAAAGAGGTGATAGGTACTTAAGGCCGTCATCTTGTATATACGTGGGGCTCGGCGCATGTTAGATGAGAACATAAGCGTCACATATGCTAATTAACCAAGATTTTATAATGAACTTTTTAATTAACGGTTTAATTGGCCAAGTCGCAATTGCAGTTTTGAAGTCCATAATTAATAAACCCTAACCCGATTAGAGCGATTTGCAAAGAGACAACAAGCTTTGTGATATTCATCGGTACACTTTTGACGGCTTTCTCTTGATTCAAAACCGCGCGCAGAAGGGCGCGCCTGATTATGAGCGGTATGTGTGTCCGTCAGGATCTTGGAATTGTGACGCCGGCGCGTTCACCAAAGACGTGCTGCCGAGATAGTGGCGCAGGGCTCGAAACAAATGCGTCACTCTTCTACGCATCATAATCAGGCGCGCCCTTCAGCGAGCAATTTCGAATGAAGCGACGAAAGGCAAAAGTTTTACAATGAATATTTCAAAGCTTGTTGCTTTTTCGGAAACTGCGTGAATTGGCTTAGCCTTTAATAATGGCCCACTTTAAACCAATAATTGGCACTAGGCCCATTAAACTGTTAATTAAAAATCAATTAGGAGTGTTTGGTTAATTAGTGAATATATCGTGACGTTCTTCCCCTTATCTGATGTGCGCCGAGCCCCAAAAATATTCACTGAAAACGAAATCCACGTATCTATTATCTCCTTTTTTTAACAATTATTCTGTTAAGCTTTAAACAAAAGCTGCATATACATACATAGGTGAACTCGTAGTGGTGAGTGAGCCGGGAGACATTGTAAGCGAAGAGTAAGTTGATGCAATGACATACTCTTTGAATATATTGTAAATGGCAAGCCAAATTTATTTCTTTATATATATATATAGACGTTTGTCTTCATCCTTATACTAAATCTGGCATGGCGGACAGTAGACTGAATAACTGTCACCATTATATCACTTCATTACACGTAGTAAAAAGAAAAAAAGTGTGCGCAGGCCGTGCGAGTTTTCCGGAAAGGCAAAGGCCCACGCAAACAGGTGTTCCCGCACAAGTGACCCTCCATAGCCTCCCATATTTAATTAAAATTTAAACAAATAGTACATAAAAACAACAATACATCTTGGACCCGTCGCTTTTATTTTTGTTGACTGTTTTGAGGGCCAAGTTATAATTCCAGATGTAAAGGTGATTCATTGGGGTTACACCAGTTCATACAATTTTCGGGGAGGTTCTAAAATACATAGCTTCGAGTGACCGTAACTCGGTACCTAAAAATTGAGTCCTTTGCACGTGTGGCCAACCTTCAACAGCACGTATATCACGATTGGCAACGCTCGTGCACGCGCGAGGCAACATACTTTCTACAGTATTAATTGGACCCTTAGTAGCTGGTCATGGCAACCAGACTGACATCCTGTGAAAACTATATTCTGCACACGACTTACTTTTCGCGAGGACCTAATTTTCGCGAATTTCTCAAATCGCCTACAATTCGCGAAAATTAGGTCCCGCGAACAATTCCGGTAACACGTAAACACATTGGAATGTATATTGAGAGCCCACCGAGTCGCGCAAATTTAGAACCCGCGAATTATTTCAAAACTTCCGCTTTGACCTAAATCGCGAAATAATGAGTCCACAAAACAATAAGTCGTTTACAGTATTTGTATATTACTTTTCACATTTTAGTCATTTAATTTGGAAAGTGGACGCAAGCGCGCAAAGACTGTCGCCAATGGCCTCATTCGGAAGCGGCTGCCTTTCCGCGGACTCCCAATGTTATGAGAGCGCAACGTCAACGTAGGCACTAAGTGAGCGCGCAGTTTCCATCCTAGTCTCCGCTTCCCCCGTGGGGCGGCAGACCGGCCCGTGGGGCGGCAGACCGGCCTGGCAAGCCAACGACGCCGAGCATCCCTTTCATAAATGCAAGGGTGGAAGCAAGCTTCAGCCTTTTGGAGCAGGTCTGGGAGCCGCAAAGATGCCCCTTTGGAGCAGCTTTGGAGCAGTAAAAGATCAGCTTTGGAGCAGCTCAGGAGCAACAAAAATCGAGTTTCGTAGCATTATAAGCAAATCTTGGAGCTGCTCGGTGCTATAAGCACAGATGTGTTTTTCGAAACACAAACATAAATATAATAAAAAAAAGCATCTCCATGTGACGTTCCAGAACCATTTTTAAACATGACCTTTCCTTAAATGGATTCCAGCTCATAGAAAAAATATTTGAATCGCTGCCATTGAGAACTGTTCTGGTGGTAACGGGTTGGTTCCTCTCATATGTCTACAATAGTAGGCATGGGCAACTAAATAAAAACAACTTAAACCTCATGAAATAAAGACATTTTCAATGTTTAACTACCTAAATTGCATGTTCCTTAAGTTAAAAAAATTATTTCAAGCTGCAATAGTATGGTATGAAATAAAGTCCAATACTGACTACATTTCATTATTAGAAAATACAAATGTTTCAAGTCCCTGTTTAGCAAACAAAAGTATTCCAATACTCTGAACAGAGTAAAAATTAAAAGTATTCCGATGCTCAAGAGAGTACAAATCTACTTTATCTGATAAAAGTACAAGTGCAAAATATTGAAAACTTCATGATACCACCTGTACCATTCCTGCTCATACATACGCACTTAATTAACCCTTACTAAAAGAGGCATCACTGACTTAATAGAAACAAAAAAAGCTTGATAAGAAGTTCAATTAAAAAAAAATGATTGACAAAACTAGCAAGTAAGACCATCAAACGGAAGGTTTTCCTTAAGTCAATGCGGAGCGCAAGTTTGTCTGCTTCTTACACAGGGGTTGCGTGACGTCAAGATGTCCAGCTCTTATTGGCTTATTAAAAAAAAATAGTGGGTAGATCTCAAGGAACCTAGCATTAAGGTCTACCCACTATCATTTCAATCAAAACCAATCAGAGCTTGGCGTAGTTCTGAAGTAACCGCATCTCCTGTGCAAGAAGCAGACGATTTGCTCTCCCCATGGCTTGGATGCGTTCTAGCACAACGGTTTAGAATTTGCTTCGCTCAGCTGGACATTCTCACTGTTCTCCTCCTCCTCCCGCCGGCTTGCTGTTTGGGTGCCAGCAGGTGTATTCGCCACGTACGTCATTCACAAGAACCTCTACAGATGATTGAGGCAACCAATTATCGCTTTTATATGTTACGTTTACGACACGAATGAGGAACGCGGAAGCAGTCTCAGCAAAAATACCCAAACACGCAAAAATAAATATAAATTATGCCAAATGTTTATTTTTTATAGAGTAGTTATTGCTATCCGCAGAAATTAGATGATAGGTGAAAAAACGCCAGCAAGGTCTTATGTACAGTCGCCGCGGGAGTTAAAAGCTCCACGCGAGCGCGCGTTTTTTTTCCGAGGGGCGCTTGACTGGTGGCTTGCGATAGAACTAGAGATGACGTCAGGGCGAGTCCATACGTACTGGACGGGGGAAGCCGTCTCATTTCAAAGCAACCGTTGTTATCATCCGCCTGCGCGGCTGCTGCGGGTGAGCGTAGTTTGAATGAAAAGCGGAGATGATTCTGCAGAAGTCAAGATCGCCGAGCACGAATGAGATAGCTGCTTGGAAAGAGAGAACGAACGGGGGGGGGGGGGGGGGGGGTATTTTCTAACTCCTGCAGAATCATCTACAATTTTCATTCGAACTGCGCTCACTCGCAGGCAGATGATAACAACGGTTCCCTTGAATTGAGTGACTTCCCCCGTCCACTCCGCTAACGTCATCTATTGCGTCATCTATTAGATTGCGTGCGTGCGTGCGTGCGTGCGTGCGCGTGTGCGTGTGTGTGCGTGCGTGCGTGCGTGCGTGTGCGCGTGCCTGTGCGCGTGCGTGTGCGCGTGTGCGTGTGCGTGTGCGTGCGTGTGCGTGCGTGTGCGTGCGTGCGTGCGTGCGCGTGTGTGTGTGTGTGTGTGTGTGCGTGCGCGTGTGCGTGTGCGTGCGCGTGTGCGTGTGCGTGCGCGAGTGCGTGTGCGTGCGTGCGTGCGTGCGCGTGCGCGCGTGGGTGCGTGCGTGTGTCGCGTCGCGTCGCGTCGCGTCGCGTCGCGTCGCTTTGCGTCGCGTCGCGTCGCGTCGTGTCGTGTCGTGTCGTGTCGTGTCGTGTCGTGTCGTGTCGTGTCGTGTCGGGGGGGGGCAGGGCACTAGGCGACGCGACGCTACGCGTCGCGTCGCGTTCGGTCGTGTCGTGTCGTGTCGTGTCGTGTCCTGTCGTGTCGTGTGGTGTCGTGTCGTGTCGTGTCGTGTCGTGTCGTGTCGTGTTGGGGGGGGGGGGGGGGGGGGGCAGGGCACTACAAGTTATGGAACGGGAACTCTGCAACTTCAAAGTTTTCTAACGTTTCCCTCACCACAGTCTCGGGTTTTACACATCCTGATTTACTATCACCAGCTCGCCTGCGCACTCTCTCTCTTTTCATTACTGATACATATCGCAGACACGGCGAACTCGCGTGTGCAGGAAGTATGTGGGAATTCGCTAGGAACTCCCCTATCACGGGTACAGCAGCAGAGCCCCTCAAACTCGGGTGTCACGGGAACCGATATCGCCCGCAAAGATCACAGAAAAAGAAAAAAAAAAAACAATGCGGGAACGATTTTGGAATTTGCATGTCATGGGAAGGGATACACCGCATCGTACGGATGCTGGAGATTCGCGTGCCACAAGGTGCGACAAGCACGAGGGACGCGCGGCGAGCACGCTTGTCGCCTACCGATACCGCAAATCACGCAATGAAGAAAATTAAAAAAACAAACAAACGGGATGTGTGATTTTTGGGGGGCGGGCGTTTGCACGAGACTCCACAGCGATTTAATGCGTGTGTGTCGTATTTCGAATACACTCGGTCATGCTCAGTGCCACTGTGCAAATAACAAAAAAAAAATTAAGTGAATGACGGAACGATGTATCATCTTGTCGTTTGTTAGAGTACTGGTGACTACCCTGGCAAAGCGACCTGTGCATGTGCCATTTTCGGAGATCAGGCTTACACGCCGTTGACACGACCACATCGGTATGGTGGTTTCATAGCAATAGGGCCTTATAGCAAATCGTTACCACGTACCACGGTCTATCCGAGCCTTTGAAGTATGTTTTTAAGCGCATGCCCCGCGGTCTCGGTATCACTCGGGCGCGCGCTTAAAAGCATGCTTCAAAGGCTCCAGTAGTGCGCGGTACGCGGCGACGGTTTGCTAAAAGTCCCTATCTTTTTCAGAGTTATCTAAACAAACACAACACGGTAAACCACTGTGGCCGATAAAAAAAAATACTCCAATAAATATAGCCTTAAAAAAATAAAAACATGTTTGGCTAGTTTTGGCGCAACATGTGCGCTTGGGTGCAGGATGGCGCAGCAAAAGATGATTGGCGCACAATGGCGCAATTGGCGCAGCGCTTCCACCCCTGTAAAATGAAAGCGGGAGGCGTCCACTCGATCAAACGACGTTTTAGCGAACGCAAACGAAACCACGACGTTTCATCGAATGACACCTTAGCAAATGGCGGCGTTCTTATTAGCGAATGGCTCTAAGACTTAATATCTGCTGAACTCTTGGCGGTAAACACTAGGTGGTGCATGCTCGAGCTTGGTATTATATTCATTTCCGTGGGGCAGTCTGTTTGGAAGCCCATCTGCAGCCGCCTACAAAGAGCCTATTCACTAAAATATGATTCCCTAAAACTTCCATTAGCTTAAATGATTCCTAGTCGCATTGCCTTCCATAACAGAAAACCTAAGGCGAATAGAAATATTCCTTTCCTTCAACGCCAGTACATATCGAGAGAGTGAGAATAATTACCCAGGCGGTTGTGCTGTAGAGGGCTGTGTCCACAGTGGCAGCACCATCCAAGTTGACCTCGGAGTGGCGGCGGTCCGACCAGGTCGCGCGTTTGGGTGTAGCCATCACACACTCACATGTGGCGTCTTGTTTACATCGCCCGCGTCATACGCCTTTAATGTCTTTTGAGGTGAGCATTTGAACGAAGTCACGACACCACTTATCCTACGTCTCGAGGTCCATCCACTTTAGCAAGTTGGGAATACTTTAAGGCACACATTTTACACCCAGCACCGCGAAACAAAAGTAGTGTCGCTCGAACGTGGGGTGGCGGAAGGGTCATCGGGGCTCGGTTATTTTAGAAACTTGAAGCGGCTTTGCGCACGCGTGCGCCGCCAGCAGCAGCCTATTGGCTCGCCGCTCCTGCTTCCATCTAGCGGGGATCAAATGAGGCGCTGGGCGCTGCCTGCTCATGGAGCTCATGAGCCATGTCCCTAGAGATCAGTGCCGGACGCTATGGACTTTTCTTCTCATACGAGTATCGGATGTCATGAATAGAAAGAAGCCTGAACTAAACTAAAAACAGATGCTCAATCAGGCGAACGTCTCTGCTTAAATAAAAATATCAACGTGCCTGCGACGGCAACGCAACAACGACAGATCGTAAGGACGTAAGGGCCCATTGGTCGCCGTTGTATGTGTGTGTGTGTTTGTGTGTGTGGTGGCGCGTTGGTGGTGGGAGGGGGGAGCGGGAGTAAAGATAGAAAGAGAGAGTCTGTGACGGTTGTCACGGGCAGCCGAGCTTGTCACAGGCAGCCGAGCGGTATATCCGCGGGTGCGTGTGTGCGTGTGCGTGCGCTCGCGTGCGTGCGTGTATGTACGTGCTTCCGTATTTCGTTTTCCAATGCAGAAGAACGAAGAAGACGCTGCAAACCAGAGTGAAATTAATTGCGCCTGATCACTTTATGGTTCGTACATGGCTACCGTCGCTGATAAAAGTTTAGGAGATTGTGCTCAGTACAAAATAAAAGAAGAACCCCTGGGTGGGAACCAGCGTATTTTCGTGCATGCGGTAGGTGCGCGCCACTGAGTGATAGCAGTATAATTAAATCAAGTTATAAATTAAATATTTATTTTTAGACGATTCTCAGGTTTGAAGGCTCGAACCATCTATATTTACTGAAATGTTTTTTGTTTTAATTTTATGACATTTTTTCAGGGAGAATAAATACCCTAATGTGGAGATTAGTATGTCATGAAACAAATATTCAATTTACTCTGTGTTTCACGCAACCATGTAAGTGCAATATATAGGAATACGATGTAGACAAGGTAATACCTTTTTAAAGAAATTTGAAAAGCAAAGCAAACTTGAGAAAAATCTGAGGCAGGAAAACCGTTATTCACCCGTCTGCCAGTATTTAGTTCTTCTGACAATCGTTGACTGTGCCTCGTGAAACAATGCGTAAAACAGGCGCTGGTCGGGAATATTAAAAACAAAAACTTGTTAAAGGACACATGCAAAGAAAAAAAACATTTTTTTTTTAAACAGCTTAGATGGAAAAATGATATCATAAAACGATTTTACAACGAAGAAAAAAAATTTTTAGTGCTATATTTACGGCGCTATCGAATTTGTAGTTGGCGCCCGCGGGCGCCGCGGAAAAGTGGCCCTTATTTATCACGTGACGGGCCCATATTTGTCACGTGGTGCTCGCGCTCTTTCGGAAGCTTCCTATGTCCTCTAAAAGTAACTTATTCATCTTTGTTTGAAGTATAACAAAAAAACTAAGATGAATAAGTAACTTTTAGAGCCCAAAAGAAACTCTTGAAAAAGCGCAAGCAGACGTGATCGACCTGTGCGCCGGTCAGATGACGGCGGCGGCGCCCCGAACCAGACGAACTTCTGCGGCGGCGGCGACGGCGGCGTGGAGAAACGCGTTGAAGCGGCGTTCGCACAACGCTCAGCGTGCGGCGGCGGCGTCGCTTTACGGCTCGGCGACGCAGGGCGGCGGCGCGCGGGCCTACCACGTGACCAGCGGCGGCTCCAGCGGGCGCCAACTACAAATTCGTATAGCGCCGTAAATATAGCTCTAAAAATTTTTTTTTCTTCGTTGTAAAATCGTTTTATAATATCCTTTTTCCATCTAAGCTGTTTAAAAAAAATGTTTTTTTTCTTTGCATGTGTCCTTTAAGCTTGCCATTAGCAACTTGGCAACCACTATGAAAAATATGCTTGTGTAATCAGGCGTCTGGTTAGCATATTTGATTAACGTTTTAATTAGTAAAAATAAGCATAAAATAGTTTCAATTAGAAACTTCCTGGGCATAATCGAAAACTACTACGTTTGTCAAACTTCTAAATATCGGGAGCGCCAGCATCGTAAAAATACGTCCGTCTGCGATGTTTCTCCCGATCCTTACCATCTGCATTTTCGCTCCGCCTGCCCTGTGCTTGTATCACAAGTGGTAACTTCTGCATATCACCACGCTTCATATGTGATTCAAGTCATTCTACAGTTGACTGACTTAATGGTCTTCGGTAATGCCCAGTAAATTTCAGATTGGGTCTATATATAGGCTAATTTTACTAATTAATATGTTAATTTAAACGTGTCTCTTGATTCAGCCCTTAGTCGCACAAGAAATATTGTATCTTGATAGTTTACCTTGCCTCCGAGCCGTTCAAACTAACGGCTATATCAAAAGTGCCCTAACGCGGTGGCTGATCCTTTGAACTGCTGGCCAGCATCACGTTCTCAAATATGCAAACACTCCAACTATGCCAGCCCTTGTTAATGAGAGGCTTCAAACATCTACATATGCAATTCAAAGGGAAGTTAGAAGTTATGTTTCGTTTTTAATTATACTTAGTTTATTAACAACTCGATTCTCATTTTACACTCGCTTCCCGACATCCACTGCGGTCGATGACGTTATTTCGAAGGAGGGACGTCATGTTCTAACGCCCACGCCGAGCGGCGAGCCCAACAATTAAAGACAAAGAAAGAAAGGTGACCGTCCACCTTGGAGTAAGAAATCAATAAGAAAGAAAATGAGAAGCCATTGGGAGCTAGCCGGCCCATTTTTAGCCATCTGTTCAATAACAGGCCGATAAAATGAACGGGCCGCCTAACGGGCCGGCTATGGGCGGCCCTGCGTTCATCCGTGACAGGTAAAAGCAAAAGGGGCACCTGCTGCCGCGATGGAGTACATGGATATTCCGGTGGGCCGGCTATTTTTGCGACGTTCGAGCACGAACCTTGAACGGGCCGTCGATAGCCCTGTCGTTTGGCGGCCCCAGATTAAGAGTGTAGCGGATGCAAGTGTCCCTAACACGTGACCTGCGAGAGACCGCGGTAAGAAAGTGGGAGTTTCCCGCCGACCCCCCCCCCCCCCCCCCCCCCGCCCCCCCTCCCTCCTCCTCCAGTCACACATCTGCGCGCCCGAGGCCCTACTCGAATCAGTGGGAACGGATCCGATCCACCCACCACCGTGCGCTTACAGTGCGTTGCGTCTCACTGGATCCGACTGGTTACACTCAAAACTGCGCGGTACCAGATCGGATCCGCGCGGATCTAAACTGTACACAAGTTTGGAATCACGCGGCTCCGAACTGGAACCGCTCCGATCTGACATTTTCGTAAGTGCATGTGGTCGTGGATTTTGTGTACGATGTAGGATTACCCAGAAAGGTCGGTTAATAACGATAAATGTGCGCGTAAGAAGCAACTCCATGCACGTGACCTGTCAAACCTATTCACCCTCATTATTTTATTGTGCCAATCGACATTGTCACGTATCGCGTTCGATTTGGGTTCCAACACCGGTAAACTAATTTTTGTTGCATTACAACAACTGCAATAAACATTTGTTGGAAACCGATCACTCCAATAAGCACGTCGTTATTGGGCTTTCTCATTGAAAGGTAGGTTGCGGGTATTCCAGCTAGTTATTCTTAATGGTTTGGTGGTTGTCTAGCATTTAAAACGCGCGAGGCTGTGTGCACTATGTGCCGTACCAAGAGCCGTACGTACTTGCGCTTTCGATCAATGTTAATGTGTTCGCAACGCAGTACGTTGAGGGCTCTGTGTATCCACCTCCAATATCGTTCTCTCTCGTATTTCCGTATGGTAACTCCTTCTGTTTTACGATATATTTCACGCGATGTCGTATATGTGGGCATACCGATATCCACATGTTGCTTCACGGAGGCTCAATATCGTGTTACGTTTCCTCTTAGTCCGCGGTATATGCCGACGTAGTTCATGTTGGTAACTTGGAATCCGTTCTGAGATATATGCACGCAATATCATATTGTATTCTCGTTTGGGCCCGTGATCGACGACCGATATTTATATATCGTGTGGCCGTACCGTATGTCCATGTCGGTCAACAATACGCGCGCGATGTCGTATTCTATTCCAATAACCGCGCATTATATTGGGGTATTGTGCTCCGATATTGTGTTGTATACCAATAACAGCATATTATATCGGGATATTGTTCTCCTACATGAATTCACATCGTGCGTTTTGGGTTAATCGGATAACAATAAGTTTTCAATGGTTTCCTTCAACTTCATTTGAATACAATATTTGCAATAAGCCGAGTTCATATTGGCCTTTTTCAATAGGGTATGGAGAGAATTTATGTCACTCGTCTCATGATTTATGTTTTTCAACCGTTGCCGCCAAAAGGATGGAATGGCCCTGTCAGGCACTTCTGCCTTTAGCCATGTTACCTGACACATTTCTTTAAAGTTTCGTCTCAAATAAAGGTATAAACAAACAAACGAGTTTCTTTTTTTTTTCTTATATTGTTTTTCTACGTTTGTCTTGTTTCTGGTGTGTAGATCTTATTGTCTCTGTTTTTTATATAATTTAAGTTTGGAACGTTTTTCGAGAAGATTAATTCGTTGTGCACTGTAAATTGTTAACAATATTATAAAAACGCTAGATGTGAACATGTGTGCAAATTGTTTTTTTTTTTTGTTTTTTTTGTTTGTTTTAGTGTACAATTTTGATTTGTGTGTAAAAACGTCTAAGGGTGTGCGAATGTTTGCAATTTTCGAATATCGAATACAATATTAACCTATTCGGTTCGTTAATCGAATCGAATAATAATTTTCAAAAGTTTCGTATATTTTTCAAATAATTTCGGAATAGTCGCTATGGTGTCGCGCAGCGAGACTCTATTTCAGGCGTCACACAACGCGCCGGTGCGGCTGCCGTATGTGACGTAATATGCCAATACGTACCCTCATCTTTTAGGCAATGATCATCACCATCGGCAGCATCAGTTTCTTTCTGTTCGTGCGTTGTTGTTGCCTCCACTTTCACACGAGGCTGATCGTGCACGCTTTCGGAAGGCGTGTCGTGGAGACATTTCAGGACTTTTTTCAACGGCGCCATCACTCAGTATGAGCGAAGTAGAAGTGGATGAAGCGGGAAGCTCTTCGAAGACAAAACGCAGCGGAGTGTGGAAGTTCTTCGATCGCTCATGCGCTGCATCGTCGAAGTTCCTTGTGTGGCGACATCCTGGAAACGCCAACAGATACGACGACGCCTTTGTTTTATCACCTGAAACGTCATCCGGTGCCCGCAAAGCGTGTGAAAACGCAAGTGCTGCGGCGGATAAACGTAATGCTCCAAAGTCCAAGAACGCAAGCATGATGCCGGCTTTCAGGCCCGGCTGAGTGATCAGAGCATTCGTGCCAGGGCACTAACAAAGAAAATTGGCTGCTTCATCGCAGGTGGCCTGCACAGCTACAGAGTCGAGGAGGAACCAGCTTTTTTGGAGCTGATGAAAGTGTTTTCTGTAGCTTATGATGAGTGCCTGAATACAACGTTCCCTCTTGAACGACGTTTTCGAGGACTATCGTGCCGGAAATGTACGATGCTGCTAAGTATGCTCTCCACACTTTGCTGCTCAGCGTCCTAAGGAAGGACGTGGGCTGTCACGCCATCACTACTGACGGCTGGACGTCACGAGCTGGAGACAGTTATGTGTCATTGACTTGCCACGTGCTGGGTGAGGACTTTATTCCTTACAGCTTTGTGCTTGCGTGCCGCTGCATGCTTGAACGCCACACTGCGGAGAATCTGCGTTTTCTGATCGAGGACGTCTTTGAGAAGTGGGGCATACCCCTGATGCTTTCTTGCTATCTGGTCACTGATAACGCTCGGAACTTCGTTTCTGCAATTGCCCGAACGCCGTGGGTGCACATTGCATGTTTTGCACATATCTTGCAGCTTTGCGTTAAAGATGTCAGGAAAGAAACCAAGGTGTCATAGATCTGTGTACCAAAGCGCGAGCCATAGTGGGGCACTATAAACGGAGCAGCAGTGCAAGGGAAAGACTGCATGATATGCAAAAAAGGATAGGCATAGACGTTCCTCTTGAGCTGGTACAAGATGTATCCACAAGATGAAATAGTGAGTATGCCATGATGGCGCGCCTGCTGAAGCTCATGGCCGCTGTTGCGTTAGACCTGGCAGAAACCAATACCGTTGAGAACTTGACCATGGACGAATAATGTCTTGTAACGGACTTGGTGTCAGTGCTGCAACCAATTGAAGAATCCACAACAGCTGCTTGTGCCGAGTCGTTCCCAACACTTTCTATGTTTGCTCCACTTGTTCACTGTGTGAAGATGTTGCTTTCTGATTGCACAAGTGGAACTCAAGACAGGACGTTTTCCCAGAATCTGCTCAGATCAGTGAAAACTAGGTTCCTGAATGTAAGAACACAGGCATCATATGCCCTTTCCACCTTCCTTGATCCTCGATTTAAAGACATCTGCTGCAACAAGAAAGAAAAAGAGAATGTAGAGTTCCTACTAAGTACAATGCTTCAGGATGTACCAGACTGAACACAGCTCACATCCGAAGAAAGTTGCGCCTCACAGCAGTCTCAAACCAGTGACCAGCCTTCAGTGTGGATATTGAACAGCTTGGCATTGTCGATGAAGAATGATGCACCAGGTTGTCTAATGCAAGAGGTCTACGACTACCTCCCGTCTCCAGTTTTGCCACGTACCGACAGCCCATTTCTCTGGTGACAAACTGTAGGCAAAGAAAAGTACAAGACCCTGGCATGTGCGGCGCGATAATACCAGGCAATTTCCGCAAGCCATGTTGCAAACGAGAGACTGTTCTCAACGTGCTCGAACAGTGACAACCCGACGAGAGTGTCTTGTTGCAGAATACCTAGAAAAGCTTTTTTTTGTTTTTTTTTTTTGCATGGGAACTGTATGGGAAGTATTTCAAGCTGACGTAACAAGCCTTTTCATTTTTTTATTCTGCGAAAATAAGATGTCACCTCACTCACATATAGCTAGTGAAAATAACTCTGATAAAGTGCAAGATTCCTTTTCTTTCTTTTTTTCAAATTCCGCGTGAACTGTGATGATTTTATGTTCAGCATCCCCGTGAAACTTTTGTATTATGTTTCACGTTCTAACAATTTAGAAGCTTTTGTCTCTATTTAATTATATATCATTACCTCTAGTCATTATAGTCTAATCCTATTGTTACAATGATTTTAAGAAACAATTTGGAGCAATAAACTGATTTTGTAATCTGTACTCTTCTTCATTAGCAGCCTCCTTACTATTGGAAAATTATTCGAAAATTATTCGATTCATATTCGTATTTCATTCGGTGCCATAATTATTCGATTCGTATTCGATTCGGTTTCAAAAATCACTATTTGCACACCCCTACAAAATTCATATTTTCAATATTTAAGATGGCTGCCATGGCAAACTTCGTGACCTCCTCCCCCCCCCCCCCTCCCCCCTCCTTTGATATTTTCCTGGATTTCCGGCACTGGTCACGGAGGAGTGCAAAACCATTCTCTAAACCAAAAGCCGCACTAAAACCAACTAATTCGAAACAGCCTAGCTCGCTCATCTTACAGTAAACAGAAAATATCGTAAAGCGAAAAAAAGTGTTAAATTCTTAGCACGAGATGGCAGGCTCAAGCAGAGTAATTCGATCGCAGTACTAAGTGAATTCCGAAACTGACGAAATCGTGGCGAGCTACCTATAAAGCTCGTGCGAAAGACGACCAAAGTGTCCTCGGGAGCGGACAAAGACAACTTCAAGATAATGAACTGTGTAACACTAACGGCGAAGGCGCTATATAGCTGCAATGAACTTAACCTGAACAAGATGCAATGAAAGCAGATAGGAAGACTAAATCGCCACACCATGAGCTCTCTGGCTGCCGCCAGTTTGCGACGGTCGCGACTCCTATCAGCCAAAGACTTTCGCCAACCGCCTGGGCTGTGCAAACTAAGCCAGCGCGACACTCCACCTCTGTTATATTTAGGATTCCCTGGCCTTTATTGAAATATTCTGCCTTAGTTGCCTATTACCTATGCTTACCCTTTTTGTCTTATCCTCTTCTGTGAGAACCAGGGCTTCTAGCCTACTCGTCCTTCAGCCTTCAAGACAAAAGGGAACGTAGACTGGCCCGCTACGCGGGCTTTTCCGCGTTCTTCGAGGATAATCTCTGCTGCGATAATCTCTGGAAAGCCTTCACAGTCTTCGCGAAAAATAACTTATCAAGTGCGGGGTAAAGGCCGCAACAGACACGTCCATTTCTTTGCTTAACAGCTGCGCATAAAACAATCCCTTCTCAATATATGACCTAAAACAAGTCCGAAGTTTGTCCTATCTTCGTAAAGTGACTGTCATTGACCCTGTAGATTGGATATGCTGTGTTATTTTATATCTTTCGCAAATAAACCCTGTTCTGATAATTCGGCACGATGGGGAACGCACGATGTGTTGTTCGATTAATCAGAGCTGTTCAATTTATTGTTGTAAGCGTTAAGTAACCATGCCTTTCGGATGTCTCATACAGTCATATATTTTCGACAATTAAGACTTTTCTAGATTGCATTGCTGAGTGCATGGCGTTGTCAAAATTTGCATAATATGAAAAAAAAAAAACAAAAAAAAACATGCCGTTACTTTTGAATTTTTATTTCGCTCACGGCCTCTCCAAAAAAGGCTTCTGTTGTACTGTTTCCAAACATTGTACAGCCGTTTCTTTTTTTAAAGTTTCAAGAAATTCTATTCGCCGTGAAACGCGGACGAAACAATAAAATACAGAAATTCAGCGGCAACCTGCGTCCGAAATTGCGCCTACGCAGGCTGCAAGAGCACACTTGCGCGAAAATCCACGACCCAGCGCAGTCGGGCAACAGTGACGTACACTGTCAAAACCAGGTACGCGCGTGGCAGGTCGCTTTCTTCGAGACTGCCGCTGGAAAGATCTATATGGCCCTTTAAGACCTAAAATGAAACGCAGAAATGAATCAGATCCAAGACATAGCAAAGCCGCAGAGCATAGCTCACTTCCAATGGCTCGAGAGAATGAACCACGGAAGAAGACTGCTCGAAATCATGGACTGCGACGCAGAAGGGAGGCCTTCAGTAAAGGTCCAAAGACACCGTTTCAAGACACAAAAATTATCAATGTTCGGCCCATACCCAAAGCACAGAATCAAGGATGCGGAGCGTAGGCAGCGAAAACACACGTCAGATATTGTGACAAAACACGCGCGTTAGGACAAAATCAAGTTCACAAAGGCAACTAAGAGGGAAAATATGGCGGTCGCTTCTTGGATCTACCCCAATAGCGAAATAAAAGGCGCCACGAGATTTCCCGAAAACTCATCGTTGCGCAAGGCGAGGCGAGCCAATCCTGGAAGCAACTACAGATGTATGAGAGTATTCAGAAGGGCCAAGAAAGTGAGACCTGCTTGACACCTGTCCTTTCCATATTGGAAGAGCTCCGCGTGTCTCCCACTCTGGACGTCCGCCCGGCAGCCGAGCACTCGCCCCCTCCGTGGGCCGCTCCGGTCACGCTTGCCGACGGAAAACCCCTGCCACGAGACATGGGAACTGGACCAAGTAGCTCGGAGCGACGCAATCACTTTGCTGAAGGGCACACGCTGCGTCACGCACAAATCACCGCCTCCGCACTTCATCATCTACACTTACATGGCAGAGACCTTGCTGTTGACTGCCGGCGACGACGGCGAAGCAGAGGAAAGAACCCCCAAGCACGTCCATGCGGCTGCGTGGGTCGACACCACTCATAGCATCACGAATGCGGCTGCACTTTCGACCACAGAAGACGTCGAAACTACGTAAGCGGATCTCACGGCACTCCTCCGAGCATCCCAGTGGGTTCTTCAACATTTTGCACCAACAGACATCCGACACAGTCTCCTACTGTTCACCAACTCGACTCGCGCATACTAAACTTGTAGGCGGGCGAGCGGGAGCCTCTCAAATTACACGGGAATAGTCGGCGAGTTGCTCGCCGCGTTCCTAGAACTTCGAGACAGGCTCAACATCCAAGCTACTATTTCCTCGGTGCCCACTCATGCGGGCATCGACGGCAACGAGTTGGCCCACAGCGAGGCGCTAGCAGCAATTCGCCAGATGTCATCTACGCCGAGCGCATTCCGCAACTCGGTCGGCGATGCAGTCGTCCGAAATTACCAAACATCGAAGGCGAAGAACCGCACGGCACGCCACCTCCGTACGGAACGGGAGTAACGCCCTGACGAACAGTTGCGTCCGGTTCCTCTGATGCCGATTGACATACCGAGGAGAAATGAGACTCTCGTCCGCCGCCTCGTGACCAAAACTGTCCTATCCCCGGCACTGCGCCATAAGTTCTTCAGCGACGACCCAGACGAGGGGAAGTGTCGCCGGTGCCGCAGGACCGCGGCGGCTGCGCATGTTGTCTGGGAGTGCCAGCGCCACGATCGCCTTCGGATAACGAAGCTGGAGGAAACCCCAGACGGGATCCGTCTGGCGACTTATTTCGATTGGATTCTGCCCACCAGTCGTGACAAGGCGCTCGTCACCCTGCTGTGGACAAAGCTGGCAGAGATCGTCTACGACAACAATCATCCCGGCAGACGACTTTGCAGCAGCCGAAGGCGCTCTGCCCAACACCAACCCAGACCGCCTTGACGGAACTGGCGGGACCTTAGGCACGCACTGATACAGACGACAGTGGTGCATTATGGGTGTATAGGATGTATATACGTATAGAACAGGCCAATAAAAAAGTTCTAACAACAACATTACCAACTCTCAATAGGTCTTCCAACCGTGTAGCGAATTCAAACCAAAGAGCATAGCTGCAGAGAAAATCAAATTGATCACCAAAGAGCTATAAGGGAAGAGAATCGTTATGACTGTAGAGTGGATTCCAGGACACGCAGAAATTCCGGGAAACAAGTGGGCTTCCCGGAACGCAGCGGAGTCAGAAAATACCAACAGTTCCGCAGCAGACACAACCACTCGTGATGACAAAGAAGAAGCGAAAGACACAATGGAGAAGGCCAAACTAGCCAGACAAGCTAGAAACCTACCTCGGAATACTCGCAAATACCGATAAACCTTTTTAACAAAAATACACTGAAGATGGAAAAGCACCCTACTCACGAGGATTTGGAAAGGCAGGTTGTAGCGACGCCGGCCACACTAGCAGCCTTTGCGCTACTGATAAAACGAATAGTCAGTCTACAAGACATATCCCTACCGAAAACAAAAAACAGTATAACTTTTCGTTGTTTGCATTATGGTGTTAGAAATTCGCTTGAGTTGCATCTAGATTACGTGTTAAAAAATATTTCTTTGTATGCAGTCTAGATTTCAGGTTTCCAAAAACAATTGTAATTACATTTCCAGTTCTATGATCGAGATAGTGAAACATTATACTAGGTTTTGTGTAGAAAATGCACATAATACAAGGCGAAACCCTCAGCATCTTACCAGAAAACAGCGCGAACCGACAACACGCCCATGAATAACCCAAAGACTCAAGAAGCCTGTGCTTGCCATAGAGGCGAAGAACACTTAAATGTAATCCTGGATTCTCTGGTGAAGTTGATCAGAAAATACGGGTTCCATTCATTCATCAAATAGCACAATGGTCATTCACCCCACCTTAAAACCGCCTAAACCTCCATTCCTACTTCTCAAGGCACACAACCCATAGTCGTGGAAACTCATTATCCAGGGCTGGAACGGCTGCGCCATTTGCGCCATTTTGCGCGCATTTGTCTGCGCCATCCTGCGCCATTTTGCGGAAACTGCGCCACAGCCAATACCTTGCGCCATTATGCACCAAATCGCACAACGTGCGCCAAAAACAAATTGTATTTTTTCTTGGTTTCGTTTTCTATCGACTCGATTGGCAACAATGAGCGCGTTTAGCTTGGTCGGCCTTGCAATCCTTTGTTCTGTTTATTCTTCCTGTGCATCCCGAGTCGGAAGCGCACGAAAAAACTCAGGGATCGGATTCCAAGCGCTACACCTGCGGCTGGGTTGTTATACTTCAACCATCAGCGCTTGAGCAAGTCGCCCGAGGTGTGGTCGAGTCGTTAAGCGTCAGATTGCCCGAGGCTCTGCGGCCCGGGATCCGGGATCCGGACGTCTGCCAGTTGAAAACAAATGAGCAAAAAATTCCTTTTAGTACTTCATCGTTAGAAGTTGGAACCACATTCCCGCAAGATAAATTGTGATTTTATAGAACTGAAACGCGGTCCGATCCGAAACCTTGCCGGCCAGCAGCTCTCACGCGAGCGGTAGATCTGCTCGACGTACTTTAACCTTGCTCCTGCTAACCGCTTTGAATACGATAACGCCGTTAATCGTAGTCTGCTGCTTCGATATTGAGTTGCACAATAGGATAAACTCGAAATTTGTTGCCCTGTTCCTCCATGCAACTGCACGTCCGTTGCTTACGCGCGTCAAGAGGTTCGCACATATAATTACTATGTCAAGGACGAGTGGGTTTTGCGATAAGCAGTGCTGGTTTGCATTTTGAGCAGCTAAAAGCCACTCAGAAAATATCAAAGACACCATCTTCAGAAACATATGGTACTTGCTTTTTCGTTCTCATTAGGGCATCCAAAGTTTCAAGTTTTCGCATCTGTTACACTGTTATCCCATCGATACCTAAGTTCCGACCACTCATGTTCATCTGTGCCGCTAAGCACAATTGAAATTGCTCCCGTGCTCATCTAAGACACAAGCTGAAGTGCAATGAAAACTGATCTAAGCTGCTCCTAGCATGCTCCAGAAGGTAGTTTTAGCTGCTCCCAACCTGCTCCAAAACAGCGGTGTCAGCTGCTCCCGTGGCTGCTCCCAAATACATTTCATGAGTTCCACCCCTGTTATCATGCAACATGTCTGAAATCAATCAAACAATAGTAAAACGCATGCGGAAGCTTTTGAATTGATTGATGCAGAATGATGATTCTGACTATGTCGTTTTTCACAAACGCCGTGGGAGGTATATTCTACTTAAAATGATCTCCCATATAATCATAATTCAATTCAGCCCCTGAAATCCACGTCCTATTATATATTGGTTAGCACCTCCAATTTTAAAATCATTTCGAGCAAATTAAATATTGTAAACTAGTATACTGCCATGAGTCATATGACACTATATTCAAACTTACCTCGAAATCTGTAAAAATTGTCTCAAGATTGATGTTGTACTTCTTCTCATAGTTCTGTTCCGATGAAAAATGACAGTAAAACAGTATATTAACGTTTCAATGAAAAATAATCAATAAAAAATATGTTTTTAGCATGCCTGTGAATCAAAGTTGCCACGAAGATCAATTCCTGCCCGTCGGATAACCATAATAATTGGAGCGAGCTTAGCAAATTACGTGGCTTAGAATAGGAAAGCACCTAAAAAGAAAGTACGAAGTGACTCTAATCATAAAGAATTAAAGCGAAATATTATGCTGAGTGTCGCATAGTACGCTTTATTTTAGATGAAATGGCCTTCCGGTCTCAATATTCACCGAGTTCTTTTGCTAGAAGGCATGTCAGCTTCCTTTAATTTATATTAAAAGGCATTCTAGTAGCGATGCGATAGAATTTCATAAGCCAGCATGCCCTACGGGATAGGCCTAACGCAAAATTCGTGCCAGCTATAGTCAGTGTGCTACACGGAGCAGTCGTATTATAGTATTTTAACTACTTCCATCAGTGGACAAGTTGCATCTGCAGTCAACACAATGTTAGTGATATTAGGAAAATGCATTTATATAGGAAGTCCTAAGCGGTCCTTTCGGTGTAAAATAAGCCGAAAAATCGGCGCCTGCCCATACAAAGCTCATACGTTCATCAAATGCGCGCTGAGCGGGTCAGTCTTACCGCGTGAAATGCAAGGCGTTGTTCTTATTCTGTAAACTATAAGAGCAAATGTCTCGCCAAAGTCAAAGTTGGACGCGTTCATAGACAACCGGGTTAGGAGCTGTCCAAGCGGAACACTTTAGAAATCGTGAGGCGGCACATCTCCGTCAAAAGTCGTGGAAGTTGAATCGATCATGAGTACACTACACTGCCCTCCTTTTTCAATGTGATCTGCACGTGCACGCGAGAGAGAAATGAGTGTAAATTTAATGGGAAGAACAACATTTCGAATGCTCTCCAAAGAGAAGCAAACGTAGGTCCCCAAGATTCCGCACCTGGCGCTCAATCACTGTTCCAATCCGAGGACTTCTCAAGCGAGAGATTTTCGGTTCCACTCTCCTTTGCAAATCGCGAGCGTGCGCTGGTCGCCGTGCAATGTGCTCACTGAATGTGCTGCAGTCTTCAGAATGCCTCAGAGAAGATAGGAACGAACTAAAGAGGATATAACTAAACTAAAGCAGCGACGTGCCGAGTATAACCATCTTTATTGAATAAAATATACGGATACTTGATGCTCGCTGTGGGGTTCGTCGCAATTTAATGAGCGGAATATATACTCCAAAGGAGACAAGCTGTGCAGTCAACAGGGACGCACCAAATAACAGAGGCTCAATTTAAAACAAAACCCCTTCAATAAGCTCACCAGTTTGTAAGTAAATCTAAAAAAAAAAAGATGTCTTTCCGTCGGCAGAGCGTAGATTAAGACGAAGCATATTCCTGGGGCCCACCAAATGAGCCTATTAGGAACTCGTAGAAATTAACGCATATTCCTTGGAGCCAATCACTGACACTTAGAAGTAGCTAGCTGCGAAGGACGAGTCCGGAAATATTTTTAGCCCTAAGCATTACGTCAGCGACGCGAAAAAAATCAACCTTTCACTTGCTAACGTTGCGATCAGACTGTCCCAATGAAACACTTTAGTTTGACTATATCCACCTAGCTTAGTCCGCGTCGTTCGCCTAATATATTTCTTAAATTCGTTTAAAAAAAGTGTAAATACAGACATATTCATTAGTTTATATAAACCAAGATAGACCAACCTGCTTATGAGCAATAATCGTGCCGAAGAAAACCCTTAAAGGGCAAGACCCCAATATATATGGACTCGATTTGTGTTGAGCTTCTGGGCGAGTAAAGGACATGCTTAAAGTGGAACACCACCGATACTTTAGCTGACTAATCTAAATGCACTTTTTGAAACTTATTATATGAAAGCGGGCATCCCGACAAAGAGGAAGTGGAAGCGAGATCCCGACTAAACAAATGCCCTAGATCAACAATGGAGGCCTGTCCATGAGCATACGATGCCGGTCATTCTTAATGTAAATATTTGTAGATAAACGTTGTTGTTGACCTCATCAACCAACCACCAGCCAGCCGTTTTTACAACATGGTGCCGAAACCCGTGAAAAGCTATTCGCGTCTCCAGCTTGACGCTCGCCCTCCCGCGGCGGAAGCGGGAAGCGCTCTAATGAGGGTCCCGCGATTCTCCTGCTCAGCGGGCACGGCGGGGCTGCGTGCGATCATGGCTCGCCAAATGACAGTTCCGAATGCAAACAACACCCTTCACTGTCCCAATGTAGTGCTGCAGCCGGTGTGGGATCGTACATTACTGGAGAGTTTCAGTATTGCGCATAGAAGCAAACGGAAGCGGTGTGCGTTTGCGTTAGAGTTGCATGCCCCACGTTGTGCGTGCGCTTCATGGCCATGCGCAATCCAAGACCGCAATTTCGGGCTCCGCGCACGCGCGGTGTAGAACACGCGAAGCTAACGCAAACACACTGCGCTTGCGTTGGCTCGTACACGCAATACTAAAGCTCACTACTGTTTCACCGGCTAACAACGCCAACGAAATGTGCTGCAGTGACCAGACTTGCAAGCAGGTAGGCGTTCCTTCGAACTGGAAAGGCTGAGTATGGCAAAACGACAAAGCGTAAAAATGAAAGTACCTAAATGTTATAAAAAAATTGGTAATTAATTTTTTTTTTTTTGAGGGAAGGGGGGGGGGGGGGGGCGTTTGGTTTGGAAGGATATTTTCGGCGATACGTTTTGCCGATTGTCACAAGTCGCGACTTTGATAGCAAAATATACTTTAACCACAATTAATGAAATGTTACATGTTTTTCTCACATTAGCTAGAATGTTTTCATTGACTTTAGACTATTTTTATTTTATTACTTGGTAATTAAAAATGCTGCAATTCGCAGCAGTGATGATAATTAGCACACTTTTAATTGTCATATTTTCGGCACGTTTGAAATTAGATCATATGCAACGAATTATATTAGAGCTTGAAAAATTGCGTATTACAATATCTGAATTGTAACATTATTATTATTAATACCAATTGCGGCAATGTATGCCCAATTAACGCCAAGATCACGACAATGCGCCATTTAACCTTAATAGTCCTTCCAGAAAGGTATAATTTTGTTTTCTTTTTAGCATATGAAAAACTCTGACATTGTTATCAAGATAGACACACAGTCAAACACTGGATCCAATACATAGTCAGATCCGTCACGCGTTGCTATAGAAAACACCCACACTTCAGCTGTCCGACTCAGATTCCGTCTTTGGGTTGTTGCAGTGAGAACAGCCTTTATTAATTTAAACGTTTTCTGGACATACTGCAAAAATTGAAATTATTCTTTTATTCTTGTCCTGGGAATAATGTTAAACCAATCAATCATCGAAATACCCAAAAACCCGTTAAAGGGCCCGGAGTTCATTATTTCCCAAGACAATTATCTGAGCGAGAAAAGGCAGCGAGAACGCACAAATATCAGCACTGAGTTTTTCAACAACTACCTGGATCGAACATGTATGTCGCAAAATAAAGTTTCCGCGAACAACTTCTCTAACTAAATAATTACGATGTAAGACACATCTTGAGGTATGAAAGAATTCGAAATCAAGACCTATACCGAGAAATTAAATCCAAAATATAGGTTAGTTTGGGTTTCGCTCCAGAATTAAAACACGCATCCTTGCGTAAATATTACGCTAAACACTGTTCTTGTTTTGAGGGTAAAGAGGTGACCTGCGCTCATAACACCCTAGCTTCCTCGTATTACCAAAAATAATTTGTGTCGATCAGTAAAGCCAGCACAGTAGACAGGCTCAACAGCGGCACGCATCTCTGACCCTCACTAAAACCGCCATCTTGGAATATGAGTGGCGCCACCTATAGTTAGTTGGAGTCGCGAATAACAAAACGGTGAGAACTTGACTGAATTAAACGAAAGGTCACAACAACAAACGTTCCAACAATAGACCGGCAACATTAACGAGGAAGCAAGCAACGCAACGGACCGCCAAGTTGTTATGACCCTCAGCGATGCCGACATCGAGCACCTTCTCCAACAAAAATTCTGTTTACGCACAAAGGTAACGCATCTCTGATTTTCTGGAGAAAGCAATCTCAGAAACAATGACAGCTAGATAATTTAACGAAATCATCGAGAAGCTAACAGGCTATGAATGAGATCTTAAGCTCCGAAACGATGATATCGAGCGATTCATACCCACTGAAGAACTTGAAGAAGAATACACTTACGTCATATAAAAATACAAACGTATCGTGGGGCATCTATCTGTGCTGAAGATTAAAGCTAAACTAGTCAATCAGCGTGTGACGAAACTGGAACAAGTCGATAAAGAAAAATTACACCTATCTAAACAACGTAATACATCAGATACGAACTCCATCAGATGCCACCTCGTGAGACCAACTCAGGCTTACGTGACCTCACGTAACAGCATTAATGAACTCGGAGCTGTCACCGGTGTGACCACAGACTATGCCGACGGTCCTCTTGTCACAGAGCATGGATCAAACCAGCAGACGAAGGAGAGATGCGCAGCAACTAGAACGTCAAAGGTGATCAATACGCTGCTGAACGACAACCCCGTACAGGCGACTTCAGTGAAGAATACATTCTACATGCTAACTGGCGAAGACTTCATGCCTGGTTTTGAGAAAGAGTACGAAGCAGGCACTCACAGAAGCCGTCACATTCAAAACGAAGGCGAACTGAAAACAAAGATGACTATAGAGTCAAAAAGCACAAAAAGATAGGTAGAAATGAAACCGTGCCAAACCGTCTAAACAAAAAAACTGGAACCATTTTGAGCAGGAATGTCAAACAACCTCCTAAACGAAACAAACGATTTAAGACGCAAGGCAGACTATACAAGGAACGAAGCACTAGGCGTTGAATCTGGATACATCAGCGCCTAACGCGAGCCATACAGGAAATTAGGAAGAAACCGCATTGTACACTTTGCCCCTTGTCGCGAACCCGTGGTTCTCATACACGATGCTGCGCGATCCACTTGCAGATTCAATAGAATGAAGAATGGAAGACCAAAGGGCGAGATCACAAAAGGGAAGATATCGTCCCAGGATACTTCGTAAATGACAATTATGACGTGGCACAAAACGCCCTGAACGACAAAACAATATTCGCCAGGCTACCGACGCGCCCCTCCGGGAACCATAGACGTTCCGAGAAGGACAGTGTTATATTCTTTCAAATTTCAAGTTTACTGGAACTGCACATGAGCCTTTTTATCTTTTTGCGTGAGGGAGTGTGTTGAAACTTCTTATATGGAAGCGGGCATCCCGAAAAAGAGGAAGTGGAAGCGGGATCTCAAGTAAAAGGATGCAAGAGATCGACGAAGGAGGCCTGGCCATGAGCGGACGATGCCGGTCATTCTTAATGCAAATATCTGTAGATAAACACTGTTGTTGGCCTCATCAAACAACGACCAGCCAGCCGTTCTTGCAGCACTATCTGAATTCGGTGGCTTCCTCATTCCGCAGTGCTACCTCCTTTTCCCAAATTCATTCTAGTTAATTACGAAAGGGATATTTTGTTTGCTACCAAAACCGAAACCTCGTCGTCCCTAGTTTTTCCTCAGTTTCCCCGCCATCCAAACGTGACGTCGAAGGCGGGAAGCGAGGCGCGCGGTTGGCAATCGAGTACGCTCGGACTCGGCTTTCTCGTGTCTAACATCGACAAGATATGGGGATTCGTGCTATCTGAAGTTGATAATAATCTCCATTTGCACAAAGTGTGACCTTGGCCTACGTGATGAACTATGAAAACAAGAACAAAATCGGGACTTGCAGAAACCCTTTTTTGACAATTGGGTACGCCCAAACCACGGCTAGCTATTTTTCTGAAACCGCAAGCGGAAATTCGTTCTCCTTCTATCAGAACAAAGACACCACGCTGGAAAAGAAAGGTAGATGAATCTCACATTAACTTTTTGGTCAATTTAGTCAAGCACCACGAAGAATGCTCGAAATGTGGGTACATGGTGCCCCCCCCCCCCCCCCCCCCTTGCCCAAATGCTCGTCTTACCTGAAGAAACGGGCCGTTTGTTTCAGAGTTGATTTTAAAATGTTACCGTTGCAAATGCGATGATGGGTGCCTACTCTTGCAAGATGCATGTGCTTCTTGGGGACAAATTTACCAAAGTCACCTATAAACTGTTCCAGGAAAGCGCTCCTGGTCGGGCTCATTCTCAGCGTTCATGCGTGCGGCGCCACACCGTCGGAAGCGACCGACATGCGAGTGATGGGCTGTGATCCAATACAAGTAGACTGTGACTCTCGTAAATATTGAAATGTATAGAATGAAATAAACGACATATCTGTAGACCAGATGGCAGGTTACAGTTCATAAAGATCGTGCAAAATTAAAATTAAAATCATTACGCCACCACCAAATCAAACATCAAGGTGCAATGCAAGCCGTTTAATATACTCAAATGCATAACTCATCTTGAAAAAAAAAATACGAGGGGTGATCTTTTAATTCCGGGACTGATTTTTTTGCGAGTTGACGAGTAGACTTACAAGCTAGTTAGTCTTGTCTCCTTCGAAGTATTGTCCTTGTGCTTGTATGCACTTATTCCAGCGTTCCTGCCACTAAAGAAAGTACCTCTGGTAGTCACCTTTTTAATGGCCCTCATTTGTCTCGTCGCGTTGGCTTGCAGCTCTTCAACGTCGTCGAATCGACGACCTTTCATTGTTTTCTTCAGTTGCGGGAACAAAAAGAAGTCGCATGGAGCAAGGTGAGGGGAGTACGGAGGGTATGGGAGGGACGGAATGTTGTGTTTCGCCCGAAATTCATTTGTGGCCGCAGCTCTGTGAGCTGGGTCATTGTCATGGTGTAGGATCCATTTGCCGGAACGCCACTTCTCAGGGTGATGTCTGCGCACAGCGTCGCGGAGGCGTTGCAGGGCTGTTTTGTAGAATTCCTTGTTTACTGACTGGCCTCTAGGGACGTACTCATGATGAACGAGCCCGTCTAAGTCAAAGAACGCAATCAACATGGCCTTCACGTTGGACTTCACCTGCCGCGCTTTCTTCGGTCGAGGAGATGATGGAGTTTTCCACTGGGAGGACATTTGCTTTGTTTCTGGGTCATACCCGTAAACCCAGCTTTCGTCACCTGTGATTACGGAGGACATAAAGTTTGGATCGTTTTGGACTCGCTCACGGAGGTCAGTGCAAATTGAAACGCGATCATCCTTCTGCTCCACCGTCAGGAGACAGGGCACAAATTTCTCTGACACACGTCTCATTTGCAAATCTTCAGTCAGAATTTTCTGGCACGTACCGAATGCTATTCCAAGATCCTCTGCAACCTCTCTGATTGTCAGACGTTGGTCAGCACGAACGATTTCTCGCACACGTGCCACGGTCTCCTCGGTGTGGGAGGTGAACGGCCTGCCTGGACGGGGGTCGTCTTCAAAGGATTGGCGTCCATTTTGGAAACGGGAATACCACTCAAATGTCTTTGATCGACTTAGGCAGGACTCTCCTAAAGCTGCTTGCAACATTTTGTACGTTTCAGCACCAGTTTTTCCAAGACAAAAACAGAAATTGATGCACACACGCTGCTGAACTTTCTCCTCCATCGTGAAATGCGACGTACACTGCAGGTAGACGTTCACTTAAAGGCTTTCACAGAGCGAATGCGGGGAGATAATGGCTTCAAGTTATGCATTTACACTTGCACAGAGTTGCCATCTGTCCTGCCTTGTTGCCACTTTGCTGCCAATTATAGCATCCCCGAAAAAAAAATCAGTCCCGGAATTAAATGATCAGCCCTCGTATATTGGCTTGAAAACAAAATAATTCGTAAAGTACAGAATTGCATCACAAAAAGTCGAAAGGGGAAACTGAGGCGGTTTTGTATTTGAGAAAAAATTGTTACGAAATATACACACATCCAAACATTTCCTCACCTTCCGCATGCATACCCGAGCAATACAAAAATGTTGAACGCGTTCCCACTTAAGCCGCAAGCGCACGACAGTTAAAACTTAGTGGTATGACGCCACACCCAATGGTTGTTCTTATTGGTTTTTTTCGCGTCTATTGATGCATTCTGATAAAATGCTTGTTATATTAAAACTCACGAGCCAAAAATACACCTAGAATTTACCTCTCACTAGGTTTTTTTTTTCGAGAACCTCTTTATTTCCCCTTTAATTAAAGATAAGTTAGCAAAAGGTTAACAAAAATAAAATTGATACTCATATTTTTTTTTTTTTGTTTGCTGCCGGGGTAAAATGAAACGCGTTCCACAAATGATCCGCGAGCGCACTTTAGAAAGGCGGTAATTCTATATAGGATTTTTCTTATACTAAATTTTGGTTTTGCGCAACCTTCATCAGCGGGAACTTTACACGCTTTCCTCAACTATATTTCAATTATTTATTTATTACATGGTACCCGCAGCGACGAGATACATTATTGCAGGCAAAGGGGGGGGGGGGGGGGGGGGAGGGTACATTTGTGCGAGAAATACACCCAATCAAAATCACACGGAAGAGAGCACATTCGCATATCAAATTGTGCTGCAAAATCATAACACTTCAACAAATGGAATTCATGTAGGTATTGAAATAAAGCCACCAAAAAAAGTGAATATTGGCCCCGGGAAAAGGACGAAGATATGAATACCACTCCACTGCGGAGTGGGAAGTAATAAAGAGTACTTGTATTTCATGCCGCTCTTACCAATCATTACATTTACGGAGATCTTGAAAAATAGAGCAGACCCAAACACAGTCCTGCAGACCAAACACTCTGAAAATGCACAATCACAGAAGAAAAAAAAAACCTTTGTTCCACTTTACTATCACGTAGGTAAAATCAACATATTGCCATCATGCAACCAGTTTCATTGTTTTGTAGTATGAGAGAAAAAAAAAATTTGAAAATATTGGCCCTTGCTGTGAACCCCTTATTAATATATATTTTTTTTTTGTCATTATCTATTTTGCGTAAAACAAGGTGCGGTGTTTCGAGTCATTTAGACTTATCCTGTCCAGTTTGATCATGGTATATCAAACGTTAAAAAGTTACTCTTCTAGAATTTAATGGTTCCCAGTCTAATTGACGTTTAAGGGCACTAACGCTTTGCTCGTAATTGTAACAAACCTATCTGCTTTAAATTGTATTCGCTGAACTTTTTTAAAGTAGTAATCTTTAGGGTTCCCGCTGGCGTATTCTAGAATATGCCTCACGTTAAAAAGAAGGAGTGTTTTTTTACAGTGAAACGACATCTCGAAAGTTCTTCTTTCAAATATTTAACGTAAGGTTGGCTTTAACCATCTTGAAAGCTACATGCGCGCTTCGAGATAAATTTTGTGAAGAATGAATGCCCAATTATTTTACCTTGTCGTCCTTCTGTAGTGAATCGTCGTCAATCGCGGAAGTGAAAGGAACTGGCTGTCACTGTCGCGTGAATTTTATTCGATTACATTTCAAAATATTTCCTTTCATTTTTCGTGTTTCGCAAGATCTCGATAGACGATTAATATATCAATGCAACACCAGACACTCTGAACCTTACATTATCTGTCTGTATAAAACAGAATCGTCCTCATAAAGGCCAATACTTGGCCAAATTTCTGTCAAAATATAAATTCCAAAAATATAAAAGAGGACTTAGCACAAATATCCGCGGGGCACCGGATGTTACTTCTAAGCACGACGAATCCTTTCCGTCAGCTATTACAGCCTGCTTTCTATTTGTCAGATAGTCAATAGGCCAAATAATATTATTGTCACGGATATTCAAAAACTTAAAATTTCTGTAGGCGCAGTTTATGGGGGACCGTGACAAATGTTTTTTAAAAGTCTAGCAAAACGCAGTCTACGCGCACGCCTTTATTCAAAGAAGTATCGTGATAAAAGTCTACCTACTGTGTATCCCCCTATAAATAATTTTGAAAGCGATGCTCTATCATATATTAATGGAGCTCAACACCTGCTTCCTTAACCGCCTTACTACCGCCCACTATGTGAGTGCGTCGAATGTAGTGTCTTAACTCAGACTTGAACTTTGTTTACACGTATTCTTTTTCGTTTTCAACAGATCGGTCGCGTGAGTGGAGCTCCGAGAGTAGCCCAAGCTTGGCTGAATTTCCGAAGCGGATATATATTTTGTAGACAACTCATGTTTACAAACAAACCGGAGCGCCCCTAGCGGACGCCACCGGCGCCGCGCATGCGCGATGGAGTGTGAGCGACGAACTCGCCGTCGCCCATAAACAAACCACTGAAATACGATGTTGCCGGCGTCGGTATGAGTTACCGTGCTCTTTTTGCTCTTTGCAATGTAATCGTTCATTCTACGTCTCCCTTGCAATGTCTGACTACTTGAGCGGCCTCAGCGAAATTACCGAGGCTCGTTACACCGCAAATATTCGCGTGAATAATGTGAGATGGGGTGACTCATTCCGCGGGGACGCCGCAGAATGGACTCTAGAGCCTGTCGCGACGTCACTCCGGCGTGAACCGTAGCTGAGATGGTCGACGTCGATACTGAAAATCGCAAGCAGAATCGGACCAAGTGAATCAGGAATAACAAGTCGATGATGTCCACCGGTAACAATGATCAACATATCCTTGTATCTACTGTTTACACCGTGCCTGCTTACCAAACCAACCTTCAAACTTAGAAGTTTCTGACTGCTGCACTTACTTCTTATCGCAATTACCGGGCCAACGTTCAGTCTATGTGCCCGTCTCACCATAAAGAGCAGACGGCAAGCAAAAACTTTTGAAAGATCAGACGACAGTTTGAACGACCAGGCGGCCGTTTGAAGTTGAAGGCGCACAGCACGCAGTCCGCAGGTGGTCTGTACAACATGACGGTTTTCCCGTGTTCACGTTGGAAAAAAACAAATAAATCGGATGACCACTAGTATCCGTGAATCCAACAAAACGTGCTTTCCGCACAAACAATCGTTGTCCGACGGCGTCCTGTTTTCAATTTCCACCGCAGATATTAAAGACCTCGGTCGAACCGAGCTCATGAAAACTGACCTTCAAACATTTCTCGGCTCCTTTGTTTCAGCCCCAGTTGCGGTGTTTTGACGAGAAGGCAGGTTATTGCCTGGCTTCTTTCAAAACAACCCAGTAATGCACGTCCAGCATGGTGACTTCTGCCCACAGCCATAGACCGGAAGTGCACTCGACGCGCCACCCCCGCGCCGTGTCGTAACAGAGTTGAGTTCGTGTATACAAGAAACAAAAACGAAAACAAATTCACTGAAGCCATTGTGAAGAATAGATGTGACCGTGCAAATGTCGACTAGTGCTTGAATGTGCACAATTTCCTTCGATAATATTAGCGCTTCTCTTTGGGCGAAGGTCGTAGTCGCCCAGATGCATTGAGTCTGCGATTGCCAATCTTGAAGCTGTTCCAACTGCAGAAGGATAGTCAACTCTTACCGCGCGGCCGCAATAATGTCGATGACGCAGAAAAGCACAGTTCCAACTGCAGAAGGATAGTCAACTCTTACCACGCGGCCGCAATAATGTCGATGACGCAGAAAAGCACAATCACAAACAAGGTGGCTGGGCATGTAGTTCTCGCAGTCAAGAGCAACTCGTAGTAAGCTGAGAGCATCTCGCTTTTTAATTCCCCGAGGCGACAAAGAACCTTCTAAGGATATCCCACGGCGACATCAAAGTCGGCGAGAGAGCTTCCGACTCACAACGGAATAGTCTGCTCCGATGTGGATGAGTGCCGTCGCGCCGTGGCCGTCGATGGTAACCTCGAGGTTACTCGACACCGTCGCAGAAGCGTCGTTCCATTGCTTCTCGTGGTTATTGTGGGAGCTTTCATGTCGCTGGCGTTGTCCTAACGGACTTTGGGAATATTGTCACGAATTAAGGCGACGAGAAGGCGAAGACTGAACTGAAAATAAAGGTTTAATGGGCGAACTTGTGCCAACCAAAAAAATAAGTAACGAAAGGGCGTCGAGGCACCAGAAAAGCAGGCGGCGATTCGGCGGCGAAACAGAGCGCGAGCGAGACTGACTCGACAAGGTCGCGGGTAGCTGCTTATCTACCGTGCGTCACTATCTCGAAAGTTCGGCAAAGAAGGCTCGAGCGTCGCGCGCTCGGAGCGTAGATGAACTGGCACTTTCGAGAACAACAAAGCAGGTGGAACGTTACGTCTGGTGCGAGAATGAATGCGAATCTTCTAGATGCCGGTGACCGAGCGTTGCTTTCTCGGCCCTGCGGGCGGAATTATCCCCCCTTTAAAAGTGCATCGTCCCGATGCAACGCGAAAGGAAAACAGAAATGGCTAAAAAATTTACGGTGAAACGAAATAAACATTCATTGCAGTCCTAGCGCGCGTAGAACGGCTTGAGTCGAACTACGTGGACAACTTCGGGTCGTGGCAGGCGGCGTCCTGATGGTCGGGTTCCGTCGGGGAGCACCTCGTTGTTCAATTCCCCAAGGCGGCGGATGACCTTGTAGGGTCCGAAGTAGCGTTTTAACAGTTTCTCGCTGAGGCCCCGGCGGCGAATGGGCGTCCACACCCACACCCTGTCTCCGGGCTGGAACTCCACGTCGCGGCGACGAAGGTTGTAGCGGCCAGCGTCCACACGTTGCTGGTCTTTTATTCGAAGACGGGCCAGCCGGCGTATTTCTTCTGCTCGTTGGGTGACCAGCTGAACGTCGTCGGTGCCGTCGTCCGTCGGGTCGTGGGGCAGCATGGCGTCGAGCTTCGTCGTCACCTTCCTGCCGTGCACCAGCTGAAAAGGTGTAATGCCGTTAGTTTCTTGAATCGCCGTGTTGTACGCCAACGTGACGTAGGGCAACACTTCATCCCACGTCTTGTGTTCCACGTCTACGTACATCGAGATCATATCGGCGATGGTCTTGTTTAGCCGCTCCGTCAGTCCGTTGGTCTGCGGGTGGTATACCGTGGTTCGGCGATGTTCGGTGTGGCTCAGGCGCAGTATCTCTTGTGTCAGTTGCGCCATGAACGACGAGCCTCGGTCCGTAATCAGGACTTGGGGAGCGCCGTGTCGGGGGACGATAGACTCCACGAAAAACTTGGCTACTTCCGTGGCGGTCCCCGACGGAAGTGCTTTTGTCTCGGCGTACCTGGTGAGATAATCAGTTGTCACGATTATCCAACGGTTTCCCTGCGTCGACGGCGGAAAAGGTCCGGAAAGATCCATTCCAATCTGCTGGAATGGTGCAGTCGGGGGCGCGATCGGTTGCAGGAGACCTGCCGGCTTTGTCAGTGGTTTCTTGCGTCGTTGGCATTCGTGGCACGAACGGACGTAGAGGTGGACTGTCTTCGGGAGCTTGGGCCAGTAGTATTTTTCTCGGATCCGTGCAAGAGTCCTACTGAAGCCACGGTGACCAGATGTTGGGTCGTCGTGGCAGGCTTGGAAGATCTCTTCTCGAAGACTTGCAGGAATCACCAGGAGTCACGTCGAGTTGTTGTCCCCGAAGTTCTCTTTATAGAGGATCCCTCTCCGGACGGCGAATCTTGGCAGGTCACGTGAGAAGGCTCGCGGAATCGTACCCCCTCGTCCCTCCAAGTGGTCGATCAGTGCACGCAACTCAGGATCGTCCCGCTGGAGCGCTGCCATACCGTGAATGCTCACCGCGCCAAGAAAGTGATCGTCGTCGTCGCCGTCGTCTTTCGCACAGCCGGTAACTGACTCGACAGGGGCTCTGGACAGACAGTCGGCGTCGCTGTGTTTTTGGCCTGACTTGTAGACCACGGTCACGTCGTACTCTTGGAGTCGTAGGCTCCACCGAGCGAGGCGTCCCAATGGGTCCTTCAGGCTCGCTAACCAACACAGCGCGTGGTGGTCGGTGACCACCCGAAATGGACTCCCGTACAAGTACGGGCGGAATTTCGTGATGGCCCAGACGACGGCCAGGCATTCCTTTTCGGTCGTCGAGTAATTGCGTTCCGCGCTCGACAGCGTCCGGCTAGCGTATGCGATCACGCGCTCCGCACCGTCTCTTCGTTGGACCAGTACCTCTCCGAGTCATGTATTACTGGCGTTCGTGTGAACTTCCGTTTCGGTTGATTGGTCGAAGTGGCCGAGAATCGGTGGTGACTGGAGCCGTCGCTTTAGTTCATCGAATGCTTGTTGTTGTTCTTCATCCCATTCGAAGTTCACGGCGTCTTTCGTAAGATGCGTGAGCGGCGCAGAAAGCTTGGCGAAATCCTGAACGAATCGCCGGTAGTATGCGCAAAGTCCAAGGAATCGTCGGACGGCCTTTTTGTCGGTGGGCGGTGGAAAGGCCGCTACAGCGCGAGTTTTCTCAGGGTCAGGACTTACACCCTCGTGGCTCACAACGTGGCCCAGGAACTTCAGTTCGTCATAGGCAAACCGGCATTTCGTCGGCTTGAGGGTGAGTCCTGCGGTCCTGATTGCCTCAAAAACGGCCCGAAGTCGTCGCAAATGCTCGTCGAAGTTGGCCGAGAATACCACGACGTCGTCGAGGTAAACGAGACAACTCTGCCACTTGAGGCCTGCCAGGACGGTGTCCATGACACGTTGGAACGTTACCGGCGCCGTGCACAGTCCGAAGGGCATTACCTTTAACTCATACAATCCGTCGGGCGTGATGAAGGCAGTCTTTTTCCGGTCCCGTTCGTCGACTTCGATCTGCCAGTAGCCACTCTTAAGGTCCATCGACGAAAAGTATCGGGAGTGGCGTAGCCGGTCCAGCGTGCCGTCGATGCGGGGGAGCGGATACACGTCTTTCTTCGTGACCACGTTGAGCCGCCGGTAGTCAACGCAGAATCGAAGCGTTCTGTCCTTCTTCTTTACCAGTACGACTGGATAGGGCCACGGGCTGCTCGAAGGCTGAATGATGTCGTCGTTGAGCATCTCTTGTACCTGGTCCTGAATGGCCTCTCGTTCCTTTGGGGAGACCCGGTACGGCGGCCGATGCACAGGGAGCGCATCCTCGTTGGTAACTATGCGGTGTTTCGCAACTGTTGTCTGGCGCACCCTCGACGTCGTCGCAAAGCAGTCGCCGAACTCGGCGAGGAGGTCTTGGAGCTGTCGTCGTTCCGTGGCACTGAGCTTGGGGTTAACGTCGAGCTGCGGCGGTGGTGTACTGTGCGGCTGACACGGCAAGGGCTCGTCGGAGATCGCGGCGATTTCGGCGTCGGCCCGGAGTTCCTCAACGTGTCCTACAGCGGCACCTTTCGTGAGGTGCTGCGCCTCCGGTCGAAAGTTCGTCACGAGGACCACAGTACGTCCATCCTGCAGCTCCGTTACGCCCCTTGCGACGCCTTTGTTGGCGGGGGAAGCAGTTGGGCGTTTCCCTCCAGAAGGACTTTCCCGCGGGCAACTGCATCGGTCACGACGGGCACAAGAACACTCGACCGTGGCGGCAGGTTCACGTGGTCCGCAATGACTCGGACGGCGGCTGGCGTCGTTTTGGATCCCTCCGGAGGTAGAACGGGCTTTCGCAGCGTCAACCTGTTTGCGCCAAGGTCGATCACGGCACCGTACTCACAGAGGAAGTCCATGCCAAGGTTGACGTCTCTCGAACAGTCCTTGATGACGACGAATTTCACGGGGCAGGTTTCTCCGTGGATGTCCACGCGCGCAGTGCACTTTCCCACTGGTGTGATGAGATGTCCGCCGGCGGTTCGTGTTTTCGGGCCATCCCATGGCGTCATCATTTTTCGAAGACGGCGAGAGAGCTTCCCACTTAAAACGGAATAGTCTGCTCCGGTGTCGACGAGTGCCTTCGCGTCGTGGCCGTCGATGGTAACGTCGAGGTTATTCGACACCGTCGCAGAACCGTCGTTCCTATCCGTCTCGTCGCTAGTGTGGGAGCCTTCTGACGTTTGTGGAGGATATTGGCGTCGTTCGTCATCGGCAATACCACTTCCCGGTATTGCCGCACTCAGTTTTCCCGGCGAGGCAGGGGGACAGGCTTTCTGGGCGGGACCTACGATGAGGCGATGCAGGGCGTTGTGGTGACGGCGATCGGAAACCGCGGCGGGGAGATGGCCCCGGGGATGGCGAACGGCGGAGGTATTCATTGATGTCCCGAGGTCGCTCGCCGTAGCGTGGTCGCGGGTCGTCGGGGTGGAAGCCGCGTAGCCCCAGTTGTCGGTATGGGCAATGGCGGTAGACATGGTCGGCTTCCCCGCAATGGAAACAAAGCGGGCGTCGGTCGGCCGTTCGCCACACATCGGTTTTCCTGGGTGCTGGATTTTCCGGGCGCACGTACTGCCGTTCTTCGCGACGTTGGAAGTGCTGTGGCGCTGGAGGTTCACGTCGTGGGGGCACCGTAGCTTGGCGGGAAGCTTGCGGCGGTCGTCAGGCCATGGCGGCGTAGGTCAGCCTCGGTTCCTCGGGGGCTTGCACGTTGACGGGAGTTTCAGGCTGCAAGGCCCGCTGTACCTCGTCGCGCACGATCTCGGCGACTGACAGCGACGCCGGGCGCTCAGCAGCGGGGAGAAGCTTTCGGAGCTCCTCTTGGACGACGTCCCGTATAACGTCGCGGATGTCCCGGGTACGGGCGCCGATGTCGTCGTCAAGCAGCGGGGAGGCAACGACGCCGGGATGTCGTTGGTAGTAGGAGGCGCGTGCTTGGAGCGCGCTATATGTTCGTTGCCTCCGTGACAAACGCTTCGACGGTGGTCGGCGGGTTGCGGACGAGGCCCCCAAAGATGTCGTCCCTCACCCTGCGCATGAGGACACGCAGCTTCTTGTCATCGGTGGCTTACGCGCGCTCAAACGCAGGACGTCTTGAACGAAGCTGGTGACGCTTTCGTTGGGGCCTTGCGTCCTCGTCCGAAGGAGGTCTTCGGCTCTCTCCCTTCGGTGCTGACTGGCGAACGTCCCTCGGAGCTCTCCTTTCAGCTGGTCCCATGATGTAATCGAGGTTTACCGATTCTCGAACCAGTTTCGCGCCGTGCCCTTGAGGGAAAAATAGACGTTTTGTAGACGCTTTTCCGGAGTCAATTGGTTGTACAGCGCCACCCGTTCGTTTTGCTGCAACCAATTTTCGACGTCTTCGTAGATCTCGCCGTGGAAGGACGTCGGTGTACGAGGGGCGACGGGCAGGTAGACGACAGGGGCGGCGGTTGGGGTCTGCGACGACTGGGGATTCATTGTCGGCTTCTTCGACTGGTTGCTCTTCTTCGGCAGTAGACCGAATTCCGGGGGCAACCCTTGAACACGGCGGCTTCCTCGGGTCTCGGTCGTCTCCTCGTACCGTCTTCTTAAAGACCGACCTACGGAACCATTTTCCGCAAGGTAGGAAAATGCCCCTCGCGCCCCTCCTCTTCTCACCCTCTCCCAAAAGTCACGTGATGGCAGGGGCTTAAGCCGACATGAAAGAAGCCCCTGCCATCACGTGACTTTTGGGAGAGGGTGAGAAGAGGAGGGGCGCGAGGGGCATTTTCCTACCATGCGGAAAATGGTTCCGTAGGTCGGTCTTTAAGCCGGGGACTGGGCTTGTGCTGCGAAGCCTCGGAGGGGTACGCTTTATGGCCTGCGTTACCCCGCACCTCCACCAGAAATGTCACGAATTAAGGCGACGAGAAGGCGAAGACTGAACTGAAAATAAAGGTTTAATGGGCGAACTTGTGCCAACCAAAAAAATAAGTAACGAAAGGGAGTCGAGGCAGCAGAAAAGCAGGCGGCGATTCGGCGGCGAAACAGAGCGCGAGCGAGACTGACTCGACTAGGTCGCGGGTAGCTGCTTATCTACCGTGCGTCACTCTCTCGAAAGTTCGGCAAAGAAGGCTCGAGCGTCGCGCGCTCGAGCGTGGATGAACTGGCACTTTCGAGAACAACAAAGCAGGTGGAAAGTTACGTCTGGTGCGAGAATGAATGCGAATCTTCTAGATGCCGGTGACCGAGCGTTGCTTTCTCGGCCCTGCGGGCGGCAATATGTTAGCTACAGCATGCCATCCAGTGGAATTGATGCTATAACTATGAATACTCTGACCGGTCATGTCTCTGACTCTTTGAGTGTGTGCAATATATTTGCTAAACACTTCTCATCTATAGTAAATTCCAATGTCCTCCAGTTTAACAAAACAACACCCTATCCTAAGAATCTTCTTATGTCGATTCTTATATTCTCGATTGATGATATGGTTTTGTCCAGCAAAATAACTTGCCCCGAACACGTCCTGTGGGGAAGGGGGGATACTTGCCTCTATTGTTAAAGGGTATGCTGTTATCCTGGCGCTTGTGCTGCAGTATATTTGAGAGCGCACTTCTTAGGCGCTCGTTTCCATGCTTCGCGGCGTCGCCGTTGCCGTAGCCGTCGGCGTTACCGCGCACGTTAAATCAAGGGACGTTACAGACCTACAGAGCAGTTCATCTCTCCGCTAAATGTAGTGAAGAAACTGAATTGGTGTGTAGGCATGTGTCGTCCCGTAATGCAACAATGCCCATTTAGTTTACCCGCTCAGTTTAGCGGTGAAACTGACCTCACCATACCTCAACAACAGTTCAGTTTCCCCGCTAAATTTAGTGGGGAATCGAGTCGGTGCCAAGGTCACGTGAAGTCCATTTTGCTGCTAAATTTAGCAAAGAAATTGAATTTCTTAATGCGTGGCATGACACAAGGTAATGTGACGTCATTTTCTCTCTAAATTTAACGGGGAAACTGAATTGGTGTTGAGGCCGCGTGGCGTCAATTTTCCAGCTAAATCTAGCGGAGAAATTCTGGGAGGAGGACGAGGACAGAAGGGTCCTCCGTACCCCTTCGTGCTTTTCCTTACCCTCCCCACCTCCTCTTCTTTACCCTCCCCTCCTCCTCCTTTGTACCCTCTTCCTCCTTATATAAACATGTTATAAAAATAATTAATTTATATACAATTATATATAAATTATTAGTTACGACACAAATGTGGAGTGACCAGATATATTGACTTATTATGCAGCTATGGGCTTCAAAATTTAATTATAATTACACAAGAGAGGGGTACCAGGGTAACAAAGTGAGTGGAACGTGCATTGACCTTGTAAGAGTACGTTCGTGTAATTTAGATTTTATAGCAGGAGTAATAAAACAAAGAGTGGCAGATCATGATTTCATTGCGCTTAAGATTATAGACGAGGATCCTACAATCAAAACAAACAAAGAAGTACTTGAAAAGGTTCCATAAACAGTAAAATATATGATAAGGTGAAAACATTCAATTGGAACTCCCTGTTGCATCTTGATCACGTCACCTATACGAAACGGTGGTTGAGGAGTTTAATGATAGATACGAGAACTCGAAAAGAACAATAAAACTGCCACAAAGAAAATCTAGCAACAATTGGGTAGACTAAGAAATATTACAATTAAGCTCTAAAAAATGTAAATTATAGAATAGATGTAAACGAACTCCCCAGGATGCAGCACTAAGGGAACAATTGACAACTACGAAATAAGGTAACTGCCAAAATTAGACTTTCTAAAAAGGGGTTCCATATGACGGAACTCAAGCAGTGTGGGAAAACGTGCGGCAAACATTGAATGCAGTTATTCGAATAATCAAAAAAAAAAAAAAAACCTAAGGAGAGCATGGATGAATGTATAAAGAAAAATTTCGGGGCAACGCTACGTAACGAGTTCAACAACATTACCAGAACCACTCAGTTGGGAAACTGCCATAGAGCCTGCTCTGAAAAAGTGGCGCCGATCCTTATCCCAGTACCCAGCTAATGACGATCGCAACGGAGGCATTTTTCCCGCAGCAGCCACTCCGTGAGCTGCACGGCTGCACTTACTGGCTTCCGTCGAGTCATAGAATCGTCGGTGGCGCCATCTCGCGGGGTCATCTTGCAGTAGCCACATAAGGCAACTTTTATCTTTCAACTCGTCGCTAAAGGGTGGCGCTGTTCTCGTATTTAGCTAGGTCTCGGTGGACTCCAGCAACGCAGGTTTCAAGTGCGAGTTTTCCAACTGAGTGTTTTAGTAACGTTGGAGTTCAACAATACATTTGTCAAGCAGGTACATGATTTACGGAACCAAACAAGCAACTCTGCAGAAAAAACAAAACTTTTAGGCCATTCTCCGAATTCTGCGTACCTGCCAGAAATGACAGTTTCGGATCTAACGGATATACTTAACAGTATGCCTGTAACAAAGAAAGCCTTAAACAATCACAAAAGGGTAAGAGATATACAAACTAAATTTAGCAGATTAAATTAGGTTTTGCTTGCTATATTAAACTGCATTGTGAGTACAGGAAATATGCCTAGTAAGCTGAAGGTGTCAGTAGTTAGGCCTCTATACAAGGAGGGGAGTAAAAAATAACTAACCAATTATAGTTTGAAAAAGTTTGCCTTAAATAAGTTTGCATTATAAATGGAAAAGTTTGCCTTAAAATAAGCACATTTTTTACACAAGCATTTATTCATTGACAACATACAGTACGGCTTCAGACAACAAGAAAGCACGACACAGTTACTGGAAGATAAAACGGACTTTATGAATAACATGGACAAAAACCAAATAGTTCTTGAACTGTTCTTACATTTGACGAAACCGCTCGATACAATTGACCCCACTCTATTGCTAGATCAACTGGAAAGCATTGGTTTCGAGGGTCGCTTCTCAGATTGTTTCGAAGCTACTTTTCCAACAGAACTCAAAAATTTGGAATTGCGGATGATATAAATGATGCGCTGCATTTCCACTACGGTGTAACCCTAGGCTCGGTGTTAGGCCCTATGCTTTTCAATCTATATGTTAATGATCTCGTCTTGCTGCCCTTTAAGGATAAAATTTATCAGTATGCTGATGAAACAGCTTTAGTTTTGGCAGATGAAAAACTTTACTGCGGTCTCAACTCTACAGGATAATATAAACCAAATGATGAGCTTGTTTTCAAAAAATTGTATTTTGTGAACAAGAAAAAGCACATTTGATGAGCTTTAGAACTCAACAAAAACGCGTCAATCTTACAGAGCCTGCTTTCTTGCATTCAACGATATGCAGACAGTACCGCTGTTTATCACTAGCCTACGTTACGGAAACAAAGTACTTAGGCGTATGCTTTGACGAGTACTTATCATAGAATTTACATGGTGATTGCTTAAGCTTTTGTGGATAATTTCATTCCAACATTATAAATTGGGAAGTTGTGCGGATATTAACTGTCATGCAGTAACAATGCATATTCGTTGTTATCGCTATCAGTGCCTATCACCAACGCAAGCCGCGTTCGCTTATCATAACATGTGCTGTGTATATAAACTCTCATAGGGAAATAAACCGTTACTGTGTTCCAACCGCGCTGCTTTAAGGATTTATTGCATCGGCGAAGAGGCGGATCGACGGACGGACGAGTCACAGTCGAGTAGGGCAAAATGTCGGCCGGCAGGATCGACAAATATCGTCTCGGCACGAATGCGTCCTGGGATGAAAACGTCGAACGGTTAGAGATGTTCTGCGCTGCAAACAAGATACCAGGGACGAGCAGAAACGAGCGGTTCTGCTTAGTTGTTGCGGCGAGGACACTTACGAGCTGATGGTGACCATGGTCAAGCCAGCAAGACCCACGGCGGTAAGCTACGACGACATCAAGGGGGCTGTGCGGAAGCACATGCATCCAAGGCCTTCGGAGCTGTACGCAAGATTCTTATTTTACCTAAGAAATTAAGCTCACGGTGGGGCGGCATCGGAGTATGTTACGCCACTCCGTAAGCTGGATGAAGATTACGGTTTTGGTGACAAACAGCTTCCGCTGGACGCCATGATGAGGGACCGGTTCGTATGCGGCATCGAGAACGAAGCGGTTCAACAGCGGCTGCTCGCAGAACGCGACCTTACGTTCGCGGTGGTGTACGACATGACGCTGACGGCGGAAGCAATGGCGAAGCAGCAGCGTGATATACGCAAGCAAGCTCAACACGGAACCAATAAAAGCGAGGGTCTGGTTCAAGTGACACGTATGAAACTTGACACCACGGCGGACGACGTTAGCTGCTTCCGCTGCAACGGTAAGCACGCTCTGCATGTATGCCATTTTAGAAAGGCTGCTTGTTTGAAATGCAAAAAGGTTGGACACCTAGCAAAAGCATGTCGTTTAAAAGACGAGAGTCAAACGTTGCGGAAGACAAGTGACCTGCGTAAGCGGGAGAAGAACAAGGGCGTTAATGAAATAAGCGCATTGTTTTCTGTATGCGAAGTGGCTGAAAAGGCTAAGAAGTTCATGATAGAAGTGCAGATTCAAGGGCAGAAAGTTCCGATGGAAGTCGATTCAAGTGCATCTTGCTCGATTGTGAGTTGTAGGGTTCTTTTACGGAGGTCGCTCTACTATTAATCGCCGCCCGATCGGTATGCACTCCGCCCGTCACCCAGTGAGTGACACACAGCAACGAGAAGACAGCGAACGGGTTTACTGTACCTCTCGGTTGCCCGTCGTCAAGAACCGGCAGTCCAGGCACGCCGATCCTTGTTGTCGCCCGTCGATCAGAGCTCACAGTCGAAGTCCGTGTCCAGGCCTGCGGATCGCCTTTCCCACGCCAGCGCTGCGTAGGCTGGCTGTCCCGGGCCATCACTGCCCGAGTCTCGCTGCGGAACCACCCCGGGATCGTCGTGGCCTAGACCAGATGGCCAGGGCTCGCCGTTTCCACCGGTCTTGCTCCAGACCTCGCTGGTGGACCGCTCCGGGGTTCGTCATGGGCCAGGCCAGGCAGCCCGGCCGCGATGTTCCAGTCCAGCCCCAGCCTCGCGTAGCACACACTGTCTCGCGCCAGCTCGTGTCTTCTCCGCCGACCGCCTGTCACGTGCCCTCTGCCTCGTCTTTCGCCCTCGGCTCCCACACTCTCCCCCCCTCAAGGCCCGGACTTCGGGGGACTTCATGGGCCTCAGGAGCCACTGGGCTTCATGGGCGGCCGCTGTTGCTGTTGCCGGAGTGGCCACGTTGCAGCGTCCGAAAGCGGCGTAGGTGGTGGTGGCTAGCGAAGCCGGCAGACAATGCCGACCTGTCTGTCGCTCGCTGTCCCACTCACCGCGATGCAGCAGGGGGCCTGCTCCAAGCTGGTCCGTCCGACGCGAACGGACTTGCCCCGTCCCGCTTAGAGGTCACAGCGGGCTTAGAACTGCCCGCCTGAACCGTTCGTCAGGCCGAACAACTGTCAGCCACCCTGAGCACTTGGGAAAACGAATGGGCACGTCTTCCCTCCCGGTGGGCGTCCTGGGTTACGCCGTCTATGGCCGTCTTTCCAAGAAGCTATTCTGCGCAGAACAGAGTGTGAAAACAACACACAGCGAACAAGTACTCTGCCGCAGACTGGCAGTGGCCATCTACCGCCCAATTGCTTGCCGACGGGTTCGTGCACCATGCGGCTAACTCAGCAAGTCCGCATTCCGGAGCTCGCTCCTGGGTCGCCAAGAACAGGGGACTTCTTATGTCCTACCGCAACCTCATGTTATACGTCTTCCGCATCGCGACGACGGTAGTATCCTTTTAAGTCAGCGACGTGAATCGGGCAAGCCTCCTCGTTTGTATCTCGCCGAGTAAGCCTAGAAGTAAGACAGGGCGTTCGCATCTTTGTACCTCGGGTGCCCTTCTCACCTCGGAGCAAGCGATGCAGCAAACCCACTAACTGCGTTGCTCAACGCGTGAGTTTCCTTCAAAACAGGTAACGATGGTGTAAACCTAGTCCATCTTTTGCGCAAGCGAAGGGATCGAAAGCCTGTGGCGGGATTGCCATATACCATACCCGCGTTCCACAACGGCTACATATACCATGTGCTACTCGATGTAAGCGTCAGCGTCCCGTTCCGTCCACGTGTATACGATCTCTAGGAACTGCTCGGTCCTCGGAGGGGGCGGCAGCTCAGCGAGCGAGCCCGCTTTAACCGTTCAGGCCTCAAGGCAAGCTGGACAGCTACAAGCCACCTAAATGTTTACCGCTTCATCCCCGGCCAGGTCGTGACGCGACATAACTTATTAAAAGTCTTGCTGTCACTGCCACGACCGGCCAGAGTGAAGCCAAAAAAGTATCCTATAAAACATTTCGTAGCTTCCTTCCTTGGAACGACCCCCCTCAAGGGAGAGTCGTCCCTCTGCCATTGGTCGGTTGTTGGAGTGACGCGAAACAACTAGCCGTCTTGGCCCAGCGGTTGCAAATAATAGTGCTCATTAACTCGCTTGCCAGCGTTCCCGGTGTCAACCGCAATTTCCGCCAGTTTATCCGACACCCGCTGACAATCTCGTCCGCCAGTGTTCCCGGTGTTGACTGCCATTCCCGCAATCTTTCCGACACCCACTGACAAAACCCATCTGCACCCCGGGCCTCGACGAGCGCTTACTTGCCTACCGCATCACCCCAAGCCTAATCCTAAATCTGCCATGATTCCTGGCTGTTTCCCCTCCTGCCAGTCACTATCCTGCCTTCCAGCGAACATGCCGTGGCTCTCCTCTGCCTCCGAAGACGACTTTCTTACATCTTAACCGCTCTCCTCGTCTCCTGCCAACCATCATAATGGGGTACCCGAGAAAGCGCGTCCACAACCTCGTCCTTCGAGCCCTTTAAGTACTCGATTTGAGGAGACGCCCGCTGAGCTCTGCTGTGAGACAAGTCGCCAAAATTCCAACATACCTTGTCTCAACGGGCATCGTTAGCGTTAGGGAACAACCCGCTCAACGAATCCGTGGGACTCCCTGGGGACGACTAGAAGCAGAGGCAAACCAAACGGGCCCCACGTTGGGCGCCATTTTAATGTAGTGTTCTTTACGGAGGTCGCTCTACTATTAATCGCCGCCCGATCGGTATGCACTCCGCCCGTCACCCAGGGAGTGACACACAGCAACGAGAAGACAGCGAACGGGTTTACTGTACCTCTCGGTTGCCCGTCGTCAAGAACCGGCAGTCCAGGCAAGCCGATCCTTGTTGTCGCCCGTCGATCAGAGCTCACAGTCGAAGTCCGTGTCCAGGCCTGTGGATCGCCTTTCCCACTCCAGCGCTGCGTAGGCTGGCTGTCCCGGGCCATCACTGCCCGAGTCTCGCTGCGGAACCACCCCGGGATCGTCGTGGCCTAGACCAGATGGCCAGGGCTCGCCGTTTCCACCGGTCTTGCTCCAGACCTCGCTGGTGGACCGCTCCGGGGTTCGTCATGGGCCAGGCCAGGCAGCCCGGCCGCGATGTTCCAGTCCAGCCCCAGCCTCGCGTAGCACACACTGTCTCGCGCCAGCTCGTGTCTTCTCCGCCGACCGCCTGTCACGTGCCCTCTGCCTCGTCTTTCGCCCTCGGCTCCCACAGAGTGAAGATACGTTTCGGTTTATCGAGAAGAAGCAAGGTCAGATACCACTTCAAGAACCCGTCACAAAGCTTGTAACCTGGTCAAATGAAACATTGACCGTGGTGGGTCGGGCAAATGTGGAAGTGAAATTCAAAGGCTGTAGAGGAGAGCTACATTTGTTCGTAGTACAGAAGCGTGGTAACAGTTTACTCGGACGTAGCTGGTTTGGGTCGTTGGGCAGCCGGTTAAGTGGAATTCAGCAGCTAAATGTGAACGACGTGACATCACGTTCTGCTGGGGTTTTCGACAGCGACCTCCCTGGATTTAACGGACCGCCAGTTTACACAGAAATTCAAGAGGACGCCCGCCCTGTGTTTTTTAAGAGTCGTCCTGTCCCGCTGGCCATCAAGGACAACGTGTCCGAGGAAGTGGATCACCTGGTGCAACAAAGTGTCTGGAAGCCGGTCGAGTACTTAAACTAGGCGACACCGCTGGTAGTGGTGCGGAAGAAAAACGGAACCTTGCGTTTATGTGGGGATTTTCGTAGCAGCGTAAACAAGGCTATTAAAAGCAGCGGGTACTCTTTGCCGACGACCGAGGAAATGCTAGCGATGTGAAGGTCGAGTAAACTCTTTACCAAGCTTGACTTAACTCAGGCGTATCAACAACTCAGCCTAGATGATGAATCAGCAGAAATGCTGACCGTCAACACAATTAAAGGACTATTCAAGGTCCGGCGGCTGCCGTTTGGAATCTCGGTGGCACCATGGATGTTTCAGCGAATCATCGACACGTTGTTGGTGGACATTCCGGGGGCGAAGGCTTATCTCGATGATATCTTGATATCTGGAAGCAACGCAGACGAACACTCGGAAAGGCTTGCAGTCGTGCTGTCGCGTCTGCAAAGAGCGAAACTTAGAGTAAACAAAAAAAGTGTGAATTCATTCAGGCGAGCATTGAATTCCTGGGACACAGATTTGATTCCACAGGCATACACCCGAGCCGAAGCAAGACGGACGACATTCAGCAAGCGCCATCGCCGACAACCAAGAAGCAGCTTCAAGCTTTCTTGGGGTTGATAAACTTTTACGCCAGCTTCCTCAAGGGGAAGACAGAACTGGCGGAACCCCTTTATCGGTTGTTGGACCACGATGGAGAATAGAAATGAATAGGTGATCACCAGCGGGCGTTTGAAAAGCTGAAGGATTTGGTTAGCTCGGATTTTGGAAGCCTGACGCGGAGACTACCGCGTCAGGCTTCCACCTCATCGGGAGCCTCGCAGCGGCCGGAGGCGAGCCCGGAGTCAGCAGCGCAAGCTCCGACTCCACCGCGAAGATCTACACGCAATCGAAAACCTGTAGTACGCTATGGAATTCATGATTATCCAAGCGTTGTTTATTGTTTTGTGCAGCTGATCGTAGGAGAAAGGAGTTTCATGTAGTGACAATGTATATTCGTTGTTATCGCTATCAGTGCCTATCACCAACGCAAGCCGCGTTCGCTTATCGTAACCTGTGCAGTGTATATAAAAGCTTATACGGAAGCAAACCGTTGTTCTGTTCCAACCGCGCCGTCTGAAGGATCTATTAGATAAAATTTAGATGAATGATTTACCAGATGCTAGTTGAATATAAACTACGGTATAGGATAATAATTTACGGATTTTGCTAAAACTACAAAGGACAAAAAAATAATTAGCCTAAGTAAAAGTGCGATAAAAATATTACGCACGTCACGCACCTTGAAAATGTAACCTTTGAAGAGAAGCTGACCGACCTGGACCTGTTGGCCATTGATAACCTACGCAAGTGCGAGAACCTCACAAAGCATTATCTCTCGTGTAGTTTCACAGTTTATTCCACAAAACAAAAACGTCTTAGGCACAAAGAACGCTTTAACATTCCAAAGATATGCACCAATTATGCGGAAAAAATGCGGAAGCAATAAATTCGTACATATTTCAATGAGCGTTCAGATAATTTATTAGATTTGTCGTCCTTAACAGAGCCGAAAAAGGAAATAAGGAAGTGGTTGCACCTCGTGCAGAAGTAAAAATAAGTGTCCTTTTTTATATTTTTTTATATGTACTTTTAAATGTTTGCATCTAAGTAGTATTTTCGTGTTCGAAGTATTATCTTACTATTGCAAACACATCGTCGATCGAAAAGAAGAGGAGACACGTATTTTTGTTGTTGCTTTTTGCTCTGTTAACAAACCCACTGTGTTCTCCTAGGTGTACCTAACTTTGTGCGGAGTATAAAAAAATATATGATTGCATCAAGCGAATCGCGTAGACAGTTTTTCATCTTTTTGATCGTAACCGCAAAGCGTGTGACATATTTTTTATTATATCTGTGTGATTTTATTTCGCGGTAAGAGTCAATTATGACACATTACTAAGTTTGTAACATGTGGTGTTTAATTTACGTTTGATTGTTTCTCTTTGTTTTTATTTTCTTTTTGATTTGCTTTTCTTTTACGGACTGCCTTCTCTCACACACAAGCATGCAAGTGATTTCGCGAGACAGTTATGCCTCGCGATTATGTAAATTATGTAAATAAAAAGTGTGTCAGCAAAGAATGCCTCTCGGTATGATGACCAAAAATTGTTATTTACATAATTTACAGATAGATATTTACAAACGGGCCAGTCTGAGATAATGTCTATGTCAGATGAGACGAGCCTGGGTTGCAGCCGGCGTATTCCATCGGAGCTCTGTGTCGCGTGTATGCCGCTCGTGGTGCGAGGCTCCTGCCTCGTTCGCAGTGCATGAGTTGGTGCACGTTGCTCTACGGTGTAGATGGTGTCTCCCGCATGTTCGCTATATATATATATATATATATATATACCACCCACTTCTTGAGAGAAATTACTGACTTGCGTGTACCGGAGGGGTCGTATCTCGTCACCCTAGATGTATAATCTCTCTACACCAATATCCCACATGACGACGGAATAGCCTCTCTAATTGAAATGTACGAACAACACAGACAGGTAAACACCCCTGATAGTCACGTCATTGCCACCCTCACGCACCTAGTCTTAGAACTGAACTCATTCGAATTCAACATAGAAAATTATAGGCAGGTTAACGGCACTGCGATGGGTACTAAGATGGCACCTAGTTATGCCAACATATTTATGGGTAAACTGGAGACCAAATTCCTCTCTGACTGTCCTTTACAACCGCTGATCTCCAAGAGGTTTATAGATGACATTTTTCTTATTTGGTCGCACACAGAAGAGAAGCTGCTAGAATTTATAAATCAGTACAATACTGTACATCCAACCATTCGCTTCACTCACGCTTATTCTCAGACCAGTATCAACTTCTTGGATACCACTGTAATATTAGAAAAAGGCAAGCTTACAACTAATCTTTATTGTAAGCCAACAGATCGGCAAAAATACCTTCACTATGAAAGCGACCCTACCCGTCATTGTAAGAATGGTATACCCTACAGCCAGGCCCACCGCTTCAAACGTATATGCTCACGGCAAGAAGACTTCCAATCGAGCTCCCATCATCTAAAGAACGCACTGGAAAAACAAAAATATCCTCTGCGGGTCATTAACGACGCCGTTCAAAAAGCCGTCCAACTAAACCGCGCTGACCTCCTGGAGGACCGACCTTCTCAGTGCAACGCGCAGCGCACGAATTTATGTATAACCTATAGTATGAATTTCCCCAACGTAAATAATATTTTAAGGTGACATTACAACATTTTAGAACAAAGCGAACGCCTCAAACGTGCATTCCCATCAGCTCCCGGGGTAATTTACAGACGTTCACGCAACCTTAGGGACAGCCTAGTTAACTCCCGACTGAATTCGTCCCAACCAAATAACGGATGCCGACCGTGCATGAAAGCAGGATGCTTGGTCTGTAAACATATGCGAGAAACTAACACGGCCAATAGCACGCATTCCCAGTTCTCAATAAAAATCCGAGGGCAGCTTACCTGTGACTCTTCAAATGTAATCTATCTGATACAGTGTGAGGTGTGCAAAAAACAATATATAGGACAGACCGAGACAGCGTTTAGGCTACGTTTTAACAATCACAGATCACACGCAAAAAACCTGCGAAGCCTGCCAATTTCAAAACATCTCACCCTCAAGAACCACACATTCGATAAATTATCTGTTACACTTTTAGAGTCCGGATTCAAATCAAATCGGGAACGCGAACAACGCGAGTCATATCTTATATACCGATTTAACACAATAAAGGAAGGAATAAATAGAAGCCCAGGAACACTTGCATCGATTGAGGCGCTATCGAATAAATAGTATGATAACGACCATAAATAATAAACCATTTGGACCTAGAATTTTGCGGTACTGAGTTTGGAGCTAGAATTGGACAGTGTGTTTTCGTTCCTTTGTTGTGTTGTTTAGTTAATTCCCGTACATCCTGTATTTCCTACCACTTTTGATGTGTCATCTATGTATTCGGCGACCTCCGTGTGCGGCTTCCCCCGCCTTAGATTTCGTCCCTTACTTTGTGTTCCCTGCGCGCAGCCCCCCCCCCCCCTTTTTTTTGAAGTGTGTCATTTGGTAAGTCACCTACTTTCGTCCTCGCCCTCTTTTTTGCGATCTTTGTGTGCGGTTTCCCCCGACTTAGAGTTCAACCCTCCTTTTGTGTGAGATTCTGGGTGGTGTATCCTTATCTGTTCTCCCTACGCACTTTCTTTGTATGCGAACTCTCTCCCCTCTAAAAATTGTATAAATAGAACCACATTTTTCTTGTAACCCTATTCCTAACGAAGACCTGCCTCAGGTCGAAACGTCGAATAAAATCCTCCTGGTTCGTTTTCTACCGTCACCCTGCATCTCTCTCTCTACATATATTAGGGCTGGGCGTCGATTAAAAATTTTAACCCGATTAATCGCCACCCTTTAATCGATTAATTAATCGATTAATCGGTTGCGTTAATTTTTATAAATAATATTATAAAAAGAATGCAACAACTCGTCTTGCCTTTGAAGACTTATTTTATTCTCTGTTACACGGCGCAAAGGACATATAGAATTAAGGATACATCGAAATTAAACGGTCAGCTAGACGATAGGGACAAAACACAGACAGGGAGAAACAGAAACAGAGACATACACACCGCTGATTTCGAAGTATGTACCCACTAGCTCAAGTTCAGCCTGTTAAGGATACATATAGTTCAACGATTCAAAGACTCGCATATTTTTGCTCCAGCTCCGAAGACAAAGACGTTCGTCCACATTCTCCGACAAGAAGACAAGAAGTAAGAGCTTGGGCGATGCTTTCTTCTTTTTTTTTTTTTTTCAGAGAAAGGAACCTCGATGAGAAGGCGTTGATAGTTGTCTGCGTTTTGGCGGATGGTCCTTGCTGCAGCTACATGGGTGCTTTGCTTGTAGGCGATACTGAAGCGAACTTACGCTTCCACTGTACGAAAATGACCTTTTGCAGATGATGCAGTGGACTTCCTTCGAGTTAAAAACTTCACCGCTGGAGTTTACTTTAAACCCAAACTTTCCAGCGAGATTGCCTTTCATACTCGTGGACTCGTCTATTTTTACGAGCCGAATACTGGAACAAGTAACCATGGCGTTGTTAGCTTCCCAGCTTGTTTTTCTGCTTGTTTGTCTTGCCTGGGCGGGATGTGTGATAAATCCTCAACACGTCAAGTTTCGCGGTCGCTCGGGAATCAATTGAGGGCCCGGCTTGTTCGTCTAGCATTGGCAGAACTGTAATGCATATCCTCGAACACGTGACGCTTCGCCAGCGCGAGAATTGAACCTTGCTCATAGCACCTGGCTGGGAACGGAGTTCTTTTGAGTACCGATTAAAAAATCGATTAATCGGTTAAAAAATTTGATCGCGATTAAAGCTTTAATCGATTAATCTAAAGGTTAACCGATCAATTGCCCAGCCCTACTATATATATATATATGAGTCTGGCCGAAACGTCGAAAAATAAATCGTCCGTTGTTGCTGTTTTCACCAAGGGTTTTTTTCTTCCCAGTTATATACCCACGCCTTCGGCGTCCCCCACCATGCCCGTTATATATATATATATATATATATATATATATATATATATATATATATATATAATATATATATATATATATATATATATATATATATATATATATATATATATGTGCAGCATGTTTTGCAGCATGTTTTCTTCTAGCTTTACAGATTTGTAAAAAAAAAATCCTTGAAGGTTACACTTAAACGGTTTGTGCATGTGAATTATACGCCCAAGGGGACAGTATATGGGCGGATAAATTTTGCGATAAGTCGGCTAATTAATTAAAATTTCTTAATTAAGTTTTAATTACATAAAATATACATCTGGTTCAAATTAAACACTCAGAGCGCTTCACCGAAGACCACTATATCTACTCTTCTTAAAACGACTTGAAGCTCGCGGGAAACTTGGGCGCGCACCGAAGTTACCACTCGTGAAGCAGGAGCAAAGCTGTCTGTGGCAAAACGCCGATGATCAGATTATCATCGCGTTCCGCCACTACCGCCATTGCACCTGCGTCACGAGGGGTAACTTTGGTGCGCCCTCAAGTTTCCCGCGAGCTTCAAGTCGTTCTAAGAATAGTTGATTTAGTGGTTTTCGATGACGCTCTCTAAGTTTTAACTGAAACCATATGTCTATTTTCACTACTCAAAAAGGTAATTAACAAATTTCAATTATTTAGGCGACTTATTGCAAACATTATCCACGCACATTATATCCCCCGGGCCGTTTAACTCACCTGCACAAACTGCAGAATCGTAATTTTCAAGGCTTTTTTAAACAAATCTGTAAAGTTAAAAAAACACTACGTATAATTAATATTATGTACGCAGGAGTACGATTTTTATTCTGTATACATTGATATTTCTTCCTCAAATTCTTCAGCACGGTATATCGCTAAATCAAACAACTTTAAGAGCTGCGCTCTAATTTCGCATTACAGAGATTTGCAGACGGCTTTTAGGTTTTTAACATGTCCTTAAAAACACGTACTTTTCCATCTGCGTAGAAAATTACCGTGGTTGTTCCAGTGCACAAGTCTTGAACTTCTTTGTGTGTCTATAATTACCGACCAATTGCATTGCTTTCTGCCTCTTTCAAGGTTTTTGAAACAGTGATTTTGAAGCAGCTCGAAAGTGGAAATTCACAAGCTGCTCCTTTTTTAAAGATTTCTTTCAACAAACTTTTATTAAACGGAACAATGTTACATGTATGATTAACCTGACGACACTATATTTGAATGTCCAATATAACAATGATCAAGGACAGGGTGTCACAAAAGAAAATTTACACGTTCTTTTTTACCGCAAAAATAAACTAGGCATCGCCGAACGCTCATTCTCCGACTAAAGGTTGCGCTAGAGGTCACAACCAGATGCCAAAGTTTCAGCCCGATCCGATAACTTATTCAAAAGTTATAAGTGATTTTCTGAAAATTTCAATAGGAAAATGAAGCCCATTTTCGCCCATTTTCGGTTTATGGTGCCATAGAGCCCCATGTGTTCGAAAACTCCTTCGGCCACCATTTTCCCATTGAAAATTTTAGAAAATCACTTATAACTTTTAATTAAGTTATCGAATCGGGCTGAAACTTTGGCATCCGGTTGTGACCTCTAGCGCTACCTTTGGGCGGAGAATGAGCGTTCGGCGATGCCTAGTTTAATTTTGCGGTAAAAAAGACCGTGCAAATTTTCGTTTGTGACACCCTGTAGAACTAGAGCACATCCAACTCGTGAATGGCACAACCATTTAGTAGGAAACCAGTACAATCACGAAGTAGTAATGCCAGCAATACCAATGCATTGTATCTTTTGTACACGAATATTAGAAGTCTTAGAAGTCTAATGCAAGGAGTGACGACCTGAATGAGTTGCTTGATGTCGTGAATGTTAGCATTATTGCACTAACTGAAAGCTGGCTCACGTCGGAAATATTTGGTAGTGAAATCTTTTTGATCTCGAGATATCAATCATCTTTTGATATAATTCGTAGTGACCGCGGTTCAGAGAGAGGCGCTGGTGTCCTGCTTGCTGTAAAGAATCGTCTTCAGCCCCGAAAATTTAGCGTTATATAAGATATAGACATACAGAATTTTTTCTATGAACGGTTAACACGATGAAGTAATTGTCGGGGTATGTTATCGCCCACCTTCTTGCAATATTTTCTTTGCTGGCAAACTGCGTGATGCACAGCACCCTTTACCAAAACTGGTTTTGGTGGGAGATTTTTGATACCCAGATATCGAACGCGTTAGCGACGTTGCATCATCAACGACATCTCGGAAAGACTATCAACTTTTATTTATAGACTTCAGTCTAACGTTTAACTTCGAGCATTTTGTATGACAACCAACACGAGTGACCGAGTCATCGTCCTGGGTTCTAGATTCAGTTCTCACATCGCGCAGTGAAATATTAAAATAGGTAAATATTTCAAAGACCTTAGTGATCACACATAACCCCATTGCTCCTTGCTTATTAAACACGACATGGCCAAGGTATCCTGCCACAAAATTAGAGTATATCGAGGAGCAAAAATTGATATCATTCAAATCGGCATCAGGTCCCTTTTTGACTCATATATGCCGAGCTTTTTTATCGCTCTGTGCAAAGGAATTAGATTTTTTTTTTTAAGAAACGCGCCTTGCCCTTATTGATCATCACATACCGTTAATACAGTTTCGGGAAAACCAGTCAGCACCATGGTACACTTGAGAGCTCAAGTCGCTCTGCAGCCAGAAAACCGATTGTACCGACGTGCACGACTTCTTAACACCGATAAGGCATGATCCTGCCTTCCTCTTTCTTTGGCACTGTGCAAGGCAGCCGCCGAGAAATCCAAAGAATAATTCTACCAGCATGAGCCTGCCGCTGTCCTCAAAAGTAACGCTAAGAAATTTCAAAGCATATTCAATCCCCATTATGGTAAACCAGTATCTTTAGAAATAACAATGGAATTTCTTTTACTTGTGATGCCGCTGTTGAAGTGTTCTGTGAAGCATTTTCTGCCGTGCTTAATATTACTTTCAGCATAACTCCCCCACATATTTCAACTCCGTCCCTGCCACCTATGCATCCAATTAATTGTTCGGAAAACGGCACTGGCAAATTATTAGACTCGCTCCAAACGTCATCGTCACTAGGAGCTTACGACATAAACAGGTCAAAACTTTCAGCTTGGACGATTTTATGAATCGTTCTAACACTTCACACCACACAAACACAAGACACTATACAAATACATACACAGAAAGAAATAACACTCACACAGCGATGCGTGAGTGTTATTTATTTGTGTGTATGCATTTTTATAGTGGGCCGTATTTGTGCGCTGTGAAATATTGACATAAACAGCAATGTATTGAAAATATCTAAACCGCTCTTACCTCTTCTTCTATCTTCATTATTTTAGCAATCCTTAGATGCCGGTGACTTTTTCCGACGACTCAAAAGAAGATAAGGTTGTTCCGGCTTACGAATGTGGCGATGCTCACTCCCCTCTAAATTACCGGCCCATATCATTAATTTCTGAATGCTGTAAGCTCAAAGAACATGTAAATAATTCTCAAGTTATGCAATTCCTGGAACAAAATAAGTCTTTTTCTTTCCAATAAACATGCTTTTAGAAAACAACGTTCATGCGAAACGCAGCTTCCATCTTCCTGTCACGGTTTTCATTTTTATTTACAACTGTTCATGTTGATGCCATTTTTCTCGACGTTTCTAAAGCATTCGATCGCGTTTCTCACAAACGCCTACTAGCGGAGCCGTCCACACTATCTCTTGACTCTTCTATTCTAGCCTGGATTCAAGGTTTTCTCACCTCCCGAAGCCAGCATGTGCAAATTAACTACTGCCGTTCCCGAAGCGCTCTTGTAACCTCTGGTATACCGCAATGATCTGTTCTCGGACCCCTGCCTTTATTCGTGTATATTAACAACCTCCGTCTTTCGTTTTCATCTAACATTCGCCTACTTCCTGATGAGTCATGACTGTAGTCTACAGTGCCATGGCTAACACGGATGACTTGCTTAATATAGAGGCTGATCTAGATCGAATGAATGATTGGTGTTCAAAGTGGCAGGTGCCACTAAATACTTCAAAATCATCATGTCTTTTCTTGTATTGAGCTCGTCAACATTTTCCCTCTTCATATTTTGTTTTTAATCTTAATACTGATTCTGTGTTGATTTAACCTGAGACTGGGGTAGAGAAGAAGCATCAAAACGCAGAAGGGACAGCCCAGTCTCAGGTTAAATAAACATGGTTAATATTCACCAGCTCGCCTGCACCCTTACGATTTTTTCACTGATTCTGTGTCGACCTACAAGTATCTTAGCGTTCAGTTCACTTCCGACATTTCTTGGAAAGCCCATATTAATACTATTCTTTCCGACTCAAACCACACTCTTGGTCTCTTGCGCCGTAATCTTCGTCTCGCGTCCCAATCTGCGAAGCAACTTGTATATATCACATTAGTACGTCCGAAATTAGAATATGCATCGTCAGTCTGAGACCCCCATCTTAAGTACCTTGTATCCGACTTAGGATCAATTCAAAATCGTGCCGCTCGCTTTATATCGTCTCACTACTCTAGGTTTGTTAGTGTTGCTGATCTTAAACAAAATTTATCACTAACCCCTTTGTGCCCACACAGGCGCGTCACTAAATTAAGTCTTTTATACAAGTTTTACTTCGATAAGACTTTATGAAATTCATTCATCTTGCCACCTCATCGCGTATCATCCCTGCATTTGTCAACATGCAAATGTTGGCATTCCTTTCACTCGAAACACATCATTCCTGAATTCTTTTTTTTCCAAGCGACTTCTGTGGATTGGAATGGTCAAAACTTCAGCTTGGGCGAGTTGGTTATTCATGATACTGCTTCACAGGGCACAAGATCAGACACACTTAAAAGAAATTTCACGCACACAAAGGAAGAACTCTCACACAGGATTGGAATGGCCTGCAAGAAACCCTCGTCTCTGTTCAAGACATTGATTCGTTCTGCCAAATCTTAACCTGGCTCTTTTCTTAACAAACTCCCTTATGTAACACCCTGACTGAGTATTACTCTGGTATTTAAATAAATAAATGAATAAATCTCAATTATAATGTTGGACCAATGCTCATTCAAAATCAGTACGGTTTTGTCGTAGACGATTTGTTGAGACTAACCTTGCTATCTTTTTGGATTCGAAAAGCGCCAGAAAGCAAGGACAACAGAAGTAATACACGAAACGATGAGCTTAATCTTTTTGGAATTCGCAAAGCATATAACTGGGTCCCCTGTCCAGGTTAATATTTTTTTCTTTTTTTTTTACTCTTCTAAGGCAACTTTAAGGCAGCTTCTTCAACAATCTATTGTTGAAGAAGCTCTTCAACGTAGATCTTTCTTTGGGATTGTGACTGGTATGGCAGCTACCTTAGTTATAGCACAAATATGGTCTCCTACTTAGGATGCAAATCATATCATTATGTGGTAAATTACGGAGTACCAAATGGGTCCCCTATTGGAAAAACCAGCATGAAAATCAAACTGGCCAAGCTGGTAACTAAGGTGGTCAATCTGGTAAATATGTTAGTCAAACTGGTTTAACTGGCAAACAAGCTGGTTTAAGTTGGGCAAGCTAGAATTTAAGCTGGTCAGTCTGGTTTAAGTAAAAACCAGCATGGTCTAACTAGAATCTGGTTTTAGATTCAATCTTGTGTAGCTGGGAGCCAGTCTGGTCCTAACTGGTCAAACTGGTTTTCCATGGAGCCTATGTGGTCATGCTGGGAGACAAGTTTGTCATGCTGGGAAACAAGCTGGTGAATCTGGTCGAACTAATAATCGTGGTGGTCAAGCTGGTCTTGCTGGAAGCGCCCACGCCAAGGTTGGCTAGAGATAGCCGAACTGGCATTGCGGGAGAGCGCGCGCCAAGGTCGGCTTAGGCTGGAACGAGGCCACGTCCTGTTTTGTCCTCTCGTTTTCGGTAGACGACCGGGCGCGTCGGGCGTGTTGCAAGCTACCTTTGTGTCCGATAAAAAAAGAGAGAGAGTGAGAGAGTGGTAAGAACGGAGAATTTGAGACGCGTTTGGCTATCTAAAGGCTGAACTCAATGGAACGAATTATGTGACGAATAACTGGCAAACGCCGCCCGACGGCACGCTCGCTTTGCGCGCGACGTAGCAGCCACTGTGCACATTCCACGAGCAGAGCAAAAGCCGCCGGTCAAAATTCGTCGGTTATTCGCAGCATATTCGTCCCACGGAGTTCAGCCTTTAGGCAGATTTTCGAAGGGACGGCTGTGTGCGCGTTGTTTGGAGACAACTTGAACGACGGTGCAAGCGAAGCGGGTTTTGAAGAGACAGCTGGCGGCAGTTCGTTCAGTGCGGGAAGATGTCGGACGTCCCGACTGAGGCGTCGCTTCGTGTCTTCGAACGTGTGTGTGCTCGTGAATGACGGTAGTGCCGAGGAATATCGCCAATGCCATCCAAGCTACACGGATTTCCTCGCCTCTGCCAACGACGCAAGAAACCGCTTCACCCCCATCACTGGCGGGACCCAGGTTCGCTTCTCTCATCCGTGTGGTATTTGCTTTTGCTATTGCCTGTTTTTGGCGTGTGTCCAGTATTTTTCTTGTTGAAAGATCCGTGTGGTATTTGCTTTTGCTATTGCCTGTTTTTGGCGTGTGTCCAGTATTTTTCTTGTTGAAAGATAAGCAATCTGGTTTTATTAACATTGTTTGCTTTGCACCGAGAACCACTGTCGGTGCGTCGCTTACTACTGTGTCAGCGCCAAGGATATGTAGCATCTGAGCTCATGGGAGCTGGCCGAAAGTACGAAAATAATAAATTGAATGCCGAGTTGGCTTTTCTGAAGAGCTTGGATTGTTTATACTTTGTATTAATTTAAACAGGTTAAACTGGTTCGGAAGTCCACCAACATGACCAGTTTAGCCACATTGACCAGCATGCCATACTGGGGATGCTGGGGCAATAACCCAGCTTGATGCTGGGACCAGCTTAAGCTGTTTTTTTTCAATAGAGTCTTACTTTTTTAACATTTTATTAAATGACCTTGCAAATTGTGTCAGTAACTCAAAGATGCAACAGTTCGCTGACGCCGTGAAATGTTATAGCAGTATCCGCACGACTGCTGACTGTGAACTTTTACAAAAAGTAGTTGAGTTGATTCGCTTGTGGTGTTGTACAAATTCGCTTCATTTAAACCTCACCAAAACTAGGCTTGCCTATTTTCCCCATACGGCAAACTTTATTGTTCATCCCTATAAATTGGACAACTCAAACATTTTAAGGTCTTCAGTTGTACGCGACTTTGGTGTTTTGACTAACTCACGCCTCATTTTTAATAATCATGTTTCAAAATGTATCAATGATTCCTTACGCATTCTAGGGTTAATTGCGGGTATTGCCTGTAATTTCCTCAGTCACACCTGCATACTGCACCTTTTCGGTCGTTAGTTTCATAAAGGTTGAGATTTTATTCTACTTAGTTGAGTTCTCTTGGCGCCAGTGAATTGTTAAGGTTGGAGTGCGTACAGCGAGGATTTCTAAGAATTGTCTAGGATCGTTAAATTGGAAGGAACGTTTTTTTATGATTACTTACGTGTTGGATATACTTGGTATCTCACCTCCTTCAGGTAGACTAGTTCGCGACATGTCTTTTTTATATAAACTGCCTAAAGCTGTTCTTGATTACCCCGTAAATTGAGAATAAAATCTCAGTTCACATTCCGCAGCGGTAAAAACAATCTCAGGTTTATCTTTACCCTTCTGACTTAAAATCTAGTCCTCAGTTGACTCGGATGCAGAACATGTATGACTAGTGTTTTGACCCTGACGTGGACCTTTCCACTACGCTTGTATGTTTTCAAAAAGTGCAATGTGAGGCTCACTTAGCAGTTGGAAAATATTTCATTCTGATTGCCGTTTACCTTATGCACGTGTAAGGCCTTCCTATGTCCTTACCAGCTGTTTGGGGCGCAATAAAACACGGATTGATTTATTGATTTATTTCTAATAAAGGACAATAATTCCAAAAAGACACATAGCTCAGAATTTCGTAAAAACGTTTACGACACCTTTAAGCAGTCAGTGCTTAAGATGCTTACAACCTTGTGAATTCTGTTAATCCCGAAGGTGCAATAATCGTCATGCCGTTTGCCAGTATGGGCGTTGTACTTCTCGGAACCCAATCTGCTGTAAGATATCGAATCAGTAGGTTCTAAGATACTGCTAGTATCCTTCGTAAATTAGAAAAGAGACGGACAGGGTGGATTACTTCCCCGCAGCGGTTACAGTTTATGAGAAAAGTTTGAACTCACAGGGTTGAGTGCCTTCAGAGCAAGGGAGTATTTCTGCAGGCATGCAAGCCCCATTCGTCGATACTCCACCGAATCCTGAATAATATGTTATGCTGAAAAAAGTGATGCTGACATTATCAAGGGCTCATTTTTAATTTTTGCACATACATAAACACTGCGGTAATTTTATTTTTAGAAATCTTCTTGGGACGGAGAGTGCATAACTGGATATAAAATTTGATGTGTTCCCGAGTAAATAAAAAAGTGTAGTGAAGTCACGAAATAGAAAAGAAGCGACATTTTACTGGTTCAGTGCTGCGTTAGCTACGTGTTTATTCGTTTAAATATCCTTATTGCTCGTTTTAGTGTGTTTCACAAAGAATGGTTTGAACCGAATTTGTCAATTAGTTCACACCAGCACAAATCACTCAAAGTACAAAGCATAGGACAGGAATAATTCAGAAAATGACAGGTTTGAAGAACTTAACAATATTATATATCTTTTAATACTGTGAGAAAGGCATAAGCATTTCGAGAAATCTAGCGGTCATTTATTTTGTAAATATCGCATTTGACAAAAGAGTCCATTCAGCAATAGCAAGCTGTAAGGCGCAATTTAAGAAAACACGAAATTAAAGCATGAATGAATTTAATTTTTCACAAGTTGCCAACTCTGGTGGACACTCAATCGGGAAATTTGAGAAAGGTCGTTCTTATCTATGGATATTTTTCGCTTACTCTCGTCTAGCCACCTGGTAGGTATAACCGCTATAAAAAACGAAAAAAAACCAACACTAAACATCCAAATAGTGCATAAATAAAGGCGGGACAAAACAAGAATGGTAGTGAGGGCTGCAAATTAGAATAAAGATTCACTTAGATTAAAGGGACGTGCCAATTGTCACCCTCAAGGCAATTAGTAGTCCACTCCAACCGGTATGAGAAAATTCAATTTTTTTCCTGACATCGAAATTATGCGGTCACACAGCGAAAAAAAAAGAAAAATTACCAAAGCTTATGTGAACAAAACAAGGGGTGCCAATCAGTTTGTCAGCGAGACTTCTTAAGCCTTGATTAATAGGAACTCTTATGTTTAGTGCAAAAGTGAGCATGCTGAAAATTGCGTGTTTTTTTTTTGGTCTTTAACATAATGTTTATCCAATAAAAGGTCAGTAGCATGTGCGCCTTGTCTTGCCCTCAATCCTTGCTCTGTCTCTTTTTTGGCCTTTCAATTATGCAAAAATGATTTCTTGATTTAGGCATATGTAACCTAAAATTGTTCGGGATCCCTCTGAGTAGGAATTGGATATTTAATAGTGCCAGATATTAAAGCTCGTACCTGAGAGCCGTAAAACTTTTGGAGGTGCTAGCTCATTGGTCATTCCAGTACACACGTTTGACTTTAAAATGTATATCTTAAAAAATATGTTTGCCAAAGTACATAATACAAGGACCTTGCAATCCGAGCTACTGCTAGCTTTCGTGATTTGGAAACAATGGCTCGGGAATCATTTTGTAAAATTTGACGAAGACGTTTACCGGAAATACATCCTGCAAATTATTATATGTTTGGTGAGCAGCTGATCTGCAAATTGTATCTCGTAAGTGTCCTGAACGTGGTGGAGGTCTGTCTTAAGCAATTTTTTAAAACGTGGATAATGTTTCAGTATATTGCGAAACCAAGGATTCCGACTCCGACCTTGCTAATATTGACAACTACCATACATACACTTTTTATAGAACAGTGTCCTCGTTCGTCCTTAACATTTCTTAACAAAGGAAAAGCATATCGATTTGTTGTTGGTAAAGATTTTTTTGGTGTTGGGAGACGTCGAGCTTCAGTTCAAAATCGTTCGGGTCTGAAGCCATACCACCACGAGTTTATTTTTTATTTTTTTTGTATTATTAAGTTCCGGTCATTAGGGCGATTTGAAATATCAGCGAACAATGCCAAGTCTCCCAGCCAATCAGGACCAGGAAGGCTCTGCAAGGAAGTCTTAATCAGGTAAGAGAAACAGCAAAGTTCTTCCCGTTTTTGTGTAGTACATAGCAAGTCTGTGTGCGAAAGAACTGTTGAAATGAACGATCGTTAATGAGTGATTATATACGAAATTTAAGCTAGATAGCATAAGCCGTAATAATTGATTTCCAATTCATCACTTCAATATACAGCAATTGGGGATAAATAATACAATGAAGGTGAATAATTAACTGACCCCGAGGCGTGTCATTTGATAATTAACAGGTTCCATTACACCACACTTGCAACTAATTACGCTTTGTGCCCCATTGGTCTTGGAGTGTGCATCCGTCGGGGATGGGGTGAGGGGAGGGTATTTTCAGGTAGCGTGCCGGGAACCGCATAATATTGTCTCGCTGGCCTCGGGTTGCAGACCCGTGATCTAAAGGTTGTGGTGATATATCTTACGAAGATTGAATACTCGATTACATGGAGGGCTACTTTTACCATCAGAACATGAGCGACTTAATAATATGGAACGATCAATACGCTCTTGTAACATAAAGAGTTTCCGAAAATAAAATTACGAAATACCACTTGGTCAGAAAGCACAACATCAAATATGAACAGCAATTCCCTTATTCATGATTTGCGCATTGCGAATATACAAAGAATATTCTACAACTCGGTGCAAACAGACAAGCACGTTTCCCCCTTTCATTGATGGTACGCTTTCCGTTAGCGAATCAACCGCGGATCCATGTATCATGAACTAGAGCAAATGAGATTATAAGAGAATAAACAATGGCTTGGTATTTTCACATTTCTTCATGTGCAACTCTAACTAAAATTCTGCAAAAACAAACATTTTTTTTTACTTGAAATCATGTTGTTTTGGATCAAACTCGGATTTGGTGTAGTTTGTTCACAATGGATAAAATGTTAAAAAGCGCCAACAACAGGATTGCGACGAAGACAGAATACGACAGTACAGGCGCTACTTTGGGCTTTCAATTCTTTAATATGGCAAGTCAGAATTTCATCATATACCTTCCAGACCTAGTTCACCTATGCTATTAACGAACAAACCAAATATATTTTCCAGCAAAACTGTCAGTTATTGTTTTAGTGTCTGGAAAAGTAATCAGACCTTGCGAGGAATACAAACTGCGCAATTCCACTCGAAATATAAAATTATTTTATGTTAAGTAAGGTATTCGCATTAAGCGATCTAAAAATGAAAAAGAAGCGAACACTATTTTTTTTCTAGTTGATACTTGTCCAGATCGAACATAAAAATAATTACACCAGTGTTAACTCCGTAGACGTTTTGGGTAAAATAACTGGCTTTGTTGTTAATATAACGGCATGTTGCACGTCCGACCTTCGCCGCTGCCCGAGCGAGTCTGTTCTTCTCTCCCGCTGGGTTTGCGCTGCGAGCGCGTTTCCGCCGATCCCGGCACAAGTACCGCCATCTGATGTCCAAGTGGCGAACCGCAGGTTACACTCGGCCGGTTTGCCTTACCGACCGTCCCGGTCGGAATCCTCGTCGGAATCTTCGGAGTCGAAGTCGTCTGCACTCCAAAACTTTAGCTTGTCCACAGGAGCGACGCTGCAGTAGTGTCTCCGTGTTCGCCGACTACCGGGGAGGTCTTCGATACGGTAGCGGTCGTTGGGCAGTCGCTCCGTTACAACGAACGGTCCCTTGTATTTTTCTCTCAATTTTCTAGATTCACCGCTGGCCGTAGGCTCTCGTTCGACGAGAACCACATCTCCCGAGTTGTAGATCGGCGCTTGAGACCGCGTCTTGTTGTAGCGCTCTTGCTGTTTTCTTTGGTCGTCACGGATGTTTTCAATCGCCGCGGCTCGTCTCGCTTCCAGCTAGCGGTCAAATTCTTCCGAAAGGGCGTCTTCCATGCAGTCACCGGTAATACTCCGTGGCCGGTAGTTGAAAAGGAGTCCAAAAGGGGTAGTCTTAGTCGCCTGATCGAATGTGTTGTTAATTTCCCACTGGACCTGAGGCAGTGTCGAGTCCCAATCCTGACCGCCTTGGTTTTTGGTCAAGCTTGCCACCGCCGGAGTAACGCTCGAGTTGTCCGTTCGCTCGAGGCGTATTGGTTGCGTTCTTGACGTGCGTAATTTTGAAGGCTTCGCACATCGCCTTGAATTTGGCACTGGTGTATGCGGTCCCTCGGTCTGTGATCACCATTTTCGGCGGCCCAAAGGTGCTGACCACATCCGGTAGAAACTGTGCTGCCGGTCCAGCTGACGTGTTGCGAACTGCTCTCAATTCCACGAACTTCGTGAAGCCGTCAACGGCAACATTTATATGAGCATCTCCAGACTTACTCCTGACAAACGTTCCGAGATGGTCAACCTGGACCGTGTGAAAGGGTTTCGCGACCTTCTCGATGCTGTGCAGCTTTCCCGGTTTCTTTCCGGATGTCGTCTTGTGAAAGAGCCACTCGATGCACGCAGCGATATATCTTCTCACGTAGCGTTTCGTGCCTGGGAACCAGTACGTTTCTCTAAGATTTGCCAGGGTCTTGTCCACAGCGAAGTGCCCAGTGTCGTCGTGGCACGACTTCACCATCCTCCAACGTGCCTGGCTCGGAGCGACCCACAGGAGTTTTTCCACTGAGTCGCTGCCTTGGAACTTCTTTAACACCTTGCAGTTGCGCAACTGGTATTCGCTTTGAACGCGACGGTCTTCTTTGGAGAGGTGTTGGTTTCGCTCACGTCTCTCCTTCAGTGCCGTAATCTTGGGATCATTCTGCTGGACAATAGCCAGACAGTCTTCGATCCCGACGTTCGTAGCGAGGATCTGCAAGCCACTGACAACTTCCATCTCTTCGGGAGGGTCGTAAGAAGAACGACTTAATGCATCGACGTGCGCCATTGTTGTGTCCTTTCGATATTCGATATCAAAGGTAAACTCCTGAAGACGAAGCCACCACCTGCCAATTCGTGGCAGAAGAGTTCTCTTGTTCATCGTTGCACGCACTGCATTGCAGTCGGTCACCACTTTGGAGTTGAGTCCGATCAGTTAGGTTCGGAACCTTTTGAGTGCCCACACAACCGCCAACGTTTCCAGCTCGTGCGAGTGGTATCTCTCTTCGTAGTTTGTTGTTCGTCGACTGGCGTAGACGACTGGGAGGAGCTTTCCGTTCGTTTGCTCTTGTAAGAAGATTGCTCCCAGCCCATCTTTGCTGGCATCAGTGTGGACCTCAGTTCTTGCATCAAAAAAGAAGTGCGCCAAAATTGGTTTCTCGACTAGTCTCTTCTTGAGCTCGTCAAACGCGGCATCATGTGTATCGGTCCATTCCCAGGGTTCGCCCTTAGACGTCAGCCTAGTTTGAGGTTTGGCAATGGTAGCGAACGCCCTCACAAACATTCGGAAGTAGCTCGTGAGACCCGAAAATTGACGTACCTGGTGTACGTTTGTGGGCTTCGGAAAGTCAGCGACGCACTGCAGTTTGTGACTTCCCGGTCGTACACCTCCCGCGGAAATGTCGTAACCGAGGTAGTCCACTCGGTCGTAGAACAAGTAACACTTGCTGAGTCGCAACGTTAGTCCGGCTCCTCGAAGGACGTCGAGAACCATCCGCAGGTGATCGAGTCCCTCCTCTATGGTTGTCGTTGGGAGCAAGACGTCATCCATGTAGGCGAGTGCCACGGTGTAGCGAAAACGTGCCATCACACCGTTAATCATCATCTGGAACACCGCCGGGGCGTTGGCCAGTCCGAATGGCATACGTGCGAATTCATATTGGCCGTCCGGTGTGACAAACGCAGTCTTGTGTCGCGACTCTTCTGCCATGGGGATCTGTTAGTAACCCGACGCCAGGTCGAGGCTCGTGAAGAAGCACTTCCCTCGAAGACGATCTAACTGGTCGTCAATCTGTGGCAGTGGGTACCTGTCCTTCTTCGTGAGACGATTCAACGCTCGATAGTCCACGCAGAGTCTTTGCTCTCCCGTCTTCTTTCGTACAATCAGGATAAGACTCGCGTATTCTGAGGCCGAGTCGACGACGATCCACGCTTCCTTCAGTTCTGCGATGACTTCCTTTGTGTGAACTCTTTCCGCAAATGAGAGTCGATAGGGGCGGAACCTGACTGGCTCCTGAGACGTCAGCTCGATCTTCATTTTGGCTATTTTCGTGTGTCCAATCTCTGAATCTTGCGCGCGAAGCAGTCACTGTACTCATCAATGAGGCGTTCGAGTACCGCTCGCTGCTCCAGAGTGACAGAGGGCCCCGTTTTGATCTCCTCGCTTGGCACAGGGCGTTGTTCAGCCGTGTTGATGTTCAGCTCTTTCCTCGGATTGGGCTCGTCGTCTGGATAGCAGACCACCGCTCGTGCTACCCGCTCGTTCTCTTCAATGTCAAGGTTGTGATCCGACACATTCATGATTGGCAGGCAAGTTTCGTTGTCCTCACTGACGTTCAAGACACAGCGTGGTATGCAGTGTTCACGTCCTACTTGGCCCCTAAACTGTGCGTCGACGAACACATCCGTGTGGGGTGCACTGCCCGTTACGTGAAGTGTGACGAATCCCCCATACTTCGGGGGAACTGCCGTCTATTCCTTTGCCCAAAGGCAGACAGAACGCTGCGGCAGTTCAGGGATCTCAATAGAGTGCAACGTGTCGTCGTTCTCGTGAACGTTCTCGAGCTAATCGAAAATCCACACCGTGTTTCGACGTCTGACAACCGTCACATGAGGTTGCTCCGTGAAATGCTGTACCACGAGAAGGGGTATAGACTGCGAGCTCCAGGGCACCACAAACAGCTGAACGTCCACCGTCGCTTGATCGATCGCGATGGTAGCACTTGTTTCGCCGCACGGTGTAACGCGCCCAGATCCTTACCCTCCGATGGTAAACGGCACTGCCGGCTCTGAGTAGGATATCTTTAGGCGGTCCGCATCTTCCTGCCGCAGAACGCACTGACTACCCAGGTCGACATACGCCCGCAGTTCGTGGCCATTTAGTTTTGCAGGCATAAAGTACTTTTCATTGGCAGCTTCGGCGGCGCGGAAGTTTGCATCGACCGCATTCTGGGCGACGCGCGGCCCGCTTTCTCGCTTTTCTCGACAGTCTTTTGCGTCATGACCCACGCGCTTGCAAACGCCGCACCACGCCTTCCGCTGGGGTGAAGGGCAGTTCAAGGACACGTGACCGTAGTCGTCGCAGTTAAAACGAAGCGTTTCTCCCCTTTCGTTGAAGAGCGGCTTCCTCGTCGGTCTGAGCGGAGGAGGATCTACCCTCTCACGGCGCGCCTTGGACTTGGACCTTGTCGCTCGGTCGGCTCCGTTGTCGAAGCGGCGCCTCGAAGTCAAGGGCGAACCAGATGCCCCTTTGAACGGCAGGGAAGCCGAGGACGCCATGTTGCCCAAGCACTCTTCAATGCGTTTTAAGCAGTGAATTAGCTCTTCTGGGGATTCGTACGTGCGTACGCTGACTGCCCTGTTAGCGCCTTCGTCGTTTAGTCCGGTTATGATGTACTCGATGCAGGGGTTTCCCCAGGATTCTAATCAAGGGGGGGGTGTCCCAATGGCTCGGGGGGGGGGGGGGGGGGGAGGCGATGCGAGGCGAGGCTAGATAAAATATAAAACTGTTTCTTTTTTAGTCCACTAGCTCAATTACAGACGTCAATTAACCAAATGCTCATACCTGTAATGTATGTTTCCCTTTCTCTATATATACACCTGAGAGGTGGTGTTTTCTACTTAATCTAAAAAAAAAGAATTTTATTTTTTCCTTTTTTTTTTACATTCATGGAGGGGTGTCCTGGAAAACTAGGGGGGGTGTATACCCCCCCTAGGGGGGGTCTGGGGAAATCCCTGACTCGATGCACGCTTCGTCACTAAGGTTGCACCGACGAGCCTTTGAGAGCTTGTCGTAGTAGTACAATTCAATCGGCTCCCCTCGCTTGCGACGCCGATCCTCCATGTCATGATGCAGGCGTTGCATCGATGTTGCCGACGGGAACGCGCGCCCGAGTTCTTCTTTCCATTCCGTCCACGTCTTATCCACCGACGACAGAGAATCGTACGAGCTCCTCGCCGGCCCCTCGAGCTTCGTAAGTGCGTTGCAGGACGTCATTCTGTCAGTCCAATGATAGATGTCGGCATGGTCGTCGATTCGTCGGATCCACGTGTCAACCGTCGGGCAGCTTAATAAAAGCGGGTTGAACGACGGCACCAGCCGCGCCGTCTCCCCCACGCCGGAGACAGGCGAAGCTGCCGCTTGAGTCTGGAGAAGCGCCATGCCGCTGACCACTTCCCTCACCGCCCTCTGGACTGCGGCCTGGACAATCGCCGTTACGTCCAGCGCTGAATCAGGTCCCGTTGCAGGCGGAGTCGGTAGTTCGTTGCGTTTCGAGTTATAGGACGCATCGTTGGGGTGAGCATGCGATCGTTTTACGTTCGGGGCGTTCGCAGTTGATCCCACTTCTGAGTTGTTTACTCTGAAGACGTTTTAGGGTAAAATAACTGGCTTTTTTGTTAATATAACGACATGCTGCACGTCCGACCTTCGCCACTGCCCGAGCGAGTCTGTTCTTCTCTCCCGCTGGGTTTGCGCTGCGAGCCCGTTTCCGCCGATCCCGGCACAAGTACCGCCATCTCATGTCCAAGTGGCGAACCGCGAGTTACACCAGTCTGTAGCACATTTAAACTGAGTATGTATTCAAGATAAATTCTACGCCTTCCCTTACCCTATTCCGCAGAATTATACCCGACGAAAGCTATTTTTTTAGAGAATTAAACTGTATAAAATAATCATACTTACATGTCATGGACTTAAATGTCACGAAATACATGTGAACACTGGGAATGATATGAGAGCCATGGCGTTTATTCATAGTATTCATATTCTGCGTAGTACATGTACTTCCCGAAAGAAAGCCATCATGAACATAAATAGGAAACATAATTTCAATATTTTAATTATTAAAATACTTAGGAGCGTTCTGACCAAAACGATGCGTTGGCGAATGCGTCACATGTTTGGAGTACGTGCCAATTTGGTGCACGCACATTGTCTAGCCTGCCTACCCTTTTTTTGATACATACCAAAACCCAATTAAAACCTAGAAAGTAGCGCGTCTATTCGCTATTTAGTGAAATAATGTTTAGGAACGTGTAACTTACATTGGTGAGATCGGACACAACGGAATCACAGAGCCGGAACATCACGCACGTTCGGTCCATTTCCTGCGTTTTGGGGTGAAATGTGAGTAATTCCGAGGCGTTTCAGTGGAATAAATTTTTCTCATGTATAGTTATTCACTTTGCACTATACACCAACTCATGTCTGCAAACAAACCGGAGCACCGCTCGCGGACGCGATCGGCGCCGCGCATGCACGATGGAGTGTGGGCAAGGGCTCACCGTCGCCCATAAACAGACCTTTGGAACACGATGTTGTCGAAGTCGGTGTGTGTCCCCGTGCTCTCTTTTGTGTTAGAATTCTTGAGTATAGGTCTACCTGATAATATCTTACTACTTTAGCGGCTTCGGCGAAATTAACGAGGCTCGTTACACCGCAAACTGTCGCCTAATTGATGTGATATGTGGCGATTTCATCCCGCGCGGACGCCGCATAAAGGACGCTAAAGCCTGATTTGCAAGATGCAAATCTGCGTGTTGCTTTCAGTAATGACGTCGCTCCGGCTGCAAAAGCGCGAAACTTAGCTGAGATGGTCGACGTCAATATTGAAAATCGCAAGGAGAAACGGACCAACTGAATCAGGCATAACAAGTCGGTGATAGCCACAGGTAACAATTATCTACATCCCTATGTAACTACTTTCTAAACTGACGTACCTCTCTCAACTAACCTTTAAACTTAGAAACCTTTTAATGCCTGCACACACTTATCGCCATTCCCAAGTCCGTGTTTGGTCTACAGACCGCTGTCGTTTCAACGAGCAGACGACAAAAAGCTGAAATGTTTAAAACGGTACACGACGGTTCGAACGATCAGGCGGCCGTTTGAACTTTAAGACGGGCTGAACGCAGTCTGCGGGTGGTCTGAATAACTTAGTCGTTTCTCCGCATTCATGTTGGAACAAAACAAATAAAGCTGAGGACCACAAGTAACAGTGAATTCAGAACAAAGTGCTTCCCCGCTCAAGCAATCGTGGTCCGACGACGTCTGGGTTTCCTTTTTACGGCCCCTGTCCAAGTCCTAAGACAAACCGAGCAGGCGGAAAACGCTTGAAAACTAACCAACAAACCTTTCCCGACTGCATCACGGCAGCCCCAACCACGGCATTCTCACGAGAAGGCAAGTTTTTGTCTCGTTAAAAAGAAAAAAAAGAAAAAAACAGAGCAAAGTACGTCTTGCATGGTGACTTCCGCCCACAGCCCCAGGCCGAAAGTGCGCCCGACGTGCCACCACCCCGCCGTGACGAAGAGAGCTGAATTCGTGTATATCCCGGGTTTTTCTTCGACGTGTTTTAAACATTCCTAAATATACAAAGTTGATATAGATATAAAAACCACTCTCCGGAAACAGACTTCCACCCACGGTGAACGTAAATGATTGTAAAAAAACACTAATCAGCCATACAATTGTCTGAGTTACACTATTTACATTTTCAAGCTGTGAAAATAAACATATAGCTCCTATTAGGACCTTGCTGAGCATCCTCGAAAACTCTTAAATAAGTTAAATTTAAGACGACATGAAGCACGTGGGAAGCGTGAGGGTACACTAAAGTTACGACTCGTGTTACGCAGTTGCGTAGTTAGCGTTCAGCGCGTGCGCAGTTGCGACGACGCTATTTTTTGCGTGCTAAAAGCTTTAGCGTGCGCTATTCTGAAACTACCTATTAGGGAGTTTTCGTACATCGTTTCAGCTGTCCCTCAACGATCTCCGCAACCCGCTACGATTCCCAGAACTCTACAGTCAAGGCCATCGGCGCGCAGACAGAGTAGCAGCTTTTTTGTTGCGGAGGGCTTGGCGGAGGGGGAAACGCGGTCTACGAAAACTCAATATTCACACGAGAGTTTCCTCAGCGGTTTGGCGTGAAATTAATTCTGCTGATATCGAAAAGGCGTCACGCGTCAAAGTTCGGCAAAGACTCCGATCTAACCACACGTTTTTGCCCAAAAAATGGGGACCACGAACGTTGCTTTATTAACTTTTGAAAAATATCCAACGATACCGGGTGGCGGTCTCCGCTACCACCCGGAGACGACAACAACCCAGCCGGCGTCAAATGGCCCATAGATTCCGAGCAGCGAAAAACATGCTCGCGTGCGGGCCAAGAAAGGCGTCCTTGGACGGTCGCCGGGAAACACGAGGTCGCGGGGGAAGGGGGGGGGGGGGGGGATCGGCGAGGCGTAGGCGATTTGTTCTCCAATATTGTTGCTAAACTTTCCAAGGATTGTACCTCTTACTAAGAAGTAACGGTACACACAGTAATTATTGTGACAGTCTATAAAACAGCGTCCCATAGGCTCCCAGGAGCCATGTTCTCGCTTCCCCGCATAGCTTCCCACTGTGCGCATGCGCGTTCCGTGGCAACCGCATCGTCTTTGCGAAAAAAAAACACAAAAAACACAATTAGAATACAAACAAAAAACACAGAATGAACCTTTGTTGTCTTTGGAACGTTTTAAAACGTTCAATGCGGCTATTTTCATCCAGTTAACCAGAAAGAAAATATAAACGCTTCAAAGCACGTTTTGAAGCATGCAAGGGGAAGGACGCCAGGACAACGGTCAAAAGCCGGAGCCAGGACAACGGTCAAAAGCCGCATGGCCCGTGCATCAACAATGGCGGTGCTCGAGTCAGCGCTGACTTCCACGACGTGCTGGAACAGAGGCTACGATCGCTATAAAGTGAGCTCCAACCCTTAATCATGGCCCTCCTGCAATTTTTGATTCTACGATTGTCTGTGGATACCTCCCCCTGCGTTCCGAAACAGTAAGTGCGTCGCTAACGCTGGCCATCGGCGATGCAGCAGACGCCGCCATCTTGTCCGCGCGTCTTTTGCTCCCGCACTGTTGCTCCCGCGCGCCTCTCGCTGCTTTTGCTCCCCGCGCCCCTCTGTTAGTCCCGGTCGCGGGCAGTTAGCCCTCAGCGTTTGCGCACGGTACGCAGCTCGAACCAGATGGTCTCTTCGGGGAGCAAATGGGAGTTCAGAGGACCAAATGCGGTCGTTAGTCCTTTGAGACCATCTTTTTTCTTAGAGTGTAGCTTCCATTAGGACCGTGCTGAGCATCATCGAAAACTTTTAAATAAGTTAAATTGAAGACGACATGAAGCACGTGGGAAGCGTGAGGGTGCACTAAAGTTACGACTCGTGTTACGCAGTTGCGTAGTTAGCGTTCAGCGCATGCGCAGTTGCGACGAGGTTATTTTTTGAGTACTAAAAGCTTTAGCGTGCGCTATTCTGAAACCACTTATTAGCGAGTTTTCGTACATCGTTTCCGCTGTTCCTCAACGATCTCTGCAACCCGCTACGATTCCCAGAACCCTACAGTCAAGGCCATCGGCGCGCAGACACAGTAGCGGCTTCTTCGTTGTGGAGGGCTTGGTGGAGGGGGAAACGCGGTCTACGAAAACTCAATATTCACACGAGGGTTTCCTCAGCGTGTTGGCGTGAAATTAGTTCTGCTCATATCGAAATGGCGTCACGCGTCAAAGTTCGGCAAAGACTCCTATCCGCAAGTTTTTGCCCAAAAAATGGGGACCACGAATGTTGCTTCATTACCTTTTGAAAAATGGCCAACGATACCGGGTGGCGGTCTCCGCTGCCACCCGGAGACGACGACCACCCAGCCGGCGTCAAATGGCCCATAGATTTCGAGCAGCGAAAAACATGCTCGCGTGCGGGCCATGAAAGGCGTCCTCGGACGGTCGCCGGGAAAGACAAGGTCGCGGGGGGGGGGGGGGGGGGGGGGGGGGTAATCAGCGAGGCGTGGGCAATACCGGCCCGTTCCGGGAACAACTTTCCCCTCGAGGGATGCTCCTCAGAAAAAACGGCCGTCTCTTCGACAAGAAATAAACATAAAAATTCGCTTTTCACAAAGAGTCTTTCCTTTTCATCATCTAAAACTCGAACACTAAGTTACAAGTAGGTCACGATGAACCAGCGACCTCCATCCGGTTCCACACAACATCTCATCACGCCTTTAGCGGTCAGCAGGCAAACTAATGGTGATTCCAATCCACTTAGAGGCAATCCGTTTGGAGCTGCCTCTATTTTGGGCAAAGAATGCCGAGGGTTGGTTTGCACAGGCGGAGGCGCAATTCCAACAGCACCGTGTCACGTCACTGGCCACGAGGTATCTTGATGTCGCCTCGTCGTTGCCAGTCGAGGTCCCAAACGAACTCGAGGTTATTCTCGCGGTCGCACCTGTATCCGCAGCCTATGCGGACCTTAAAGCGGGCACTCTCGCACGGAAGACCGTCTCGGAGCGCAGTCGACATTGCATCTCCTCAAAATAGTGGAAGTCGGAGATATTTGAATCTCGCACCTGCTGCGTCGCACGCGACAACTCTTGTGGGCCGCGCTTGGGACGCGGACACATCCCTGCTACGACAGCTGTGTTTCCAGCGTTGGCCGAACAACATGAATGATGTCCCTGCAGCGCCTGACGACATGCCCCTTGAGCGCCTGGCTGACTTTTCGGACCGGGTTGCCGAGTACTCTCCACCCAGCGTTGACGCCACGTCCACCTTTACATTAGAAATGGCGAGGACTAAGTCTGCTGCGCCTTGCAATGGCATATTGACCCGACGCAGTCGTTTAGAGAAGGCTATTCGCGACTTGCACCGGCCTATTCCTCGGCGGTCCACCTCTTGCCAGAGACCAGGCTCTCACCACCGTTCCCCAGCTCCTGTGTCACCAAACGGTGGCGAGTGCTGGTACTACCACACCATCTGACATGCAGCCCGCGAGTGCATACCACCGTATTCGTGAAAGGAAAACCTGAGCAGCGGTCACTAGCAGCGGAGGGTTATTCCGGTTTACGGCAAAGCCGCTTGTTTTACTTCCTAAATTGCGTCGCAGGCCACCGGTTTTTGTGGACACCGGAGCTCAGGTCAGCGTTATTTTAGCATCCTCACCTGACAAGCATCGCCTCGTTTAAACAGCCCACATCCAGTCATCAAGACTTCGTTCATTTTCACTTCTGGCCAAAGCTCCCCGGTCCTTAACTTTCACCTACGGCGGATATTTCAGGGTGTTTATTGTCAAGGGCATTCGCATGACTATTCTGGTAGTCTATTGTCTCAGCCACCTCAATCTCAGCATGTACTATCAGGTTGAAATGAAAGGCGATCACCGGAGCGCGTGCCGCTCCGTACATCCTGCGCCGCCTGTCAGCGATCGGGGGAACCCTCGGCGCATGCGCTGTTCAAGTTGAGGGTGCGAGGCAGCGTGTCCTACTGTTAGGTGCTCAGCTCCCGGCTGGCGCACCTGTGCTTCTTCGCGGCGCCGCTGAGGGTGCTCTAAGCCGTCGCCGCTGAGCACCCAACAGTAGGGCACGCAGCCTCGCACCCTCAACTTGAACAGCGCATGCGCCGAGGGTTCCCTCGATCCCTGACAGGCGGCGCAGAATGTACGGAGCGGCACGCGCTCCGGTGATCGCCTTTCATTTCAACCCGATAGTACATGCATTATCGTCGCCTGGTTGACGCAACGGCGTCGCCCCTTAGTCAACGGCATCGCATCATCCTACGTTGTCTCAGAGGCACGAACAGAGTAGAACTCCTAACTCCGAGAAGACGGTCCGGCACTCCGTCACTCATATCGTGACCACCGGGCCTCCCACGTTCGCGAAGCCTCGCTGTTGCAAGGACGAACGACTTACCGTCGTCCGCCGTGAATTCGATCACATGCTGCAACTGAAAATCATTAGTGGTACTGCGCGCAACTGGCGTCAGCCCAAAACTTCTTCCCCAAAGCCATCGCTGGTGACTGGCGGTCAAGTGATTATCACCGCGCACTCAACGCCCACACCGTCCACCAACCTGTATCCCCTTCTGAACATTTAGAACTTCACCAGAAACGTGGCAGGCAAAATCATCTTCAGCAGGATCGACGTGGTTAAGCAGAGCCTCAGATCTCAATAGAGCCCCCCGACACTCTCAAGCCGGTAATTATAACGCCATGTGGTCTCTACGAGTACGTGCGCATGATATTTGGGTTGCGAAACGCCGTCCAAACGTTCCAGGGTTTCATCAAAGAAGTTGCCCGAGGCCTGGACTTCGTGTTCGCCTACCTCGACGATCCGCTCATCGCGAGGTTATCCGCCAAGGCCACATACAACACATCCAGCTCCTCTTCGACCGCCTCCCGTTCTTCTCCTTGTCAACTCAGGCAAGCGCGTATTCGGAGTCTCGACTATCCAATTTCTTAGCCATCGTGTAACATACGACGGCAACAGCCCATTACGAGACAAGATGAAAGCCGTGCACTACTTTTCGCAGCCTACGACACTGCGGAAGCTCCGCGAAAACCTTGGCCGCCTGAACCTCCACGGACGCTTCATACCTAACTGTGTCCGAATTCTCTAGCCTATAACTGATATTCTACGCACCAAAAAGAGCTCAAGTTATCAGTCGAATGGCCTGACTCAGAGGCGTCTGGTTTGTAGCTATAGCCAGTAAAGCCCTGGGTCCCTACTGTGGACACTTGGCGAAAACCTCGGAGAGACATCTGGCGGCCTTTATTGGCCGGCGCCAAGGTCAAGCGCGGCGCCGGCCAATCACGGCCGCCAGGTTTCTCGACGACTTTTTCGCCGAGTGTTCAAATTATTTTCCCGGGTCTACGAAACCGTCCTCGTTCAACCCTCTACTGACGCCCCACTTAGTGTAATGACGGATGCCTGTAGGATGACGGATGCCATCCTACAGCAGTACATCGAAGGAGATTGACATCTCGAAATCTACTCGCAAAAGATGCAGCCATCGAATACTAGGCACAGCTCATTTGAACCACTGCTGTTGGCCAATTTTCTCAGTGTGAAGCACTTACAGCACATTCTGAAAGGCAGCACGTTTCTCGTATTCAACGGCCCCAAGCCTCTCACCTTTGCCTTTAGAGGCGACCACACCAACTATTTTGCCCGCGAGATCCGACAGTCGACATTAATCTGCGAATTTACAGTCAACATTTGACACTTTTAAGGATCCGAGAAGTCCGCTTCGGATGATTTTTCACAAGTAGCGGCTTTTTGACCCCAGTCTGTGCAAGTTGGACTTGAAAGAAAGGGTCCAAGAACAACGCGACGATTCCGAAATGTTGGCATAGCAGAAGAAAGAATCGACGTTGATGATCAACGACATTTTTTTTGCAACAGGGGTCGTTCACGATAACCTGCATTACGTCCACTAGCCAACAACGTCCCTTTGTATCGCTTTCGTTTTGAAGGGCGGTTTCCGATGTCTTGCAGAACCCACATTACCCAGGGATTCGCAGCACGCAGCGCCCGGTCACAGCATGCTATGTATGGCCCAGTGTAGAAAGTGACGTACGACGCTGAACCAAACGTTGTGCACAGTGACCGCGCACCAAAGTTACGTGTCACAACGTCACCCCGCTTGTTAGCTTCGCACTTCCCGAGGCCCGATTAGACCACGTTCATCTGAAGCTGGTTGAAACCCAGCCACCATGCCAAGGCGTTACCTACAGCCACCCTGCGTGGGCAGGTACACAAGATGTCCCAAGGATATCCTTATCTCGAACATCACCGCCAAGACCAATGCCAAGCAATTTGTCATGCTTTGGAATCTTGCTTTGGATCCCCGTTTACTATGACCACCAATCGCGGAAGGCAATTTGAGTGTGCTTTGTCCACTACTTTGGCTCCGCTTCTTGGTCTACGACATATTCGGACGACAGCCTACCACCCCTCGGCCAACAGAATAGTGCTACATTTATACCGACAGTTGAAGGCCTCACTCACAGCACAATAGGACTGCACGCATTGGCTTCAGCACCTTCCTCTCGTACTTCTAGGCATCAGATGTGCATTAGAACTCCACTCAGTCTACACGTCGGCTAGCTCGTGTTCGGCAAAAACCCACGGCTATTGGGCGAGGGCTTTACTGCTGTGGATGCACAATCCGTCCAATCATCGTGCTTTTACATCAATCGTTTATAAGAAATTCTAGAGCAACTGCAGCCCACTCATCCCAGAGCTCCTTATCCCCGCAGTGTTTTCGTATCTCTAGACCTGGCAACGTGCACCCATGCTTTCGTCCGCCGAATTCGGTCAAGAAGACTGACACCGGCGTACGACGGCCCGTTTAAAGTACCGCAACCCGCGCTAAAGACAAAGACCTTAGTTCATAACGACAAGCAGCAAGTCGTCCCCGTTGACCTCATCAAACTCGCTTTCATCGACTCCCCGGCCTTCACTTCACATCCGTCGCGCACCGGAACCGGCACAATTTCCCAACGTAAATAGGGAGGTTATGTAGACGATTTTCGCAGTCCCTCAATTCTCTCCGCAACCCGCTACGATAGCCGGCGCTCTAATGTCAAGGCCATCGACGCGCAGCCGCAGTAGCGGCTTCTTTATTGCCAAGTGCTTAGCGGATGGGGAAACGCGGTCTACGAAAACTCCCTAATATCAGGCTGTGACGTAGGCCCCTATTTTTTAAATGTGTTTTTCGTCTCCTGACTTCTCAATTCTCAAGCCAGAAAATTAAGAGGGAGTAAGCTGTTTCAGTGGCGGTCCCCGCAGCCACCCGGAGATGGCGACCACCTAGGCGGCGACAAGCGCCCCGCAAACTCCGAGCAGCAAGCAACATACGCGCCTGCGAGCCGAGAGCGGCGCCCTTGGAAGGTCGCCGGAAAAGACAAGGGCGCGGAGGGAAATGGCGAAGCCGAGGCGACAGCGGCCAGTTCCGGGAACAGCCTTCCTCTCGGAGGATGCCCCGCATAAAGAACGTCTGTGATTACGAAAGAGTATAAGCAGAACCGTTTCGTTTTCATTAAGGTCCCCGACGTCTTTCTTTTTCATAGTCTAAAACGCGAACACCAACCCACCTGAAGGATCAATTAAAGTAAATCGTTTGTCACCTTCTGCATCGCCAGCTTAGCGCAGAAAAGTTGGCATTTAAATCACAGGACTTCTACACCAACAGTATCAACGATACGTATCTGCTGCTTCCCTTGAAGCAATTCGGAAAGCCAATCACTGCAACCTACGATCGAAGTTCGGAGGATGATAAAGCTTCACATGTCTACTTTTAAACCTAAAAACAGTCTGCGCTCTGGCACTATAAGCTTGACCTTCCACCTTGTTCCAGTTCATTTCATTACTTTATTTGGTTCTGTTTGAACGCGGAAACCAAGCGTGGTCTGGGAACAGTTTATTACTGCCAACTTGACACTACAAGAAAACAGATAAGCCCCTGGGGTGTTACTTATACTATCAATACACAGTGCTATCACAGTAGCATCAAGCCCATGTGGTCTACTACTGGGCAACTGATACAATACTTACCTCCCCTTATTTCGCGACCACCAAACATGTTACACAGGACCACAGGCATAGCAGGTATGGCCATATCTGTTAGACTATCTTTTGGGCCTAATGAATCGCCGAGGAGCTATACTGGTCCTACCTTCTGCCGAGGGTAAGTTGGTTCCTCTGCTATACAGTACGTCGGTTGATTTTAAGTAATTCTTTCTGGGTTAATATCCAAATTGTTTTCTTGGTATTCTATATACATTTCTAGTTTACCGTCTTTCCGAGTCACATAGATGACAATCCGATAAAATAGAATTTAAAAACAACGACATTCTATTACACCCTGGAACAAGTAAAATAATACAGAAAAGGCGAAACAAGAAAGATAGACAGTCACGATTAAAACGTGCTTTTCCCACTGGTCATGCGGGAGCAAAACGAATTTTAACCAGATACCGAAATTTCGGCGAATAAAGATGGCGGCGCTCGCGTAGAAATAGTCCATAAATACCGAGAGCATAACTCATTTGTGTGAATAGATGCCCGAGAGCAACAACTCAAATAATACTAATTTTCACACGTAGAAAGTGCTCCTCAATAAATATAGCGTCCTCTGCCTCAAGGGCGAGGATATCTGCTCTTAGCAGTATGTTTAGTCAAAGTGGATCCTCATAACAGGTAACTCGTCCTTTAAAATTAAAGCGTACGGTGAATTTGAGGTATGACGGCATGGACTATAGGCCTCAAAACTGGGAAGAGAAAAACAAGACTAGGCATAGCGAATCTGGTTACACCTTTCTCTAGTGCGCTGAAATAATTTAAAATACACCTGCGCCTTCTCGCCTTCTTCGAGGTCGCATTCGCTCTCGGTCGTTCGACCTGTAGAAGTGCTGCCCACGCCCAATCTTTATCCCGAGTGATAATTCAGATACATGGAGATAAAAATAGGCATTCGTTTTCTGACACCAGATTTCCGTCATTCTGTTCTCGAACCACGTCAGGGTTTGCAGGTCTCCAGTCGTTCAAGTAACGCTTTAGGCATAAACAAATTAAAAATAGCGTTACTTAATTGCGTTAACTTTAATCGTTTTTTGATTCGGTTTTCAGCATTCTTATCGGTTAATACGGCAGTTTTTTTGGTTCCAATTAATGATAAGACTTTGTAGGGTCGCCCTGCACTCTTTAAGCTCTTCGTGACAGTAACGCCTATTCATATAACCTATAGTCCTGGGCGTTCGGTGACCTGGACTTAAAAAAAAGTGGTTTCATATTCTATCATCCCAGAATTTCAAAAATGACTGGAGACGAAAGAAACGTATTGGAAATAGCTTTGGAGAAAAAACACATTGGAATCAACCTTTATTTCCAAAATCCTATCATCCATTAAACGAAGTATTGAAGATGCTATTGTTTAAAAATATATCGAAGACATTAAACCGTATTTTGAGAAAGTGAAAAAACCTTTCTTTACGTGAATTTCCACTCGACATTTAGCGGGGAAACTAAATTGGCGTACAGATCGCGATCCTACTAGGTTTATCGAAGAAATTGCATTTATGTACGTGTTCTGTGTATTCAGGTTGCATGACGTCGATTTCCCCGCTAAATTTAGAGGGTAATCTGAAGCTGTTTAGGTCACATTACATCGACTTGCCAGTCATATTTAGCGGAGAAACTGAACATTGGTGTAAAAATCACACGACGTCCAGTCACGTGACATCAAATGACGTCAGGTGACCTAAACAGCAATTCAGCTTTCCCGCTAAATATAGCGGGAAATACGATGCGGTCAGATAGGCGGACGGACAAAATGTAGAGATAGGAGGCTGCGGTTAAAACGTTTTAGAGCGCAGCTCTTAGGCGCCCGTTTCCGGCTTGAGCGGCATCGGCGTCGGCGTCGGCGTCGGCGTCGGCGTCGGCGTAACCGCGCAGTGCATTATGGGTAAATTTACCCGCTAAATTTAGCAGAAAATTTTCCCCGCGAAATTTAGCGGAAAAATTCCCCCGCTAAATCTAGCGAAAAAAGTTTCCCCGCAAAATCTAGCGGAGAAATTTCCCGGCTATATTTAGCGGAAAAATTTCCCCGCTAAATTTAGTGAAAAAATTCCCCGCTAACTCTAGCGGAAAAATTTCCCTGCTAAATCTAGCCGAAAAATTTCACCGCTAAATCTATCGGAAATTTCCCCGCTAAATTTAGCGGAAATATTTCCCCGCTACACTCAGCGCAGAAATTTCTCCGGTAAATCTAGAGGAAAAATTTCCCCGCTAAATCTAGCGGAAATATTTCCCTGCTAAATTTAGCGGAAAATTTTTCCCTAAATTAAAGGCGAGCAGGAGAGGAGGAGGGGCATAGCCTCCTCCTCTCCTGCTCTGATTCGGCGTTACAGGGTGTTGTAAACGGCTTTCATTTTTTTTTCATCATTGAAAATATAATAATAGGTGCACCACATACTCAGGGGGAGCCCAATAAAGATCTCCGCAGCTCAATGGAGTCAGCAGGATCTAGCTTTCTTGGTCGATGGAGTGCCCGTGCTCGCTGGAGCACGTTTTCACGTGATTGTATACCATAACCTATAGGTTCTATAGGGTATACTAAGAGGGCGATTTTCGAAAATGGTCCATTTTAACAAAACACGACGTAATCCCGGAAGTAATTTATTCCGGAATTTCGTCCAGTTGACTAACCTGAGCGATGGAAGCCTTGATGTTGAGCCTCATGATGACATCTTTGCAAGATAAAAACCCGCTCGTTACGAGTGTGGCTGCTTTTGCTTTTTCAACCGGGTCTGAAAAAAAAAAAAACAGTGTTTATTCAAGCCATTTTGTTTCACCCACTTGGAATTTAATAAACGAAAGCATACTTCGTGTAAGTGTTGAAGTGCATTTTGCGTGTTGCTATTATATCCCGAGCCTCTGCAGCTCGTTTTATACTGTAACACTCCGTCCACCCGTAACATGAGAGTCTGGTAAAAGCTACGTGCCCGTTCAACCAGTCGTGGGTCGACCTCTTACCACTTGATCAGCTCCCGGAAGCCACGCGGAGAGAGAGCGGTCAGGCGCTGAAAGGGAGGGAATCAACTGGTGCGGCTCCAGGAAACGTGAGTACAGAACTGCGTTACCTCTGTAGAAATGTTTAAGTTCAGAACTCGATAGGACTGCTGAAGCGTGAAGACATTTCCACGAAAGCGGTAATGACAGTCCCACCAGCTCACACGAGATTATTCTGCCCGAAACCGCTCGCGGGTCTGCCGCAAAAGATAGGTGATCGAGCGGAGAATTCCATAAACGCCAGGATGCATTTTAATACACCGGCAGCCCGGCTAGATGATGCTTGCTCTTCGGACACATACTAGCATAGCACGGCACACTGGGTGAGCGAGTTTCATACAAAGAAAACAAATCCCTTCTAACTTCGCATTTGCGTCGCTGCTTATGCTGAACACTCGCGCGCTTTTGTTTCTCTATCCCATGTAAAGTTTTCCTCCGATACCTTTCTAGCATGTATTTAATATAAAAAAGAATTTGTTCAATTTGTACTTCTAAATTTTTGTTTTTATGATGAACTTAGTTGCTAAGTTCAGAACAATCCACAAAACCAAGAAGGGATTAGAAAGGTCGCTTTAAAAGGGAAGTTTAAACTCGACCAGGGAAGATGTTCGGAAATTCGAAGCGATCCATCACACGTGGGACTGAGACGAAAAGCCTGACGTCTGAGCCCTGACTTCGAATATTGCCGCGCGCGCAGCTGGCCAAGCAGGCAGCGCGCGCGTGGCCGGATTCTACTTCCGGCCGCCGAAGCGTACGGACGTACTATCATGAGCTCCGTTGGAGCGGTTCCAGCGGCCCAGCTTGGCCGCGGTATCAGGAGTGATGACGCTGCATCTCAGGATTACGAACTTCGTTTGCCGACGGTGCCATCAGGACCGTCCGTTCAGAACACCGTTTTCTTACATGCCGATGTGAAAGACAGGCCGTACCGTCTGGAACACTTTCGAGACGCCCTCGCACTGGCGGCACTTCTCCCCGAGGTGCTTGCCTTGGGAGCGTATTAGTATAACCATGTGTGGGCAGTGACCATTAAGAGCGACGATGGGAAAAAGAGGCTGCTTACAGCCGACGACCTCAAGGTTTAAGACCGTCGCTGCGTCTTGGTGGACCCGTGTAACCAAGACGTCCGCCTGAAGCTTCACTGGTCGCTGCATCACGTCCAAGACGACGAGGTACGTGCGGCTCTGGCGCCCTACGGAAAGGTGACAGGGGTTACACGGGGCAAGTGGCGCGTCTCAGGATGCACAGATATGGCTTCGACGACACGCTCGGTGTCCCTCAAGCTGAAGCCCGGAGTCACGGTGGACGACCTGCCCCACCAGCTCCGCATCGCAGGTGCCCTGGTGCTGGTGGTGGTGCCCGGAAGTTCGCCGCTTTGCCTGCGGTGTAAGGGCAAGGGCCACATCCGACGGGAGTGCCGAGTGCCGCGCTGTGCGCTCTGTCGACGCTTAGGAAACGACAAGAGCCAGTGCGTCCGTACCTACGCGGCCGCCGGTACTCCGTTGGGGAGCTTAGAACGATCCAAGCTCCTGATGGACGAAGGAGAGGCCGAGGATGCGGCCACCGGTTCCACGGTCAACACAGACCCGGGGGCGAACGCCCCATCGGCATCAGAGGGAGAAGCCAGCTCGGGCGTCACGGACTCGGAGGCACCAGCTGCCGCGATGGAGCAAGGGGCGCGCCAGGAGGAGTCGGAGGCGGCAGCACTCGCACCAACCGGTGCGGAAGTCGATGACGACAACTTCGTCATCAAGACGGCTGACGACGTGACCATGGCCGACGCTCCGGCTGGCTGCGTGGCAGCGAAGAGGACCCGAGACGACGGCAACGCGAACAGCGACGAGCTGAAACGGGTGGAGCCGCCCCCCAAGGCGGTGCCCCTCTGGAGGCGACGTGCGCCCGTCAAACCGAAAGCTCCGGTAGACGACAGGACGGCCTCTAAGCCTCCGCCGTGAGGCGCACGGTAGTGTTCGTGAGGGGCTCGGATCCAGTGACCACGAGCGACGGGTGCCAGTGTCGCGTCGCGACGGAAGAGCCGGGCTCTTCATCCGAGGTAAGCACCATACGCTCTCCCTTTTCCTGAATGGCGACGATGTTGAACGCGCCTTTTCGTGTTGCGACTCTTAATGTCCGCGGGCTGTCGGCCAGGCGCCGGCAATACCAGCTGAGCCGTCTGTTCGATGATCACGATCTCGATATCGTCGCCGTTCAGAAAACCAAGATCGAGAGCCAAGAGCAGACGGACCGTATGGTGCAGCCTTTAAGAACTCGTTTCAATGTATGCGTAGCGCACGCTGTAGGGACATCGGGGGGGGGGGGGGGGGGGGGGGGTGCGCTTTGTTTTTGCGAAAGTCGCTGGGGGTTCTGGAAAGTTTTGTTCTCTCCTGCGCGTATGAACGATTTGTACTGTGTGATTTCTCCTTTTCTAACGCCGACTGGCGGGTCATTTGTATTTATGCGGCGACCCGCGAGGGCGAGCGCAAGGTTTTGTTTCAAGGTATTAGTGAATACCTCGAGTGTGACAAGTTCATAATTTTTCTTGGTGATTTTAACTGCGTGTGGGCGCCTGAAGCCCGCGCAAGTATGATCGGGTTCGCGATCAAAGCGCCTTTTATTTGAACGATGTTATTTCGAATTTTTTATTAGAAGACGTGGCTTATGTTTCGTCCAAAAGTAACATCCATTTTACCCATTTTCAGGGTTCCAGTCACGCCCGTCTCGATAGGGCATATGTTTCTCTCGATATCGTTTAATGTGCAATCAATATTCGGTGGTACCAGTTTAGCTTAGTGATCATGCTCTTGTCAAGTTCACGATCGGAAGCAAGTTTAAAAAACGTAGGTAGAATCGATCACTTTGGAAAATGAATAATAGGCCTTATCAATGACAAAGTTTTCAGAGCTCACGTAGAAGCATTGTTTAGAAAGTTACGCGCGGACGAGCAAATAATGTGGGGGGGGGGGGGAGGGGGGAGGTGCGTTGGTAATTTTTTAAGGAGGACGTAAAGCTTTTTGCCATAGAGCGAAGCAGCATTTGAAACTACCACAAGCGGCAGAAAGAGAAGGAACTGAGGGACCAGCTGAATGTTCTCGTAAGAGAAGAAAGCGCGAAGCGGGAGGAGTTTTTAAACGAAATCAGGCAGTTGAAAATCAGCTCGAGTCACTTGACTGCGAAAGATATCGAGGGGCCATCGTCCGTTTCGCGATCGGAGAAGCTGTGGCTGGGCGAGCGGCCCACGAAGCGTGCCGTGAGCGACGAAAAGAGGCACGCTCGGCGTAACGAGATAAAGGAAATTCTTTACTGTAATGCGATAACACGCGAACAGGCAGATATTGAGAAAGCTTTTCTGGAGTACTACCACGGGCTGCTTGGTCAGTACGCGCAGAAAGATAGTGGTTTTGAAAGGATTTTTTGCCGCTTATGCCTTCGCTAGACGGGCACGTACGAGAAAGATTAGAAACGCCTATCAGTGTCAGTGAGCTGGAGGCGGCAATCGAAGAGTTAACCACGGGTAAAACGACCGGGCCTGACGGACTCTGCGCCAAATTTTATAAAGCATTTAAGGAAGAAGTCGCTGCAGTTCTGTACGAGGTATGACCCGAGGCGTATAGAATATTTGTGCTACCGCCATCCTTCCTTAAGTCGCACACCATATTAATCCCCAAGTCAGACGACCCAGGTAAACTTCAATCTGTTTCATCATATAGAAACATAAGCCACACGAATGTCGATTACAGAATTTATATGAAAGTCCTAGCCACTCGTTTGCAAAGTGTTATAACCTTTCTTGTTGGGCCACATCAAACCTGCGGCATAAAGAGTCGGTCCATTTGCACAAACATCCATGTTGCTCGCAGCATTTTAGAGTGTTGCGACGCCTTCGAGAGACGTGTTGCAATGTTGCAAATAGACTTCGAACAGGCGTTCGATCGGCTGGATCACGATGTGCCTTTTCGTATTCTAAAACACGCAAACGTTAGCTCCGTTATTTTGGGTGGGTTAACGATGGCATATGCAAAGTGTTCAACGTCTATTATTGTCAATAAGAATGTCAGCGAAAGTGTCAATGTTTACTCTTCGGTGAGGCAGGGTTGCCCCCTATCCCCATTATTGTTTGCGATTTACTTAAAACCATTTTGTTTAGGGCTTATTCATAATGAATGCATACGCGGCTTCAAGTTAAATTCGGCTGAGGTTAAAGTCCTTTCTTATGCGGACGACGTCGCTGTCTTCTGTACTGACCAGGAGAGTTTGCTTGAAGTGGTCAGAATCGCGGCTTCCTTTTGTAGTTAAACAGGTAGCGTAATAAAATTTGTGTAAATGTACAGGGTTTTGGCACGGAAACTGGTCCACCGTGCCTGGTGTGTTTCTAAACGTCCAGTGGACAACCTTGCCGGTGAAGTATCTCGGTGTGCCGCTCGAACACTACCGAGATACTACGCAAATGTGGGATGATGAGACGGACCTGGCAAGGGCAAAAGCGAAAGGTTGGAATGGGAGAGATTTATCAATCAGTGTTGCGGAGTTGCCACTCCGGAGTTGGAATGATTCCGGAATCATTCCGCATTTTTGCGACCACTGAATGGAATGGGAATGGAATGGAGGCAACGTTCAGGGGAATGGAATGAGAATGGAATTAAAGGCATATTGCCCGGAATGGAATGGGAATGGAATGGGCCCGGTTCTTTATATTTTTTTATTTATTTATTATTATTTATTTACTTCTATATATTTTTTTTTCTTGGGGGGGGGGGGGGGGGGGAGGCGAGTCAGTTGTTCAGAAATAAAATGAATGCAAAAAGCAAGCGTCAAAGCAAAGAGCAGGGGGGGTAGGGGTGGGGGGTGGCGGTGGCGCATTTCACGGACAAGCTGGCGACGGGCTTCACTGGTGTTAAACGAGTGCGAAAAAAGAAACCAAGCACCAAGCAAAAAAAAAAAAAAAACGAAGGGTGCGGCATATAAACAAACCGCCATGCACGGCTCCTCAACGTCGTTCTAATCTTGCTTTTTTTTTTTTTTTGCGACTTCAAAGCACGTTTGCGCAAAGACTGAGATCTGGGAGCGGGGGGCGACTCATAACTCTTAGAGCTCAGCTAACTCGTTGACTCCCGCGCCACCGAAAGGTGTTGTTTAGCAGGTGGCCAACCCTTCTGCATTCCACGTTCATTCGCGCGCACTCCTTTGAAGTGCGAAACCTGGGTTTGCTTCGGCATTAAAACAAAGCGCGGTTCACTTCTCTCTTCTCCTCTTGCGCTTTGCTCCGACGCTTGTTTTTTTTATACTGCATTTTTACGTGTAATTTCGCCTTTTACTTGGTCTTCATTCCGATGCTTGTTTTCTGTGTTATATTTTTCACATTCAGGTGGGATAGGGTTACAAGCAAGCTAGCGGATTTCCGCTCATTTCCTTTGATTTTAGTCTCTGCATACCTTGTTTCACCTTGCGATGGAGCGCTGCGGACGCTACGAGTCACCCCAGGCAATCAAGCACCGTGAGCTTAGTAAAATCAGTGCTTTTTTGATGCATTTAGCATTTGTTGCAATTGTCTATGTGTTTGATAATGTCAGCTTTCAGCTGCTTATGCCGGCAACACAACAAGGTTGGGCAGTATCGTATTTCAGCAATACATTTAGTATCTGTATTTCTATATCGCAATACATTTTTTCACCAGTATCTCTATTCCTGTATCGAATTCATGTGGAAGAAAATACAATTTCGAAGGCCTTTTTTTTGCTTTTTTATTTCTGACAGCATTAGGGTCAAGGAGATGTTGGTGCATTGTTACTATGCTGAGCAAGGTTCCTTCCGAGTTTCCAAATTATTTTTCTCTTCTGAGAAATGTTGCGTAGTCGGGACTTGAAAAAGGTAGCGTGCACGGAGTTGAGTCGGAGCATCTTCTACGGCAGGTCCCTAGGTAGGGATTTCATGAGTCATTTTTTTACTGGCATTCAATGCCCGCTTCTAGTTAGTTAGAGCCTTGAGGAATAGGAAATCAAAGCAAGTGTTGCTTGGCCTGTGGCCGAGTAGCTGAGTCACAGTCCGCTGCAACACTAGTCTGGCGGTTGTTAACTTGAAATAGTAGGATGACTGACGCAGCAGTGAAATTCGACACAGTATCGGAATGTGTCTGCGCCTGTAATATTGCACTGCTAAAGGGTACGTCATCAGCCGACGTGAACGTGACCCGCTGCTCTGGTGATCCGATAATCAGGAAGGAGGCCAGACTTGGCGTCGCTGTGCCGACCCAGACTTCGTACACCTGCGACTTGTCTCGAGCGCGCTGTTTCACGGGGAGCTCGCACCTGTGCCAGCCGTATCAGGCCGCAATCCAGAAGTCTCTGTTTGGATGATGCTAGGCGAAACTTGAGGACTGCCATTCATGCGTTGTAGGCGGAAGGTCGGCAGGAAGGACCGTCACAAGAGAAATGCCACCGTATCGATTTTTCAACCGTAACAGAAGATGAGACATGTGCTCCAGGATGCTTGCGGTGGTCCACTATTCTTGCAAATTCCAAATGCAACTGCCCGCATGATCTTCAACGAGGTCACCTACAACGAAAGTACGTATTGTCCTTTCATACAGCGGCGTGCGGGGAAGGTTTCGTGTTCCAGGCAACAGCTACATATACAAGAATACTAGTTCATTCCATCGTGACGTCATGTGATCAGTGTTGACAGGGGCGCCCTGATTGGACAGGGGAGATGTGATGTTATGAACTTATGATGGAATATATTTAGAGGTCGAAGTCTTTTCGCATCACTCGTCAGACAGACAGGAAGACAGGGAAAGGACCGGGGCCAATCCTTGATGGAACGCTTTTTTGAACCTGAAGGCTCCTCTCCGTCCGGAACCACTACCTTCAAGGTGAAGTGCCAAGCCTGCGGGATAGTAATTTTGGGATAAAACATTTCCACTTACTTAAAGCTTCATCTCAGTTGGCGTCTCAAAGAAATTTGAAAATTGTATTGCATTATCAGTATTTGTATTTCTGCCCTCCCTAAAATGTATTCCAAAAACTTTTTGCCTCTTTTTAAAATGTATTTCCGACAGGTATCGCGATGCATTTTACAGATATATTTGAGTATCAGTATTTTAGCTACAATTTTCATCTGTCCCAGTATTTGTATTTCCAAATACATTTTTGAGTATTTCCGCCCAACCCTGCAACACAATGTAGCTGTCAAGTGCCTTTTTTTTACGTTTAGGAATTAGAGGAATGGAATGGAACGATTCAGCCATTCCAGGAGTGGGAATGGGCCCAGTGTCCCCATTCCTTGGAGTTGAAAGGAATGGAATTATCGTAAACTCTAATTCCCCGGAATGCAATGGAATGGAATGGGGGTGCCCATTCCGCAACACTGTTATCAATGTTCGCGCGCGCAACGGTCTGTAATTTATTTTTGATCGCTAAAATATGGTACATTTTAAAAGTGTCAGTTATGTCGCGTCTCAATGTACACAAGCTGCACAGGGTGTTCGCGGTTTTTATCTGGAGGTCGTGTTGGGAACGCTCTTCCCGCACCAATTTGTTTCGCTCCGTGATTAGTGGGGGTTTGGGATTGTCCCACCTATTGATTCGCCAGATTGTATCCCGATTTATGTTCTTGCGAGATCAGAATAATATTTTTTTTTTCTTTTTTGCGTACAGCCCTGCAGAACCTGTTGCAGGATTATCTGCCCGAGTTTATTATATCGTCTAGTAACCAAAATTGTGTCAGTGTTCGTGGGTTCATGAGAGAAATAGTTTTTTCTTTTCGGATGCTAAAGGTTCGTTTCTCATTGAAGTACCTATATTCCGTTAATCGTGAAAGGCTTTATAAAGACTTGTTGGATGTCCTTTTGCCAGTATCCCTCTATAGGTCGCTGTATTATGACGGACCAGGGCAGGATGTTTCAAAGAGGGTGAAGAAAATGCCGGTTAAGCCGTCTTTAAAGTCATTTTTTCTTTGAATTACATCGTGATGTTCTTCCTGTTAAGCCATGGCTCGAGGAGAGAGGTCTTTTTGTCCATGGTCGGTTAACTGTCTGTTGTGTAAGAAACAAGAGACGATAGAACATGTTTTTCTGGATTGTTGGCACGCGGTTTTTTTTATGGGACAAACTTCAGCGATCGCTGAAGAAAGACTTCCGCCTCAATCCATACGGCATACGTTTTTTACCGCTCGAGAACGAAGGCGGGGTCCCGTACGACTTGTTCATGCTCCACGGCCTCCACAGCCTCTGGAGGACGTGGACGGAAGTGCGCAATGCAGATGTTAAGGTACGCCCCGCTGAAGACCATTTAATTGAAAGTGCCGCGTACATACGCGAAGTGTATCGCGCTTTGCAAGAACCCCCAGACTGGGTATCCTTACTAGATAAATTGGTCTGTGTCAAACGCTTTTAATTGTAGCCGCGGGGCGCTTCAGAGGTTCACGCGCGGTTAACACTGTCATAAGTGTGTGGTTTTTGTTTTTGTGTTATAGCGTTTCAATGTCTAACCAGGCAATAAAGAAAAAAAAAAGCGCGCGCGTGGCCTAACGGTAATCGTACCTGCCTCCCACGCGAAAAGCCAGGGTTTGATTTCTGGGAGCAACGTGTCTGTTGTTTATCCCGGCATTTTTTGTGTTCTGGCAAATTCGAGAATCCTGGTGCTTGTTCGATGTCCGAATGTTCTACGCGTCGAACTTTCCTGCGCCGATTATTCCAGAAACTCACGCGTGTACATAAGGGGCTTCGTGTAGCGAGCCAGAGTCAGTCTCGCCCCAGCGTTCGAACCTGCTGTTACACCAACTTCGACGCCCGCGACGATCTGCTTTGTTCTGTTTCTTTCTATTCCTTTTTATTTTTGGGCACGAGTTCACCCCATTAAACGCTCAGTTTACTCAGTCATTCGCCGCCTCATCACTCGTCATTCGTGACATTTTTTGTCGGCTGTCTTCGGAGCGTACCGCTCCGAAGACATTCCGGCCAAGCGACGTGCTCAGCCCCGGAAGACTACCCTTCGCCGAAGACACCGAACCCCGAAGAAGCCGTCCTATTAGAGGTCAGTCTCCTGAATTGGGTCTGCCGCCGGACAAGCCCAAGAAGAAGACGATGATGGCCAACCAGCCGCGGGCCTGGCCGCCGCCGTCGTTTACCTGCCCGTCGCTCCTCGCACTCCGACGCCCTTTCACGGCGAAGCCCACGAGAACGTATAAGATTGGCTGCAACATTACGAACGAGTGGCCCGACATAACGGACGGACACCGGAGCGGTGCCTTCAAAACGTTTACTTCGTTTTGGAGGCCACAGCACGGAATTAGTTCGAAAACCATGAAGCGTCAATCACCCCCTGGGAGCAACTGAAGGCTGAGCTCCAAGGTACGTTCACCAACCAACATCGGAGAGAACGCGCCGAAGAAATTCTTCAAGCGAGGATCCGAGGCCCTAACGAGAGCGTCGTAAGCTTTGTACAAGATGTTCTTCGACTCAGCAACCGCGCCGACCCTCAAGCCTCCGAAGCCAAAAAGCTGAGAATCCTGATGCGAGGTGTGAAGGAGAGAATCTTCGGGGGCAAGGTGCGATGTCCACCGACGACACTTTTGTAACGGAGGCAACCAACATTGAATGGGCCCTGCAAGCACGAGCCCCTCACTTCCATTGAGCTCCTGGCGTCGTTCCACCCATGCCGTCCAGCTGCGCCAACGGCCCCGATATTCCGGGGATCCGCGATATTGTCCGGGACATCGTCCGTGAAGAGCTGAAGAAGCTGCTACCGGCCGCCGAACGTCCAGCTTCACTCTCGATTGCCGAGATTGTTCGAGCAGAGGTCCTGCAAGCGCTCCAGCCATACGTTCTCGCCGACGCCGCACCGGAACCACCAGCTGTGACCTACGCCGCAGTTGTTCGTCGTCCGCAGCCTCCTGTCACCCGGCAGTACCCAGCTGCACCCCGACGAGAAGTCTCTTCGCCGCAGTACACTCCGCGGCAAGAGCAGCGTGGACCTCGAAAGACCGACGTGTGGCGCACGGATGACGGACGCCCGGTGTGCTTTCACTGCGGGGAGGCTGACCACGTTTACCGAAGGTGCCCCTACCGCCAGCTCGGCCTGTGAGGATTCGCGCCAAACGACCGTCAACCTCGTTTTGGAGAACGACCAAGAGACATCGGGGAATACCTCCGTCGCCCTCTGTCACCAGCGCCAACAGCACCTTAAGGTTCCCGTTCTCCATCCCCCCGACTTTCCGCATCGCCTTTCCGTCGGTCGCGCTGTGAGAGCCTGTCCACCCCCACCCCTCCCCCACCCCCCCAATCTTGTCGGGAAAACTAAGTGAGGCAACGCCCGGAGGTGCCGTTGCCGAAGACGACCCAAGTAAAGAGCCTTCAAGAACGCCGGAGCGCTCCAACTCTCTCGACGCCACGCATCCCAACGACGCCCCTGCAACGGTGTCCAACAACCTAAACGTCGCCATCGACGGCCACGACGCATCAGCACTCGTAGACACCGGAGCAGACTACTCATTCTTGAGTGGGATGCTCTCCCGCCGCCTTCGAAAGGTCATGACGCCGTGGGATGGACCTCAAATACGAACCGCCGGAGGACACCTCATTACACCAGTCGGGAGATGCACTGCTCGAGTAAAGATCCACGGTGAGACGTGCCCGGTGACGTTCGTCTTTGTACAAGACTGTTCTAGAGACGTCATCCTCGGCATGGACTTTCTGTGTGAATACGGCGCCGTCATCAACCTTGGTGAGAACAAATTGACGCTGCGCAAGCCAGTTCCGCCTTCAGAGAAACCCCAAACAGCGTCAGCCGCCGTTCGCGTCGCTGTCGCGCACGTGAACCTTCCGCCGTGATCAAGTGTGTTCGTACCCATCGTGACCGATGCAGCTCCCTGCGGCGAAGTTGTTCTTGAAGGCAACCTTCAATTGCTCCTGGGAAGAGGAATAGGCGTCGAAAGAGGAGTGACTAAACTTCAGGATGGGCTCACCGTGGTCCTCGTGACAAACTTCAGACAAGAAACGCAACACCTCTCAAAAGGTGCCGCTGTGGCCACGTCGGGGAACTTTGGAACACCACCGAAATCGCAGCGATTCCTGAAGAATCTTCGCCACCTCAGCAAGACATTACGCCGCCAACGCAGCTTGACATTGACCCTAAGCTTCCAGGCCCGAAACGACGGCAGCTGATTGACCTCCTCGCCGCATACAGCAACTGCTTCGCGACGTCGTCGAAGGTGCGCCAAACCACCGTTGCGAAGCAACGCATTGTCACCCACGACGACGCGCTTCCTGTGCACCGATCGCCGTAACGAGTCTCCATAAAAGAACGGGAGGTCATCCAACAGCAAGTGGAAGAAATGCTGAACGACGACATAATCCAGCCTTAAAGCAGTCCGTGGGCCTCTCCAGGCGTGCAGGTTAGGAAGAAGGAAGGAACGCTTAGGTTCTGCGTAGACTACCGGCAGCTGAACGCGGTAACGAAGAAAGACGTCTATTCACTCCCCCGAATCGATGACACGCTAGACCGCCTGCTTCACTCTCCATACTTTTCATCGATGGACGTGAAGAGCGGCTACTGGCTGATTGAAGTCACGAAGAGGACCGAGGGAAGACAGCTTTCGTTACGCCAGATGGCCTGCACGAGTTCAAGGTCATGCCCTTCGGCCTATGCAGGGCGCCGGCAACGTTCCAGCGTGTCAAGGACACAGTACTGGCAGGGCTGAAGTGGCAGAGCTGTCTCGTCTACCTTGACGACGTCATAGTGTTTTCAAGTGACTTCGACGAGCACTTGCGGCGACTCCGAGCTGTTCTCCAAGCCATTCAGACCGCCGGACTCACACTCAAGCCGTCAAAGTGCCGGTTCGCCTATGAAGAACTGAAGTTCCTAGGCCACGTGGTTAGTAACAAAGGCGTCCGCCGAGACTCCGAGAAGACTCGCCCCGTCGCGGCATTTTCAGCGCCGACAGACAAGAAGGCCGTGCGAAGATTCCTTGGACTTTGCGCCTACTATCGACGCTTCGTTCGAGATTTCGCTAAAATTTCTGCACCACTCACAAACCTCACGAAGGACGCCAAGAAGTTCGAATGGGGCGAGGAGCAGCAGCAATCATTCGACGAGCTGAAATGACGACTCCAGACTTCTCCTGTGCTTGGGCATTTCAATCTGGATGCGGAAACCGATATTCATACGAACGCAAGTAACGCGGGACTCGGCGCAGTACTGGTCCAAGTGCAAGAAGGCATCGAGACAGTCATCGCCTACGCAAGTCGGATACTGTCCAAGGCGGAGAAATATTACTCCACGACTGAGAAAGAATACCCTGCGGTCGTCTGGGCAATCACGAAGTTTCGTCCGTACTTGTACGGGAGCCCGTTCTGCGTGGTGACGGACCACTACTCGCTTTGCTGGCTTGCGAACCTGAAGGAGCCGTCAGGACGCCTCGCTCGATGGAGTCTCCGACTACAAGAGTTCAACATGACTGTGGTCTACAAGTCAGGCCGCAAGCACAGCGACGCCGACTGCCTGTCCAGAGCCCCCGTCGAAACCCCTTCCGGCTGCAGCGTCGACAATGACGACGAGTTCTTCCTAGGAGCAGTCAACACCGACGACATGGCACGACGTCAACGGGACGATCCTGAGCTTCGCGCATTAATCGAGAACCTGGAAGGGGGCGAGAGTACCCTGCCCCGTGTTTTCTCACAAACCCTGCCGACTTTCGCCATTCGACAAGGTGTGCTCTACAAAGAGAACTTCGGAAACAACAACTCGCCGTGGCTGCTGGCAATCCCGGCCGACCTTCGAGAGGAGAATTTTCAAGCGTGTCATGGCGACCCGACGTCCGGACACCTTATTTACAGCCGGACGCTGGCCCCTATTCGTAAAAAGTATCACTGGCCCAAGCTCCCCATAACCGTCCACCTCTACACCCGATCCTGCCACGAGTGCCAGCGACCCAAGAAACCGCCGACGAAGCCGGCAGGTCTCCTGCAGCCGATTCCTCCGCCAACTGCACCGTTCCAGCAGATCGGAATGGATATACTTAGTCCTTTTTCATCGTCGACCCTGGGAAACCGGTGGATAATCGTCGCCACAGATTACCTCACCCGGTACGCAGAAACGAAAGCCCTTCCTTCAGGGACGGCTGTTGAAGTCGCCAAGTTTTTCATCGAATCCATCGTCCTCCGGCGTGGCGCTCTCGAAGTTCTGATTACAGATCGCGGATCATCGTTCATGGCACAGCTGACCCAAGAAATCCTCCGGCTCAGCCACACCAGCCATCGTCGTACTACTGCGTACCAACCCCAGACCGACGGGCTGACAAAGCGACTCAACAAGACAATCGCCGACATGATTTCTACGTACGTCGACGTACAGCACAAGACGTGGGACGAGGTGTTGCCCTACGTCACGTTCGCCTAGAATACGGCAGCGCAAGAGACTACTGGATTCACTCTTTTCCAGCTGGTACACGGTCGGAAGGTAACGACCATACTGGACGCGATGCTGCCCTATGAGCCAGCTGACAATGAAAGCGACGACGCCCATGTGGTTGCTCAACGGGCTGTAGAAGTCCGCCAGCTCGCCCGACTCCTGATCCAAGACCAGCAACGCGCCGACGCGGGCCGCTACAACCTTCGTCGCAGGGACGTCCAATTCCACCCGGAGGCAGGGTGTGGGTGTGGACACCCATCCGTCGCCATGGCCTTAGTGAGAAACTGCTGAAACGGTACTTTGGACCGTACAAGGTACTTCGTCGCCTCGGGGAGCTGAACTACGAGCTGATGCCCGACGGAACACGAACATCGTCACGCCGCCCACCACGACCTGAGGTCGTCCACGTCGTGCGCCTGAAGCCGTACTACGCTCGATAGGACTGTGGACTTTATCAAAGTCCAAAGGACTCTTTTGTTTATTGTTCTTTTTGTTTTGTTTTGTTTTGTGTTGCATCGGGGCGATGCACTTTTTAAAGGGGGGAGTAATGCCGCGCGCGCAGCTGGCCAAGCAGACGGCGCGCGCGTGGCCTAACGGTAATCGTGCCTGCCTCCCACGCGAAAAGCCAGGGTTCGATTCGTGGGAGCGAAGTGTCTTTTGTTTATCCCGGCATTTTAGTGTTCTGGCAAATTCGAGAATCCTGGTGCTTGTTCGAGGTGCGAATGTTCTACGCGTCGAACTTTCCTGCGCCGTTTATTCCAGAAGCTCGCGCGTGTACATAAGGGGCTTCGTGTAGCGAGCCAGAGTCAGTCTCGCCACAGCGTTCGAACCTGCTGTTACGCCGACTCGACGCCCGCGACGCTCTGCTTTGTTCTGTTTCTTTCTATTCCTTTTTATTTTTGGGCGCAAGTTCACCCCATTAAACGCTCAGTTTATTCAGTCATTCGCCGCCTCATCGCTCGTCATTCGTGACAATATAAGAGCCTGTGTAGCTGCCATGGTTGAGTCCAAGCGGGGCACCTGCGTCGGCTGTTAGTTTTGGTTACAATTTTACTGTTCATGCGTCATACAAAACGGAGACGTTAGCTAGAGACACCATGCATATTTTTCTGCGGATAAGCCTAAAGCATGTTTGAAGCATGCTTGCTTCGTAGATATGCATGATTAGAACATCTCCACAGAGAGTTTTTATGTAAATGCGACTGGATTTTCGTGCAAGGAAGAAACAGGACTGGGACAGCCTCTGCAGACTGTCTGTTGTATTGTATATAAGAACTGTGACTGCAGATTTAGGAGTGAGCGGGGCATAGTAGATGCAACCTTTTACGGGTTGGAGAATATGATTCATTATATCGTTTGATGCAGGAACATCCTGGTTTTATTTGAGTATTCTTAGAACAAATTGCAGATCTGATTCAGAAATGCTAGATTGCGTGTGTATACTCGCCTCAGCAGTTGTTAACGTATTCTGGAATATTTAGAATACTTGCACGCGTAATCAGACGTCATCCGATGTGCCAAACGTTATCGTGCGCTAGAGTCATCTAGATTACGAAGGAACCCTTTCAATTTCATCCCTCGTCCAATAGTAGTAATAATATTAATACTTTATTTTCCATCCTTTATGATGGTGGGGCCCAAGGAAAAAAGCTGCAATAGGCAGCTTGACGAGTCCCTGGGCCCCTACAATGGACAGCAGGAAGCGTGCGGGAAAAAAACAAAACACAATAGCGTGCTAAAGGCAAATCATAGTAGAAATCATAAACCTGGGGTGACCGGACGGGCATAGCTAGAAAGTCGTGAAAAGTAAGCATTTCAACCAAAAATTATCAAAATAAATAAAGCACAACAAAACTACGCACATAGTTTCTATTGTTGCCCTCATTATCTTTAGGAGATAAGCGTCACCTTGACCTTACCTGTGACAAAGATCTGGAAGCATAACATTTCCTCGAGCCAAAGTGCGTGCATAGTTACACAATGCGTGAATGACCCTAATGCCACGTTTGCCTGGCTTTTTTGATGTACAGTGCTCTACACTCTTAGCGTAAACACGACATCGGCGATTTTTCACACTGCGTTGAAAGGATGTTGGCGCAAACTAAACTTCACTCCTTGGTTTACCACAATGAAAAGTTTCCATCTCGGTAGCATTTCTAATAGCGTTTTAATTCCGAGAAAAACATAACAAAAACGGCGAGCGCTTGTTCGAGCGTGGAGTGTCCCTGACACGCGATGACTCATTGTAGCCAAATACGTGTGCTTAATTGTTTCCCCATGTCGCTTTCCTTCTAATCTTCCCGGCCTTGGGCTTGAAACATTTACAGTAGCAGCGAGCCACGCTTAGACCCGCGAGGAGCCCTAGTTTCTCCTCCCCAGTCATAAACAATTTATCGAAGGAACTGCTCTGCTATATTCCTAGAACAGCTGGCTAGTCACCCGTTCGAATGCCTGTGTCCACGTAGCGAAATGGCAACGCCGTTGAAGATATTCCAGCCCTATTGAAAACAAGTCTAAAGGGCCCTTCAAAACTTTTTAAAATGTTTCAGGGGGCCTTCAAAATCTTTTAACGGGTTTGACGTACCCCTCAAGGGAGTCTAAAGGGCCCATCAAAACGTTTTGATGGGTTTGACGTACCCTTTAAGAAAGTCTAAAGGGCCCGTCAAAACCTTTTGAAAGGTCTAAGGTGGGACTTCAAAGATTTCTTAAAAGGTTTGAAGGACCCTTTAAGATTCCTTGATGCGTTCTGGACCACATCAGAATCTTTCTTAAAGGGTTTCAAATGCCCTTTAGAAAGTTCTAAGACGTTTTTTGAAATGTCTGTGGGGCCTTCAAACACACCCGTCAAACAATTACAAGCAACTCGCAGAAGTTTGTTGAAGTAAAGCCTGGTTCAAAGAGTTGCGTTTGACTGCGTTGACTGCGTTGCGGCTGTGAGAAACCAGCACATCCCTGCTGCTTATATCGCGTGCCAAGATGATTCCTCGAATTGGATTCCACGCTTCATACGAAGCACAGATGTGCCGGTGACTCGCATTCGGTTCTCGACGCAGCGCAGTCAAACGTACTCAAACGCAAGTGTCGGAACCGGCCTTAAAGGGACACTGACACCCCCCAAATTTTTTTTTTCCTTTTTCGTCAGGCATTTCTTTATGGTGTCGGAAGACTACCCAATTAATATTTTGCTAATGAGTCACGTATTTTTTTTAATAAAGCCAAAAAACGCAACTGCGCGAAACCGAAACCGAAACGGAGAAGTGGAGAGGATAGCGGGAGTGGCGGAAGTCATGTGGCTACACCCGACTTGCGTTTTTTTTTGTTTTTTTTCTCTCCTCTTTCCGCACGTAGCAGACGAAATGCGTCCGTTCGCCGTGGTATTCCTTTGCAGTTATGTTTGTTCCGCTCGCTGTTTTGTACTTCAAGATGAGTTGTTTTGTACATTTAAGTGTTGGCAATTAGTAGTGAGTGCCCGAGTGCCGTGGTGAATTCCCGTGATCAGCTCCGAAAAGAATACTTCTAACTCCAAGGGGCTGCGTGAAGAGTTGCCTCACATGTCCTGCATCTGAAAGTGGCCAGAGTGCACAAGTTTCCGAAAGATCAACGCGTCGGAATCAATGGCTGGCTGCAATTCCTGTAGAACCATTACGCGAAGCTCGGAAAGCGGACGCTACCCGATTCATATGCTCCTTGCATTTTGTGGAAAGTGACATACCCTGAGTTCGCAGTTGTCAAAAATGGAATCCATACCATTTAGTTCAGCGACGTATCGTCCACAACAATTTTTTTTCCTGTGATAATTGTAAAAAAAGAAATGTAAACATCGCAGAATGCTTGACAAAAAATAAAATAAAAAATGAAAGGTACACCCACACCAGGAATCGAACCCGTGCCCTCTGCGTGTGAACCGGACGTCTTTCCACTGAGCTATTGAAGGAACACTCTCATGCGTAATTATGCAGCTGGTAGACTGTATGTCGGAAGTTTGCTGCCGATTTCCCTTCAATACATACACTCCCGGCTTGAAGTCGGGCAGCACCACGCATAGGGCACATTCCGCACGTCGTAAAGTAACCGCACGCGTGCGTATTCAACTCGAAGTACGCACTTCGTGCTTGACGTTTGAGCGAGCGATGTCTTCAGCCAGGAGAAGGGTCGACGGCTCGGCGACGTCTTCGTGCAATCGGCTTGCTAGTCGGGCATCTCGTACGGGATGAGTGTCAGTTCTTTTGATTGGTCCGAAATTTCTCTTTCGAAGAAAGACAGAATTCGCCAGTACCGTGAACGACAGTTCTGAAGTAGAGGTCCAACGCCCGCAGTCCGCTGCCATCTGCTAGTGCTAGTCCCACGATACGCGAAACGACGCCATGTTGAGTGAACGCACAGAAAGCTTCCGCTTGTTTGTGCTACTTTTTTTTTTCAATCAACGTATTTGCAGCTTTTTTGAAGCCGCAAAAAATGGGTTTCATATTTTTTTCTATTTTTAATATTGACTGTGTGCCTTCAATGACCCACGACTTCGATTAAATTTGGTGGTCGCATCGATACCTTAGAAAACGGCCCGTGACTACGGAAAAGAGAGTGAGCGAGACTCGAACCGGCCAGTTCTTGATCGGCGGTTTTCGGGCGGAAAGAAACCGAATTTCGAGCCGCAAATTTTGTTCTGGGTAGTTGGGCTCTCATATGTCACGTACAACTAAAAACCTCGACGAGCATAAATACCCTGTCAGTGTCCCTTTAAGAAAAACTGTAGCCTGCCAGTTATTTGTATGCAATTTCTAATTCAACATCTTTAGTGCTTAAAATACTAGGCAAAAATTATGACTGCGTGTTGTAATGATGTGATCAATATGGCGACCAAAAGAGGAAGAAAATGAAAGGAGACAAGAATAAAAGGGGAGGAAAAAAAAGGAAGTCGAGGGGAACGAGGAGATTAGGGGCGAAAGCTAACGCATTCGGAAAAGCTTGGCTCCGGAATATGCCGGCAAAGCTGTCATCCATAGAAGTCTGTTGACCTGTCCTCACCGACAACTCTAAACGGCAAGCCTGGCTCAAGAGCGAACCGGCAAAGCCATCCCAACAACCGGTTGACTGGTCACCATCGGTACGCCGGCAGCTGGAGCCAAACGAGTCGGCTTCTACCACCAGCGTAAACCAGTGCCAACCTTGGCAAGTCGAACTTTGGATGAACGGCCTTTTTTTATTTATTTGCTCATAAGTTTCCTTTTTTTTCTTTGCGGGGATTCAGAAAGTAGAACAACTGGGTGCAAATATATTTCTTTGATATCAAAAATCAGACGGACCTCTCAGTTTCCTTTCTTTTTACCATAAAGAACCTGACAATAACTGGCGTCCGCGGCAGGAACAGAATTACGAACATGGGTTGATCAGGAACGAGCTCGGCAAAGAGAGGACAGAGTGGCCGAACGAGACTCTCTCTGACAGAAAGCGGAACTGGAGGAAAGAACGGAGAGAACGCTCCAGCTTAAGCTTAGGGTGATTGAGGCCGAGGGGTCGGCAAGTGACAGGCATGGTGCGGGCGGTGGTGAAGGACCCCATGGAGTTACTGCGTCACAGTACCTCAGTCCCCATAAGCTAATGCCGTCATTTGACGACCAAAGAGATGACTTGGATGCGTACCTTTGCCTTTGCACTTGATGAAGCCACATGCGCGTGTCAGTAGCCTTGACAGTGTTGTACACTAATTATGAATCGGAGTATAGAGAATTCAATTTCAGAGGGGCTAATGGGTCTAAAGGGTTGATGGATCTAAAGGGTTGTTAGGTCTAAAGGGTTTATGGGTCTAAAGGGCTGACGGGTCTAAAGGGTTGACGGGACTAAAGGGTTGACGGGTCTAAAGGGCTGACGGGTCTAAAGGGTTTGAAGGGCTAACAGGGTCCCATAACACATCGAGGCTGATGGGTTATTTTCAATAGGGAGGGGGCGCTGCGCTCAATCGGCGTGCTGTTGTAGCTGCTTCTGTCCTCTCTCACTACATTCTTCAGTTTTCAACAAGCTTAGTAAGAGAAGCATTGTTGACCACTTTGCTTGTTAGCACAGACGGATGCACCTTTGTTAGGCTGTGAGGTTCACGCAGAGGCGAAAACAACAAGCATACTCAAGTTTTTATCCTCCTCATTTACAGATTTTACACCAAAGCAATAAACAGATACAAGGCAGGAAGGCGACGGCAGCTAAGGGTTCTGAAGGGTAGGAGGTGTGAATAACTGATCTGCAAATCACACATTTCCTTGCGTCGGTCGTATTTTCTCCAGATTGTTTTTTTTTTCTGTTTTGGTAACTGTCGAATTCTAGTACACCGATTACTCGCAGCGCCGCCACGCGCATTGATTCCGGAGCAGTCACCGAGGGGGGGGGGGAGCAGTGGACGGAAGGCTAGCCAGTCTATCTAGGGACCACAGCTCTGCAGAAGCATACGTATTATCAGGTCTCCCAATGTGGGCCAAGTGTTCCGGTGCTGAACTCGCATACTTATTCACTACATAGAAGGTGTTGGGAATGGAGCCTTCGGCGACCTTTTCCGAGTTTCAACGCTGCGGAGACGAGTCCCGAAACGAGTCCCGACGTGTTTTGGACTGTCGCCCACCTGTCGATGCCTGCCCAAAACGAGTCTCAACGCGTCCGTGACGTCTACGGGACGTGTGTGTGTGTGCGTGTGGGTTCGTGCGCTCCGGAAGGGGAGAGAGGCCTGGCCTAACTGCGGAGAACCATGGCTACGACGCACTTCTGGCTACGACGCGGCGGGCTTTGCTGTAACGCACTTGGCGGTCGCACCTGCTGCCCTGGCGGAGAGTGAGGGAGAAAACGGACCCCTATATAAGGCGGGGCGTGAGGCTGCTCAGTTGTTCTCTCGGATTTGACGACTGTATCGCTACCATGTAATTAAACCGTTCGTTACGTTACCAATTCTCCCACCTCCACTGGACCCCTGGGTTCTTCACTTCGGGGAATGGACGTCGTCAAAGGCCAGGAAGCCTCCGGACGTGCGGCCTAAACCCCGCCTCGAACAAAGGCAAGTCGCGATACGTTTGGCGAAACACGCCGCTCTGGGTGGCCTCTTACGATTGGTAAAAAGATCAGTACGACATCTTGACTATGATCACTCCTACCTACATTATAGGAAATAAGAGGAATGTAAGTCTGCCAACTTTGGTGGTGTTGGCGGCTTTGTATAAGGAAACGATGATTACAATCTCCCACATTCTTCATATACTCACCAACGAAATTGTCTCTGGCTAATGATAATCAAGGTCGTGACGTCAGAGATAGGAACCGTAGTTTCTTGTCGCCAATAGGTGTGATGCAGTAGGAATCTTATTTAATATATCACTGATAAACAAAAAATAACGATATAAGGTCGTTCGCAGACTTACTCAAAGGGGGTCCACTGCACCACCTCATTTCTTGATGCAACGACGTTGCGCCTTTCGCTTTTAAAAGGGCCACCACGAGCATAAGTATCGGTACCTGCATTCTGTATTAGTTTCGAAAAAGTGCTCAAGATTTGTCGATCACAGTTGACAGTGTCTAGACTGGAAGCGATCTTGTCGGCCTTCCTGAGTGATGGCGGTTGTGCACACACGGCCCATACCCGGATCAAGTACCGGCAGCTACGACAACTCTCATCTTATCGAGCTGTGTAATCAGGTCCAAAAGCGATGTTTCATTCAGTCAAGCCATTAAAAATCATAGAAACATTAGATTTATTTGACTTCGCTCTAATTCTTTTTGCGGCAACACGAGTTATTTGGTAAATTTCGTAGTGGATCCAGTGTATGCTTTCGTGGTCTGATCTGCTAAAACTCTTTGCGCAAACGTTTGCGAAAAATCGGTGTCTCGTGACACTGCCACGTCGCGTGCAACGCTTTAATGCTAATTTTAGCGTCAATATTTATCCAGTATATTTACCGGGGGAACACGTGACATCATTGTAAGTTTAGTGCGGCAAAAACAAAGATGGTTAAACTTGCGCTCCTAACAATTGTGCATTTTATTCTCCACCCTAATTTCAGTGTTTCAAGTTATTTTCTTTGCTAAATTATGGATTTATTGTTGTGCACACGGTCGAGCTCTGCTTATACCAGCCTAAAAATGCGCCCAACCCGCGAACAAAAGTGAAATAATACAAACAAAAAATCGTGTACCAATATCAGCATATAATTGTTATTGTCATTTTATTCAAAGGATAAAAGAAATATTCCGAAATTATTTTTGAAGAAATGCGTTGTTGTGGACAAGGCTGAGATTCCGGCGGCACGTCAGGAACTTCCGATGTGTGCTGTATTATATCATACCTCCGGTGAGGCTTGAAAGATGTTTCTTGTTTGTTCGACGTATTATATATAAAATTTTAATATGATTATTTTAGAAGGAATTCCATCAAATTAACCGCATCTACTTGCATCTTCAGCAGTGCAAGCGTTCACCGAAATAAACGCGTCTCAAAAATACAACGCGCTAAATTATTTTGGCGAATACCTTTGTGTTGCTGTCTTCCTTCAAGGGAAACGATGCTTGACATACTACTTACCTGAACTCCGTATAAAAAACGCTTCAAAAAGAAACTAATTATTCACAAATACTGTAGGATTTATAAGTGACAATTCAAGCTGTATATCCGTAACACCTGGACTTCATCTCCACATCTTCCTCATTGTTGACCTACTACGGGATGCGTAAGTAATACGACTTGTCTTACATGTTCGATCAAGACAAAAGTAATCACCTGCAAAATAGTGTAAATCCCATTTGGGACAACAACCAGTACTAATGAAAATAAGGCCACCTTGGTATCTTTGAGGTGACTTTGGCGTACGCAAACTCATGTCAGGTTTTGAATCCCGGAAGAGGTGCCTGCAATCTGACGGAGGCTAATTGCGTATAAGGCACCATGCAACCGATATTTAAGTTGGATCTCAAGCGATCCAAGTTGTCGAAATTAATCCTCTGTCCTTCGTCGGGGCGTTTCGGATAAGCTTCGTTGGTGTGGCACGTAAAACTTCCAAAATGTTATTTAAAACTAAGGCACTGGGTGCTACCCTCTGATGCCTTCCGTCCAACGGCTCACTGAATAACGCTATCAGGCTGTGTATATCCCAAACCAGGTTTTTATTTATTTAAACTTCAGTTATTTTCTGGAGAGAGGGAGGGGGGAGGGTAAGGGGGAGGGGCAAGGCTGACATAGTTTCCAAGTCAGCAGCATTATGAGCTCCACATTATTTGTGTTTACGTATCGAGGAAATGAAGGCAATTTCGGCAAGACAGCTCCCACGTTTTAAAACAATCGCAGCAGACAAAATACTAACGTTTTATTTCTGAACGCTTCTAGAACCCCGCCGCCCTTTTTCGCGCAATGATTCACAGATAAAGCCTTCTACGGCAGGGGAAACGGTTCTGGCATTTACCCTAAGAGCTGTGGGAGAGCATCGCTTTGACCATCTCAACAACTACCGTATTTTCATCTGCAACTCACTAAATCTTGTCATTCTTTTCATTTTTATATCCTTTGCCCCATTGAAATAGAGGGAAATGTATAGAGAATGGCGGAGATGCAATCAGGTAAGCTCAGGCATAGTCTCCTGTATACGGCGAAGCCTGCGCCTTCAACGAAAGAACCGGTCGCCAAAACTGAGAGAGAGAGAGAGAGAGAGAGAGAGAGAGAACCACATGAGATGACAAAAGCAGATTATGCCACCCTCGTGAATATGCTAGAACCTTGACAAACGTACAATTTTCCTTGATTTGTTTTGACCAAAAACCATTTTGTCCATCGGCTCTGCCACCTAGAAATTAGCCTCCTTTCCCAGTCCCCCGGCGCGCCCTCCTACCTTCTTCTCAACCCCCTCTCCCCCCCCCCCCCCCTGTAGGAGAGGAGGGTATGCTGCACAGAAAAACTATGGAGGAAGCCGGGTGTTTCCGTTTGTGTTCTGCCACAAAATATAAAAAGCGGTGGTTCCTCATATGGCCGCTACAAATCCTGAGCCACTCCTCCTCATTCTTTTACCGCTACATGGTGGTCAATTTCTCTGGCGCAAAATTCAGAGTATCAATTTTCTTCTTGCTCCATCTCTCTCTCTTTCTCTCTCTTTACCTTCTCTCCACAGCGAGAAACGAAGTGAAAGTGGGTACAGGGCGCATAACTCGCATTCCAGTAATTACAGTTCACAGTGTCGGTTAGTTTTCACCTGAGCCCCATCAGGTTCTTCGAAACCGGCCTGAGGGAAATCGAGTGTGGAAGGCAAAGGTAGTATCCCACACTCTCCCATCCCGTGGCGTCGCGTGCCCGGGGCGCCACGACTCATGAAAGACAGCCGATCGCAATCGTTTTAGTTCACATCTATTTTTATTAAACATTACTGGGCACCCACAGCCCAAGCACGGCTTATTAATCTTGTCCGTTTAAATTTTGAGTAAGTAGAAACCGTCGAAATGTTTAGAGCGTATCTCGAGATTTTTTACTATTCGTAAAAAAAACAAATTTAACTCGTGGCCTAATTTGCTTCACTCCTCATGAGTTGATTAGTTCGTATGCCAATGAGTATTGCAATCATTTATTGGCACGACAATTAAAAATGTCCATTAAACTTAAAAAGCGCCAAGAACAAGGACACGAAGATTATACTGGTGTTTTGACTGTCCAACTCGCTTTTTATGTTCAATGTACTTAACCGACTTGCCCAGCTTAATATTCGGTTAGAGTTAATTAGTCAATTTAATGATGTATTTCAAGATACAATAGCTGTTATTAAAATAAGTGCTTAAAATGATTTTAATATACACAAAGTTTAGATACAAACAATACCTACTTCTTCAGACTATCAGTGATCTAATTTGGACAGCTATTATGACGTCCCACAAGCTTATGATTGACTTTATTATAGGGACAAAGATATAACTTCTCAACTTCGGTCTTTTTAGCTTTCATCCTCAACTCCAAGGAGAAATGAGAAATCCCGATGCCTTGACGTGCTTTGTCACCGGGGGTTATGACTCCAAGCTTTCACCAAACTTTTAAGCATACCATGGAACTTTTCCCTTTTAAGTGACGATAACTGCATTACGGCACTCATTGGCCACGAACGCGAATTCAAATCTTCTTCGACGGATTGATTGTTGACGAGCGCATACATCCAAGTTAAGCTGTGTTCGTGTCCACTGCTTGAGCTGGGTTCGGCTGACATCCTTTGGCACCGCGGGTACATCACAATGAAAAGGCGGGGAATTTCGAAGGAAAAGAGGTACGAAATCGACCGCTATATTTTCAACCTTTCGCACCAAAAAGCAGGTTTTAGGCTTTCTACGCTCGTGTACTAGTTTTATACTGGCGCGCTAAACGTTATGTGATTGGTAAAAATTCTAATTTATCCCAGCCGAAATTTAATGTTTTGGTCACTTTCACAAAGGTTAGCGCCTTGGTACGTAATCATTCTATTGCACGTGCCACAACTCCATGAGTCGTGTTGTTATTGAGAAAAACCTGATATGTACGTATGCACATTTGGCGGCAGAGAAAAGCTCACCGGAGAAAAGCTCACCGGAGAAAAGCTCGCCGGAGTAAAGCTCACTGGAGAAAAGCTCACCGTAAAACCGGAAGATGCGAAGAAAAGCTCACCGGCCTTTGAGCGGATACGGAGAAAAGCTCACCGATTTTTTTAGAGTTTTTCTTAGCTTAGCGGATTCTGCGTCACACGTGGCAATTTAACACATTTCGAATTCGTCACTTCATTAAAAACATGTACTCTTTTTTGTAATATTCTTGAAGGTCGTTTGCCATATTTACTAATTCCTCAGAAATCAGTAATCACCTATTCTTTATATTAATTAAGCCGCAATATAAAATCAGTACATCGGACACCTGTAAGGAAGACAACAATTTTTTGACAGCTGAGAGTGCGCCGTCGGTAGCTCTCAGGTAAAGAGGTTTGTGCTTAGCGAGCTAATATGAATAGCGGTGTGTGAACCGCTTCAGCTCCAAACATTGTGTAGTGCCTGATATATAAGTATGTGTTTCTTGATGTACTCAGTGTCGGCTACGCTGTTTTCTTTCTGTTAATTTCACTAACAAAACTTTAGTTGCGAGAACAGCTTCGTCCTGTCGTGTTTGTTGTCTTCAATCCGTCGTCGTCGTTTGAGCAGTTTTCTTCATGTATAACGCTTACCAACTCGCCCACTTGGCTACCTTACAGAAGACTAGTTCTTATATAGGTCACGAGTAACAACGGTGACAGTGTGCAGCTCTGAAGGTCATGGGTGGCACGCCGTAGAAGGGCACTATCACAGAAAGGCAACTTGTGGAAACATTAGCACGAACGGCTAGAAAACGTGCATGTCCGTGGAAGAAAGGAACCTCGATACCCTACTGACTGTTTTATCCTGTTTTCAAAGGTTAACAAACGTTTCAAAGAGAATCTCAGGCACCGCGTTGTTGCGCATGCACTTTCGGATTTTCGCCATTTACAGTTTTGATTTGTAGGTTTTAGGCAGAATTATCAATTGTTCTAACTTTTCCTGTTCTTCAAGTTCATAAAGTTTTCAGTTAGGCTTTCGTTGTCTTGAGAGTAAACCACGGAAAACACTCGCCCGCAATCATAAATTTCGGAGCAATATAGCCGATACTTTTAACAAATAATACAAAAAGGACATTTTCTTTTTTACAAAGTTGACGAATTTTAATGATAATAAAGTGGTAAATGTAACGCATGATCCAACAGCCTAAATATAAAAAGAAAAAAAAAAACATCGGTGAGCTTTTCTCCGCATACGCTCAATGGCCGGTGAGCTTTTCTCCTTATCCGCCGGTTTTGCGGCGAGCTTTTCTCCGGTGAGCTATCTCCGGTGAAAATTTCTCCGGTGAGCTTTTCTCCGGTGAGCTTTTCTCCGGTGAGCTTTTCTCCGGGATTCAGAAACATTTAGCCTATTTCCCACTTTTTTTTCGATTTCTGTTTTTACATATATTTATAAGTCCAGATATGCGACTTTTATAAGGGTACAGATTTCCTTCTTGACCGTCATCCTCGTCTTTTGTGAACACCTAGAATCTTGTTAGACGCGTAGGCGCGTTATAAAATGACCGAGAATCTAGTCGACAACTTTCTTGAGGAGGACATTCAAGTATGCGTGCCATGTCATTGGGAGCTCCTTTTTCTGCACTGTGATTACGTGGAGAAGAGGCTACAGTGTGTACAGGGTGTCACAAAAGAAAATTTACATGCTTAAATGGCTCGCAAAATCGAAAACTTGACGGATCTTGTAGCAACTTTCCTCGAAAATGTCTTTGACTGGTCACATTGTTGTGCTAAAATTTCAAGTCGGAACTCCGAGTACAAAGAAAATAAGAAAATGATAACTGATTTTTTCAACGGCGGAGCGGCAGCTGTCGGGGAGACACCGAACGACGGCCATGTTTCTTTGCCTTATCCAGAGATGGCGCTACGGATTCACTGGAAGCTAACTGAACGAAAAAGCCCGCTTTTATCCAAGTTTTTGGTTGCGTGGGATATTTGCAAAAATAAATTTGTTTAGGTTTTCAGTTAAGTGTCACTGTGCAGAAAGTGTCACGTCATAGATACGAATAAATAAAACCGCCAATGTCTGCTCCAGAAATGACGTACCTTCGTCTCCTACGGTTCTTGTTTCGTGCATCGTCTGCTTTCGCAGTTTGACGTTCGTGCTCTTGCCTCAGTGCGTTTTCTTCATTTGTTATCGCTGTTTCTTTTTTATTTATTTTGTTCAACGCCTCACCATGCGACAACTGAGCTCGAAGGAGAGGTTCCAGGTGGTTCTATGGTACACAACAAGTGGAAGCTTCAAGCAAGTCCGAACAAAGTGCCGGTCCGCCTTCAACAGAAAACCACCCTCTCGGCCAACCATTATCAAGTGGGTGACGAGGTTTGCCCAAGACGGGAACATGAGAAACAAGGCTCCGAACCGTGTTGAAACGTCGCCAGAACGAAGAGAGCAGCAAGCCGTTCTCGACGCTTTCGACGCGCAGCCCCACCTCTCGATCAGGCGTGCTGCTCGTCAGCTCAACCTAAGCCGGGGCTTCGTGTGGCGGGTGCTTCGCCGGCGAATGTACCCGTTTAAAGCGCAGCTCCTGCACGAAGTGAAGCCGGAGGATTACGCACGGCGAGTGCAGTTTTTGTGAGAACGGGCTGGCGCGGATTCAGGCCCACCCCAGCCACCTGCAATTTCTCGTGTTTACAGACGAGTCAGTCTTTCATCTCGACGGCCGCGTCAACAAGCAGAACTGCAGGTTGTGGTCTGCCACGAACCCCTCACTGGTCGACCGAACATGCAGTTCAGTCGCCAAAAGTCGTCGTGTGGTGCGGCATTTGGAGAGAGGGTGTCGTCGGCCCGTTCTTTTTCGATTCGACAGTGACCGGTGACACGTACCTCAAGATGCTGGAGGAACAGATTTTGCCGGAGCTCGAAAGTGCACATATGCAACGCTAAGTTTGCATCTTCCAGCAGGATGGGGCCCCTCCCCACTATGCGAGCAACGTGAGAGCCTGGCTCAACAACAAGTTTTCTGGGAGATGGATGGGCCGCGGCTCTCCGACCGTGGCTTGGCCTCCTCGGTCTCCAGACCTGACCCCTTGCGATTTTTTTGTCTGGGGGTACGTAAAGGCCCAGGAGTACGCCCGGCGATTGAGGACCATCCCGGAGCTGAGAGAACATATCATCGACGCGTTCGAGACGATCAGTGACGACATGCGGGAGGCCGTCTTCCAGGACTACGAGAGGAGGTTTGAAAAATGCATGGAAGTTCGTGGCGGGCACGTCGAGCTGGGAGTCTAACCGTTTTTGTTTTGTTTTTCTTCCGATTGTATCTGCGTGTGAATGAGACATTTGACCGCAACTGCGAAGACCGCAGTTCAGATTTCAACGGCTCTTTTCAGGGCCACCAAATCGCTGCTTTATCGGGCGCACTCCTGGCTGCCTCTCGTGTCTCATTCAAACGTCAAACTGCGAAAGCAGACGATGCAGGAAACAAGTACCGTAGGAGACGAAGGTACGTCATTTCTGGAGCAGACATTGGCGGTTTTATTTATTCGTATTTATGGCGTGACACTTTCTGCACAGTGACACTTAACTGAAAACCCAAACAACTTTATTTTTGCAAATATCCCACGCAACCAAAAACTTGGATAAAAGCGCGCTTTTTGGTTTAGTTAGCTTCCAGTGAATCCGTAGCGCCATCTCTGAATAAGGGAAAGCAACATGGCCGTCGTTCGGTGTCTCCCCGACAGCTGCCGCTCCGCCGTTGAAAAAATCAGTTATCATTTTCTTATTTTTTTTTTGTACTCGGAGTTCCGATTAGAAATTTTACCACAACAATGTGACCAGTTAAATACATTTTTTAGGAAAGTTGCTACAAGATCCGTCAAGGTTTCGATTTTTGCGAGCCATTTTAGCGGGTAAATTTTCTTTTGTGACACCCTGTACATTACTTTTGTTCATATTAAGAAATGTCTGTTTATTATGTTCTTTTTTTTTAGACCTCATTCAATAAAAAATAACAACCCAGGTAAATTGCAAATGTATAGCTGTGACTGCGCTCAGATACATTTACTGGAATCCGGCTTTTGTGCAAACAGGATTACACCAACACCACCCTACAACACTGACCGCTCAAGGATGCCACAAAATCTATAATTTACGACAATGTGATTGTGAAGTCCACATTCAGAGGATGAATATTGGCTTCAACCGTCAGTTTCTGTAAAAGACGAACACACACAAAAAAACAATAAAAGTTTGACGATGGAACATCACGGTTCGTACAATGTAGAAACAAAACAAAAAAATTAGAACGTGAAGTGAATTATTTTTGTATTTATAGTTTAGTTATTTCTTAGGGCCCTTCCAACACCACCGACGTGTGATAAGCAACAGAGTTGCGTGTATTTAGACGATCCCTAGAAGACTAGTCACGTAGCTGTTCAATAAAGACCTTTGCGTTGCATACCTATTTCTTTTTACTGTACTCCGTCTCACTCTCAGTCCTACCGCAGCCGACGCTACAATCCATTAGACCCAATCAATCAGCGCTAAAAGTATGTAGTAACGGCGCCAGTCTTCCTTCTGCGTTTCGTTTAGTACTAGCGGCTAAACCAATCACGCACGGAAAACAAGCGTCAAGGTGCATTCGCCGTTGTTGAACAGTTTAGCAGGCGATAGCGAACGCATAAAGACGAAGAGCGCCATGACGATGCACTGGCGCTGCTCGATTACCTCAATCAGATCGCAGTGTCGCCTCTGGTCAGACTAAGAGTGAGACGGTGTATAGGCTTCGTCATGAGTGGTACGCTCTAAGAAAAAAGGTAGTCACATGTGACTACCTTTGGGGTGGTAAAATGTTGTCCCAAATATAACGACACCCTAGGGTAAAAATGACGACACCACGCGTAGTCAAAAACCAGGTAGTCAAGTTTGACTACCCCCAAAAGCAACATGGCGGCCGGTTATCGAGGCTCGGATTTCCCGGTAAGGCCTAGCGAACAGCACGGCTTTTCGGAAGAGTGAGAGAATATGGCGCATACGCCTATTCGACGTCTTCCAAGCACCATCAGACACTCTAAACATCCGTCCTTAGACACCGGTACCGTACTATTAGCCGGGAGGACGGCATCGTGTTTGCCGGAATCGCCGCGATTGCACCCGACGGCATCTCGCTTGATTGGCTGTATTTTTACCGCCGGCGGAGGACGCTCAAAAAAGAAATCGTAACGCGAGGAATGGGCACGCTGACTTTATTGAAGGCAACGTATGCTTGTCGTATGCGGCGATGAATCGCTGGGCACCTTCGTCGACACCGACGGGAGGCGTACAACTCGCACCAACGCCCCGATATTTTTCGTTCTTTTTTTTTTGTCCTATCTCGTCTTGTTTGTGCCTACCTTAACCGACGTGGTTATCCATTGCTGCCTGCACTTCGCAGCTCTTCGACACAGAACAATCATTTAGGTGACTGAGTGGCACAATTATCACGAATGTTATCAAACTGAGAGGTACGTAGGGAGCTCAGTGGGCCGTATGCCAGCTGTTTGTAATCAAAAGCTACAGGACTGCACAACACTTAGCTTATTGAATCAGGCGGTAGCTTGCGCCACCTAGGAAGTGTAGTAGTAACCGCTAGATGGCACTAAAAAAATGCTTATCCACCAACTCATACTTGAACTACGTACTGCACCTACAGCTCATGCGCCAACACCACCAACCACGATACCGAACACTCCTACAGGCACATACATACATACATACATATCAACAGTACGACAAGGCACAAGCAACCGCAACACAACACCTCCGCGACTCTCTACACTGACTACACTACCGACGCGATTCGTATATATGCCCTACCCTGTTCTGACAAGGATTAGGCAAGTGACTGCCGTTGGTTAGTAGATGAATACAAAGAGTGTCTGCAAGTATCATTAGCATACAGGTGTTTTGTGTATTTAAATTGGCCGGCTAGACACCTCTCTTAATCTAGCGCTTCGAAGGGCAACATAATATGAAAGTAATGGGCTAAAGTAACTCAGCACGGCATGCTCCCGATGAGTTTCGGTTTCAGATTCACGCAGTGATAAGCTTACTAAAGCCATGTTGCCCCATGCTCGTTCTGTGCGTTTAATAGCAGGAAAAGTTACAATAATATCTGCATTCCTTGTCAGTAATCGGCTAAAGGTAACATAATTCTTAGTCTTGTGTTGTTTAATACCCCACTAAACCATACACTGACAGAGTTTTCCTATTTGGGTAGTTTAGCAAGGCCCCGCCAGGGCGCCGCTGGCAGCTAGAGCAAGATGGCCGCACGCAGCAGCTCGCTCGAATGCATACCGTCGGCGTCATTTTACTCGAAAAACAGTAAGTATATGGCTCTGCCGTCGTATATTCGGCACTTTTTTTGCTCAGAAAGTGCTGCGCAACCACATTATTCCGTTCGTTGTTGTTTTTGAGGCCCGTCCGCTTAGTAAAATTGCTTCAAATTTCTGCGTGTCATTTTCGATACAGTGGGTGGCACTATTTTTGTATCAATTCTGATATGTTTTCTTGGTAATGCTTTGAATGGTACACACTTTGACAGTTTTTTTTATTTATTTTTCTTTCTAATTTTAGGTCCCGAAGTTGGGTACATATGGAACCGCATCGTCGCAGGCGAAGATGTCATCGATTTTAGTGATCTGTCGGAAAGTGACGATGAAGATTAGTCCCCCCGCCGCGGCTGAGCCCTCTGAGACAAGTGATGATGAAGAAATCGTAGAAGATTCCTTCGGATCATCTGTAGCTTCGTCTTCTAGTCCAGACAACAAATGGCTAAAGGAATTGCTCCAAAACAGTCATGCTGAATTTTCGAAAGTATTCTCTGAGCCGGATGCCATGGATTCACCACTGTTCCTTTTCCGCCAGTTTCTAAGCGCTAATATGCTCACCATGCTAGTGGAGCAAACAAATGTGTACAGCACGCAGAAATACGGCAGCTCTGTGAACACAACTCTGCAAGAGCTGGAGCAATATATTGAAATATACCTGAAAATGGGGCTTACGAAAATGCCGAACGTCAGGTGCTACTGGGAGAATGTGACAAGGTATTCTCCTATCACTGACAAGATGTCGAGAAATCGTTTCTTGAAGCTGATGCAATGCATGCATGTTGTAAACAACATGGAAACCAGCGAAGAAGCGAAGAACGACAAGTTGTGGAAGATACGTCCTTGGATTTCATTATTGCACCACGACCTCAAGAGCATTGTACAAGAAGAGTTCAATGCGGTGGATGAGATAATGGTGTCATTTACAGGAAGGAGCTCGCTAAAACGGTACATTCCAAACGAACCGACGCCGTGGGGTTTCAAGCTTTGGGGACGGGCAGGCACAACCGTTGTCCTTTACCAGTTCGAGGTATACCAAGGCCACTCCAAAGAAAAGCACATTTTCGGATTTGGGGGTGATACTGTCCTGAGCATATGCTCTGAAATCCCTCCGAATGAAGGCTTCAAGGTTGCAGCCGACAATTTTTTTAGCTCTTTGAACCTTGTTGAAGAGTTAACAACGAGAGGAATACAGTACGTTGGAACTGAGGCAAAATCGGCAGAGATACTGCAAACTCCAGGATAAGAATACTCTGAGAAAAGCTGGCCAAGGCTCACATGATTACAGAGTTGACAATGGCAAAGGAATTGTAATAGTTAGCTTGTTTGACAGGAAAGCTGTCACCCTAGTGTCAAACTTCGTCTCTGTTGAGCCAATTCAGCAAGTCAAACGGTATGACCGGAAGGCCAAACTCCACACTGACATCACACACCCGGCAATTGTTGGTACATACAACAGTTTTATGGGGGGGTCGACCAGCATAATTATCAGGTGTCGCTGTACAAATACACCATTCGGTCCAGGCACGGGTACATGTACCTCATATATCATGCTATCTTCATCTGCGTCGTGAATGCGTGGAATATTCACAGGTGCCAAAGCCATCAGCTGAAGGAGCGGCCACTCAAGCTGAGAACCTTCATTGCCAGTTTATCAGAAAGTCTGATCTCTACTGGAAAAGCGCCAAGAGGACGGCCGGCCAGTCTGCCTTCGCCTCCGATGAAGAAGAGTAAGTTCACGCCAAGTCATCCCCAAGATGACGTTCGAAAAGACGGGGTTGGGCATCTTCCAATTTTGACGAGCAACCGACTTCGATGCAGGAATTGTGTGCCCAGAGCGAACACATTTAGCACAGTTGTGTGCGCGAAAGGCAATGTAACTCTGTGTCTGAACAAGCAATGCACTGTTTCTTTGAATACCACAAGCCTTGAGACTGCAGCTGGAAAGGAGGTAGCAGAAAAGCCCAGTTTATCATATTGGATACGTTCAATCATTTTTTACTGGTTTGAAATTTCATTGTTCTTTTTCGTATGAATGTACTCACCTTAGCCATAAATAAAGGCACACAAGTTTCTACAATTTTAATTTGCCTAGAAATATGTTTGGGCTTAAATTTCTCAAGCACTTAAATTTAGTGCTTGAGAATCGGTGACAATTGTAACGGGCGAACGCTGGCGGCACGCTTTCCCGTGTTGATCGAGTGACCGATGAGTCGCTCTACTCGCTCCACTTTAGAATCCAATAAATTATACTTATGTGAAAAAAAAAGGATTGGGGTACCTGTAAAAGAAACAAAAACAACTAGCATAGCCAAGGTTTTTTTTTTTGTGCTGCATTCGGAGAACATATACACCCATATCAAATTATTTTAAATCTTTCAGTTTTCTGTTGACAACAAAAGGTTGGCACTTTCCAAGTATGGGGACACTTGATATAAACAGTGTATTAAGTTTAAAACATTAGGGCATTACAACCAAAACTATACTGTATATATATATGTATAAAGTGGCTATAATGAAGACAAAGTGTTCAGGTGGCAATTGTTTGTATTTTATTTTCCAAACCTGATTATACGATTTTATATTGAAAAAATTGTCCTCTAAAAAATAAATAAAACTTTTAAAACAACCTTGTAGGTACTTTTGAAGCATTGTGGAAATGGAAATCTGAAAAGGAGTCTTTTTCCAGCACTGGACTATCAAACTATAATAATTAGAGTAATGATAGTTTCTGAAGCAAGAAACAACCCTTTGAATATGAAACAAACCAGAAAACTTACATGAAAACAGGGAACATTTAACCAAAAAACAATGTTATGTATGCATTACAAACATATTAAATCATCAAAATGTGCAACATCACAGTCACTTCACCATTCTAAAAAAAAAATACCTGAAAATATATATAACACAAAAAGGGATATGATTTAACCAAGCAAGATACTGGGCCATAGAACCAAGGTTTCAACAATACAAAAATGTATGAGTGGGTACCCAAAAATAACCGGAATGAATTTCAGGAGGCCGGGCGTTCGTAGTACCGGCATTCACCTCTTGCAGCGCTATGCGGACCCCTTTCCAAGTCAGCTTGCCGACGGGCGTCGTCTGCTAAGGATCTAGCGGCATGTTGTGAATTTTTTCCCCAAGCACTTCAAAATCATTCCTCGTTTTTTTGCAATGTCTGACTTGGAAGACCTTCCACATTCACAAAATGATTTCCTTTCAAGACTTCATACGGGTAAACAGAAAAAAGTCACACGGGGCGAGGTCCTGAGAAAACGGGAGGTGGAGAAGCGGTGTTATGCCATTTTTGATAAAACAACTGTTGCACTAACAGGGCAGTGTCTGCTGCGGCATTGTTGTGATGGAACTATCATTCCCCCTTTCCCTCATATCGGGGCATTTCTGCCTTACTGAGTTTCGCAAGTGTCGCGAAATTCCCAGGTAAAACACCTGATTAACAGATTCACCAAGAGGAACAAACTCGGAGTGAACAATGCCCCAATTTTTCGGTGCTTTTCTTCAGTTGGGGAGGTCGAGGGTTGCCCAGAACGAGGTTCGTCATCGATCAATAATTCACCAGTCTTAAAGCGAGAAAACCACTCATAGGCTTGCGATTTCTTATTAGCATCTTCTTTGTAAGCTCTCTGAAGCATTACAAGAGTTTCCGGCACAGTTTTACCTAAAGCAATATTTCACAGACACATGTTGTTCCTTCATATCAGACATTGCAAAAAAAAAAAAAAACGATTTCGAAGTGCTTGGAAAACATATCTATAGCAGACAATGCCAGTCGGCAAACTCCCTCGGAAGGGGTGCTGCAAAGCGCTGCTAGCGGTGGAAGTTGGTACTACAAACAGCCCGCCTTTCAGAAATTCATTCCGGTTACTTTTTCATCCAACCTGGTACGAATCACTGCACAAAAAGCTTTCGATATATGCCATGTTTAAAAACAAAAGATGGCAACCAGTCAAATAGGCTCAATAGACCTTATGAAAAATTGTTTGGTGATCTGACAACACTGAGAGTGTCGCCATTTTAATGTTGGCAAGCGTCGTCAGTACCAAAGCACGGTGGAGGCATCAGAGAGAGCCGTACGGGCAGTGTACGATAGCGCAGCAGCTGTTTTCCGCCTTCTTACCTTGAAATGTGGACAAACAGTTTAAACAACCTATCTCAACTGTCTGATGAAGCTCTAGGAGGCCTGTGCACGCTGGCAACAACCTCGTTAAAGCAGCGGAGCAAGTCCTACGCCTTTGTGTGGAAGCTTACACACTGCGGGTTGTCGCCAGCGTGTGCACAGGCCTCCGAAAGTTTCGTGAGACAGTTGCGGTAGGTTGTTTAAACTGTTCGTCCATGTTCCGTGGTCTGGGGGCGGAAAACACAGCTGCCGCGTCATCACACACTGCCCTCCACTTCAGTACCGACAACGCTTGCTAACATTAAAATAGTGACGCTCACAGTGTTGTCAGACTACCAAGCAATTTCGCATAAGGTTAATTGAGATGAGACAATTTTCTCTGTAACATCAAGCAAGCATCAAGTGTGCGTCCAAACAATGGCAGACTTCGATAATTTGTGCTGCAGCTACCATACTTTGTCCACCTCTAAGCTGAGACTGTGGTGGAAGCTATGTCCTCATTAGACCAGTCATACGCCTCTCTTTTGCCACATCATCACGCTCCCGGCCGTACCCATGCGCAAAAAGTTGGGTCAGGTGATAAGAGCAGTGATGTGATTGGTCATAACCATTTTGGAGCAGCTGTTGGAGCAGCCAAAAGTTGATTTTGGAGAAGCAAAAAGAGCTTTTGGAGCATAACCGCACACTTCATTTGCATTTATATCACTGCAAATGTGAGGAGAGACGGAAAATATTAGGAGAACAAACACTAGCTGTTTAGTTGCTTGTGGAAGCACCAGACACGGTAACAAGACGGCGACTGATGACGAGCAGCGCAAACTGCCGTGAATGATTATTTTAGGTATGAAATCCCACTGAAGAAATGTTAAAATACAATCATTTTGAGCATTTAGGTTTATGTGCCCTTTTAAGTTCTATGGGAGGTTGTAACATAACTGCAACTCTTAATTCAGACAAAAAAAAAAAAACAAAGCATAAAAATAAACCAACAAGAGTCCATATATTTAAATAAAGGGGAAACGCCAACAAATCCCTAAAAAACGTAGGGTCCCAACGTTTCGGTGCCGGCTCGGCACCTTCTTCATGGGGGCTATTTAAAAGAGAAGCAGCTTCTTTCTTTTCTTCTGCGGTGAATGTAGGGCAGTATCTTCGTTTTTTAGGGTGGTTAGTTTTCAAACCAGGTGCGGTACCTTCGTTTTTTTCAAAGTTGGTTATTTACAAACGAGGATCAGCATCTTCGTTTTCCTCTATGGGGCCAGTTTCTTTGGTGTCTCCTCTAAGTGTCGTAGTCCACTGACGCATGCTGAGGGCAAGGTGCCGGAGGATCGATTAATATTTCCTGGTGTGGTCTGTATGCGCCATGACTCAATAAAGAGCCGTTGGCGCCAGTTGGTTTCTACATCCAGGATTCGGGTATTTTCAAAGTCGATGCGGTGGTCATTGTCGTCGCAGGGTTCCGCAACAGCGCTATGCTCTCCGTCAAATTTGCGTACGTCATTTTTATGTTGGCGGACACTTTCCTTGAGTTTTTTTGTTTCGCCGACATATGAAGCGGAACACTCAGCACAGGGAATTTGGTACACAACGCCTTGTGCTTTTTCTCTTGCTGGACTGTCTTTCGGACGAGGCATTAGGCGCCCGTGTCGAAACAAGTTTGTGAGCCACTTGAATACCTTCTTTGGCCAGCGTACAGGCCAGAGTTTCGCTAGTTCCCTTTATATAAGGCACACAGACGCGGGTGTTAGGGCGGGACTGCGTACTATTCTGTGGGTGCTCAAGACTGCGACCAAGACTACGGGCAACACGGCTGATGAAGCTGTTGGTGTAGCCATTCTTTTTGAGGTCGGCGATGACAGCCTGTTCTTCACTTTCTTTATCTTTCTTTGAGGAGCAGATGTTCCGAGCTCTAAACAGCAAGGTCGCAACCACCGACGCCTTGTGACTCATAGGGTGGTATGAGTCAAACCGAAGGTAACGTCCAGTGTGGGTCGGCTTCCTGTATACAGTGAACTTCATGTCTTCACCGACCTTGTTGTCCAGAGCTCGGAACATCTGCTCCTCAAAGAAAGATAAAGAAAGTGAAGAACAGGCTGTCATCGCCGACCTCAAAAAGAATGGCTACACCAACAGCTTCATCAGCCGTGTTGCCCGTCGTCTTGGTCGCAGTCTTGAGCACCCACAGAATAGTACGCAGTCCCGCCCTAACATCCGCGTCTGTGTGCCTTATATAAAGGGAACTAGCGAAACTCTGGCCCGTACGCTGGCCAAAGAAGGTATTCAAGTGGCTCACAAACCTGTTTCGACACTTGGGCACCTAATGCCTCGTCCGAAAGACCGTCCAGCAAGTGAAAAAGCACAAGGCGTTGTGTACCAAATTCCCTGTGCTGAGTGTTCCGCTTCATATGTCGGCGAAACAAAAAACCCAAGGAAAGAGTCCGCCAACATAACAATGACTTACGCAAATTTGACCGAGAGCGTAGCGCTGTTGCGGAACACTGCGACGACAATGACCACCGCATCGACTTTGAAAATACCCGAATCCTGGATGTAGAAACCAACTGGCGCCAACGGCTCTTTATTGAGTCATGGCCCATACAGACCACACCAGGAAATATTAATCGATCCTCCGGAACCTTGCCCTCAGCATACGTCAGTAGACTACGACACTTAAAGGAGACACCAAAGAAATTGGCCCCATAGAGGAAAACGAAGATGCTGATCCTCGTTTGTAAATAACCAACTTTGAAGAAAACGAAGGTACCGCACCTGGTTTGAAAACTAACCACCCTAAAAAATCAAGATACTTCCCTACATTCACAGCAGAAGAAAAGAAAGAAGCTGCTTCTCTTTTAAATAGCCCCCCTGAAGAAGGTGCCGAGCCGGCACCGAAACGTTGGGACCCTACGTTGTTTAGGGATTGGTTGGCGTTTCCCTTTTATTTATAATTTTCGTCTAACCCAACCAAGCAGACGTCTGCCGAAATGTTCACCTTCGAGTCCATATATACCTTCTTCCACCCCGTCTCGCTCTGGAGGAGTAAAAGTCAAATTGGACGTTTAGTGATTTATACAGCGTAAGGTCGGTCTGCCAGGATGAGGAGACACTGGTTTACACTGTAGATGAGCAATTTTGCCAGTGCAGTACGACTGCTAACCCGGGGTCTTTAACGTGCACCACGCAGTAGTGATACACGATCGCACGCCGGTACAATGATGATGATTGGGGCTCATCCAGATCGAAACGGGCAGGGGTGGGGCTCGATCCCAGGATCTCTGGGTTCTGCAGCGCGAGCTTTCGCTTCACGCGCGTCGAGCTGGGTGTGCGCGTTAGCCCACTTGGCCACCAATCCCCTCTCTCTGGAGGAGAACCTTTCCCCTTGGTACGCGGGTGTGCTGCGGCGAAGCAAGGCACGCAACATCGCGACGCCCAGTCCGCAATTATTGCTTCACTGCGTTACATTACTATGCGGTGAGAAGCGCACTCAACAAAGCTAACTAATCTACCAGAACAGACCACGAACACGAGACTTGTTGCGAAACTTCTGAGTACTGTAAGTGCTTGGTGCGTAATCAAATCGAATAGTATGTTATTTGAGGCGATTATCGAAAGTCCTGAAAAGCCGCACGAGCCTACACTAACGATTCGCCCCGGTAGCAAGGCGTGCAGCTGTTATATTTTCAGTATTATTTAATTGAACTTAAGTTCTGGTGCAATGTTGGCGCAAATTCCTCACATTTTGATCAAATGTAGCAAGTGTAGCAGAATAAGCACTTTGGCGCAGTTTGGCACAAATGGCGAAGAAATCACATCACTGGGTAATAAGAGGGAGGCGGCTGATTGGTCCGGCAGGGTGAACATAGTATAGCTGGTGCACACTTTTGAAAAGAGTCTATTCAAAGGTAGCTGACAAGCTGTTGATTGCTGCAATACAAATAGCAGAAGCGCATACTGCAATGTTCACTCGTCTCCTATCATTTTTATATAGCCTTTGTTCTTGTCATGGGCAACACTGGATCCCACCGCTGCCGGCATGTCGTGGTCGAGACAAGTTAACGACGACAACTGATATATTGCATACAATACGTGGTCTTGGGGGTTGTCGGGCTGGTGGCATCGATTACATGTTGGGCCTTGTCTGCTAACCCTCTTTCGCATCTTTTTGCTGGTGCTTGCCGCATGAGGTGCTGTGCTCCGCGGTGGGCTCCGGTGTTTCCCACAGCACTCCTAAATCACTGTAAAAAAAAAACAGGGTGACAAACCTGTAACAATGTAGCAAACAGAGATGTTTTAGGCTAGCTTCACACGAAAAATCTTTTTCAACAATTTGACATCGCAAGGTAAACAGAATTCTGGAAGTTTCACAATCTAAACCAACAGGCACGCCCCCCAAAGGATTGAGGATCCATTTCACCGCCTGGCCATGGTCTGACGAGCAGCTGAAATCTCGTTACATCTTGAAGTCGCAATAGCTGCAATTCCAGTCTCTTGAGTTCACGAGCAGCAACCGCTGAAATAGCAACATGCTATTTCTGGATGGCTAGGTTGGACATTTGAGAAAAGGTACATGGAAGTGACGTAATGGAAAGGAGGAACGTATCCTAGCAACACTCACGTGGCGGCTCAGCCCACTTTGACGCTGCTACGTCATCGCAAACTTGACATCTGTCACCCGTTTGAGCGACGTCCGGAGCCAACCCCCGACGAGCGGAAGGAGCTACGCATTCCCCGAGCCGTCCCTACGCGCGGGATACGGGGTAGGGTTTTCTACGACGCATGGAGCAATTCCTGCGTTTAGTGAACGAACGGCAACCAATCCTGTGCGCCGCTGGCCGTCGCATCTGTTCTAGTACAGGTAAAAGTATTGAAAAACAATAAAAACCTGTTGGGCGTTGTTAAAACAAACCGTTTATTTCTGTCCTTTTGCAATACATTTAAGAGTTAATAGGAGAGAAAGTTGTTTCAATGTTACAAGGAATGGGCGCGTTCAGTAGCGCCTCCCTTGCCCCCGAACGGAGTCACTGGAGTCGAAGTCATCGGAGCGCCTACTGAACGCCAAAAAAAGCCGCGGCTCCAAACCTGCTTCTACGCAATTTCCGCTTCCCCCCCTGTGCCAGACGGTCTCCGAATAAACTGGAAGCAGACGATGGCGAGCACGATCGCTTTTATTTGACGCCGGTATTGAAGAAGTTTTGACAAGGTCGTTGAAGTAAAAGCGAGTGACTGTACACATCAGCGCTGCTGTTCGAAGCGATGCAACGGGATCGAGCCCTTCGCTTGGCGGTGCAAAGGCAGCTACTGTTATAAAAACCAACAAAAACGTCGTCAGCACACGCAAAATATAGAGCTCGGCGAATCTACGCCGCCGTTTGCAATACCTTTATACGGCCATACGTTTGTTCTGCCCTTCGTAACGAACTTCCTATAAAATGTATTCGCATACACACGGGAAGTTTGACCGCGCTCGGCGATCAAGGTTTTGTAGGCAGAAGCGAGCGTCAGCCAACGTGCACCCCGATTTAGTTAGGCAAACAAAACATTAATCGGGATCATGCTCTGCGTGAGTGTCCAACCGGCTACCGAATTCGCGTTCATACCCTGCCTTGCTCTGTTCAGCGCGGACAGGATTATCGTCGCTATTCGCCGAGTTTCCGTGCAACGGCGATCAAGACACGGCGTCAAATGAACGTTTACGTTGTTTATTAGCGCATTCAAACCAAACACAATACGGTCCAATGCAGTTTCCGAAAAGAGCCTTACCTTGAAAAGAAATTCGAACGCGTTATTCGTCTTACCTTGAGCGCTTTTCATTAACAAAGGCGAGCAAACCGCGCACGCCCGCGACAGAACCGACGTATCCCGCCATTTTGTTTGTTTTTTTCTCTTTTAGCGCCGGAAATCGTCACCAGTCAGGAAATGGCGTCATCTTTAGCTCCTTTGACTCTACGTGCACCGTCTCCGGACTCGGTGCTTCGGAGTTTGACTCCGAAGCCCCGGAGTTACGTGCACCGGAAGTGACATTTGGCTGTCTAGTGGAAGGAGTCAGTGACTCCTTGACTCCGGGGCCGCTACTGAACGCGCCCAATGCGGGATGCGCGCTTCGCGCCTTCTTTTAAAGCAACATGTCGGAGCAAGCCAGATTCGCGAGGTTGATGGTTGCACATAAAGAGCTACCGTTTCGTTGTCCCGGCGCGTAATGAAGGCGCGGAAGCAAGCAGACGACCTGAACAAAGACGCCTGCTTGGTCTGTTGAACCCAAGAAACATTCGGTTGATATGACTTACCCTGAGACAGGGAAGAAACAAGATTCGTAAAAGGGACGCGGTCAACACACAGCGTATCCAAAAACAGCTGTGTGTGCGGAGACCTGCCTAAATTTCTTTTCCTTCCTGTCTCAGGTCAAGGTATGTCCACTTTTTCGAGCTCGCCTGCGCCTTCACCTTTTTTAAGACCTACAGTGTAGTCATAACTTGCAACAGCAACTACTTTCATCTTGTCTGGAATACCTCAGTAGCAAACTTCGCCACGTCTTTTTTGTATATGCTGTAAACGACTTAATTTTCGCGAATCGCCTACAATTCGCAAAAAATAGGTCCCGCGAACAATTCCGGTAAAATGTCAACACAGTTTAATTTATATTGAGATCCCACCGCGTCGTGAAAATTAGAACCCGCGAATTATTCCGAAACTTCAGCTTTAACCTAAATCGAGAAATATTGAGCGCTGGAAAAATAGGTCGCTTACAGTATATTATTGTCTAGCTGCATTTCATCTTGTCTCGAATATGGCAGGGCTTTGTGTATATTAGTAGATATGTTACGAGATACAACCTAGAGGTAGTGTGCTGCAAAACGTGTTAAAAAAAAAAACAAAAAAAAAAACAGATCAATGTTTGACATAACATGTGATTTAAGAATTTCCGATTGTTTACGTTATGCTATGCTAGTCAGTGTTCATTTTTTACTTTCGAGAATGAAATATTGCAAAACCTGTTTTCATATAATTTTACTTTTTCAAGTTACGGTTTTGCATTCTAAAAATAAAGCACTTTCAAAAATAAACTAGCTGTGCAACATAACATAAACCATGATACTCTATGTAAAAAAGTACTCATACACCGAAAGGTCTCAAACACAGCTGAAATTTTTTATTTTCCAAAAAGAGCTAAAAAAGGCACCATGACAAAAAGTAAGGGGGAGAGAGAAATCTGGAATGACTTGAGAGATCCTGACACAAATCCCAATACTAACATCAAGAGGCACACCTGAGTGATGTAGTCATAATAGAGAGGGTAATAACGGGATGTTTAAAACCACAGGGGATATGAAACAATACCCAAAATGACAATATCCCTGGTTTAATCAACACCTGGAAATAGGTCGTTACAGGTCTATAGATGGTCTAAAATATTTCTCGGCTCTTTGCAGGGGAAAGCCAGGTTACCTTTGTCGGTTTGGCGACCCGCAAGCCTTCTCTGTCATTATCCCACGCATTTCATGCCTTCTGCTCATAAAATCGAAAGGCTATCGATATCACCGCTATGCATGCACTCAACACATATCCGGGGGCAGTACCATCCGTCTCTAAACACAGCACATGAAATACCTGTGAACAAGTCCATCATGTTCCTATTCCTCACACTGGAATTTAAAGATATAAACATACGTTGGAAGTATGAACCAAGGTCATGCAAAAGATTTCTTTTGTTTGTATCTGGATATTCCAAAACTATGAAACGCAGTGTTTCCTACATTGCTCTTGTATCGGCCTTAAAGAAATATTGACACCAGAACAATGGGCAAAGTTTTGAAAAGCAATTTTCCTGCCTACGTGATTCTGGCTATCCGATTGGTGTCCTGGTATGCGCACCTGAAAACATCTGTACCAAACTGTAACACAAATCAGCAGACACAGATAAGGAAGAGAGAAGACAAGAACTAAGCAAACAATTGTAGTACCCTACATTCATGGCATAACCCATAAATTAAAAGGAAGTAGCTGCGAGGCACAGCAATAAGGTTGTGTGCTCTGCTTTAAACTCGGCGTATTGTATGAACAAAGGCATAAAACGCAGGTGAGCCGGTGAATGACATCCATAGCAACCCTGAGACGTAGGAACAATAAAAAAAAAGAACGGACAGAACAATGAAGTTTCTAACACAGCTTGAAATTTATGGAACAACCATCGCCCTATATACATGTCCCAGACCTCTTTCACAATTCAAACGATATCCTCGCCCACTACACAGTGTACCCTAACAAGACAAAGTAAATTGCAACTTCAACCAGAAAAAAATGTGCGACATTTCTTACAAGACACAATATGCCCCATGTTGCATAGGGGTTGTTTATTACATTCCCCGATCACGTGGCAAATGTCACATCGGTCAAACTGGTAGGTGCGTAAATGATACGACAAGAGAGCATGCAGCACCTGTCAAGGGAACTACAGCAGGTCATTGCCGCACCTGTAAATGCAGTGTTGTGTTCAGCAGCATCACCATTCCTGCAAGAAACAAAAGCCTGTATGCACGAGAAATGCAAAAACATTTAAAACAATGGCCATCGAAGGATACAAATTAGCATGCGTCAGTGTGCCTTCAATTAAACTCGACAACAAAAGCAATAGTGTTGGGAATGTTTTACGTCCCGCTGAAATTCAGGTCGTTTCAAACTAAATTTTGTCTACAGCTCTCAGAATAAAAAAACAAAAAGATACAGATAGCTGAGGCACATGAAGAGGAAGAAGTATTAAACCATAGTTGGTAGTCCAGCGATATGTTTTTCTCTCAAGTTCAAGCTGGCCCTAGCCATGGTGGCTCTGCGATGAACTGTGCAAGGTGTTGGAGCTGAAGAAACTGCATAGATTATGGGCGGCCATGATTGCGGAGCAGCGAGCGAAGTGTGCACTTGACGGCTTTCACGGGGAGGGCTTCACTGGCGGCAAGGAAACAGATGGGTCCTTGGTGGTCGGGACCGCAGTCGTGGTGGTGAGCGGCTCCCCGTCGCCGGCGGGATCCGTGCTGGGCATCACCTGTGCGAGGGCAGTAGAGGCTCCCCGGCGGCGTCCTTAGGGGCAAGATCACCGTCGTGGCGACAGACTCCTTGATGCCGGCGGCGTCCCTCATGGGTGGGACTGCAATCCTGGCGTGTGTGGCGCTGCGCAGGGGCACGGCTGCAGCAGGTCTCGAACCGGGCGACAAGGCGTTGCCTCAAAGCCCTGCCCGAGAGGCCGACCGGAAGGTTGGCAGGAGCCAGCCTCTCGCCATCAGACGCTGACCCCTCCGAGCTCGACCCAGACTCCAACTCTCGTTTTTCAGGGTCGGAACCTGACTCCGGTTTTGGCTCACTCAATACAAGGCAGGCGTTGTCCAGCACTGCACGTGTCATTATAATGGTGGTGGTGGATATTGATGGATGGTAATGCAGAGTCCGGTGCCTTTGCAGACACGAGAATCTGTTTTTCAACAGCCCACTGCAGCGCTCCACAACGAACCTGACCGAGGTATGTGCCTTACTAGACCGGCAGCAAAGCAATGGAGGTCAAGTGGATCCCAGGGACAGGGGTGATGAACAATGACTCCAAGCCGTAGCCGTCATCGCCTGCACGTTTAGAGGATGGAATCTATTATAATCTGTTCTTTTTAAAATTGTCGGCAAGAAAGCAGCGAAAAGAGCTGATTGCAACTTTGTGTTTTCTGTTTTTTTTGTGTACTACGCTCCTTCGGATAGTACTTACAAACACGTGCCAGAGGTATAGACAGAGAGCCTGCACAGCTGTTTTAATGTTTGGTACAGCACATTTTCTGTGGTACTGTGGTTTTCAAGCGGTACACAGCCACCGTATGCAAGAAGAATGAATAGAGCATGCTCACCGAGGAGGAGCCTGTCATCATCTACCAGCTGCCCTTGCTTGATGTTGAAAAAGAGCCAAGAGAAGCGTTACACAAAGGAGTTTTGCACCGACCCAGGGCACCGTGGCTCTATGCATCTTAGCCGGCATTCGGCGTCACGCATCTGCAAGTGTGAGAGAGATACCGACATGAATTTTCTCGAATGTTCCACTCATGGTTCACAAAGCAGTCTCAATTCCGGAACCTTCCAAGTTCCTTTTGACAAGATAATTAACATGATTGCAACACACCTTCATGGACGCAAGATATGATGACAAGAAACTACTTCTTTCAAACAAACATAATGTGGCGGGCGGAAGGATGCACGCTTTAAAAGCCACGACATACTACCTAGAGCACACGCTCGTGTAGTCGGAGCACAGGGGCGGATTCAGAGGGAGTGGTCAGGATGACCTGACCACCCTCTTGAATTCTGCATGTGTCAAAATGTAGGGCGTGGAAACGAGGGGGGGGGGGGGGGCATATGATACGCTCACCAAAAATCTGACCCCCCTCGAAATACCTGCGTCCGCCCCTGGCGAAGCACGCAAGCCCGCACCTCTCATTTATAAAATGGCATATCCACACCATACCGGCGTTACGCTGTATTCTTTTTGACACACATGGAACTGATTTTGAGTACGTAATACGAGCGTACTTACCACCATCACGTAGAGGGCGTAGAAATGCCTGCGGCAGCGGTGGGATCGTTCTTGGACGGGCCGACGATGGCGATCATCGTTTCGTTCACGCAAGTGATGACGCCGGATATCCTACCGAGCGGTCTGAGGCCCGTCTCCACGTCGTACCTCTCGCTCGGCGTCTCGGGGCAGCGGAGCCAGCCGCGCCGGACCCCGACACGACGCACGATAGCGACGGACACGACACGGAAAGAGACGACGACTGTCTTCAGTCCCACGCTGCGTGCTCGTCGCTCGCCACCAAACTTTGGAGGCACTCCGTAGCGTAGAAACGAAGTGTACAACACTTGAAGCTCCACAGTCGTGAACGTCCACGAGCTTCGTTTCGCAGTCTCTTCACCTCCGGTTCCTCGCGCCAACGTTGTCTCGAAGTCTGCCGGCGTTGCGTCGCACGCTCGCAATCCTCCGGGAGCTCGAATGCTGCGCAGGTGCTGTCGGTAAATCTTCCCGACGAAAACAATAACTAAATTAGCTGAAAAGTGGCATAATTGCCCGACGACGACGCGGTTTGGAAAATATGACCAACGAAAAACCAAGTACCTTTTGAAACGTACTCGGTACAAAGTGAAACGTCAGTTTGTTGTCACGTCCGGTAGCCGACTCCACCCAGTTTTGCCGACTCCGAATACATATTTCTAGAGAAATTACGTCACTTTTGCTTCCAACCAATCAGACGTGAAGACGTCACTTCCGTTTACTTTTAAAAGGAACATGTACAATGTCGAACCTAGCCATCCAGATATGATCACCATCTAAAAAAACAATTAGTTCATGCTGTATAGACCCAAACTTTTGGAGTGATAACATGCAACTATGTCTATGTCTTTTGCTGATGCACCTGGAACCATAAATTACAAAACTAGAAAAAATAAACCAATCAAATGTTGTTGTCAATTAACCTTCTGACCCTGCAGTGATAATGAAATTAAACTACAAGCATATACATATTCATTAAAAATATGTTTAATATCTTTCTTGAATGAATTGCTATTTTCATTGTAAATGTCCCATTCTTGCGAGCACCTCCAACGCAGTCATTGAAATGTGACAGAGACATCTTGGGACATTTGGGATGCGAGTCACCTCACCACAGCTACTGCTAGCCTGGCTGCAAGCATGCCAGTTGACAGTGTCACCAAATACTTTACCAGGAAAAATACATTTGTCTCCATTCATTTACGCCAGCGAACCCACAGTGCCAAATGTTGCTCTCCTAGCCGTGTAGACACCACGCATCTGAGAGAATGCATGGGGATCACACCGTCCACGCTGTACAGCAGTCATGCCGCACCAAGGGAGAGGGCTGCCGTGGGCACACCGAGATACCAGGTTTGCCGAGACAGCAGAGGCAGGTGTCTCGACTAGTGCTCCAGGTGTCCACAACCATAGATGGCAACAGTCATCTATTGTTGCCATCAATCGTCCTAATAGACAGATCTCGCTAAGCGTTCCACGCATGCGTGATGCCACCATAACTTTAGTTCACAGGAGGCAGTGCGCGAGACGGCTCGTGTCGCCTCGTCCCGTGCAAAGCTCCAGCGGGGTTCTCCCACATGCAGAAAGACTTAAGTTCCTTTGATGCATTGTGGCAGCAACGGCTTAACGAAACTGGCTGATGAGATCTATTCAAAGGCAAAAACCCTGAGGCTGCTGCACATCCAGTCGTTCCAACCACGTAAAGCCTGTTCGTGCCAAGGCTATTGGATTCTCATGGGGTGAGCTATTTTCATAGTGAAGTATTTGGTGTCGTCATGTCACACCCTGGTGGTTTTCAACACCCATGGGCTATATAATTCCTCTTCACTTTCAGAGAATTCTGTTACATAAGAAAGATGAGAGATTGAAAACAGGGATGGAGAAGAACGTCAGAAATAAGGAGAGGTGAAACAAAGCGACTGACCGAAACGTCCTGGTCGAGCTAACGCAGGACACCTGTTTGTGCGGAGCGTGGGCTGGGGTGGTGTGTTGCCTAACCTGGGGGGTCTTTGAAGGAAACCTAGCCCGGGCTTGGCTCAACTGCCAAGACCCCAGTTTCATTAGACTCGGGGACACCTAGCACAGCCAGGCATGCAGGGGGTCTGAACCCACGCTGGGCTCGGGGCTCATGGTGATTGGTGACACCACTCACCAAACACCCACAAGCGCACAAGTCTCATGTGGCAACGCAACCCCGTAAAAAGGCATTCATTACATGAAGTAGATACTGATCAAGCCAAGCGAGAGATACACTTCAACTGAAAAAAAATGAAGGGTCAGCTCAGACAAATCATAGATTTGTCTGAGCTGAGGGAGGTCTGAGGGAGAAAGAAGTGACGTCAAACACACAGCAAACGCAGATTGAATGTTGATTGGTGAAAATCGCTGGTGACGAATTTCCGCAGAAGAAAACAAAGAAAAAGTGAGCTTTGTTTTCTTGTGCGGAAATTCGTCACCGGCGACTTTCACCAATCAACACGTAATCTGCGCTTGCTGCATTGTTGACGTCACTTCCATCTCCCTAGTCGCCGTGGGAGTCCAAAAAGTGCAACATAGGGCCCCAGGCAGGTCAGTCAAGAAGAGCTTGGCACAAACTATCTTCTACCCCGGTACCCCGGTGTTGACAAAGACATTTAAGACCATGTAAGAAGGTGCGAAACATGTGCCCAGTCCTGTTAAATGCCCCTGGTGCAGGTTCGGGTCAGCTGATTGGATACCAAGTAACGCTGAGAATGGCTAATATTATGCCGTACTGCTGGAGAGTTACGTGATACTGATCGTGGTCCACAAGTCGGACACGAAGCAGATAGAAGCATCGCCCGAGACCACAGTGGAAGCCCAGTGCAACATCTTTGATCGATTTGGACAGCCAAGGACACTTGTGTTTGACAACGGACCCAGATTAATAGTACTGTTTTCAAACAGTTTTTACAACGGTCACGTACATTACCCCACCACCACTTCGTATCACCCGCAGTTCATCGGGTTATTCAAGCATGCGATATGTGGAGACAAGGGGGCATTTATGAGTACTCTTTTTAACTGTTATTTGGCTACCACATCAGATCCCAGATTGATTTTTGTCTATATGCATTTGGACTCGTCCCCGCACATGGGAGGCAACCATCCTTTTGGTGTGGGACAGACTTTGTGGGCGCGCAGATTAGGCCTATGGCGGATTCCTGAAATTGTCTGCTCACTTGATGGTATACGAATGACAACAGTAGGTACTTCAAGAGGACAGCACCAACAGCAGGCAGATCAGCTCTGGACACAGCTTCCCCGCAAGTAGACCGGCCTGCCTGTAGTAATTTTTTGACGGAGAGGCAACAATGTTGGAAGTTCGGTGGTTCAATGATCAGGCTGCTCCTTGGCAGCAGGAGACATCCAAAAGGGCTGGTAGAGCGGCCAGGTGATGGGGTACCCTGATGGGAGACGAGTAGTGGCCGGGGTTCACAGTCAGCGCGAACCCTGCCGGCGACAAAGCAGAGGTGATTGACTTTTAGGTTTAGCTTTAATTAATTATAGAGCAGAACATCCGCAAGCTCGGGCTCGAACTTGCACTCATAATAGTACAAATAGTGTCTGTGACGACGTAACAAACTACTAGTAAAAGCCAATGATTAGATTCTCCTTTCCTTATATTTTTTTTTAAACAAAACCCCAAGAAAGTCATTAAGGGGGTACAGAATCAAAACTTGGAATATCCCCGGAACACTTCGAAATGAGTGAAATGTGATCCATGATATCCGTAAATGATAATCACACGCTTGTATTTTCAGCAGATGGCTATATTTTTTGTTCCAAATGACAGATTCTGGCGAGGGCTTCAAAATCAGCCATCGAGTTGGCACGACGCATCTCGGGATATTTGCCCGTGACGTCACGCTCGCAACGTGACGGGCCCATACGAGGCCAACGGTATAGTAATTACGATCGTCGTCACTAGGTGGTGCCAGCTTCATCGTCAGCGCATTACGATACTGCCAAGTGGAAATGCTCGAGGTACGGTGTACTAGACCTGAGAGGTGCGCCAAACGCCGCTTGCTCTCGCACGGCTCCATCGGACTCGCCACACCGTGGTGTAGCTCCTGATGGGCCCGTGACGTGAGACATTCCAACAAAACTCAGACCTCAACTACCAGGTGGTATTAGAAAATTGTTTTATTTGTTTCAAAATTGCTTTTCTTGCATTTACAGACGAAAGACTGCTGTTTGTGAGCTGCTGACATGAAGCAGACCATGTCTACACGAAGAAATAGGCGCTAAAATTTTGCTTCCGCACCCATTAAAGCAAAACGAAAAACTACTGCACTCCCATTCTTAATATTTTTTTAACAGTCGCTATAGGGAGACTACAATAATAAAATACCAGAACACAACACTTATCTTTCAATACACACAAGTAGTCAATGAGAAATGATATTGGAAAAACTTCATATCCGAGGAAAGTTAGTCATATTTGAGACAGTTGCAGTCAAAGGAAAATATCGGCTTAGCTTCTGCTGTTGAGGTAACAGGCATTTATGATAAAAACATTTTCTTAGAAGAAAAACCGAAAGAGAAACAATTAATTTCACAGCACTGCGATTCACCGAAAGCACCCGTCTTGAACGGAGGGGATGACAGCTCCTTCGCGTAGGGGCTGCCGTCGATGAAGCTTCGTGTCGCGTGCTGGTGCACGCTGGTTCTTCGGCATAGGGTTTCGAGAGAAGAGGCCAATGAAGACAGCGGCCGTCTTGTAAACACCAACTTCTTGGGAGACCGAAGCTGGGTGGCCATCTTGCGCGATGACTATATTCCATTCATCCCTACGCTGAGACTGTGGTGAAAGCTACGTCCTCAATGGACCAGTCATACATCCCTCTTTCGCCACGTGATCACGCTCCCGCTCATACCCACACACCGAGGACTGGGTCAGGTGATGAAAGGGAGGCTGCCGATTGGTTTGCCGGGCACGTAGTTCCCATTGCAGTCTCAGCTAAGGGTCGTGTATAGAGAGTGCTTGGTCAATGGGAGGCGCGGGCAGAGCCTGGCGTGCAGCAGAAGCAGAAAGTGGGCTCGACATGCTCCCTTGGCCAAGCAGAAGCCTAAACGAATCCCTAGCGGAAGTAGCGATAAACTGTTTTAATCATAGGTATGCACCAACTCATGTTTACAAACAAACCGGAGCGCCCCTAGCGGACGCCACCGGCGCCGCGCATGCGCGATGGGGCTGTGGGCAAGAAGCTCGCCGTCGCCCATAGACAAACCATTGGAATGCGATGTTGTCGGCGTCGGTGTGAGTCGCCCTGTCCTTTTTCGCGTTCGAATTGTTGATTCTACGTCTTCCTGGCGATGTCTGACGACTTGAGCGGCGTCAGCGAATTACCGAGGCTCGTTACACCGCAAAACTTCGCGTGATTAAAGTGACATGTGGCGATTCATTCTGCATGGAGGCCGCAGTATGTACGCTAAAGCCTGATTCGCATGATGCGATTTCGCTCGCAATTTTCAGTCGCGACGCCGCTCGGGCTGCAAAAGCGTGAACCGTAGCTGAGATGATCGATGTCGATACTGAAAATCGCAAGCAGAATCGGACCAAGTGAATTAGGGATAACAAGTCGGTGATGGTCACTGGTAACAATGATCAACATCTCCTTGTATCTACTGTTTACATCGAGCCTGCTTACCAACCTTCAAATTTACGTCTTTTGAGGCCTGCACTTACTTCTTATCGCAAGTACCGGGCTAGCATGTGGTCTACGGGCCGGCGTCGTCTAAGAGAGCAGACGACAAGCAGAAACGTTTGAAAGCGCAGGCGACAGTTCAAACGATCAGGCGGCCGTTTGAACTTGAAGACGCACTGAACGCGCAGGTGGTCCGCACAACTTGACGGTTTTCTCGCGTTCATGTTGGAACAAAACAAATAAATCTGATGTCCACAAGTATCCGTGAATTCAACCCAAAGTGCTTCCCGCCCAAGCAATCGTTGTCTGACGGCGTCTGCTTTTCCCTTTTCACGGCACATATTCAGATTCTCGGACGAACCGAGCATGTGAAAACTGACCTTCAAACCTTTCTCGACACTTTTGGTACGGCCCCAGTCGCGACGTTTTGACGAGAAGGCAGGTTTTTGCTCGTTTTTTTTTTTTTTCAGAACAACGCAGGAATACACGTCTGGCATGGACTTCTGCCCACAGCCCCAGACCGGAAGTGCAACCGACGCGCCACCACCGCGCCGTGACGTCACAGAGTTGAGTTTGTGTATATGTTGGTATATCATTTTAATAAGCACGCAAGTGTGAAGTGTAGTGACCCTTCATGATTGAAAATAGGGTGCAGAGGATGTTACGATCATGATCATGCAGAAAGATGTAAGAAACAAACGTGCCGCTCAACTCTGTTTTGCTCGGGGCGAGTGTGACCGCTCAGACGGTAGATTTCCGTCCCTCGGCGCACGGGTTATAACCCGTGCGCCGAGGTGTGGAAGAGGTTATGGTGGAAGAGTGCGACGGGCGGAACGATCGACATATATGTCGATCGTTCCGCCAGTCGCACTCTTCCACCATAATTTCGGGTGACCGTGAGTTAAACATCACATGCACCACATTTTCAGTTACTGAGAGTTACTCCGACGCACTTATTAAGTTTGTTTCTCGCAACCACCGCCAGGGTATTATTTCCGGCTTCTGATTGGCCACATTCGAATTTGTGAAGACGCCCTGGAACTCGCCCAGCCCGCTTTCGGCCAATGGCGCCTCCTCATTTGTCTCCTATACTTCCCAATAAATGGCCAAACTTTCTACATATATGGCTCTGTCTCAGCTAAGGGGTGAACGGAGTATAGGGCAGCATGTCTCAATGCAATGAAATTTCGTAAAGTCCAAAACCGGGTACAGAAGAGCGACCGGCCAAGGGGAAAATATCAGAAGGTTTTAAAGGCCACGTCTTGCAGGGCAGACTGGTAAACGGAACGATCACGAGCGTTGGAACACTGAAGAACATCAGGGGCTTATTTACTGACCTGAAAGAACTGAAGGAACAGAAGTGTTGGAACACTGCAAAGAACCTCAGAAGCTTATATACTGCAATAAAAAAAAAACTGAGCGAGCGCGAGCGCAAGAACGTTGTGAAAAACCTCAGGGGCTCTTTTTGTGCCCAGAAAAGTGTTAAACGGTCGAAAAAACGCGATGGGCCGACAGGTTCGGCCGACGCACCAAAATATAGCGGTAGCTGACGCGCCGAAATATAGTGGTAACTGACGCAACACAGTGTAGTGATCCTCTGGTGGAGGGGCGACGATGGGAGTGGTTCGACGATCCGGCTGCTAGTTGGCAGCAGGAGACATCCAGGAAGGGCCGGTAGAGCGGCAGCGCTATGGGGTGCCCTGACGGGTGACGAGGCAGACGTGATGGACTTTTAGGTTTAGGTTTAATAAATCATAGAGCAGAACATCAAAACTGAAGAACGCAAACGGCGAAAGAGGCGCAAGTTCGGGCTCGCGCTGGCGCTTGTAAATGCACAAATAGCGCCCGTGACGACGCAACAATCTAGTAAAAGCCAATTACTACGCTGCCACTGAATTTCAACCTGCTACTAAGTCGGAAAGTTCGCGCACTACGTACTATGTACAGCCAGGAGATCAGAACCACGACGGGTGAAGCTCAGAAATTCAACCAGTCCGAGATTGATGAAAACAGTACGGGCGACACAGTCACATACCTCTGAGCATGTTTACCCTGCCGATTCTCGGTCTCCGTATTCAATGGTTCAACACGATCAGATATACAACTAATATTTTTTTTTAATATTCTTTGCAATAAAATACGGCAAAAAGATATCCTCACCTCAGTTCGGCAAACACCCACGCCGTTTGTAGTTGTTATAATGCAGCAGCTACACCATACCACGGTCCACGGCTTTCGTCGAAACCAGTGTTGCTCCTCGCGATGAAAAACTGTTTATTCCACCAATTGCGCAGCAGATGTGATCTTGGCGGATCTTAAAACATCACGGAAGCTAAGGAAGAATATAATTTACAGTCTTTCTGCAGTTATCTAAGTTATTAATATTATTTACGGCTGCCTGCACGTAAATATTGAATTCGAAAGTGACCACCACCCCGGTCGTAACCTGCAGAAAGGTGGTCATTCCTCAGCGGTTTGGGGTCGTCACTTTGCCCAAGTGCTAGTAACTCACCTTTTAGGGTAGTCAAAGCCTCCAAACCGCCATTTGACCACCCAAGGTAGTCATTTGTTCTTAGAGTGTACGACGGTCGAGTCTTCAAAATCTTCAGCTTTTCAGGATGTAGAACAAGACCTTGCGATGCCAATTTTAATTTAAAACAATTAAAATTAAAATAAATAAATTTAATTGGAAAACAGAAATACTGCATAAAAAAGATAAGGGAGACAGTGTACATTTTCGTCATAATTATTTATTTATCCAAGCCTTATATACCGTTTTGAAAATCTTCACTGCCACAGACGGGAGTGTACCGTCGTTTTCAAAACGCTAAAAAAGTGACACACACACAAAACAAAAACATCAACTAAAAGATAAATAGGGATTATGTCACCTATTATTGTACTTCCTGGTACTTTGGCATTTACTTATCACGTTAGAGTTCTCAAACAACCGTCAGAGATAAACAAAGAAAAAACAGCATTTACACAGAACTACACACCACAGCACTCAAAAGCAGACCGCTCGGTGTTTGATTGTTGTGATTTCAGTCTCGGTGTAATGATTCGCTTTCTTAATTATCCTCCGGCGGTTCTTGGAGGTCTCGGCCACGAAAAGTGAAGTGTAACGTCCCAGGAAATAGAACATATGTGACCCACTCGCCCTTCGTCTTTTTGGTTTTTTCTCTTTAGTGTATCTTAGGCGTGTTTGTGTGTTGTCTAGAGGAAGGTTCTTACAACTTTGGAGACGCCATACCAGGTGTTTCTTCAAAGACTTCCAAAATCGCTAAATAGGGTGTTTTAGAAAAAAAAATACCCTTGTTATGAGAACAAACTGACAACAACGGTGGTCATCAAATATTGGAAGAAAACTAGCTAATCAGCCAAATAATTACCTTGATTATTAAATTAAATTTTCATGTAGGGGAAATCAGCATATAGGTTTTAATTAGAAACTCGCTGAGTGTCGCCGAAAGCAACTTAATCAATCATTTTTAGGACGACTTGAAGTACGTGGGAAGTGTAGGGATGCGCTAAATTTGAGTGGGGGGCTACTCATGCAGCAGACGCAATGCCCGCGATGCTAAATCGCGTATAATATTCTTATCATTCGGTTTTTTTCCCTTCTCCGGCCTTGCGCTTGTTTTGCGAGTGGTACCTTCAGTGCACCCCCAGGCTTCCTACGTGCTTAAAGTCGTCCTAAAATTGCCTCCCTTAGGGTTTTTTTATGGCAATCTGAAAGTTTCTTATTGGAGTCTTGTGTTAATAACCACTAATTGAAAGTTAATTAGTCAATATTATGGCTGTTAGTTTGTTCCAGAATAGAATAATATTTTTCTCAACCACACTAGATTCAGGAAGTTTGGAAAGTCTTCGCAGAAACACCCAGCATACCGTCAGAATATAATATATTTTGTAGCGGAGTTTGAGACGCTGTCTCTCTTCTTATTTTTTCTCTTTTTTGTTTTTATTTTAAATATGTTCTCCCCGAGTTCCTCGCTTTAAGAATCGTCTTCATATACACCAGCTTGCCTGCACTCAAACCATTATTTTTCTTTTTATTTTGTTGAATATTGTTCTGTGATATGAAGCTTTGTCGAGGCCTACAGCATCCAAGCGCATGAACTGCTAAGTTTCGTACGTGCCGTCATTATGTGAGCATTTTAAGGACTTCCCGTTAAAATGCTTTTTTGGCAGTTTGTCCTAGGGGCACAAATTCAGGGTGGACGATCCTCTGACAGTCCACAATCGATTGAACATCGATATGGACTCGAATTTACTCATTTTTGCATTCTTTAGACGAGACAAGTTGGCTTTGTGCCACCCCAAACTTGTCGTTTTGTCTTGGGATAGTACTCGATAATCAATAATTCATCACCCAAGATTAAATCAGTGAAGAATTCTGGTTTCTTCTCAGGGAGGTTCAGATGATGAACTCAGACAGTTCTGCGAGTGCACTTCTTCTCAGTCGTAGGTTGTTTTACACCAATAGCTGTTAGTGGAACACTTCGCTCAATCGCGCCGTCGACAGCGCTCCATATCGACGTGGGCCATTTTTGGCACTCCGCCATAATAATCCACGGGCCGCTGATAACAATATAAAGAGCTAGCAAGATAACATTCATGGTCAGTAAAACAATCCCCGCCAGGCACTCTCGTACTGCATTGAGATAGGTGTCCATGTGACCAAGGATAAGTACAAACAATAATTCTCGGGAGACACGCAGGCGAAACTTCCTTATAATTTTACCATAGATTCTGTGTCAGAAACCAAGGGGAAAACAAGTGCTTTAGTGCCTCGTTAATGCACCTGGTAGATACGTAGTTTTAGTTTCTAAACGAATAACCAGAAAGATGCTAATAACAGTTTGTGTTTGTTTTAATAAACCTTAATTGGAAAGTCCACTTCCTCTTGTCTGCCTCTTTTTCCCTGTTTATTAGGCGCTTTTAGCTTAACACGTGTGACTTTTGGTACCGAAGTGGCGTACAAGAACACGCTTCCCTCTTACGCAGACCGCTGCAATGCTTTCTACTTAATACACTCTTATTGGCTCCGAAATGATATAAACTTTTCGTCCTCTGTGTTACTCGGGTTTATACGAAATGCCTATGCGGACTCAATGTCGCGAGCTTGCAGATTTAGCGTTCATTCAATCCCTGTGCTCCGAAATGACACCTTAGCGGCTCCGACGTCGCACCTCAGCTCTCGCTGTATTTCACCTTACGGGTTGCGTAAGTGTTTGCAATATATTGTCCATCATCGCGCGCACTTTTCTCACGAATATATACTGGTTTAAACTCTGACGTACGGAATACCGCATCAAATTTAAGAGTGTAAGAGCCTTTGCCTAAGCCAATTGGCGATCTGGCATCACGAGAGTTATCACTCTTTAAACGTTGTCGTCCGTCTTTAAGATTGAAGATATTCCGAAACAAGGTTCGTCCTCCGCTTTTTCTCTGTCCTCTAAAAAGTCATTGTGTGTCCTGTATAGAAAATGTTCCTCATAAGCCTTTGGTTACTTTTAACAAGTCGAAGGAACGGATTTGCCAAGATGCAAACAAAGTTTGAAGACCGTGTGTCCTCCAATTTTGTTTTGTCATCAAATTTAGATGACGTTGTGTCGTCAAAATTTTATAAAAACTTTATCTGTTTATTTTTAACGCACCTCAAAAACACACCTTAAGACACTCTAAACATCGTAGCGATAACGGTGGGTTAAAACTTATACTTTATTTACAGGTGGTGTTTACCGAACCTCCATGCGAAGCGAAATAGAGCAGCGTTGTGGGTTTGTGCACAGTGTTGCCAAACTCAATAATTTTGTATCATAACTCACCGTGTTTAAACCAGAGTTTAAAAACAAATTTATGTGTGCATGTAAAATACCGCCAGTGAAATATCTTCACCTAGATATAGTTTTTTTTTTTTTTGTAAATTTAGAGACTGATTGTTGGTGTTCTAAAGGCTAGGCAGCTTGCAGACATGACAGAGGAAGACCATCGACTTTGTCAAGTGAATATCTGGATTCAGCAAAGGTGGCCAAAGCACCTTGCTGGGACGGAGCTGAAGATTCAGCTCTATTTCAGCAAAAGGAATGAAGTGACACTCAGTCACGACCTTGTCTACTGGGGACATCGAGTGGTTGTGCCACAAGCCGCATGTTCCAGGATGTCATCCACCCTCCATAACACCCATCCAGGTATGTCAGCCTTGAAAGGTTTTGGCTCGAACCGTCTTCTGGTACACTGGAGTTGATCGAGACAAGAAAGATCTCGTAAGAAGGTGTGAGACTTGCATCCAGTCCTCTAGAATTCCCTCAGATGTAGTTCCCACCAGCTGGCCGGGCACCAACCACCCGCGGTCACGTCTTCATGTAGACAGTGCTGCCAGATTAGAGAGTCAGATGATACTAATTGTGGTCGACTCAAACAGAAGGTGGATAGAGGCAGTACCAATGAGTTATCTATCGCCCAGGTTCCTCTCCCGAAAGTAATCACCTCATCAACATTGATGTTCTCGTCAATCTCCTTCTGGTCTTCGTGAAGGCTCGGTGGAAGGCGGACCGATTGAGCTCGAGCAGCTTGTTCGTTCTTCGATACTTGGTGCGGTTCGCCGGAATGACCGGTTTTTTCTTAAAGACCGCCCTTTTCTCTTCTATCTGGTCCTCAAGCTTCTTCCTCTTGTCCTCGTTATTCGAGTGGAGCTGGTTGGCTTTGCAAATTATTTTAGTCCACTCCAGGGAGTTTCGTTCTCTTTGTGACTGGTGGCGATTTGCAATTGTTGACTAAACTTTTTTTTTTAATGGCCACCTTCAGGTTCATTTCTTGTTTTTGGCTTTGCCTTTTTTTTCCAGCTCCTTTCGCTCAATCACCAAATGCATCTAGGTGACCTGATAGTTTACTTTCTGACTCTATACCTTTCTTGTTCTTTTTCTGTCAGTTTGGGGATTAAGGGCCAGCTCGATGATACTGGACAACAAATTCTTCACATTGGTGTTCAGTTGGCTATTTGTTATGGTCGCTGGCAAAGCTGTTCTCTTTCTTCGGCCAACTGACCATTGCCCGATTGTGTAGGTAGCTGTCTATTGCTGCGGTCGGGTATATTTGTTTTTATTCGCGGTCGACCTTAAATTCTGGTTATGCATCCGATTAAACTCGATTGATATTTTTGGCAGCCAACCGTTGGGCATCCATGAATGTGGCCCTTTACTTCGCTCGATCATCAAGACCAACCATCTTTCTGGAGTTGTAGTCTCCCTGTCGGCTCGCCTCACGAACGCCGCAAAAGACACTTCTCCCTTGCCGGATACCTCATCATCATCACCGATTTGGTTGGTTGGTGGCTCTGTTGGTTGATGGTCATCGCTTTAGTGATGGTGGCGCCGTGGTGTGAGAACAATAACAGTTTATTTCCATTACGCCTAATGGTGGAGCCAAGAAAAAAAAACGCGCTACGCGGCTTGACGAGTTCTCGGCCCCAGTACATTCTGCAGAAGCGTCGGAAATATCAACATACAAACAAAATCGTGCATAATCACAATGAATTGGAAAAAAAAACAAGAAAATAACGAGAAAATGAAAAACGTCACTGAGCACCATATTAGATGACATTCGCAAATCAAAACAAAACCTACTTTTAAACTAAGAAAAAAAAATCGCATCAATATATATGAGCAAAATCATGCATAACAGAGCGCAATTAACCAAGACTTAATCTATCTATAAAGACACCTTTAGAATGCAATACATCTAGAAGCTTTGGGATTTGGTATGTTAACATATCCTTTACACTGTTTAGCCGACACGTTGGCACTTGCAGGTAATCTTGAGGACGAATTTGGAATGGTACGATATGTTGTTGAAAACCAGAAAATTCCACCAGGAAGGAAGTGTTGTAAAGACATTTTGTTCTAAGTTTTATGGATAGCCTATAGTTATAAAGATTGTGAATACTGAGTATATTATAAGTTTTAAACAGGTTTTCCGTGTGCGAAAGATAAGGTACGTTTTCAATTACTCGCAACATTCTTTTTTGAAGCAGGTGCACTTTCTCAAGATTAGTTGCAGTGGTAGTACCCCAAACCAACGAACAATAATTTAAATGGGAATAAAACAACGAGTTCTATAATAATATTTTTATAGATGTAGGAAGTAGATACCGATTCCGATATATAATACCAACAGTTCTTGACAATTTTTGTACTTAAATGTTCTATATAGTTATCCCATGACATATTGTGCGGAAACACTACTCCAAGTGTTTTAAAATTATCAGTTTTTTTCGATATTTATCGAGTTCAAAGGAATGGTGTTTATTGAAGGGAGAATTTTATGCTTAGATTAAAATAGTACGGCCTTAGTTTTACCTGTATTTATTTTTTAAGCGTAATTTTTTGTTCATTCCGATATCTGGCCTAACAATAGGTTTACTTTTGACACGAGCTCCTCAGGATCGTCCGCAGCATACAGAAGTGTTGTATCGTCAGCGTAACGCTTTTGTTTTCCGTTGTTGTTTTTTCGTTTTTAACGTTTTTGTTTGCCTCGTACCGCCACAATCCCAAGCGTCGTCATCAGAGCTTGGAACAACAATCTCTATCGTCATCTCGTCAGCCGAAACCACGTCACCACCTCGTGACATCGTCAGAAGGCTACAAAAACGATCGGCAGGACTGCCGCCTCGGGATTTGCAGCCAAGCTTTGCCAGTGCACTAAACGTGTCGCGAATCTTTCACAGGTGTGTACACTTTTGTAATTCCTTAGTTCTTGCCGTATTTTTTTTAGTTACTTTGGCTGCAAATCCCATCCGAGTGTATAAATGGGTGTTGATGTTGTGACGTACCGAATACGAGTCGGAAGGTTCTCGTCCTGCTCGAAAAGAAAGACTCTCCAGTTATCACCAAAACAGTTCAACATTTCTGGTTTGGGAGCATTTAGTCATTTCAAACTTCTCGCTGTCCTGACTGTACTTTTTCTACTACTTTCTTCAGCAGGTGACGTTGCGCTAAACCCAGGTCCCACTAACGCTGAGAAAACAGATAAACTGCAAGAATCCATTGATAGTCTGATAGCAAGTAGCAATCAAAACCAGAGGGAAAACGTAGCCAAATTAAATGAAATCAACAAAAGTATTGCAGACCTGAGCTCTCGTGTGTCCAGCGTGGAAGTCAGAGTTGCAGAAATCGGCCAAATAAAGGAAAACCTGGCTAACGTCACCGAAACACTTGGTATTGTGAAGCGGGAATCTGCGAGTGCGCATGAACAACTTTCTGGGCTAAGGAGCTCTCTGGATGACATGAATGGGCAGATGCGCAGAAACAATCTAATCTTTGGCGGTTTGCGGAACGTGAAAACGAAACCTGGAGTGATGCAGAAGAAGTGGTGTCCACCTTTATCAAAGAAAAACTGACGCCTAACGTTGGCGAAATAGAAAGAGCCCATCGACTGGGGCCAAAGCGTCTAGGTTCAAACCGTCTAATAATTGTCCGCTTTCTCAGCTTCAAAGCCAAAGATAACGTTCTCCGAAACGCTGTCAAATTAAAAAAAAACGTATCGCCCAGGGTATGGGTTTCGGAGGATTTTTCGCCGAGAGTACGTTTCGAAAGAAAAAAATTGCTGGATTTTGCCGCCCGGTTTAGGGATCAACATATTAGGTACAAACTTTCGTTCGATAAACTGCATGTTGGTAATGAAACGTATTTGTATAACTATGCTACCGAAACTGTCACACCTGTTCAAAGACCACCTGAAGTTGTCCGTGTAAACGTCTGACGAAACCGGAATGTACGGCAACGTTCTGTTAATCCAACATTGTCCTTTTTTGTTGTAAATTTTCGTAGTTTACTTTCAAAGCAAGATGAATTTGATTACATTACCGCCTCTTGCAAACCTGACATAATTATTGGAACTGAAACTTGGTTGACGTAAATCGTAGAAAAAAAGAGTTAACACTGAACAAATCATACAACATATACCGTAAAGACCGCTCAAATGCAAGTGGCGGTGGTGTACTCATTGCAGTTGGAGCTAATTTAAAATGTACGTTAATAACTTATGACACGTTTCTTGAAACATTGGGGATACGTTTGCAGCTGGGCTTTCGTAAAGTTTTAATCGGCGCATGATATTGTCCGCCGAACACAAACCCCAGCACTTAACGGAAGCTTACCCAAACGACGACATAATATTAGCAGGCGACTTCAATTTTCTTGGTGTAGACTGGGCGACGCTTAGTCCCTCATTTCAGTGTGCAAATCCGGGTCACTGCAATGATTTTTTTTGCCTTGGCTAACTGTTTCGGGCTGCACCAACTAGTAACCACCCCTACCCGAGGGAATGCGGTCTTAGACCTATTTTTTGTTAAGAACCCTGACCAAGTAAGCACAATAAATGTCCTAGATTTCATCAGTGATCATGCGATTTTTCACGTTGAAACTACCTTTACCTTCGAAAACCGAGCAAACAATCGCAGGACAATATTTAACTACGCTCGAGCAAATATGAAAGTTATGAATATCTCGCTAAACGTATTTTTAGAAGAATTTTTGGCTCAATATCATGATCGCTCCGTCGAAGAAAATTGGACCCTATTCAAACATGAAATTTGGAATTTGGTGTCAACCAACATTCCTAAAATCAATGTCGCATCCAACCATCTCTCACCCTGGTTCACAAGTTCCCTCAGACGTATGTTGAACAAAAAGAAGAGGTTGTTTCAAAAAGCAAAAAGAACTAACAGAGACGATGATTGACTCGCACATAGTCTTTGGCCAAAAAATATAAAAAAGGAAATTATAAAAGCAAAAAAGGAGTTTTTTGAAGTCAAACTGAAACATATGTTAAGAAACGATCCTCGTAAGTTCTGGAAAATATTAAATCCTAGTGAAACTCGAAGCAATTTGTTGGTCACAAACCAAGAGGGTGACTGCCTGTCCGATAGCAATGCGGGTCATATGCTGAATAGCTTTTTCTCAGCGGTATTCACTCAAGAATCATTCCCGCTTCCTTCGCCACCGGAGTCTCAATTTGCACCCATGTCTCCCATTTTATTCACAAGTAACGGTATTGCTAAACTTATTGATAAATTACCGTCTCACTGCGCCGCCGGCGATGATGCCATGTCTTCAAAGATACTAAAAATCTTAAACCACTCGACCTCTGTTCTTTTATCTCTGCTATTTCAGCAAAGTCTCGATACTGGCACTGTTCCAACTGACTGGGGTTTCGCTATCGTCATACCAATCTTCAAATCTGGCATAAAGTCTGACCCTTCCAATTATCGGCCTATCTCCCTCACTAGCGTTTCGTGCAAGATCATGGAACACGTCATTTTTTCAGCTATTATGTTCCACCTCGACGGCAATAACTTCCTTTTTCCGAATCAGCACGGCTTTAGTCAAAACCACTCATGCAATACTCAACTATTTGAGTTCATCACAGATTTGCACTTTAACACTCATGCCAGCACCCAGACTGATGTTATCTTCATCGACTTTGCAAAGGCATTTGATACAGTTCCCCTATTGTCGCCTACTTTTAAAATTGTCCCATCTTCAAATAGACCCATCTATCGTGGAATGGATTGCAGCGTTTTTGCGTGTTAGAACCCAATCAGTAAAGTTAAACGATACCCTTTCCTCAAAACTTCCCGTGACATCAGGCGTTCCTCAGGGTAGTGTAATTGGTCCCTTCTTGTGTTTAGTTTATATCAATGATCTTCCATCCACCTTATCATCAACAATCAGGTTGTTTGCAGACGATTGTGTTTTATACCGAAAAATAACTAGTACAAATGACAGTTGTGCTCTGCAAATTGACCTTGACAAAATTAGTAATTGGTGCTTAAAATGGGAGCTTAACATTAACATCAGAAAATGCCGGCTAATGAGAGTTACCAATAAAACTAATGTGATATTAACTGAGTACAGCCTCCTCTCTCTCGAACTAGAAGTTGCCACGTCGTATAAACATCTAGGTGTCCATTTCACATCCAGCTTAACTTGGAACGAGCACATTAATCACATCATATTAAGCGCATCTAGAAAACTCGGTTTTCTAAGGCGTACGCTGTACCCGGCACCCCAAGAAACACGCCTGCTTGCCTATAAAACTATAATTTTACCAAAACTAGAATATGCAAATATAATCTGGGGCCCGCACCAAAATTACCTTGTTAAAAATCTTGTGGCCTTGGAAAGTAAAGCCGCCCGTTTTATTTCTGGAAATTACTCTTATCAAACGAGTGCCACGAGTTTAAAACAAAATCTCGGTCTGTCGTGTTTGGAGATAAGAAGGAAAATTTCACGCTCGTGCTTTTTTCATCGAATTTATTACAGTGACTCTACATTCAGACAAACTTTCTGAAGGCCTGCAACCCATATTTCGGCCCGATGTGATAACACCCAGAAAGTGGAACCTTTTGCATCACGCACTAAACTATACCTCTCATCTCCGTTAGTTTTGTGTGTTTCAGATTGGAACGCACTCCCAGACTATGTTGCAACTGAACGTGGCGAGTTGTTGTTTAGAAAAAAATGTAGCGAATTATTGTTGAATTAGGTTTCCAAGATGATAATCTGTTTTCGGTTTGAATGTTCTTTGCATTATGTACATTACTTGAGCCAATCAAGGGTCCCTCTGATGTTGTTCTTTCTTTTTGATTGTTTTTGAACACTAAGTTTTATATGTATTATGCTTTTGCATGATTTTTTTCCCCGACTCCTCGGATTTGATAGTTTTTGAACCCAAAGGTTTATATGTATTGTGCTTTGTATGATTTTTTTCACAAATCCTCGCTCGTGTAATACGTCCGAAAGGATGTCTTTGAGCAACAATAAATGAAATGAAATGAAATGAAATGAAATATATTATCAACTTAGGGTTTTGGTCAATATTCACAATCTCATTTATATATAAGTTAAAGGGAAAACCGCCTAAGATACTTGCTTGTGGTACTCCAGAGACTATGGGTTTTAAACTGGATGAGAAATTGTTACAGCACACATATTGTTTACGACTTTCGATATATGATTGCGATAAAGGAAGGGCTTGCCCGCGTACTCCATAACATTCAATTTTCTGTAACAACAGCGTGTGGTTCAAATAATCAAAAGCTTTCGTAAATTCAATATAAACTCCCAAAACTAATTTCATAACTTCGAGATTACGTAAAATAAATTTCTTTTCTTCAAGTAACGCAAGCTCAGTGGAACGGTGCTTTCGAAATCCAAACTGGGATTTTGTAATTAGCTGATGCTTATCGAAACATTTTCAGAGCCGTGTATGAATAAGTATTTCTAGCCCCTTTGAAAAAGCACGCAGTATGGAAACTAGTATATAATTATTTATATCATTTTTATCACCTTTTTTATGCAGTACAGAAACTTTTGCTGTCTGCATACGCTCAGGGAATACACCTCCAGATATACATAAGTAAAATATATAAGTCAAATAAGGCGTAATTAAGTCTAAAACGTATTTCACAGGTCTAATCTGTATATCGTCTATATCTCTGCTACGAGTATTATTTAAAAGTATTAATGGTTTAAAAACCACGGAATCGTCAACCGGATCGAAAAATATTGAATTTGCACTTGTCTTTTTATTTTGCCTACAAGCATCATCATCGTAATTTATATTCCCTAAATTTACAAAATGTTCATTAAATATATCAGCTAAAGCAGTATTCTTTATTTAATCGCCATTTATAAACAGCTTCTCTAGGTGTTCACTTTTTTTTTACTACCCGTAAAATCGTATTCACTTTTTTCCAAGTGACCTCAACATTTCTAATTGTCGAGTTAAAACTGTTATGGTAATAACGTTCCCTAGCTTTTCGTAATTTTTTTGACAGCTGGTTTTTATAACACTTGAACGTTTTTTTTTTTAAATCCTCTTGATTTCTAGTTTTGTAAAAGTTATGTAATGGCTGATTTTCATAATAATTTTTGATAGAAGGTTTGGGGTAATCCACGGCTTTCGAATTTACCTGACGATTTACATATCTCATAGGGGAAATTTCCTTCGCATAGATCGTCTGAAACCTATTCAAAAAAGTGTTATATGCTATATTGGGATCAGTTTTTGTTAAAACATCATTCCAACTCGCGCTTACAATATCGTTGCGAAACATATCAAGATTGTCAGGCGTTATGTTTTGAAAGTGTCTTAATGACCGAATGTCTCGTTTTGGGTGAAGAGCTTTGTTTATGCAAATAAATATCGGGAGATGATCGCAGATCTGGGTGCCAAATATTCCTCCTTTTAGACGTCTATTATCAATATTTGTAATGAAAAGGTTTATTAGCGTTTCTGTGTAAACAGTGATTCGTGTTGGTATGGTTATCGTATGAATATATCTGTACGTGCAAAGTAATACTTCAAACTCATTTTAGGCGCGCTATTAACTATCATATTGAAATGAAAATCCCCACCAATTATCACACTAAAATTATTGTCTCTACCGAATCCCAAGAACCTCTCGAAAAACGTAAAAAAATCACAATATTGCCATCCGGTAGGCAATAAACAACAAAAATAGCATACTATCTGCTATCAGAGATAGCACTTCGTAGTCTCCAGTTGTAACGCCAGAGTTAAAGTTTTCTTGGGCCAATGCGCAAACACCGCCCCCGCGACTTGAAGTCCTGTTTAAACAGTAGCTTTTGTAGGACGGCATACGAAATGCATCAGTTTCCTCGGAACACCATGTTTCGGTGAACATAATCACGTTCAATCTAACTGAAAGTTGGCTAAAAAGACATTCAAGTTCCATTGCTTTATTTTTAGCCGACCGTACATTTAAATGAAAACGTTTGAGTGAAGCCTCAATACCACCCTGAAGAATATTTGCAAAGTCAGCCGGAAACAAGTATGAAGAATCCATCGTAAATTTATTGAAAACCCAGTGAGTAACTAAGATCTATGCTAAAACTACAAACTAATCACGTCCAGATCGTCTTCACTCCTTATCAGAACTGCATTGTCACCATCCTTGTGCCTTGCAAACATTCTTTCCCTGTTTCTGTTCCAAGTGTATTTGAAACAGCTCGCTTTCACCCATTCTTTTGTTTTCGCTAGGAGTCCCCGGTTTTGTTTAGTCATCTTCTCGGAGATGTACGCTCTCATTCCGCTTGCCCTTAGCTTACTCTTCCGGTAGAGCCATGCATCTCTAGTTGTTTGGGTTGCAAACCTGACAATGACGCCTGGGATTTTGTCCGGTTTTGATGGCAGTCGGTGAATCGCGGTGATATCACTTGCAGCTAGCTCGGGCACTTCTAGAGTTCGCGCCACTTCATTTACATTGCTTATCAGGTCTTCGTCATTACGTTTTGCGATACCATGGAACTCCAAATTGAGCTCACGGCCTCGCCATTCCATGTCGTGAATTTCTGCCGTGAGCTTCCTCACTTCCTCCTCCTGATCTTTTTCCTCTATTTCTGCAAGTCTACTTTTTACCTCTTTCATCTGTTCGTTGACAGATTTCAGAATTTTATCATACTGAGCAGACATCATGCTGACATATGCTTCAATGCTCCCAACAGTTTCCTTAAGGTTTAATAGCTCATCTAGCTTTCTGCTCATGTCAGCCAACATAATTGAAATTGAAATGTCGTCCTCCTGTTTTTGTTTACTGACAGCCCCGCCTTGCAACCTTGAGACTCGGCAAGTGGGACATTTCCGTGCCTTACGATATGCCTCGCCTTTTGTTTTTAACGCAGCTTCGGACACCCCAGTGCAAAACCCACAATGGTACGAATACTCGCATTCACTACATGAAATAGATTGTTCGGCATTAAGAATTTCCTTTTGACATTTCAAGCAGAACGCGTCAGCCATTACCACAAAAACACATTCACCAAACAGTAAACACCGCAGGCAGCAGCAGCAGCGACAGAGCTAGAAATGTTGATGCGAAATAAGACACGTAAACCAACCTGCAATGACGTAACAGGACGGATTAGCTTGTGCACTATCGTCTGTCGCCGCTGCTGCCAAAATGCCGAGGTCCGGCGCCTGTGATGATTCTTATGGCACGATGTTCCGCTGGCGTCGCCCGTGTCTGGCGTCGTAGGTGTGGCCACACGCTTCAGCTCGTCGCAATATGGCCACGATACTCACTTTTGTTCTGGAGCAAGGCGTCCGACACACCAGGCCCTACGCTGCAGTTTCACTTGCTTGTAGGATCGGGAACACCGTTGATAAACTGCAATGACGTAACTGGACAGATTAGCTTGTGCGCTGTCCTCTGCCGACGCTGCTGCCAGAATGATCGCGCTCCCTAGCTCCTGGATGATCGGCTTCACAACAAAGGTGCTTGCAAACATCTTCCTGACGTAAAAAAAAATAAACTAAGGCTCTAATATATCTCATATATAGCAAAACTGGAATTACGCGTCGCAGACCCAGCCTCGTACTGCAATTCTACGACGATCATCCAGATGACAGCAATTTTTGATAGGCACCCCCTATAGGTCGTGAAAGTTTCGAATCGTCGGTGATGGCTGCTGGGGTTGGTGCCGAATGCATCAATGGCCGTTGCACTTGCGAGACGTCGTTGATTTTCGAGGGGCTTTCAGTTCCGACGCTCGGATATTTGTTATTTTGTGTTTTCATTCGTGTTTGGCAGTGACACAGTCGTTTGTTTTCCGACAAACACCAGAATACCAGTATCTCGGCAATCACAAAATTGGAAACTCAACTGCCATGGTCGTCTTCTTCTTCATCTTTTTAATACCACCTATAAATGACCGTTAATGTCCCGTCGACACAGGACGAACTACGATTTACTTCTTTATGCAGCTGAATCCTCTTTCGTAGGAAAATATTGACAGTGCGTGCGACTGTCGCTACAGCTCTTTCGGCGACTGCAAGCCCGCAACCGCAATACACATCTGCCGCTGCTTCTGGTTCCAAGGTTGGGAAGAAACCGGAATCAACTTACGATCGGGGTGCCGGCGTTGTTGTGGCTTGGCAGTCCTTGGCGCAGCAGTACCGGTGCGTCTTCCTTTTCTTTGAAACGTCATTTTCGAGGCCGGGACGCTTTTTTTGAACCGTTGTCATAAACTTTTACTCGAAAACAACGCACGCATAACTGTGGATAGAAAGCAATTTTAGAGCGTTGCAGATGTCGGAATAATTGGGGGTGTGTGGATATTTAGACATCGTGTAGTTCAGTGGTTCTCAAATGGGGGTCCGCGGACCCTTGGGGGTCCGCGAAGGCCTTCTATGGGTCCGCGAAGCCCTGCCTGATCAGTCAAGCCCGGCAATAAAAGTTGTCTTTTTTCAGGTCGAGATGAAATGTTTCAACTTTCCAGTAAGTTTTCTAGAGTGTATGTCAATAAGAGAAGTCTATTTTACACTAGCCCTTAGTTATATTCAATTATTAAATCATTATTATATTTAACCTATACCTTTTCCTCTCCTCTGACACCAAATGCGGTCCTTCACCATCCTCGCCGATCCACAAGGGGTCCGCGAAACATCGATGGTTGAGAACCACTGGTGTAGTTGGTCAGCCATTTCAAAGCTGCGACGAGTCCCTCGCTGTAGATGAGAAATTTAGCCAGTGCAGTACAACCGCAAGCCTGGGGTCTTTAACGTGCACCACGCAGTAGTGGTACACGACCGCACGCCGGTACGATGCACATCCAGATTGAAACGGGCAGGGGTGGGGATTCAACCTGGGATTTCTGGGTTCTGCAGCGCGAGCTGGTGCTACACTTGCTCCGAGCTGGGGCCCTAAGCTGAACGGCGGTCAGAAGCGGCGAAAAAACTCGCCGAGGCGCCGACCGCCGTGATTGGTCGGCGCCGCGACTGACCTTGGAGCCGGCAACTCCCTAGACGCTGAGGTCACCGTGGCGCGGATAGAGTCGCCCAACTTGAAAACGCAATCTCGCCGGCGAATTCCCCGTGACGTCATACTGATGTCACAGTGACTCGCCGCGAGTTCGGAAAGCGCGCCCGGTTGGAGAGGGGCCAGCAGTGGCGAGTTCGAGCGAGAAGCGAAGATGGCGGCGTACGAGTTGCTGTACTTGTGGTTTCGCCGACGACGGCGTTTTTTCACGCACGTCGACGCGTTTGAAATGGACGACGACGAGTTCCGCCGGCACTACCGATTGTCCAAGAACATCGTGCGGTGGCTCTGCGACGAGCTTCGAGACGACGCGGCCTTGAGGCGGCAGCGACGCGCAAGGACGGTGATGACGGTGGACCAGCAGGTGCTTTGTGCGCTGCGATTCTACGCCACTGGAAGCTGCCAGGGGCAAGTGGCCAGCGACCGGCACCTCGCTGTCCACCAGACCACCGTCAGCGCATGTGTCCGCGCCGTGGCTACGGCCATCGTGCTCCGCCTCGGTCCCTGGTGGATCGCCTTCCCCGAGACCGCGGAAGAACGGGAGGCGACGCAAGAAGCCTTCCTTCGTCGCGGTTCCTTGCGCGGAGTCGTCAGGTGCATCGACGGCACCTTCGTCGCAATAAAGGGGCCCTCCAAGTACGACCCTACCGTGACGAAGGCGCTCTACTGGTGCAGGAAACTGTACTACGCCCTGAACGTCATGGTGGTAAGTACAATATATTTTTCAGTTCGTGTTGCTCCCAGACGCACACGAAGTGAATACCAAATCGTATTTACACCGCCACTAGAGTTGGGTCTCGTATAAAATGAATATCTCAAGTTGTAGCGGACCCGGGTTCAATCTAGAAAGTGGGCATACATTTTTGGCGATATTTAAGACATTTTATTTTTTACAATTATAGATGAAAAAAAAAAGTTGTCGACGAAACTTTGCTGAATTAAATGGTATGGGACTGCCTTTCCAGACGGGTAATCAAGGTCAATTCATATGGGTGGCGAAAGTGGAGCAAAAAAGCGGCCCAAAACCAATCGTCAGCGTCATCACCCTGGAAGCCACGTTACCGCAGCGCGACTGTGTTTTGCGCGGCGAAACACTATGCTGATAAAATATTAAAGACACATTTTCGGTGTTTAATATAGTTTACTTTAAATCAAGGTATTATTTATTCATAATAACTTAGTTTAAAATGTTCAGTTGGGTGAATGTTTTAGTTAGTGTTTAATATGTTTTATGTTGTGCACACTCGTTGCGACCTCTCCAGCGTCGCTATTACGGGTGTTTACGCCGTCGGCTGAAGTTCGCAGTCCTGATACGCCTCGTGTTTGCATTGTTTGTGTTTGCCAGTGTGCCTGCATTTCTGCAGCTCCCGTCAAACTTTCATGTTGCAATCGTTTAACGATCCGTGGTCTTAAGTTTTCCCACGTGTCGGAGCGCAGAACGGTTTGTACTGGGTAAAGCCTATTGCGCCGTTCTGCGGGTTTTGTCGTCGAGGGCCCGCCGGGCTCGTTCAAGGCTCCGTTCGTCGGGACGATGAGCCTGTCGCATCTAAAGAGACGCTGCTTGGTAGCGCGAAGCCCAAGTGATTACTGCACCGCTGGCATCACACTTCATCACTTTCCTGTGGACTCTGCAAAGTGAAACTTGAAGCAGCTGTGTCCGCTGCCACTATGTGTGATGTCCTAATGTCCATTGCCCGGTAATGTCTGGTAAGCGCTTGACCTCTTCTACGGGCCCTCATGCATCTCATGCATGCTCATTTAGTAATAGGCGCCCGTTGATTGATGTTTTCGGGCCCAGTCTTCGTTCCAAGCTGCGCGAGACGAAACTAATCTAAGATATTAGTGGCAGATTTGTATGGCCTCTGCTGAACGGCTGCGTGACCACAAAAACCTAATAAGAAACAATGATTGAACATTTCAGTTTTAACGAACTTTCATAATATGGTGTAAATAACACTAAAACATCCTTTGTGCTTAAAACGTGGTTGGTGTCGTCCTTCTAACATGCTGGCGACTATTAGGTCTATTTGCTGGGGATGTGCTGGGGAATTTCGTAATGTAATCGTCTGCGTTGTGGACCTATCTAACCTAACGGGCGCACAGGTGTGCTCCGCGCTCGTGGCGTTCGCTGGACTCAGACGGGAAACCAAGTACAATGATGTCACCAGTTTATCGCTAACATTATTTTTTAGTCTTGTTTCTTTCTTAAATGTCCACTGAAGGCATTTCGGCCCGTTCAGTTTAGCCAAGGTTATGTAAAGTAATACACTGCTTCACATTCAGGCGGAGGGTCTTGGCTCAGTTCTGCCGGAACACAAGCCTACGGAACAAGACACTACAGCAGCTGCGGGAACGGGCGGTATGCTCCAGGCACTTCAAGCCCTCTGCATTTCTTTATCGAGGAAGGCTGCGTAGTGATGCAATACCAGCATATTTGACCACTGAAGGTGAGCGCGAAATCTTGTTTTATTATTACTGAGAACATAAGCTTATTCAGAAGGTATTTCACATGCAGATACAAGGAACTGTAACAGTGTACATAATGTGTGTGCTTAACTTTACAAATGTACTTTGCATGGGTGCCGGAGATGTCGTCCAGAGCACCAGCCCTAGCCATTTGATCAGCGAAGGCGAGCCCACACCGGCCAGCAGCAGTAGCATCGGTGCACCCACATCATCACGGTGTCACACGCAAGGCACTACGGAACAAGGTGAGAGCAATTGCAAATTGGCGGAGAAGTGTTGCAGGCTTTGTTTCTTAATCTCGGACTGTCGCGTAGTAGCTATCCTTTCTATGATAGAATGTGTTCCCAGTATTTGTACTTTCTCGGGAAACATGCAAAACATGTATGACCATGTTTTTAATCTATCTTGCCACATGCCTCAGGAACATTTTGAAACAATGCAATGACTGAGATGTTTGACATATTTTTTATTTGCCTCGTCATTGCTTTGCAGATGTGGGGAGCAGTCTCACGGCTGTGACCTGTAGCTCGAAGACTAGCCCTCCAACCAGAGTTCATGGTAAATTTGGATAGTGTGCATTGTTTAGAACAGTCTTTGAAGATTATATTGTTGCGAAAGTGCTTGAAGGGCTATAGCTGGTTCAGCTTCTTCCAACCACTCTGTCACTTTGTTTCCTTTGTTTTGTCTTTTGTAGTGGATCCCAGATGCGCGATGGATCGACATGGTCTTCCTTCTGGAGGAAACGATGTGTGGGCGCCCGAGCGTTTCCCTACCAATTATGATGCTTCGGTGACTTCGACTTTGGCAGTTTCTCACCAACGTAGGTATCTGTCATGATGCATAAAGCTTACTTGTACTTCCACATTTTCTACAGTTTAGGTACATTGCTCCTTTCATTGCTCTCTAAGCGTTTCATGATTGCTTTTGCTTTCCCCTTGCAGGGTCCTGTGCCACCTGTACCAAGGGCAAGGGGAAGATGGACGTGTTGAGGGCCAAACGTCGAAAGTTTCGGAAGCACAACAAGTGACTCCAGCAACGACTGCGGCGACGGCGTCATATGCTGACTGTCACTGAGATAGTTGAAAGTTTACGTAGCCTTGTGTCTCCAGCCGTTGCTGCCCTTGTGGAAGCTCAGCTGAAGATGAGCACCGCAAGCCGGTTCGGCAGGCGGTGGTGCAGCCAGAACAAAGCCTTTGCATTGGGCTTGTACTTTCACAGCCCTAAGGATTACCCTTACTGTAGGCAATTGTTGAGGCTCCCATCCGTTAGGTCGCTACAGCTTTGGCTTCAGCGTGTTCCCCTGAGGGTTAGTTTTTACCCAGAAGTTTTCGAACTTGTCAAAAGACGTGCAGCTTCTTTTTCACCAGAAGACAAGCCATGTCTTTGACGAAATGCACGTCACGGAAGAGCTCTCGTACAACCCTTCTGTGAACAGGTTTGAAGGGCTCGAAGAGCGTAGCACTGGAAGAGGCCGTAACCTCGCAACCAAAGCTCTTGTGTTTACGGCTAAAGGCATTCGCACACCAAGGAAGCAGCCGCTGTGCTATTTTTTTGCTCATGGGGGAACGCCTGCCCGCATTTTCCAGTGCCACAATTTTCTTGTGAAAGCCGCACTGGAGTCAGTAGCTGTCGTGTTAAATGAACGGCTGAAGGAGTCTTTGAAATGGTTAAAATTCGCGCACAAAAAGACAAGGACAAACAAGGAATTTTAGCCATGTTCAACGTTTACCAACTCGCCCAGCTTACCACTCTACTAGAGTCTTTGAAAGCCTCTCAGTCCCTTTACCTTGCTTTGTTTCCTTCGTTCAAGCTTGTAAGAAGGTTTTTGTGGCGTCAGTTGGCAGTCTGGTTTTAAAAGAAGGCTTTGGGAAGGCGTTGTGCATCACTCTTCAGGAGAAGGTCGAAAAGCTGCTGACTCTCTGTAGTGAGGATGTCTATAATGATTTATTTGCTTTGTTTGCAAGAGTGCGACTTCATTGGTTTGCCCGTAAAAAGAATAGTGAGCTCCTTGATGCAGGTGTGAGACGCAAAACTAAGTAACAAGTACAGAGGCTGTGCAGATGATAGAACACTTGCGTTATGCCCACAGGAATTGTCATTAGTGTATCTTATATGTTTTATTCAATGCTCACGCTAGCATACCGTATTCTGCGAGTATATTCCTCTAAATTATCACATGCCCTGCCGAAACTGTCTACACCAATGACCAAATGAATATAGCATACTTTAAGTAAAGTGTAAAAGTCCGTTTCGCATGCTCGGACACTGCAATTAACATATAGGTTCGGCTAGATGAACTTGAGCTTTCCATGGATCAATATTAAAATTTCAGTATCGCAGCATGCAAAACTAGTTTTTTTTTTAAGTTTTTTTAAATATTTTAGATTCATTCGACCTTCGCTGTATAGGTGCCAGATGACGTCGCCCACTCGAGTGATTGGACAGGGTGTCTACCAAATCACTTATTCCGAATTCCCCAATTTTTCCAAGGTTTTCCTGACTATTTCGATAAAATGTTGACCGTTACTTCGGTTCAGGGAGCAGTAAGTGGCCTGCGCTGCTCAGTAACGTGTCGGGCAACGTTATTCCGTGCAGCGGCACCAATGTGCAATCATCGGGCTTCGTTGCACGCTGCCGTTGCACATTCACTTATCATTCTTACTTACTTGGAACTTTTTTATGGTTTCCTTGATATTACCCGGTCCTTCTAATATAATTCAAATTACTTGAGAATTTTAGGTTTTCCAGGTTGGTAGACAGCCTACACACAATGTGCAACCCTGCAGTGTGCCTGGTTGAAGAGTGTGTGAAAACAAGCGTTGGCTTCGATGTGTACCTGTGCAGTGTGACGACTTGAAATATAAACCTGGATTAATGTTTGGTTGTCTGAGGTATACAAAAGCAGATCAAACTGCGATGAAAGGTAAATCGCTGAGTCGGTTTGGTGCTAACAATATTCAACAGAGCAAATTCATAACCTTTTTCTGATGCTTTTTTTTCCTGTCAATTTGTGGCAGTTTCTTGCGTACTAGCGCTCACATAGACAGTCAAGCTGGTGAGCACAATATGTTTGTGGCGAGCGCATGTATTATAACGAAATGTCTCAATTTTCAATCTCTTGATGCATTAATTTATGTGGAAATTCAAATGCTGAAGACATGCATGACCCCGAAATTCCACCTGTGATTGATATGGTTAAATCTAGTTACAAGTTCTCAACGTGAACAGTGCAAGATAAATGCGTAAGCGTGCCTCCTGTTGAGAGTATTAAGCAAGGTTATTAAGTGCGTGCATAGAGTTGTCCAAACCTCCTTTCACTACGTTTTCAACACCACATCTCTATCTTTAACTGTCCTATAGTGGTGTTCTAAGTTTGTGTATAATAAACTGTGTAAACCAAGCTTGTGCGTTTTTTTCTTTCTTGGCAAACAAGCCATTGTTGCAATAATAAGTATGCCTTCATAGGCCTGCTGTAACACCCTGCTTAGCTGAAAAGGATAGTAAATTATTGGTGGTTCCCTGTACTGATAAAAAACTGGTTCTTTTGCGAGAGAGATTACATGGGAGTGATAGATACAAACAAAGCTACGACGCGTGAAGCAAGGTATGAAGGACGGTACTTGCGCAGGCATGTAGAACGTCGAAAAAAAAACCTTTAAATTTCGCGCCACCGGTGAAAATCATTTAAAGTTCGCGCCAAAAACAATTGTGACGTCACAACCATAAGGAAATTGCGTCATTTCGTGTTTTTGTTTAATAAAGCGTCACTTCCTGCACGTCACAGGCGAGCATGACTAATGAAAATGCCGCGCATCTCACAGATGGCGCTGCGCCCCATGAGCCGCCATTTTTGCGCCTATGGGCTTCTATGGAAGTTTCGCTACCATCTACATATACCTTGGTGTAATGAGGGACAGCGGGGCTTGGGTTGCCGGCTGGACGCCGCGAAGCGGCGTGTAAGGGGGACCAACTGGGTGGATAGTTTAGTAATGAGCAGCCACAGACTGTCGCCGCTAAGCGGAGTGAACGCAAGCCGGAGGGGGGGGGGGGGGGGGGAGGGGGGTTGGGGTTGGTTGGTTGGTGGGTTGGTTAACACGTTCCACAGTGATACACGCGCCGTCCGAAAAGGGTGACCCAAATGACATGATCCCTCCGCGTCGTGCATATGGCCATCTCCGATCAAGGTGCACGACGTCGTGCTATATAGCCTTACTCTTTTTCGTAAGTGTTCGGGTTAGGGACATTCCCGAGTCGTATATGTTCGTGTCTCCAGTAGACGCAGTGGCGTAGCCAGGAATTTTTTTCAATCGGGAAGGGGGGGGGGAGGGGGGGAGGGAAGGGATGGGAATGTCCATGACTTGGGTGGCGGAGGGGGTGGAAGGCACAAAATGCATGTGTATAATATAGGGCCGGCTGGGGGGGAAGTTGCTGAAATCCCAAAAGCCTCCCCCCTGGCTATGCCACTGGGTAGACGTGGTGCTATTCAAACTTGTCGAGGAACACTAGTATGATAAGAAAGTCAGCCGTAAAGGTTGAGGAATGTATGCGACAACTGCACAAACTGTGCGCCAGCATCTGTCTTACCTTCCTCTGAGTGCCCTCTTTATTCTAGGTGTCTGACGCCGACCTGCGTATCCTGGCCATCGACCCCAGGATTCCCGGCTCAACCCACGACTGATATGTGTGGAGGCGTTCGTGGGTGCGCCAGGAGTGCGTCGCTGGCCATCTTGTCAGGCACAATGAGTACGTGCTTGGTGAGTGATCTTAACTCAGCACCGTGAAGGCCCGTTCAGACACTTGCAGCCAAGTACGACCAAATGAGACGAGACCGGTTTTTAAGCGTCTTACTACATGATGCGTTGCTCCGGAGCTGGCCGTAAGCCATCACAAGAGGCTTAAAAACCGGTCTTGTCTCAGTCGGTTGTAGTTAAACGCAAGTGCGTGGACAGGCCTTAATGTTTCAGCCGAAGGCGACCAACATTTAAGTCAAGTCAAGGTACGTGGAGAAATTTTAGTGCTTGAGATATAGGAATACAAGATGCATTAGCAGTTTTAAAGCATCTTTGTTATGAAGCACATACTTAACACTGGCAGGGAGTTTTAGTAAAGCACTCTATACCTTAAAGAATGACACTATAGATCGATACGATGCTTGCGCAAAGGCGTCAGCAAAGTACTGGGTATTGTTTTCGGACTTTAGGTAGCAGTATATTAAAACTTATTAAAACTAAATAATACCTGTTGATTGGTTGTTGTGAAAGAATTCTCCTCAAATGATACGAGTGAGGGACTAGACATATTCAGTACCACTTCTGTAAAGTGTAATGAGTGGTTCAGATGTCTAAGGAACAGTCATACTTCTTTCCATGCAGGCGACAGTGGGTACCCCCTGGAGCCTTGGCTGATGACTCCTGCACCTGGGCGGCCAGCACTTGGCACACCGGCTGGGCAATACAATCAGGCCCACGCCTCCATGAGGGAAGTCGTGGAGCGCTGCATCGGGCTGCTGAAGAGCAGGTTCCGGTGCTTGCACAGGCACCGGACCCTTTACCATCATCCGAAGATCGCCGGCACGATCGTGGCAGCCTGTGCGGTACTCCACAATGTCTGCCTCTGCTCAGGAGAGGCCGAACCAGAGCCCCAGTCAGACTCGGACAGCAGGTCTGACGAGGACAACGACGACGAAGAAAGTGCCGACGCAGCTCCCGAGCGGAGAGGCCTCCAGTCGAGGCGTCTCTACAGTCAGGGCAAGGCTGTGCGGGACCGCCTTGTGCTTCAGCCGAGCACAACCCACCTGCAACGCGTCCGTGACCGACTGCGTCGCATCCGTCATCGCCGCCAGCACCTGTGATTCACCGTAACTCGTCGCCGGGGCCACTTTGAATTGTGTGCGTGCAGTGTGTGTTTGTACAGTAGGGTGGATGTTGTGCCGAAGCCATTTTGGACTTCGTGTGTGCATGTGTGCAGGGATGTGGATGTGCCCGAGTCATCTTGTACTTTCTTTGCGCATCTGTACAGTGTGATGGGTGTTATGCCGAAGCCATTTTGGACTCTGTGTGTATGTGCTGTGCAGTGGATGTGCCGAAGCCATTTTGGAGTCTGTTAGTGTGTACAGTGCTGTGGATGTTGTGCCGGAGAGAGGCAGCTTGGACTCTGTGTGTGTGCATAGGGAAGGTATTTTAATGTTTCGGGTATAAGCACCACACGCTTGGATGCATGTGCACGTGTAGTGCTTTTGAACTTTGTTCAATGCTTTGGGTACAAGCTCCACAGGTCTGGATTGCATGGGGTATGTGTAGTTTTTTTTTTTTACTTTTCAATGTTTCAGGTGCGTGCTCCACAGGTCTGGATTGCATGGGGCACATGTAGTACTTTTTACTTGTGTTCAATGTTTTGGGTGCATATTCCACAGGTATGGATTGCACGGGGCATGTGTAGTATTTTTTACTTGTGTTCAATGTTTTGGGCACAAACTCCTCGGGTCTAACTTGCGTGTAAACTTGTAGTGCTTTTGACTTGTAGTCATTGTTTTGGGTGCAAGCTCTGCAGGTCAGGATTGCATGGGCACATGTAGTGGTTTTGAATTCTGTCCAATGCTTTGGGTGCAAACTCCACAGGCCTGGATGCAAGTGCACGTGTAGTACTTTTGAATTGTATCTATTGTTTTGAGTGCAAGCTCCAGAGGTCTGGATTCCATGGACACGTGTAGTGCTTCCAACTTGTGTTTATTGTTTTGGTCACAAGCTCCACAGGTTCCTGGATTGCATGGGCACTTGTAATGCTTTTGATTTCTGTTGCAGCACTTGCAGCCTTTTTCTGTAGATCAGCTGATGAAGGTCCCTGACACAGTAATGACAGGACTGCAAAGGATATTTGCAAGAATGAACAAGTATTGTCATTCAAAGTAATTGTGCCCACTATGTTGCATCTGTGAGGTGGTGCACAGTGGCTGAGGGTGATTAACTTCGGTCTCAACTTATCTGAGTGAGGAACCTCGTGTATCCTTGCCACATCTAGCAGATGCCAACAGGCAAAAAAGCTCTTGCTAGCAAATGTGCATTTTTTAGATTTTTCACTGTACTATTGGGTTCGAATGAGATGCGAACACTGGAGCTTGTGGCCACCAACAGATGCTGCACCTGCAGGAGGCATCAGGAAACTGATAAAACTTTGGGGTGGAGAGTAGAGCGCTGCGAGGGCGTGCGTCCTATTCCGATGTGCTTGAGCCTTTACCAACGCAACCCAAGCGCCTACACTGCGCCGGTTTTCTGCTGGGAGTTCCGTCACTGTTCGCATTTCATTCAAACCCGATTGTACAGTCACTGTATTTAATGCCGATTTCCCATATTGCTTGCATGTGTTGAGAGATATACAGTACTTTGGAGCAGATGCTTAGGTCTGTGCAGTCCACACACCTGCAGTCCACACACCTTATGGTTGTTAGTCTCTGTCTCTGAATTAATTCGACATAAACAAATTCATGGCAAAGAGGTTCCGGGTGAGGATTCGCCGCCGTCAGGTGCTTGTATGACTGGTAGAGTACGCTCTTCAAACACCTGAATGTTAGCGTTGTGTATATACCCACAACGCTTAGTAAAAGAAGTGGTTTTTTGGCTTGTTGCTACGAAAGGTGGACATATTCAACCGGTGGCAAAAAATTAGGAACGGCTGATTGCTACTTGTGTTTTTTCGAAAGAAGCTATGTCGGATTGTTGGCGATTTTCATCACATGTTTTTGAACCCACTTTAACGGCTTCGTCTTTAGACCGCTAGGCACTGTTTAAATTTTATTCGCTTCAAATGGTTGGTGAGCGAACCTGCCTCCACAATGTTTTATTCTAGTCGATAGATGCCGTCGATTTTGCTGGTGTCACCAGTACTACACTACCCTCTTTCACATAAGAACATACAGCCCACTGTATACACGTTTGCGAGTCCGGTCTCAGGGCGCCGCCATCTTTCTCACTGAGGTGCGCTTGGGCGTGATCCGATTACGCCGCCTTAGCAAGGCTTCGTAATCGGTTTATGATGCGTCCAAAAGCAACCCCAACCGGACAAAGTGGCAGCACTCTGAATCCGTACTTGCAAACGTGTATAATAAAGGGGGATGCTACAACCTTGTGTACACATTTTAGGGCCCAGAGTTAAATTATGAAAGTGACCATCATGCAATGTGAGAACAAAATAAAATGACTCCATCTTGTAAAAGAGAAGTTTATAACCATTCCATTATTGTAACAATCACCATCTTGTGAAAAGTATTTACATTGGTCTGCAAAAAAATGTACTTCTTGTGATTGAAATATTATGTACATTAGAAGGGAAAAAAAACAAAGGCCACGTTTTGGTTCATAAAAATAGATTTGAAAATAATAAATAATAGAAAAGCTGCCAGCTGTCGAGAAAAGCTGTCGAGAGGCGGCGGAGTGGGGGTCCTGCAGAGCAGAGGCAGGCATGGCTGCCGGCTGGCCGAGGTCATCTGGACCAGCAGCAGCAGCACCAGTGTCAGCTGCCGGATAGCCGAGGTTTGCTGGAATGGCAAAAGTTTCGAAAGATGACCATTCCCACTACAGATCACCCATATAGAATAACCAAGGTTCATTGTTTTTTTGCCATACTCTGAAGCCAAGTAATGCCTTACGCTAACTGTTTCCAATTGCAGAAACATACTTCAGTTGGTGTTGTGTTTCAAGCCATCTACATATTACAAGATAGGAATGATACTCTGGGCCAGAATCTCAGGAGAACTAAAATATTGGCGCTGAGAGTACATCATGCTCCTTGGAAGGGGAGACATTGTGAGCGCGTGATATACTCCGTCCCCTTTTCTTCTTTCCATTACCTTTGATGTGCCCCAAGTGAGCGTGCCTGGTGAGGGAAGACAAAGAAGTCGCCCTCATGCGCGGCCCGGGCCGCTCGTGTGTTCTGTCGGGTGCCCGTCGCGAGCTCGTCGAGCCTTCAGCCAGTCCAGCCAGCCACCACCAACTCGATTTTGGCCCTACTACTTAACGTGTACCTTGAATGTAAATATACTTTCTCAATTCCTTTCGAAGACTTGGCCCTCATGCCTTACATCTGGCGCAGTCGACTCTGAACCGTGAAAGCCTACACTAGCCCGACCGCCAGCCTTGCGTCGAATCGCCTGGTTCCGCCTACGCCCCGACGTGAACATCTGCAACCGTTCTCGACAAGAAACCCGGAAGCAATGGAAAGACGTACTCCCGCCCCTCGCGTCTTCACAAAGCGTTAAGAACGATCTTCGTCTCGGCGGTTTCTGGTGAACGGAACGTTTCGTAGCCCTTTGGTAAGCCTTGCACGACACAGCCATGCCCGGCATTGTCTGGAGCGAACTGGACGCAAGAACTATGTCGTGTCTAAGCGTCGAGCTTATTAAGGAAGAGCTCGCTGCACGTGAGCTAGACACTTCCGGCTCAAAAGAAGCCCTCATTCAGCGACTCGCCGCGGACATCGAGGCGCGCCGCAAATCTTCGCCTTGCCTGGATCAAGCGTCGGCCTCTGCGGCTGGCCCTTTAACACTAGACCACATCACGCTCCAAAACCTTGCTGTTTTGTTGCAGCAGTTGTCTCGTCCTTCAACGACAGTTACAACACTACCAGACCTGTCCGCGTCCCTCCCCCAGTTCGAGGGCTCGCCAAAGCAAAACGTGAAAGAATGGCTTGACGACGTTCGTCGCGTCCAGCAACTTGCGTCATGGGATGACGCCACCACCCGGCTCATCGCAGCAAGCAAGTTGAAAGGTACAGCACGAAACTGGCACCTCACGTTCGGAAGCCAATACGACACCTGGCCAACTTGGAGAGACGCCCTCAAAGAGACATTCATCACAGAATGGACCCTTATCCACTGGCAGGAACGGGTGATGGACGTGACCCAAGGGATTGGCGAATCCCTTCATCAGTACGCCTTCGCCAAATTGAGGATCATCCAACGCTGCCCTGTAACCCTCAGCAATCCACAGAAGATTGACTACCTACTCGAAGGCATGCAGGACCAACATATCGTCGCAGCATTGGCAGCCAACAGGCCAACAACCGTCCAAGCCTTCCTTGCGACATCTACGAGCCTGGATAGGTCCGCCCAACACGCCAAGGCAAGCCCTTCGACTACTCCTGTCCAACCAAATTACCAATCACATTCGTCTAAGTCGGCTAGATCTGAATGTCCCACCCACCCTACGCAGCGCTCTGGCTTGATGTCACCGTCACCCTCAGCCTCACGTAAACGCATCGCGGACCTGCCCACCGACTTGCAAGAGGCCAGGTACCAAGCCATCTCGTCACAATATGGAGCTCCAGCGTTTTGTAGTGGCCAAGATTTGTCTCAAGCGGTCTGCTATAAATGCAAACACCTCGGTCACCTCGCTTCGAAGTGTACAACATACAGCAATCAGTCAACCCAGGCATCGTCGTCGGCAGCTAGAGCCATGCCTACAGTGCCATTACCACCAGCTCTTCATACCATGCCAGCAACCCTTGAAGGCTCTCAGCTGCAGTGCCCATTCTTTTTAGCCACCATCACTGGAATTCGAGACTATGATGCGTTCACAGACTCAGGTTCCAAGCTGACTCTCATTGCAAAGTCGCTTGTTCCAGAACGCATGCTACCGTACGAAAATGTCAGATATGTCCCTGATATATTTTATATACGTCCAGATATGATAATATAAGTAGTCACATCGGGAAATATACCGCTACATATGGGAGCAGATACGCCCAGATATCGCCATATAAGTGGGCAAATACTGCCAGATGCGTCCGTATAAGTGCGTTAGTACGGCCATATCACGCCAGATACGCGTGGAAATATTGCCCCTGATAATGTCCGTATAAGTGCGTTATACGGCCATATCACGCCAGATACGCGTGGAAATATTGCCCCTGATAATGACATATGGGCCCGTTTCGGTCGTGCAAGCAAAAGTCATATGTACTCGCCAAGACAAGTTGATTGATCTATATTGCATGAGTCTCATATAGTTGGTTAATTATTGTTGAAATCGTTAAAGTGAAGTTATTCCAGGTATTTGGACCAATTAACCAATTGTGCATTTTGAAGATTGAAAGACAAATGAAATTTGGTTGTATGTTTGACGTGTGACATTATGACGAACTGCATAAGATCGGAAAGCGAGTTAATCAAATGATGGATTTGAGATCGCAGCTATTAGGCGCCCGTATCCGAGTCACGCTGTTCTCGGCGTGACATCGAGTAACCGCCCCGCTAAATTGTAGTCTATGAGTGAATGGTACTTATGTCACTTGACGTCATTTTCCTCCGCTAATCTAGCAGTGAAACTAATTTTGTTCGTGTTTCCGCTAAATTGAGTGGGGAAACAGAACCGTTATCTTACTGAAGATGCAAGACGCTACTCGTCGTCCCGATCCTTTTTCTTCGAACGCCTGCGAAGCCGTTGAGCCTACGCAGCATCTTTCAAAACCCGTTCGCGCAGCAACGTAAACCATCCGCTTGCGAGCGTCTGCGATTCATCGTGTGTTGAAAGTCGGAAGATGAGCTGTCCGTGGTGTACTTTATGTGCAACTCTTTCGTAAAAAAATTTGAAATTTAAAAACGCGAATTTAACAGTGTACACATAATTTCAAATTTATTGGTAAAAAATATATATACATATTTATTTATTTATTTATTTGCGGACATCGTGCGCAAAAAAAAATAGTCGCGCTTATTTCTTCATTTTAAATTATGATGTGGGTTATACGGCGTAAACCACGGTATCTTCAAACTCGCATCGTTTTGGGTCACTTTCGAGATAGACAGCTTCTTTGGAAGTTCAAAAGTTGGTCTTCATAGAGCTGTGTGTTCACTCGGTATTGACAGCAGGGTAGACGCTATGCATGTTTTAGGCCAATCGTGTCTCCGGTTTGGGTCACGTGCCTACAGTCTAGAAGCTGTTGAAAAGGCAGAACACGGCACCTGCCTCAAGCCCAAGGTCACACGTAGCATTCACTGCACTATCAGCCTTGGGTATAAGGGACAAAACCGCTCGTTGTGGTCATTGTTCGAATCAGGACCAGGTCCTGGTTGGGATGCCTTTAGAAGATAAATCTTTTGTGTGTACACTCCCGTTTCGGCCTTTCCTTCTCTCCTTTTTTCTCTCTCCCTAAGCCGAAAGCGTAGAAGAAGGTTCGTGGTCGCGTGCTTTGACGGATGACGCATTAGACGTCTGCAATCTCGGAATGCGTTTTGCGGGATCTTGTTTGGCGTGCCACGTGTGTTCGCCCTTCGTGGCTGCTGCGGATTTCTGCTTCTGCGTTTGGTGTTCCGTTAGCTTGTGCTACATCGTGTTGAATCTTCTTGGACACCTTCCTTCTGGTTACACCTTTCAAGTCCCGTCTCGTCAAAGTAAGTGCGCTGCAACCTACTTCGCGACAATTGATCGTTTTCCTAAAAGATGCTTTTTCAGATTACCTCTAGAATTAGGCCGTGTCTATCTCCTGGCAGCCGGGAGAATAATTTTTCCGAAATTTTATAATCATGTCTTTTCGACCGAAACTAGGGGTTATTCTTATACTTTAGTGCTTTTGAAGCGCCGTAGTAATATGTTTTGTGTGTATTTTAGTTCGTTTTTGTCGCTATCGGACTCGTTCACCGCGGCCGCGTTTCTTGCTCGGCTCCATGCAGCGCTCTGTGTCGCGCGCCGTGCCCACGGCGGTAGCTCTTGCAAGAACTGATTTTTCTACTATGGTGCTCTTGTAGCACGGAGTGATTACTCTTTGTTTTGTTTTGCTAGTTTCTTTATTGCTTTTTTTAGCGGATTTTCTGCACTACGGCCGTGAAACCGTGTTGCTCCATCGCCTCCATGTCGTACGTCGTACCTTTGGTGTTCGTTCTTGTGCAGAAACATACCGTGCGGCTCACCGAGTGCGCAGCTTATGAAGAATGCGGCGCATTTTTCATTAGGCCAAGCGATTTAGAAACCGTATGTACGTGATTTGGCGAGCGGCGAGACGAACGACGGCGACCCCCTTCGCTGCCGCTCGGTCACTCGCGCGACGGGGCAAACCGCATGAAAGCGACGGGAGCAAGCGACCAAGGCAATGGACGCTAAGTTTTCTAGAAATCCCAAAACCGAGCTACGCGACAGGCGACAGTGAAGGGTGAACCGCGTGTAAGCGATTTAGCGAGCGACGGCGACAGCGACGGGAGTCGGCGACGAGCGACGGAGATTTCTCACGGTCGCACGTCGCGTCGCTTGGTGTTTGGATTTCTAGAAAACGTCGCTTAACGCCTTGGTCGCTTGCTCTCGTCGCTTTTATGCGGTTTGCCTCGTCGCGCGAGTGACCGAGCGACAGCGCAGCGGGTCTTCGTCGCTTGTCTCGTCCCGTCGCTCGCTAAATTGCTTCTATGCGGTTCAGCCTTTACACACGGTACTCGGCGGCAACATGGAAAAAGGCCCGCCCCCGAGATCAAATTTTCTTTTCTCTTCTGTTCAACGAAGCTTCTTCAACAGTATGAAATTAGCACACACTAGCAACGGACGACCGCGTACCCAAGCCAGTCAAACCGCGACATCGAAAGTGGCGGATCGACGGTGGCGCTCCCTGGCAAAATTGAACCTGCAGGCTCAGTGAATACAGTCTATTCTTGCAGTTTTGTTTTAAAAGAAGCCGTGAAAGCTACACTTATGCGGTTTGTACGAGTGAGTTGTACGCCCAGGGGGACATTATGTGGTTTGCTAATCTTTGCGATAATTCGGCTGATTTTTTAAAATTCACTAATTAACTTTTTATTAGTGAAAATAGACATATGGTTTCAATTAGAAACTTGCTGAGCGTCGTCCAAAACTCGTAAATCAGTAATTTTTAGAAAGACTTTGAGCGCGTGTGAGTGCAGTAGTGCGCTCAAGTTGCCACTCGTGGAGCAGGTACAAGGCTTGGGCTACATAAGAGACGGAAAAATTGCGTGGGCGCCTTACCGAAACTGCTAGCCCTGTACATGCTCCACGAGTGGTAACTTTAGTGCACTACTAGGCTTCTCACGCGCTGAAAGTCTTTCTGAAAATGACTGATTTAGGGATTTTGGACGACGTTCAGCAAGTTTCTAAATGAAATCATATGTCTATTTTCACTAATTTCAAAATTAAGTAGTGAATTTCAAATCATTAGCCGACTTATTGCAAAGATTAGCCACCCACATAATGTCCCCCTAGGCGTATAACTCACTCGCACAAACCAAGTGTAGCTTTCATGGCTTTTTTAAAAACAAATCTACAAGAATAAATAGAAACACCCTGTATATCAAGGTTGCCTTACCTGATTGGGACATATCTGCCCTGATATGGGAGGCAGATATACACCTATCTAACAGACCCTGATATGGATGTATAAAAAATTGGGCAGATCTGGCTTGATAAGGCTTATATAAACTGATTTACTTGATATGGCCAGATCTGCCCAATTTTTTATATAACCATATCTATTTTTTTTATATAAGTCCAGATATGCCATTTTCGTAAGGACATCCCTGGACTGAGCCTCCACTGGAAGTTGTAGGAGGTACCACCATACTCCCAGCGGGTACAGCTTTACTTAAGATCGCCATAGGCCCAATCGCGGGAGTCGTCCAGGCCGCGGTCCTGGAACACAACATCCCCCCCTTCATCATTGGTGAAGATTGGTTTCGAGCCGCACAGGCGCGCCTGATCTTTGAGCCTCCGCAGCCCGTCCGGCTCCAGCATACGACCACAGGTCTGTCTATCATAGCAGAACAAGAACTAGCACCACGGATGTCCAATGCTGTAATTCTCACCCAATCAAGCCTTAAATCACAAGTCTAGACCACGTCACAAGACTGCTTCCAAAGAGAGCCCTTGCCGTCGTCGGAGCAGCCATCCTGGCAAGCCTTCGCCCAGGAAACTCCACGTTTGCCTTTCAATAGGCCCAGTGCCGAGCTGCGAGCCCAGATAACCGGTACTGTTGCTAAAGTCATTCACCCTGATCTTCCGCCAGCCCTCCTTGGAGATCAGTTATCTTGCAGTCAAAATATTGTCATTTCCGACATTTTGACACAGCAGAAATGAGTCTTCGCCCGTCACGAAGATGACTTAGGCCATTTTACAGGCATGCAGCATCGCATTGACCTGTTACCAAACGCCTTGCCCTACAGCCGTAGCCCATACCGATATGCTCCCGAAGACAGACAGTTCCTGGAAACACAGATAAAGAAACTCCTGGACCAAGGTGTTATTCTTCCAGCGTCTGGCCCATGGGCTTTTCCAGCGGTTCTAGTGTCTCGCGGAGATAAGAAACAATTGTGTGTTAACTATGCACCACTCAATGAACGCACGATCACTGTGGTGTACCCCCTGCCTCTTGTGGATGATATCATCCATGACATCGCTGGATGCGCGTACGTCGCTACCATGGACTTGAAAAGTGCCTACGGGCAAGTCAGCCTCCGCACCCAGGACTATGAAAAGACAGCTTTCATCACTCACCACGACACATACATGTGGACTCGGATGCCGTTTGGTTTGAAAAATGCACCATCCACATTCCAACGGATCATGCAGACAGTCTTTCAAGATCTGAAGCCCCGCCACGACAAGTCTGGTATTCGTGTATATCTTGATGATATTCTTGTCTATGCTCAGTCGTTCGACACGTTTGCGCAACTTCTTCGTGAAGTCCTCCAATTGCTTCTAGACAATGGACTTAAGGCCTCGTTAGACAAGTGTCGTTTTGGCCTTCCACAGATTAAGTTTCTCGGATTTGTTATATCCAGCGAAGGCCAGGTGCCAGACCCAGACAAAGCCGCAGCCATGTGCCGCATTCAAACTCCTCACAATCAGAAGCAAGTACTCTCATGGGTACAAACAGCTAGCTTCTATCGGCGCTTCATTAAGGATTTTTCCAAAGTTGTGACCCCGCTACAAGCCCTCATCAAGGCCCCAGAGTTTTTATGGACTCCGGAGTGTGAGCAAGCCTTCCAGACAATCCGCACAGCTCTTACCCAGCCTCCCCTTCTTTCTCACTTTGCCCCGAATGCTCCCACAACAGTGACAACTGACGCTTCAGGCACAGCATTAGGTGCGGTGCTTTCACAAGTACAAGATAACAAGGAAGTTGTTATCGCCTATGCCAGCCGTGCCCTCACTCCAGACGAGCGAAAGCTCCATAGCAATGTGTGGGAATGCCTAGCCGTGCATTGGGCAATCACCATCAAGTTTCGTCATTACCTGGTTGGAAAGACCTTCACTCTCATCACAGACAACTGGACTGTGGCATGCTTGACAAGGAGTGCGAAGCCCTCTCGCCGATTCACGTCTATGATTATGGACTTGGTCGAGTTCGACTTTTCTGTACAGCATCGCCCAGGTCGTCAAAATTTGGTAGCCGACCGCGCACTTGTCCCGCCTGTCATGTGCTACCATACGGTCCCCTCAGTCCCTATCTGCCCTGCAAAACGAAGACACTGAATGCTGCGCCATTCTGCAGAGCTTATTCAATGTAGATGGACCAACGGAGTTCACCCTTGTGGACAACATCTTGTACCGTCGGTCTCCTTCAGGCACGTATGCTGTTGTCACTCCATCAGTCTTGCGTCCAGCAGTTCTTCAAGCTCTACATGACTCTGCAGGACATTTCGGCATACAGAGAACAGTTCAAAAAGTGCAAGATCGCTATTGGTGGCCACACATGGAGCAGTCAGTTCAGAGATATGTGTCATCTTGCCAAACATGTCAACAGCATAATCGTCCGACATCCCGCAACGTTGGACTCCTCGGTAGGATGCCCACATCGGACATTCCTTTTTCGAGCATTGCCATGGATCATGTGACCATGCCGCCCAGTGGTGATGCCCGATACATCCTGAATGTTATAGACTTTGCAACTCGTTTTCTTGCACCAGCAGCAGTATCGTCGACATCTGCACGTGACGTCATTCAACACTTGCATAGAATTTTTCATATCTATGGAACTCTGGATCACTGTCTCTCTGATCACGGCTCAGCCTTTGAATCAGCGGAGTTCAAGCGCTTCATGCGCCTACACAGCGTAGAGCTCCACTACTCCTCAGCCTACCGGCCTGAAGGTAATGGCCTCGTTGAGCGGAGCAACGGAACACTCCTCACGGTGCTGCGCAAGCTTAGCGCATTAGAACCCTTGGCATGGCCCACCAAGCTACACGAAGCTGCCTTTGCCGTTAACACGTCAGTTAATTCGAGCACAGGCTTCTCGCCTTTTCAGCTGTTGTTCGGCTACGTACCAAAGCTTCCACTACAGCAACATCGCCATATTCAGCAGTCATGTCTCGTTGAGCGTATTCTCGACATGACTAATCAACGGTCTGAAGCGGCAGCCAACACCGAGACAGCACAGTCCTTGCGTAAAGGACTTTACGACCGTAGCCACCGTTCACATGACTTCACAGTCGGCGATCTTGTATGGGGGAAGCGTCAAGTGTCTGTACCCCATGGCAAGCTCGCTCCCCGATTCAATGGAGTTTACCGCCTCGTAGAGCAGTCGACTCCTAACACCTTAAAGGCCTTCCGCATGTCTGGTTTGGGATCTCGCATTCTTAACCAACCCAGGACAGTACATGTGTCCCAGATTAAGTTGTACATTCCCCCGACTACCTCGGTAGAGATTCAGTCGCCCAATTGCGAAGTAGAACCGTCCAGCCCCGCCACACATGTAGCAAGCCAAGGAGGAGAGCCATTAAGCCCCGAAGAACAACAGCGTTCCGCCGAAGAGACGGCAGAAAGAAGTGAACCGTCTCCCCAGCTGCCACAGGGTCATCAGTGCTTACAACGTATTCGGCGAAGACCTCACTATCTATGGGACTATGAGTTGGACTGAACATTTTCCCCGGCCGTTCTTATTCTTGTTCTAGTAACTGCGAATTTGGTTCACACAAACTGAGGGACTTGATTTTATAGATACGGCGGGGAGTGAGTGTGTTCGTCTCTTTCCTTTTTTCTTTTGCGAACTTTTGAAGTCTTTGTATTCCAGCGTCAACCATTTACCTTTATTTGAGGTTAGCTGTGAGAGTGACTATGCGTTTTGAATGTTGGGCCTCATTTCGCATATTTTTATCTTAGCTGTAGCCTAGTGCTTCTAGTGGTAAACTTTTCAGTATTTTTTTAATAGTAGTTGATAACCATTGCCTTCTGCGTTCTTTTCGTTTTATTTTGTCGTAACCAAATGGTTTGTTTCTTTTGCTTTAAAACCAAGAGACTTGGTCTTTTAAGGCTACGGTGGGATGTGAGCGCGTGATATACTCCGTCCCGTTTTCTTCGTTCCATTACCTTTGATGCGCCCCAAGTGAGCGTGCCTGGTGAGGGAAGACAAAGAAGCCGCCCTCATGCGCGGCCCGGACCGCTCGTGTGTTCTGTCGGGTGCCCGTCGCGAGCTCGTCGAGCCTTCAGCCAGTCCAGCCAGCCACCACCAACTCGCTTTTGGCCCTACTACTTAACGTGTACCTTTAATGTAAATATACGTTCTCAATTTCTTTCGAAGACTTGGCCCTCATGCCTACAACAGCAGCCTCTATTACGATGACTAAATAAACGCTAGGAAATATCACTTAATTACGTTCCATGGAAGCAGTTGTGAATACAAGTTTCTATATTTATATATATATATATATATATATATATATATATATATATATATATATATATATATATATATATATATATCTTGTTCCTTGTCTGAGGTGGAAGTAGAGTGGATATTACAGACGTTTAATGCTCCGAGGGTTATATATGCACTTTTTTGTTATGTGTGTACATGCGTGTGCCTAGTTGTACTCTGACCTTTATGCAGAGCACCACCTGATGATTCTGGAACATATCGTGGCATATATGACAACACAAATTTTTCTAATGACTCCTACCAAATACTTCAGCCCGTCATAAGATGGCTGGGGGTGCCTTTTTTGTCCGAGTTTTGTAAATTGTGCCATTGTGTACTTTTCACTGTTCTCACACATATCAGAAACACGAAATAGTGACAGATGTTATCTTTTTTTCCTTTTTCTTAACTATCATTGTAGTGACCAAGCTACCACTTGGTCATAAAACGCTTCAAATGCATGCAGTGCCTGATGTGGTAGTCTTCTTGTCATTGGTAACAAGGGCAAAGGCATTTGCACCAATACCAGTCATCAACCTATCAAAAAAGTTCATAGGGAGTTTAGAAATTTGCCTTATACGAGTACCTGCTCAAGGGCAGCAAGCCTAGCCACGGCCAACCCCACCAGTCGCTGCTGGCCTCTGATGAGTTCCTCGGCCACTGTGTCAACAGAATGCCGCTCTGCCCAGGGACACTGGGGACGGGGGCGGGGGCGGGGGCGAGGGCGGCTGGCCGGCTGGCTCTGAGCTAAACACAAAGGCAATTGTAAACCAAGCTGGGTTGACAGATGCCTGCGTAATATTCACGCGAAAACATGGTGCACCGTTCAAAAAGCTGAACCATGAAAAAGGCAGGAATCAATATCAATAATGAAAGTAGCGGTACTAAATGAGGTTTGATAACAGTAGTATAAGTTGAACCGGATTGAACAGAAAGTCAACAAGGGGGGCGGAGCCAGCCCCCCTTGTTTACTTCCGGCTCAATCGGGTATCAACCATTCACAGGGACGCAGGGCGGGGCTTCTTCCCTCTCTCCCATCTCAGGGACAGTGCGTGGGCGTTGGCCAGTGACCAATCGGAGCTCGCCCGGGTCCCGCCCACCTCGTAGGCCGTGAACTTTCAGGTGACCGGTTTGAGCCGGGGTCCCGCCCACGAGGTGGGCGGGACCCGGGCTCAAACCGCAGACCTCAAACCTCAAACCGCAGACCTCAAACCGCAGACCTCAAACCGCAAACCACAGACCGCAAACCAGGTTGACCAGATGTTGACAGCTGCGGTCATCATCTGATAACAACCACATGATGTCACACAGGGTTCGAGCTTCGTTCGACAGAGGGCGCTCACGTGATGTCGCACATGGTTTGTGCTGCATCCGAAAGAGGGCGCTCACGTGATGCCACACAACGCCGTGCGGCCGTTGCCGTGAGCGGACGTGTTTCCTGGTTCTCCTCGAGCATCCGAAGCTAAGTGCCAGTTTTTCTTCTTTTCTCTCTCTTTTTGAGAGTTGATAGGAAATGACTATGCGGTAGCAGTGTTAGGTTTGAACAGCAGCAGTTGGGATTAGTAGAGGCTACTACGAAGTTAGTTTCGTAGGCTGTTTGAATTTTTGGCGGGAAGTGACGGTTTGTTCCCGGTCTAGATATGGGTCTAGATTTGGGTCGGCAGGACAAGGGTGGGAACGAGTTGGTGCTGTGTGAGGGGTGTGGGCGGTGGTGTTACCTAGAGGAGACCGGTTTCGGGAGTCTGGAGGAGGCGAAGGGGATGAGTTTCGAGTGTCGGCTTTGTGTGAAGCTTCAGCAGGTAACTGGGGAATGGGAGGGTAGAGTTCGAAGGATTGAGGCCGAGCTTAAGGCAGAAGGAGAGAAGCGGGTGGGTCTCGAGGCCCAGGTTGAGGAGCTGACTAGGCAGCTTAATCATGAGAGGGAGCAGCGGGTCGGTCTCGAGAAGCAGGTGGAAGAGCTGGGGGAAGTATGGAAGGCGGGTTTAGAGGACTGTAAGAGGGAGTGTGACAGTAGGGTAGAGCGCCTGGAAGGGGTAATTCGAGCGAGTGAGAGCAGCGAGGGAAGAAAGGAGGAAGTGTCAGTTCTAGCGGGACGAACCGCCGGTCCGCAGGCTGGGGTCGCTGGTGGTCAGGAGTCCAGCCTGTTGACCGGCGGGCTCTTCGACGCTGGAGAGCTAGGTGGCCCTCAGCTCAATAGCGCCTTCGAGCAGCAGGCGTCGGGCAGTCAGGTGACAGCAGATAAGTCGCAGGACAAGGGCGCGCAGGTACCAGGGGGATCTAGGGTACTGCTAGTGGGGAGCTCTAACGTAGCACGGGTTAAGAGGGGTGTACTGAACAGGGTGAAGGGAGACCAGAGGGTAACCGTAGAGGTTCAGCCAGGGAAGTGTATGGTGGATGCTATGACCGCAGCACGTGAGGGGGTGTGGGATAACCGGGAGGGAAGGAACCTAGTAATAGTTCACGCGGGGCTTAATTATGTGCTCCAGGGTAGGAGCCAGAACCTCGGAAAGCAGCTAAACGTGGGAATGCGTAAGCTGAGGGACGTGTCTGAGAATGTGCACGTGGTTGTGTGCACCATTCCAGAAGTTCGGGGGCAGTCCGGGGTAACGAAGAGGAGGGTTGTCGAAGCCAACAGTGTAATTAAGGGTATGAGTCGACAGCTACGGTACGACGTAATGGAATTAAACAGGGAGGTGTACGAGGCTGGCTCCCGCCCTTTTGCAGATGGCAATCACTACAGTGAGGCCACGGGTTACAGGGTGGGGGATAGGATGGGCCGCACGGTGACTGCTTTTTTGGGGGGACCCAGGGCCCTGGGGGTACTGAAGTAACTGAAAACCCAACAAAGTCAGGAGAGGCACCCAGGGTTAAAAAGAGGAGAAAACGTAAGAACAGGTATAAACAAACAACACAATCAGACATTGGATATATTAACATGCAGGTTGGTAGAAATAGGTTAAAATGGGAAGAAGTAGAGGAGCAACTAAAAAAGGAGGATTTAGTGGTGTATGGGTTTGTGGAAACACATCTCAGAGACATGGAGCAGCCACCTTGCAACCCTGACTATGTGTGGGAAGAATGCAACAGAACGGAGGGAATGAGGAATGGAGGTGGAATTGGAGCATTTATTAAGAAGAACATGAACTTTCAAAGGATCAGAAAGGAGTGCGCCGAACACTTGTGGCTGAAAGGAAAAGTCGCTGGGGAATCAACACTCCTTGGAGTTGTTTACTTATGGACAGGGAAAGGTGCTAAAGAGGAAAACAGAAAAATGATTGATTGCATATCAAGAGACATTAGTGAGCTAGGGGAAAGCTCTGAAATAATTATTATGGGAGACATGAATGCCCATATCGAGGGTCTGGATGGGTATACGGACTCAACTGGAAGCATATTACTAGAACTGGTGGAAAAGCATGACTTAGTTTTATGTAATACCAGTCAGAAGTGTGACGGGCACATAACGTGGGAAACTGGCAATCTACATTCAACTATAGATTACGTACTTATGTCACACAAAATATATGGTAAGTTACAAGTAATGAAAATAGATGAAGAAGGTTCCAAAAGTCGTGGTAGTGATCATAAACGTATTAAGCTGAATTTTGCCAGAGAAGTAAATGCTGAAACTAGACAACATAATTCAAAGCAGACTTCCTGCAGCGACAAAGAGTTGGAAATAGTTGCTGAAAGAATAGAGGAAGCAGTTTCAGGGCAACGGTATACAGATTGGACCTATGAGAGCCTAACTGGGCTTTTTGTTCTGGAACTAGACAAAGTTCAGAGTAAACGAAAGGGGAAGCGAAGACATAGACCAAAAAGCTGGTGGGACAAAGAAGTGAAGCAAGCGATACAAAAACGTCAGGAAGCCTCTAGAGAACACAGGCATTCCAAGCGTAGTGGGGAGTCGGAAACGGAAGTAAAAAGAAGATGGGACACTTTTATAACATGTCGCCGAGAGGCATCCAGTTTGATCAATGCGAACATTCAGAGAAAGGGTGAAGAATGGATGAGTAATGTAAGCAAGAAAGATAGAAACGCAGCCAAGAAGTTTTGGGAGCACTTGAACTCACTCAGTGAAACGACGCAAGCTAGACAGAGGTTCATACTCTCGCATCAGGGAGATCAATTAGTGGAAGATGATGCGATACGATATATAGGAGCAGTGATAGAGGAGAAATTTCGGGAACGGATACATGTGGAAGATAGGAGAACCGAAGGCAGTATCAGTCCAGCTTTTGACATCGCGGATTTTGGACAAAGAGAATGGGAAAAGGCGGAACGAAGAGTCCCTAGTGGCACGTCGACAGGCACAGATGGTATCCAAATCAAGCTGGTGAAGAATTTGGGTCCTAAATCTAAGGCAAAACTAAGGGAGGTAGTGAGCACTATGGTAACAAAAGGAAATATTCCAGATGAATGGAGGCTTAGTAGGATGAGTATGATATATAAGGGAAAGGGAGTTAAGTCTGACATTAGGAATTATCGTCCCATAACCGTGACACCAGTTATTTACAGGTTAGTAATGCAGATTATAAAGAACAGACTGGAGGAATGGGTAGATTGCGAGGGCATACTGGGCGAGTTGCAGAACGGGTTTCGGAAACAAAGAAGGTTGGAAGACAGTGTATTTTCTCTAACACAGTGTATAGAAATAGCGCAAAAAGAAAACAATCAGCTCTGGCTGGCATTTCTGGATATCAAGGGTGCCTACGACAATGTGAACCAAAAAACTCTGTGGGACATAGTGGAGAGCTTAAACCTAGATGAAGGACTAACAGCAATATTAAGGAACATTTACAAAGATAATAAGGGGATTATAACATGGGAAGGAAAGGCAACGGGGAAAATAGAGATAGGACGAGGCCTTAGGCAGGGGTGCCCGCTATCGCCTTTGCTGTTTATGTTGTATCTGAGAGGATTGGAGGATAGACTAGAGAAGAGTGGGCTTGGATTTGACCTTTCGTACAGTAAGCTAGGCCAAACAATTCAGCAATCCTTACCGGGACTGATATATGCGGATGATATCGTACGAATGGCTAACAACAGGATCTATTTGCAGGAATTAATGAGCATCTGTGGTAGGGAAGGAGAGGAATTAGGTTTAGAATTCAGTAGTGAAAAATCAGCAGTCATGATTTTTAACAATGATGATGTTGAGAGACTGAAGATACAGAATATTACAGTTGAGAGAGCTAGTAAATACAAGTATCTAGGAGTATGGATATGTGGTGGTGCAGAATATCTCAGTGAGCATGAAAAGTATATAATAGGTAAGGCCAACAGAAATGCGGCTATAATGAAAAATAGAGCACTTTGGAATTACAACAGGTATGAGGTGGTGAGAGAGATTTAGAAAGGGGTCATGGTGCCTTTCTTGACTTTTGGAAACGCAGTGCTATGCATGAAATCCGAAGTGCATGCAAGACTAGAAATAAAATAGCGTGGAGTAGGTAGGCTGGCTTTGGGGGCACATTGCAAAACACCAAACCAGGGAGTACAAGGAGACATGGGTGGGCGTCATTTGAGGGCAGGGAAGCTGTGAGCAAGATAGAATTTGAGGATCGGTTGAGGCAAATGGGTGGGGAGCAATGGGCACGAAAGGTTTTCAGCTATTTATACATGAGGAGTATAGACACAAAATGGAGACAGCTCACTAGGAAATTAAGAGGAAAGTTTTTAGGCTATACTGGGGTTACGGAAGAGCAGGTCTCAGTTAAGAAGAAAGTTAAGGCCACAGAAAGAGATCGGTGGCTAGAGGGAATGCAGACAAAGAAGGCTCTGGAAGGCTATGGATTAAACAAAACAGTTATTGCCAAAGAAAGCGTTTATGACAATTCTAGGGGAAGCTCATTGTTGTTTGAGGCAAGGACAGGTGTTTTGCGAACCAGAACATACAGAGCGAAGTACCAGGAAATGGACACAGTGTGCGCTGCTTGTGGAGAGGAGGATGAGACGGCTGAGCACTTGATACTCTACTGTAATGGGCTTCACCCTATGCATACCGAAGACAACATAGATTTAATAAGGTCATTGGGTTTTAGAGACAGCGAAGGAAAAGTGGATTTCAAGACAGTAGAGATTACCAAGCAAAGATTAAGTGAATGGTGGCAGAAAGCGAGAGAAAACTAGGCATTTTCTTATTAACTGATGGCAAGGGGGATTTATAGCCTCACTTTCTTTTCAGTACGGAGTGAATATAGTTTTCACATTTAAATATTCTAAGCTTAAAGGGTAAGACAAAATGGCTAGGTGGCGTAAGCTACCGCCCGATCCAAAGGGCTCAGCCGTATTCATCCATCCATCCATCCAGCCGGGAACAGGCTCTTCCATAGGGAGGGCTCAGATGCCGTGGTCGTAAGTATAAAGTTGGTCATGGTCAGACCAAGCGCTGAACTTTAGGCCTAGCTTCAATGCGAAACATTTCGGTGGTGCATGATATGGTATATTACGATATATTTATTTTATATGAGGAGAGTCGCGAAGCCGCGGAAAGGCAAATCGCCCATCCCTTGAAGGCCTGCGGTTCCTCTTGTAATGATGATAAATGGATGGTACAAATGAATGGTTTGGGTGATGAAGATGATGATGGGATGGTGTTAAGGGTGAAGACCGTCAGGCCCAGCAGTGCCCTTTACGACAGTGGTCAGCAGCCTTTGAGACGGCTGGAGTAACTGTGTATGCTCCGCCTTGAGGAGCAGAGTACCGCAATGGTGCTTCTGGGGACGCCATATTTGGTCCAAGGCAGCCCTGCGGGAAGCGACCGTCGCTTCTGCATGAGCCCCGGATGCGCGAACTACGTGATCGTCCTCCATTTCGTCTTCTTCCCAGACTTTGGAAACATGTTTTAAAACAATGCTCGCGTTATAAAACAACGCGATTATACTGTACATATAATGTGAAATATTCAAGGAACCTTCCAGTTTGTTCTATTTTAGCGAAGGAGGCATATTTTGAAAACGTAAAACGTGAAATAGGATCCGCCAGAAACTCAGCGATTGCAAGGTCGCTTTCTCGCACAAAGTTCGAATCCGACTCGGTGCACGTGACCGCTTCTCCGCCAATAGACGGTTTACACCGGCCGTGCATGGGCGCCACCATAACCGACCTTCAGTTTTTGTTTCCTCTTATTGCATCCGCTTCACTTCATCATTGCCACAGCAGAACAAGTTATGGCCACTTTAGGTGCTCCTGCGTCCTTCTCGTCAGCATAGACCCTTGTGGGGGCTCGTCAAAGCCTGCTTCAGTGGCTCGGCATCTCGGTAGGACAAGAGAAGGTCTTCTATGGCGGCTGTAGACTTGCGCCTGTGCAAAACGTCTATACGCCTTTGGTGGCGAAAGGAAAAGGAATGTGATACTCTAGTGACGGCGGCCTAGCAGCGGCCTTTGCGACGGTGGTCAGCAGCGGTCGTCGTGACGGCGGCCTAGCGGTGGACTTCGCGACGCGTATAAGTCCTGAGACCTGACCGAAACACTACCTAAACGGTTGCTGAGGGCTAGGGTAAGTTTGGGGTGGTAGTGGACCCATCGGAGGATTTCAAAATCTGCAGTGCGGATCGCTGCAGAACCCAAGATCCCTGTTCCTGCAGCACTTCATCCTCCTCCCCTTTTCACCTTTCTAGCGGTCTTTTTAGTGGCATGTGAATCTTGCAGATTATCAATAACAGCGTCATCTGGATGATGGCCATGGTGGAAGAAACGCATTTAGGGGGTGACTCTGGCCGCTCTTGCCGTTCAGTTCAGTTCAGAAAACATTTCATGGCATTAAAAGAAATAACAAAAAAACAGGGGTTTGGGAATGGGGATGTGCGCTGATGACGACTAGGCCTTGGTGCTGGCACGAGGGGGAGGTATCCGGAGCTAAATGAAGACGTCCAGCTTGGCTTTATAGATAAAATACAGAAGTCCACGCAGGATCCTTCGCTGGATGTTCTCTTGGCCGGGAGGATGGGTCCACCCCTTCAGGGATGTGATGCCTGCTGGTCGGTGTTTTAACCTTTCGTCTTTGTATTTGGGACATTCTCACAGGAGATGGTGAATGTGTGCCTTGGCGCTCATGTCGCATTGTGTGCAGAGGCCTGACCTTTGCCCCTACTCCACGATGCGACCCGTGCAGGTGTAAGTGCCGTGTTGGTCCGGACCCTGGTTAAGAGAACCCGCCGTCGCCTTCCGAATCCCCGGTGAGGGAGGTCACGGAACGGCGGCTCGGTCAGTTTCTCTTCGAGTTCTGCTCAATAGATTTCCTTTATCTGGGCCCTGTCCTCGCCCGGGTCCTATTCCTCTGTTTCGCTGTTAGCCCGCGATGCCCGATCACGAGCGATGAGGGCGTAGATGGGGTCATGTTGTGGCTGCTTTTCGTCTGTGCCGCGGGGGAAGAATCAAAGACGCGCGGGCCAGGCGGTGAAGCTACTTCATTTCTGGGATGCCCGAATGACCGGCTATCCACTCTATTCTCGTGTGTGCTCCTCGGAATCGGAGGTTCGAGGCGAGTTTCTTAATCTTCCGGACTGTTCGGCTGGTGCTGTTTTTAGTTCTGCATTCCTTCACTGCGTCCTTAGAATCCGGTAAAAAACCTGAGATTCTCAGGTAGCCGGTCGGGGTGTGCGTTGTGCCGTCTCGAGGGCGAGGCGGATAGCTGCGAGTTCTCCCCCTTTGGTAGAGGTACCAGGAGGAAGGAATTCTGCTTTTTTGAGCAGGAGCGATGGGAACACGACGGGTGCCGTCTTCAGGGTGACGGAGCCTTCCATCGAAGCAGAGTCCATGTAAGCAGCTACGATCTTGATTCGGTCCCACGATTTCACCATCGTGCAGTGTGCTTTGGCTCTGCGTTCTGCTTTTGGTGTCCCCCTTTTGAGCGCCGCTGGGCTTGCTTTCGGTGATAGCCGGAAGATCCTTTCATAGTGGGAGCTGTTCAGGCACTTTTGGAAGGTGCTCTATGGGTATTTGAAGAAGTTCCATAATGCTCCTTCCTTGCTGGGTGAGCTTGAGGCCTTCGTCGTACGCCCTGATCCTAGCCTGGACGACGTCGTGCAGTTCGTTGATCTGGGCGTACTCTTTAGTTTACTAAGGAGAGTAAACCTCGGGAAGCCAGTGATTACTCGTCTTGCTTGGTTGTTCAGTGTCTCCAGCCGTTCCCATTGAGAGTTGTTAAGCCAGAAGTGGTGGGCCCCGTAGCATACACGCGATACTACGAGGGCCTTTACCATGTTTCTGGCGATGCGTGCTGTCGTACCTCCTCGTGCTCTGCAGATCCTACGAATGGCATTGAGCACCGAGTTGCAGTGTTTGATTGCTGTAGAACATAGACCTGGGCCTTAATTATAGCTGACTTAAACATCGCTCAGTAGTAAAAAAAAACAATTAACTAAATAAATTACGCTTTGATAATGTGAATAAAGCTATATAGTACCCGTTACCAGTAAAAAAAAGAAAAAAAAACCTACGCTTATTTCTTTTATTCCCTGGCGAGGAAAAATATCACGTACTCTTTCCCATAGGAATGCACAGAAAGACTGCAAAAGTAGACTGCTTGCTGTCTGCTTCAATTTGCAACCGGAAATCCCGTAGACAATTACGCCAGCTGATCCTCTAGCGTTTATTGTAATAACTCTATGGCTTTTTCACATGGGTGTTATATAGGATGGACCTTATTCTTTCTAAGAACAGAGCAGGCAAAAACAATGCTACGGGCTACTGCAGTGACAGTAGCATGTAGCAAGGTGCAACATTCTCATGTTTGCTTGGACCGAAAGCGCGTTTCTCTGGCACGAAAGCGCAAAGGGCATTTTTAGTACCGACAACTCTTGTGTCATCGTCGAAATAAGGCGCGTTCTTGGATCACTCATAAATAGCCACTGTGCTGGCAGCCGGCGCCTATAGTGACGAATCTGCCATGTGGTCACCGTCGGACGACGAAATTCCACCCGGCTCGCGCGGAGAGCAGGTCAGGGCCAGATAAGGCTGCCGCGTATTGCTCGCCTTCAATTGATATGCGGCAGATGCGTGGATACCTTAGGTAACAGAACAACAAAAAGAAAATGCAGAGCCGCGAAGTCGTAGCGTGACGAAAAGCTGCGGTTATGGCCATGTACTACAAGGTGCGCGCTGGGACATTCGTTTGTGGCTGGGATTACAGTATGCCGTGGTATTGCTACCGCTAACTGCAGCTTTCAGCGGGTGTAGCAAAAGATCGCGCTGGAGAGCGCAGAGACCCTGGCGTCAGTCAGTACTCTTTTTCGATCAGTATGAGCATTGTACCGCCGTAGGGCCGTGCACCACTACTGCCTGGAAGACTGTTGAAGACTCCAGTGCCCGTAGGCTTACTGCACTTTCAATATTTATCAGCTACATGTAAAGTGTTAAATCCAAACTTCTAGAATAAATGAAACACTTTTCTAGCATAGTAGATGCGGAGATTGAGTTTGCAGCTTTGACTGGAACTGAAGGATTGCGAGTGAAGAGCTGCTGCTAGCTTTGGTTTCATTGACACAGAAAGTTGGCACCAACTATACAGCATTACATAGTTTACAGAATAAAACTAAATCGTGCGGTATTCAGTTCACCAGCCGCATATCTTTCGGAAACTTAGACAATCACGCGCCATATCCACGAACTTTAAAAATACCACAGCCAAGGAGCCCGTCTCTGAAATGATCTGAGGTATCTAAATTAAGGTGTGCTTCAAAGTAACATCACATTTACCACTTTGTTTCTAAAAATTAAATCTTTCATGTCACACCCCCACCCCTGCCCGTTTCAATCTGGATGAGCATCGTACCGGCGCGCGGTCTTGTATAAATACTGCGTGGTGCACGTCAAAGACCCCAGGTTACCAGTTGTACCGCACTAGCTAAATTGCTCATCTACAGCTGTGACACCAGACGCCCACTGAGGCAGACTAACTTCTGGCTGTGTAAACATACACACAACAATTTGTTTGCATTGTCATGTCACACTGTGGAATTGTGAGAATAAAGCCTGGCTCAGACAGTTGCGTTTGACTGCGTTTGACTGCGTTGCGGCAGCGAGAAACGAGGACATCCCTGCTGCTTATATCGCGTGCCAAGATAATTCCTTGTATTGGATTCCACGCTTCATGCAAAGCACACATGTGCCGGTGACTCGCTTTTGGTTCTCGACGCAACGCAGTCAAACGCACTCAAACGCAATTAGCCCCGAGAGCGAACACAAGCGTCGCTGTGGTCGGCCTTCCACGATTGGCCGAACGCTGACTATGACGTAAGAAAGGGGATTATCATTGACGGAAATAAGAGGAATGAAAGAACTTTAATTTTGACGGTGTTGGCAGTGTTCCTTTGAGAGCGCAATGATTTCAAGCCTCCACCATGCTATTTACAAACACCATCGAAATTGTTGTTTGCAAGGTAATGACGTCACAAGGGGGAACCATAGGAGGGCGCCACCAAAACATCTCGCCGCTAATACCCGTGCAACCGGGCAACTCGAATGCCATTTACAACGAATGACATACGTGTGATCGCGAATCGGCTCGCGATCTGTCGCGCGTGGAATGCCCCACGCTCGGAGTGTTGCGAGCTAATTGCCCGATCGTTCAAATGCCATTCGTTGTAAAAAGCATTCGAGTTGCCCGTGTGGCACGGGTTTTACTCAACCGGGCAAATGTATTCAGCGTTCGCGCCATTTTGTGCTGTTTCTCTTGCAAGCGGATAGGTGGCGCCAGCATTCCATACTTTACGAAACAATTATAATCGGCTCTGGAAGGCTGCTTGTAATATTTATTAGTTACCGGATGTAAACCTTCATCACCCCCGACAATTTAAATGGCGGTAACACCAGCAATAATCTCTTATTTGCTTATATCCCATTCAGTATTTAATTGTGTTACGTTAGTATAACTTGGCTTCCAACTGAAATGGCGAGCAACTTGCGCCTTTTCGGCGACTGGTGGACGCTGAAAAATCCAGATGGTCAGGGATTAAACTCCGGAACTTCCCAAAGACCAGCGGATATCTTCACCGTCTCGGCTAAACAGGAACGTATGCTAACGATTGCCACCAGTCTTAATAGAGTTTTAGTAGATCGTTCCTATAACGATACCCTATAACGATTCGATAACCATACGATACCGATACACAGAACAGGAAGACGCATTTAGTGGACCATTTTGAAAACGATACATCCAATACGGTCGCTTGAGGCGCTGGGGCGCTCCCTAGTGGAAATGATTTGCACTTTCCAAAATGAAAAAATAACGAATTAAAAGCAAGATGTTTCACTGAAGGAAAAATAACAGTTCTTACATTTAATAAAATTAAAAAAAAAACATCAATTAAGTTTTATAAGTTGCAGAAATTACAGAAATGCAGCAGCATGCTACATCTAGCCAATTAGAGACAAGCCACTGTCTACTGTCCAGGGTGTCTAGCGACCGGGAAAACCGGGAATTGTCAGGGAACTTTTAATTACCGTAAAAAATCGCGGAATTGTCAGGGATATTATCAAAAAGCGAGCCCAGTCAGGGAAAATGAGCCGGAAATGCCATCGAGTGCTTTGAGCGAAGACTTGTGGACTTGGGGCTGCTTAGAGCGGAGCGTGAGCTCTGCTCATTCGATGTAGAGAGTGCTAGCCGATGCAAAGGGAAGAGCCGACAAATCCAGTCCACACCTGAGATTGGATTGTATTGAGAGCGCGACACTAGGCTATATCAAATTAGAACTATTAGGTTTAGTAACAAATGGGAAAGCTTTATAGACCCCATTCCAATCCAAGCCGAAAGTATCCGAAAGTGCATCTGGCCGCCTTGTTGCCATTCGGTTATTGATGTGTGTGTTTGAGCGTCATGTTTTCATCGTATTTCCGGAAGTGGCCTAGCTCTTCACTGACGATGTTGGCGGCAAGAAAGCGCTCGTTTATTCCGGGCTGGACAAACCCGAATATTTCAGTATATGCAAGTTAGATTAAGCCCGTGCAAAATGATCCTTACTGTGCTCAATGCCTTGTGTTGTAATGGTTTTACATATTTAACCACCTCTACAGTGGTCAGGGAATAGACCCTTTCCGAAATTCAGTGCCATCTGGTGGTTTGTAAAGCAGTTTAGGTTTTGCCCTATCAATGGCGGAAATAAACTTGTATCGGCACCGTCACTTTCGCAAGTCAACGGCACGCGAGGAATTGTTCAGTGTGAGTTCTTTTTCAATCACTCTCAGTTCGATGGTGACCAAGAACCCGCATTCTGAACAAAGCTACAACCTAGAGCCACTAAATGAGCTGCGTAATAAGCGTAGCTAAATAAGCGTAGCTTATTTAGTGGCACTACTACAACCCACTCGGATGCCTCGAGAAAATTCTAATACACCAAAGTGCTTCAAAGCCGATTGTGTACCGCCCACAGATTGACTGAATCTGAGTTATTAGAAATAAACGCTTACGTAGCTCTTGTGTTCGTCCCGTCGTCGCGTCGTACTGACCCCCTGAATGTACAGGCCTCGCAACATTCGCTTAGGAGCATCTTCAACGTCTTCCTTTATCAGTCACTAGAAGGCCGCCATTCGTATGGCACAGATGCCGTTCCACAGATGATGATAGTGATCAAAGTGGCCAGACTGAATTTCGGAAAGGGTCTATTTCAGCTTTAATTATCAGGGAAAACCTGGAAAAGTCGGAGAATTTCAAAAGATTAATTTGCTAGACACCCTGACTGTCTCATGTTATTGCTTTGCCTGTCATTGCCAACATAGCATTTGTTGCTTTGCCTGTCATTGCCAACATAGCATTTGCTGTCTGTTCAATATTACACTCAAAATAGTTCTTTGTATAGTAGGTCGAAGGGGCCTGCCTCTGCCGTTTTCTCCCAACTACATTGTTTAATAAAATGCGAGATTTATTGTAGTGCGTATTAGGATGCCATACCACTTGCTCACACTTAACTTTGCTTTTTAATTTGTTCATTCACTACCTGAACGTAATGTTCTTGCAGTTGGAGACGAAGTCTCCTCTCCTCTGCTGCAGCACCTAAAACTTTTCTTTTTCAAACGCTAAGCGATCCTCGCTTAAGGTCACCTGGCGCTCTTCAATGGCCAGGCGCCTCTCTATCTGGCGCTCCTCCATGGCGAGACGCCTCTCTTCAAGAGCGATCTCTAGTTTTCTTTATGCTGCGGTCCTCTTCTGCTCTCTTCTCCAGCGATCCAAGGTGCTCCATGTACCGCTTCTGCCAGGTGGCTGGAAAAATACAACAAAGGAAACAATGCACACAGCATCGTATAAACAATTTTTTTTTTTAATTTTTCTTAACGCGTAGGTTGACAATTGACTGACTCTTTATTTTATTGGACCTGGCCATTCAATGAAGGTTTCCAAACAACAAGCTCGCGCTAGCTCGCAGTTGCGCCAGCTGTTGGACAGGGTATGGGAAGCGAACATGCCGGCCGCGTCGCAGCGGTCGCTTATTGTCTGCCGCATCAATTGTTGTGGCTTTTTTAGAGCGGAATAGCTACCCTAGAAATTACAGCGCTAACCCGCTACAACGCACAACCAACGCAGCGACTGGCAGAAGTTCCCCGATGGAACGGACCCGTTTGCTGCTAGGGGCGCCCTGGTCGGGGTTTGAATTAGATCCGCACCTTTTCTATGCCGGCCGCGTCGCGGCGGTCGCCTATTGTTTGCCGCATCAATTGTTGTGGCTTTCTTAGTGCGGAATAGCTACCTTGGAAATTACAGCGCTAACCCGCTACAACGCACAACAAACGCAGCGCCTGGCAGAAGTTCCCCGATGGAACGGACCCGTTTGCCGCTAGGGGCGCCCTGGTCGGGACCTGAATTAGACGTGCACGGTTCCTCAATGTTCTTTTGTTTAGGGTGATGCCATCGTTTGTAGTTGTTGAAGACGTTTATTGATATGTGAAAATTTCACCAGTCAATTTGTTGGAGCAAGTTTAAAGATGGATGGATAGGCGGGACATTGGCAATTTACAAGTAATAGTATAGCTGTGGTCCCTCGTTTGTAGTACCCGCTGCCCACAGCACGCGCTCACAGGAAAAATGCAAAGAAATAGCAGGAAACAAAAATGTCGCCGTAGCACACGAGCGCGTGCAGGGACACGCTCTTTCACGCGCTTCAGAACAAAAAAAAAAAAAAAATAAGCGTTCGAAACAAAATGGCTAGATGTCATCACGCCAAGCAAAGCGCACATGAAGGCACCCTAGCTAAAACGCTTCTGAACTTTCAAACGGGACTCAAAAACTACTTACTTTCTCAAGTTTGTGCGCTCGTCTCGCTTGAACAGACCGAGGAGCAGATCGCAGCGGTCTCTCACTCCGCGAACACTGAAGTTCCTCCCCAGTGCTTCATTCAGGTTGGCCGCCACTGTGTCCCACCGCGAAGAATTCACAAAGGGATTCATCGCAAACACTTCCCTTAAAAGGAGGATATCCTCGACGATCGTGAACCGTCTTCGACCCGCTTGGGCAGAAAGAGGCTCGAGTGGAGCGGCCATGATCGATCAGCTCTTGCCGGATCTCGTCAACACTCGCGAGGCACAGGAGTCCGCGCGATATTTTCCGATATTCCCGATACCTGAGCCCCAAACACCCGATACTCTAGCGCATGCGTAACGGCTCCGGCGCAGTATCGGGTATCGTTATCGGAGTGAGAAACGATCTACCAAAACTCTCTAATGACAACCATCGGAAGGGCAAAATCGGACGTTAAAAAATTCACAAGTGAATTTTTAGGGTAACTCCGCAAGTCAAAGAAGATTTACATAAGAATAAATAGGCTTCCATCTGAACGGAAGCTCAGCTTGCGCCCTCTAGGCCACTTGTTTCCGCTGAGATATTCCGAAGGATTCGGGATTTTATCGTGGGGCTTACCCAAGGCTAGCGGAGCGCTCTACTAACAATATATGCAGCTACAATTGAAGACAGGTTTTAATCTTTTTTTCCATAATACTAAGCAAAACAACGATTGCACGAATACTGGGGCCGCCAAGGTTAACCGGCCCGGCAGTGGTCATTATAAGGATGTTCGGATAATTATAACTTCCCAGTGTCGCCATTACTGGGTACTGACGGTTATTTCTACTTATTGGATTCATCAAACTAAATCTGCGGTGTGCCACTAACACGGCCAGCAGAACGATCACGGCGCATAAAAATCTGTTATGGCCGCCAATGACGTCATAAACAAATATGTGTAGCAGCGTGGCTGGTTTTACAGAATAAAGAATGTTTGCCATTTTTCCCTTATAGATTAAGAGACATTCACGCAGTCAAGTTTGACTACATTTTTCAACTATATGGAAAACTAGGTCCGATTACGACCGTAATACTCAAGGACATAGGTGCTTCGCATGAAGCTTGGCAATAAATACATCTGTTAAATGGATTGATTTCACGAAGCGTTCGACGCATGACGCCCCCATAACTTTAGTCACAGGAGCTATTGGCGACCTGCGAGACAGAAAGCGTCGCTGCGGTCGGCCTTGCACGATTGCCCGAATGCTGGCTAGGACGTCAGCAAATAATTTCTCATCGACGGAAATAAGGGAATGAAAGAACTTCAATTTTGACGGTGTTGGCAGTGTTGGTTTCAGTGCGCAATGATTTCAGGCTCCCCCTATGCTAATTACGAACATCATCAAACTTGTTGTTCTGAAGATAATGGAGTCACAAGAGGGAGTCATAGGACGGTGCCAGCAAAACATCTCGCCGCTAATAAATAATTGCAAGCCCAGACTGGTGCCCTCGCGTGCACGCTCGTGTAGCGTGCGCGTTAACATAGCTTTGACAAGCTTGTAATTGCACGGGCTTTCCCGCGCAAGCGGAGAACATGGCGGCAGCCCGTCGCCACTCTTGCAATCGTCCATACATAATTGCAAGCATGGCGTTTCACCTGTACCCCATGCCGCGTTACTGGATCGGAGAAGTTGACAAGCTCCGAGAAAAAGTGACACACTGCCATTCACTGCCACGTAGCGGCGATCGTGTCCAAGCCCGCCCGACGCGTTCGGTCTGACTGGCCTCAGGGTCTCGGTAGCCGCGGATTCGTCGTGAAACATGGCTTTTTGTGTGGGCTCACAAAGTATACTACTAAGGACTGTTGCCAGTGTAATCATGCCCTGATTGAGACAGCATCCCCTGGGACTTTTTGAGGTAAATTCACGCCCGAGGGGCCTTCTTCGTTTCGGCAGTTTTCCGACATTAGGCACCAAGGCAAGCAGCTCGGAGAAATGGCTACGCTTATCGTTCGTGGTTTCCGGCACATGAACCGGTGTGTTTTGGTCGTTTGCGGAATAAATACCGTGATCTTCCCTCTTCTGGTGTTCTGTATTTGTGTCACAAGTTCAAGCGTAAACTGATGAATACATACCAAAGCCGTATTAGGAAGGAATGACAATTCGAAGTCGTCTTCGTCATTTGAAAGAATTGGGCTACTGGTGAAAACATTTGAGTGATTCCTCTTGTGTGTTTTGTACGTGTGTGACAACCTAGCTCCCTTGCGCGTGCGTGCCATAAGTAAGAATTTCAAGACATCACATCCGATTAGCTGATCAGCGCGGATTCGCATGTGTATATTTGGAGATTTACGTGTTAACTTGAGGAAGATATTGGAACCGTTATATTACTGTACCTGCTACAGCTTCGTGGCAACAGTGCGCGAATTGTGAGACAGCCTCGTTAGCTATGTGAAACGAGTTGATTTGTGTAAGCGTATGCATGATCCACGTGCCTGACAGCAACATATGCTTGTTGACGTGTTTATAAGCGAGCGTCAATTCAAATTCGCTTTATGTTAACTACTATTTTCTTAACGTTACAGTTGTCCATTAATGATCATGTTGTTTTATTGATCTCGTGATGTTTCTGCGATCTATTTCAAGCCAAAATAGAGACATTTTAGCTACCTTGAGGATCCGACATAGGACAGCTGGAGTGCAAAGACTACTTTTAAAACTGCAGTGCGTCTTCGTTGAACACAAATGCTCTTCTAGGTGAGATACATCAATCGAGAGATGGCGGAGAAGGTGGCAGTGGCAAACAAGAAAGCTCCGGTCCTGTGATTGCCAACTACAGGTATTTTCAGTCTTTATGTTTTGAATTCTGCTCGCGATTTTTTTTTTTTTTTTCATGCATAACACAATAAACGCTTTACAGTATTCATCTACAATTTTTGCCTTACCAAAGATTTGTTCTGGTAACAATTAAAAGAAGACAACGCATTTTTTTTATTTCTTGTGACAAGTGGGAGCGTTAATCGAGGACTGAATACGGCGCTGGCAGCGGACACGACCCCCTGCTTGTCGATGCTGGTCATAGACGAATATGAGAGACATCAGCTATGACATAAATCCCGTTAGACTTAGATACTGCACGAACGTATAATCGCACTCGGAAGCCAGACCCAAATCTAGGCGCCCATGCTGCTATCCGATGAATTATAGAGTAAAAATCAAAGAAATCTTTCGCGTGCGTAATTACAATCGTGACCGCTGCAGAATCTACTTGCAGAGTCCACTTCTTAAAAAGAAGTGCGCAAGGGCCGCAGACATGCAGCCGACCTTCTGATTTCGCAATAAAAAGCCAGCGTCCCGAGCTTTCCCAGAACTTGGCCGGCCGTGCGGACCGGGTGGGCTGCGACGACAAAGCCACCACGCCCGCGCGAACGGAGGGGGCCGGCTTTCCGAAGCGCGGTTAATGCGGAACTTGTCAACTGAGCTGATCTAGTAACGTTGACCCCATGCGTGTAAGCATGCGCAGCGTGCGCATGAATGTGACATCGGCAAGCTTGTAATTTCACGCAGTTGTGCGCACGAGCAGAGACGTAGAGACGGCCAGATACCGTGACACCTTTACCACGAGGGCGCAGTCATCTTGGATGTCCTCACTTCTGAAATAGGCTAAAACGTTATTTTGGTCTCTCCACGCCGCAGGAAAGTGTCCGCGAAAAAAAATCCGTGATCGTAACACATTCTTGTTTTGCATGAACTGTGTTTTCCCGCATATTTTATGTTCAAATGTTTTATTTGAATGCTACAGCATTCTTTATCTGCTTCACCCTGTTTTCGCGGTACGCTCTCTAGCCTCGAATGCGTCGTGCGTATGCGCGCCGCGTCTATGCTCCGCGCGTATGCACAGCGAGTAAACAAAGCGCGAGTGTGTCGCGCGTATGTGGAGGACGACGTCCTACGCAGGGCTTCAGCATACGCAGGATGTCCGCATCCGCATAATGTCGGTATACGCACGAAGTCCGCATGCACAGGCGCCGCGCGTATGTGGTTTTTATTCTCAAAGTCGTCCTAGAGGTCGCCCTTGAGGTCGTCCAAGAGGTAGTCCTAGACGTCGTTCTTGAGGTCGTTCAAGAGTTCGTCCTTGAGATCTCTCCAGAGGTCATCGTAGAGGTCATTCTAGACGACGTCTTCGACGCCATTCCTATGACGTCGTCTGAACCTCGTCTTAGCCGTCGTCCTTGAGGTGGTCTTAGAGGGGGTCCTAAAGGTCGTCCTTAAAATCGCCCTGGAGGTCGTTCTAGAGGTTGTTCTAGACGTCGTGTTAGACGTCGTACTTGAGGTCGGTCTAGAGGTCGTCCTTGAGATCGCACTTGAGGTCCTTCTAGAGGTCGCCTTTGATGTCTTCCTTTAAAACATCGTTCTCGACGCAGTCCTGACGGCGTCCTCGAGGTCGTCCTTGGGATCGCCCGACATGTCGTCCTACAGGCCGCCCTAGACGTCGTCTTTGAAGTCGTCCTCTAGGACGTCGTCCTACCAGAAGATAAACCCTGCCCCGGATACGTGGAGGGGCCGTAAGCACACGTTCACATTTGCGACCACCCTTGTGGTCGTCCTAGAGGTCGTCCTTGACGTCGTACTAGAAAGCAGATAAACCAGCACCGCGCGTACACGGAGAGGCAGTACGCACACATTCAAATTTGCGCCAAGCTGCGAAGCAACCACCCAAGGCTGCCGCGCAAATAATTCAGCGCCGCGCATACACAGATCGGCAGTAGGTACAGATTCAGATGTGCTCCCAAGCTACGAAGCAGTTATCGTCTTGAGCTTGCTTGAGCTTAGCTACTTTGTACCTGAACGATTCGCAACTTTCAGCGATGGTGGTACCGCGTTGTGAGAATCGCGCACCCTAGCTCCTGGATGATTGGCCTCGTAATAAATGGGCTTGCCTACATCTTCCTGGCGTGAAAAAATAACGTAAGGCTCTAATACTTCTCGTATATAGTAAAACTAGAATTACTTACGCGTAGCAGACCCAGCCTCGTACCGCTGTTCTACGACGATCATCAAGATGACAGCCATTTTCATAGGCACCACTGCGCCCCCTATAGGTCGTGAAATTTACGAATGAGGATGGTAAAACAGCTTGAACATTAAAGGAATAATGAAATTATTTTGAAAATTCTTCCTTCACGGATTTAATCTTCAACTGAAAAGCGATGTAATTCCTCTACAAAAATTCGTGTGCGGTCGGTTAAACCGAAAAAAACAGCTCTTTCAGAAGGTGACATAATCGTTACGTTTCGTTTCTGACAAACTGCGTTGGAAAAGGATCAAGCCCAAAAGTAGGTGCATTTCGTTTATTCGTATAGTCATGTTTTCGGAGGCGAGTCGTCGTCCTAATATTTTGACGTTTACTTGAATAGAGCTCGACGTTACGCCGGTTAGTCTGTACCGGCTACTCTACGATGCGTTCTAGCTTCCGCAGGAGATCTTTTGAAAGCAATACCACCTACTGAGGATCGCGGTGCGGTGGTTGGGCTAACAACTGCGCGAGGAACCGGAGGTGAAAAGACTGAGTAGCTCATGGACAGTCATAACTATGGAGATCCAAGTGTTGTGCGCAGTTTGCTCCTACGCCATGGGGAGCTTTCAGAAAATGGTGGCGAACGACGAAACCGTAGCGCGTGACCAAAAGAGAGTCAGCGTTTCTCTCCGCGCAGGGTACAGCGCTCAACGAAATGAAATGGACTAGCGCAGCGCATGACGTCTTTTGAGTATTCTTATTTATTTATTTATTTTTATACTCTAAAGTCTCGGAGGCTCTACAGAGAGGAGTGGGTGATACGGATGAAATCGTTGGCACAGTTCTTGAAGTATGTGGCGTCCTCGATGGACACGATGGAGGCAGGGAGGTGGTTCCAATCGTCAGATGTTTTTGGAATCAGAGTCAAAATAGATGTTCTTATGACATGTCGGCGTGCCAACATTAGGGTGCCTCAATGTTCTTCTGTTTAGGGTGATGCCACCCTTTGTAGTACCCGATGCCGACAACACGCGCTCACGGGGAATATACAAAGAAATCGACACAAACCAAATGTCGCCATAACACAGTAAGCGCCGCAAACGCGTGCAGGGACACGCTCTTTCACGCGCTTTTGAAAAAAAAAGAAAAATAAACGTGTGGGACAAAATGGCCAGATGTCTCCGCCCTAAGCAAAGCGCCCATGAAGGCACCCTAGCCAACATTACACTGGTGATCCTTGCGAGGTTACACATATGACGTGTGAAAAAGCAGTTGATCTTTTAAAATTGGTTTAGTATAATAGATTTTATGGAAAAGACAAACGCGCAGGTATTTACGGCGTAAAGCGAAGTCAGGTAGGTTCAAAGTTGTCTTCATTGATGAAATACTAGTAGTACGAGAATAATTAAAAATTTTAAAATGGGCTGCTTGGTTCTGAACTGATTTGAGAATGTGTAATAATGTTACATGTCCCGGATCCAAAACAGAACAGGAGTATTCGAGCTTTGGCGTGACTAAGGTTTAATATAATTGCAGTTTGCCCGGAAGGTTAGCGGAACGGAAGTGGCGGCGCAAAGACCGAAGCCTACGATTAGCATTATTAAAAACATAGACGACATGCATGTTCCAGAAAAGGTTATGTGTGATATGAATACCGAGATACTTGTATAAAGCAACATCACCTAATGGTATATTATTAAGGATGTATATGTCAGAGTCAATGCTTTTAGAGAGACGGGAAACACGCATGCTTTTACATTTAGTAACGTTAAGCTTCATTTGCGATTCAGGGCACCAGGAAGAAACTATGTCGAGGTCCGACTGTAGTTTAGCAGAATCTTGGGCCTTAGTTGTTACGCGATACAGTACACAATCATCCGCGAACAATTTAATGGAGGACACAATTTTCGATGGGAGGTTGTGATTGCAGACTAGAAACAAGAGATGCCCCAGGACAGATCCCTGTAGTACCCCGGATGCTAGAGGAGTAACATAATTATTATGCCCATTGACAGAAACATATTGTGAGCGGTTAGGTAAAAAACATTTAATCCAGCCCAAGATGTTAGGGTCAGTATTAAGTTTACTCAGTTTCTAGGGAAGTAGGTCATGCGAGACAGAGTCGAAAGCCTCAGCGAAATCTAAGAAAATGCAGTCAACTATTAGTCCCGCATCAATCGCAACTACCAGGTCATTAGTAAACGATACGAGCTGTGTTTCGCAAGAAAACAACCTTCGGAACCCGTGTTGACAATATGTAAAAAAAGCGTTGGACTCGAGAAAGGCAGCAAGGTGAGAGTAAATGATATGTTCAAGTAACTTACACGGCACACTAGTCAATGATATGGGCCTGTAGTTAAATGGGGAGTGAGCTGTACCTGATTTATGCAAAGAAGCCATCTTGTCTACCTTCCTATTGTTGGGCAACGTGTAACTCTGCAAAGACTGAAAAAAGTTTTGAAAGAATCAAAGATAAATAGGTGGCGGTGCTTTTCAGGAACTTTGAATTAATGCCGTCAATCCCAACACACGCGGAAATTTTAAGCCAGCCAGCATGTACAGCTTTTCTAGCCTTGAATAACATAATTGTTCTGCCATTCTATATCATGTAATTGCTGGAGTTCATCCATCTGCGCATAATCACGTGTTCTACCCTACTGAAAAAAAAAAAAAACATTTGGTGCCTGTATGAAAGTAAACGGGTTCATACCGTTAACAGTTTAGCCATACCGACCACCAGTTTGTCAAAGGGGTCGCCCGTATGGCTCAAAGGGGTCCCCGTATGAGCCGTAACGGTCACCTATTTGGCAAACGGGTCAGTTGTCTGGGCAAACGGGTCACTCGTTTGGGCTAAGTTGTCGCACGTTTGCTCAAACCGGTGGCCATGTTGCACAAACGGGTGACCGCTGACCGACAAGCTGTACCAGTTTGATCAAACGGCTCTCCGGAGCCCGTTTAATACTGAACGTACAGGTCGGGGGCATGGGCACGCCAGTTTCAGCAGTGGCAGCCTGTTTCGGGAAAGCCGGGAGCGCCAGTTCATCGATTTACAATCGTCCGCGTAATGCAAGTAATTATATTTATATTTTGATTGAGCTGATGTTCGCTTATACTGCAACAACAATAATTTTTTTTTTTTACGTAAACATGCGACGTTGCCGAGCGCTATTTTTGACAGAATTTTAAAACTTTGGCGTTCTTTGTTGCTTCAATTTATTTATTCAGCTCGAATCTCTCTCGCAGAGGACGTGACCGTGTGAAAGAATATACTTCTTGACTGCCTTTCACCTCAATTCAAGACTCAGCGAAGGTAACGCGCGAACACGTGGCTGTACGAACATCGAGCATTGCGAGAGCAGGCCCGCTGTAGCAGCAGTCAAATTACCATCTCGCGCTGGGTGCTTTTTTTCGCGCGGGCGCAAGCCGAGGTTTAGGCCGGCGCGCGCCATTTCCAGGTTGCGAGCGTGCTAAAAGAATTCGCCTGTTTTCTGAGGCTGCAAACGCGGCATAGTCAACGTTCTGTTGCAATTCGAAGAGAGGTGGAAAGCGCGTGTACAGCGGTACAGCGGTTGGTGCACCCTCTCCGCTAGCACTAACTGCAAAAAAAAAAAAAAAACACTAACCACGAGTTTTTTTTCTTTTTTTTTTATTGAAGGGTGGGGTGCGTCCCGGTGTCCTTCGTCTTGACCTCGCCCCCTTCCTCCCCTCTGGTCAGCTCTGTCACGTGACCCGCAGCAGCGCGCGAGCTACACACTGATAACCATCGAGATCCGGAACGGCGCGCCCAGCAGCCGCTTTTTTCTTTGTCTGCTTGTTCTCAGTTGCAGTTTGAACTTCGCTCGTCCCACCTGCTTCGATCTGTCGTGTAACCCTGCGGTCTTATGAGGATGTCTCCGACAACGTATTGGATGTGCACCAAAGCTATCAGTGTTCGAAAAGTCCTACGCGTATATCGGCAACAAGCGACTCTTCAAAGAAGTCAGGAATTCTTGGGGTTTGGTTGTATTCCGCAAATGACAGCTTGTGCGCCGCATCGTGTTGAAACTTCAAGGAGCCTTCTTTCTCGTTTTTGTGTTTGTGTGGTTGTCCTGCTTTGACCGTGTCGACTTATATTTTGGATTACATCTTTCAAGTCAGCTATTATTATGGTGAGTGCACTGCAACCTGCTTGTTGGCAACGATTGACCGTTCTTTTACGCGTACCCTTCCAGATTATCTAGAGAATTATGCAGCGTTTAATGTCGCGGCAGCCGGGAAAATAATTTTTCCCAAAGTCTGCCATATAGTTTGAAATTACCTCGGCAGTATAAGAGTGCATCTTCACATTTCACAGAACGCTTGCACGTTTGTATTTGTCTACGGAATAAGTTGTAATAAACTTCTAGGCGAATTGAAAACCATCTTTTGTGTCTGTTTTCCTGCCCATTTACAAGCACCTGCGGGAACCGGTTCCTCCACGGGCGACGGTCACCAAAAAGCAAGTCAAACAGCCCCTCTCTCCGCCCGGCGATGGGGAGAGAGTGCAGGGCTGCCTGGTGCCATGGCCAGCGGCCGGCGGGAGAGGGTGGTGTGAGGAGGCTAGGATGCCGCTATAGCCATTTTCTGTCCACTCGTGGGCGGTTTGCTTCTTACCGCTGTGGATATCTGGAACGGACCTGTTTCCTCCAGAAAGGTGAGCATGGCTTTGAGAGCTCGCCCCTTGATCTGTTTTGATCCGTGCAGTTTCTTCCTTGGTTACGCAGGTGAACTCCATTTCGGCGTTGGCCGCCTTCAGCACCGCTCGAGCGCCATCGTGTTCAGCGCATTCAAGGAGATGGTGGTCGGTGTCAGCTTACTCGCTGCAAAGTCTGGCAAGTGGGGTCAGTGTCCCACCGCATGTTGTGCCTGCGCACCGGGATTATGGCAAAGTGGGTCCTGAGACGGTGGATGACGGCCGCTGTCCGGACTTGTTCCTTGCGCCTCTTCGTCCGTTCGACTCCAGAAGCATCCAGCGAGTGAAAAATACGCTGAAGACGCCGGCGCGACGTCATCATGGACGAAACCGTGACTGTGCTCAGCATTTCGCACCGGCGGCGGGTGCTGCTTGCTGAGTTCGTGGTTTTCGCTAAACGTGCTTACTGAGACTGTGTATGTGTCCGTGAGGTGCACCTGCTCGGTTTGTTAGCTGAACTACCGTACATCAGGAATATACCCAGCGGCATTGTGAGTACTTTGAAAGATATTTTTCTTTGTGATAAAGAAGTCAGTTGTCCCTATTTGATATGATCTCTTTCGTCTACAGCTCCTTGCCCCGGGTTTGAACAAACGTTGCTTTTTATCGCCTTTTTGAGTTCTAATATGCATGTAAAACTAAATGTCTGCAATAAATTTTCAATATTCTTTTGAACTGCATGTTTGTGTATGGTTCACAGTCATTTGGGCGTCTAAAGGGTTGACGGGCTAAAGGGTCTGACGGGTTGAAGGGCTAAAGGGTTTTTCTATGGGGTATCCCTGAAGGGTTTTTCTGTAGGGTACTTTTGAAGGGTTTTGAAGGCCTGTGCGGTCCCATAATCCTTCAAGGCTGACGGGCCCTTTAGAAATATTTTCAATAGGGGAGCGGGTCGATAGGGATAATTAAGCTAGAGAAAACAAAACGAGGACGGATAACCACAAACCTCCATGGTTGTCCGTCCTTCTCGTTTTCTCCCTCAAGTTTAATTAGCTACTTATAGTTTGCGACGGAAAAAAATAAGTGTTTCGAGAATGCGGATCATATGTATGTCCGGACAGATTTTTATTACTGCCCTTCTATCAAACACGAGTGGGCTCCTGGACCCGTCTGTCACTGGTCGGGTGTTCGGTCTTCCAGGAGGCCACTGGGGATGACCACCCTATCTGGAGAATTGACGAGGCGCCGGCCTAGCGGCTTTTGCAAGTGAACGCAATCCTGTCCGCTCGGTGTGTGAGTGTAAGCGTTGTAAATGGAAATGAGGGGGTAAAATGAGAGCCAATAATGTATGTGTACAGGGCGCATTTGTCACCGGCTCTGGGGGGGAGGGGGGGGGGAGAAAAGCAGGGAGGTATGGGGGAGATAGAGCTGAAAATAGAGGCGAGGGGGGGGGTGGGGAATGGCCTAAGAAGCATGCCGGAAGGTAGAGAGGGGAATAGAGGAATCCAGCGGGAAAACAAATCCCCGTTGGGCGAAAAGAAGTCGCCGGACCGGTTCCGCTGGGGGAGAAAAACTCGGGGAAGCCGCGCGGAAGTACATTTGCACCTTTTTCGTCGCCTGGCAAGTTCTCCGGCTTGAGGGGCGCTCCCGGTGTTCTACTTCACCGGCCGCGCCACCCGCTCGTCCTCAGGGCTCACAGCGATTCGATGACGCTGGTATCTTCCAGAAAGGTGAGCAGGATCTTTAGAGCTCTTTCCTTGGTGCGTCTGTCGCCTCGTGGCAGCAAAATCTCGACTTTCATTCAGCAGGGAAGGGCCAGCGCGGCAAGGGATGCTGTCATGGCCGCCCTAGCGCCGTCGTGCTCCGTGCAGGCGTGGAGGAGGTGCGCCATATCTGTCCATTCTCCGCAGTTCGGGCAACGTGGGTTGGCGTCTCGGCGTCAGGGCGGAGGCAGTGGAGCCGCACCGGAATCATGGCGCAGTTCGTTCGGATGCGGTGTGCGACGGCGGCGACTCTGCAACACGTGTCCCGGGGGGGGGGTCTTGCCGGGTGATCCCCGGCCGCGCACCGCTCATCGGGGTGCGCCGCCGCGGCCGCTCGGGAGACAATGAGTTTGGCGTTGGCAAAGGGGCCAACACTGGACGTCCGGAACCGGGGCTCGTCGTGCACGTGGTCAGCCAGCCTGTCAGCCTGCTCATTGCCCTAGATGCCGAAGTAACCAGGGACCCACTGGAAGGCTAGGCGATGCCCGAGGACCCTCAGCAGGACGGCCTCTCCAGCAATCTCCCGCACCAGCCGGTATCGGTCTACTCGCCGCAAGTCAGGCAGTCGGGGTCAGCGTCCCACCGCATGTAGTGCCTGCGCACCGGGATCATGCCACTGCGGGGCCTGAGACGGCGGATGACGGCCGCTGTCCGGAGCTGTTCCGTGCGCCTCTTCGTCCGTACAGCTTCAGAAGTATCCAGCTAGCGAAAAAAACGCCGAAGACGCCGCCACGACGGCATCACGGACGACACCTTGACTTGTGCTCAGGATTTCTCAACGGTGCCGGGTGCTGCTTGGGAGCTCGTGGTTTTCGCCAAACGTGCTTACTTAGTGTGTTTATATGTCCGTGAGGTGCACCTGCTCGGTTTTATTAGCTCAACTACCGTATATCAGGAATTTACCCAGCGGCATTGTGAGTACTTTAAAATATTTTGTTTAGTGTGATAAAGAACTCAGTTGTCCCTATTTGATTTGAACGCTTTCGTCTACAGCTGCTTCCGTCCGGGATTGAACAAATGTTGGTTCTCATCGTCTTTTTGAGTTAAAATATGCATGTAAAACAAAATGTCTGAAATCAATTTCGAATAACGTTTTGAACTGCATTGTTGTCTATGATTCACATGTCATTTGCGCGTCTGAAAGGTTGATGGGCCAAGGGGTTTTGGGCTGAAGGGTCTGAAGGGTTGAAGGGATGTGGGGGCTGAAGGGTTTTTCTGTGGGGTATTTTTGAAGGCTTTTTCTGTAGGGTATTTCTGAAGGGTTTTGAAGGCCTGTGAGGTCCCATAATCCTTCAAGGCTGATGGGCCCTTTAGAATTATTTTCGAAAGGGAGGTCACGTGACCCCGGTGACGTCACGTGACCCCCGTGAGGCGACATGACCCCGTGAAGTCACGTGACCTCCGTGAGGTCACGTGATCCCCGTGAGATTACGAGGGTCACGCAATGTCACAAGGGTCGACGCCGCTCTGAGGGAGGACGAGCAGGCAGGTTGAAGAGATGAGGAGGAGGGAGGAGTGGTATACCTTCCCCTCAGTACCCTTCCCTCCTCCTCCTCAAGAGCTGGGCTATAATTCGGCGTTACAGGTAGTTGTAAACGGCTTTCATTTTTGTTCTTGCTATATTAACTGCTTCCTTGTTTGGGGTAGCACAACGGATACAAATATGCATCATTTGCGTGTGCTCCAGAAGAGAATAATACCAATTATGTGCAATGCGGAGATCAACGCTCACACATTACAACTATTAAGAAACCTTCACATTGTTGCAATTACAGAGCATCACAATTATAAACATTTTCTAACATATCAAACGTCTGTAAGGCAAAATCAACTTGCTTTTCTATCAATCGCCAATATAAACCTGAGGGTATCTGCATATGCATCCCGTTGAGTTGACACATGGTCAACGCCTCGCTCGAGAACAGACTACGGCCTCCATATGCTGCAGTTCTCGATGCCTAATGTTAGCAAATAGTACGCACTGATTTGGCACGGATTTAATGAGTTTGAGCACAAAGAATATTCGTTCTTTGCTTCTCTAGCTTTATCTGTGCCTATTTTTGATAGAACCTTCGATCGACCGTAAGAAGTGTTCGTAATGTATCTCAGATATGTTTTGGTTTAATGTTGTGAGTTTTGCTTCTATGTAAACTTTGTTGTACGGATGTCACTTCTGTGTCAAACAGTTTTCTTTGTTGCTGGTGGGGAGGAGAAACTCTCTCAGGCGACAACAGTCTACTTTTTTTTCTCCCCCCCCCCTCTCCCCTGGAGAGAAACAATAAAGTTGGAAGTTGAAAAGTTTAAATAATTGGTGATGACTAGTTGGCTAAAGTCAAGACGAGCACAGTTAAAAAATGCTGGCTCCCAGGACCGTGGCGGCCGCTTTGGAGGCGTCGTGAGCGCGAGGTCGGTGGCATCCTCGCGACTGCGATTTTAAACACATGGACGACATTTCACTCGATTTGGAAGACCTAGTGAGGTGGGCAAAAATCGCCGGCAACTTGATGCTTGCAAAGAACATTTATGGGTGAAAGTACGGTGTGAGCAGTTCAGCACACGAATCCTTTCTTGCTGAGGCGAGGCAAGCGGAGAAGACCGGTCGACCACGCCTTCGCACTCATGTTTGAACAAATCTAAAATGTTAGTCTGAAAACAAACAAACAGATTCTTTCTCAAATTACAGCATTTCGTGTGTGAAATAAAAATTGGGACAATCATGGTGGCGTTGCGAGCGCGAGATGTTTGAGCTTTTGCGTTGCGTCGCAGAAGTGTTGTTCTACAACTATTGCGTAGCGGGCGCTTTCCGCAAGCGATAAATTTAGCGCTAAAATCCCTTAAGGTATTCTAAAACTCCCTCTTACGGGTGGAAGTTCTGGAAGCGTTTCTCGTCAATCTAAGCGTTTATAACATTTTTGTTTTGCGTAAAAGCAAACGGGAAAATTTTTTTTAGTAAAATGGATAGGTAGGCTAGTTGGTACATGTTTAACTTGTAAAGCCCCTAAAAACGAGGACAGGATGAAGACGCATTCTTCTATTTGAGATTAGTACAGAAGGACAGGAGCTTGATGATTTCATAATATGTTAGTTTACAAGGCTTTACGGCAAAATTAATATTGTGTTTATACAACCATGCCTCACCCTCACCGGTGATTTCAGGTAGCTCATCCCGACCTGGGGGCTTCCTAGCCGGTGGTGATTGGCAGTGCGTGTGTTTAGGAGACTCAGGTTGGCACCCCTGCCATGGTATCTGTTTCGGCAACAAACTGGCCGATCGAAGCTAAAATAGAACAATCGCAGAGGACGCTAATGAATGCGATAGTCTGGCAACATCCTGTTCCCTCTGCTGCCGCTCGTTCGATGTCTAACGGCGCCGTCCGCCGAACGACGCCGGTTTCTACTTGGTATCTCGAGTGCGAGCCGCTAGCGGGTGGACCTCGGTCGGTAAACCGTAAGCCTAATCCATCGCCGGACTTGAGGGACGGATTCGACCCGGAGGCCTGGAAGCAGGCCGGTCCAGTATGAAAGCGAGGTCCGACCCGGATCCGAAATCGGGGAAGGAACAAATGTCAGCACGGATCTCGACTAGATTTGGCCAGACATTTGTTCCTGCCCCAATTTTGGATCCGGGACTGATCTCGCATTTTTCATTCCTGTTCCGATCTGACATTTTCATACGGGGTTGTCGATTAATTCGCTTCACCGAAATCAAAAAAAAAAAGTTACGTTGCAGTTTTTATGCTCTGCCATGATGTATATATTTCTGTTTGATATTTGTTCCGGGAATGATGTAAGGAGGCAAATAAAATGTCAGAAACCAAAACAGCGCATTTTTAAGCTGACGTTACGTTTATAACTTCATCTATGCGTCTTTGTGATCGATCAAAATGTAACATGGGCACTTTTTCCTCTTCCGTGTAATTAAAACTTATTTGGAACAAATGCAGTTTCTAAATGTCGACTTTTTTTCTCACGAAATGCGGGCGCTAGGCGAGGGTTAGGAGATGGTTTGAAAGAAGCTTATCTTGTTTGGTACCTTCCTTCCGTATGTGTTCAGTACAATGAAATGGTATGAATGTGCGGACAGCCAAAAAGCGGACAGCCAGTCCCCTTTTGCGGACACGGGGGATTTTACATAAAATCATCCTTACCATCCTCAGGTGCGCAAAAAAAACTACATGTCATCGGCGCCATTACCGTACGCCAATGATTTCAGAGCACACATTTCCACTCGGCCAAGCACGCCCGTCTTGAAAGAGTTTTAGGCTAGCATAGCTAACAAGTAAAGTTAAGCGATACCGCAGCAAAATGAAAATATGGACAATTTGGTTCATAGTCAAATATATATAAGCGCCAGCATGAACGATGTTAAAGGAGCTGTGCAACGATTTTAACGTTGAAAGAATTGGCGTTTTCTACTTTTGACATTGTTCACCGAAATGTTGCGATTCCGCCGCGTAATCGCGAAGCAAAAATTAGAATATTCCTCAACCTACAGCCGCGAGCGGCGGCAATGAGAAACACGCGGCATGACGTCAAAGGGGAATCTTGTAGAAAGATAGCAAGTTGTGCGAATACCTGCTCAATAAAAGGTAACTTTTCTAAAAATCCTATCGTTCCAACATAAATATAAATTCGTCAAAAACATGGTATCATCGACAAAACTTTTATTATACGGAGTGTCAGTGGCACCATCTATACTAGGTTCACAAAACCGTCAGCAGCGGAACAGCCATAAGAAGCCGGAAGGGGAGGGGGGACAGGGCCGGACGTGTATGGCCGGACCCGAATGAGACTTTCCTCCTTTCACCATATTGTTCGCGCTGCGCCCGCCAGCCCGTGGTCACGCGGTCGCGAGCGGATGAGTTCTCGCTGACCACTGATGGCTCTAAAGAAAGAGCTTCACCGGAGTCCCGCGCCTTCCCCATTGGCGTCACAGCGCACGTGACTCCGAAGTTAGTGAAGGAGTTCAGAGGCGCCGAAAACCTCAATCTTTGTCCATTTTTAAAATAAAAACTAGGACATGTAGGCAAAAGCGGTTTTTTGTTCTTTACTCAGAAAGGTCGAGACACCAACTCCCAAATTATTTAAGTAAATCACTATAACTGTTGCACAGCTCCTTTAAGATTCTAGAGAAATAAATAAAAAAGTGTACCGAGAAGTTCACGAGGCATTCAAAGCTAGGGCAGAAGGAAATGAGTGCGTCAGTAAGCCCTCCCTTGCCTCGTCAGGGAACGAGTTTTATTTTATCAAGAAATTTCATCGATTTTTCTGAGGAATAAGCGTTCTACTACAGCTTACATCATGTGTGTGTGTGTTTTTTTTTTAAATAAACCACAGTTGCAAGTGCGTCGTGTGTTGTTTGTACTCTTCTTTGTCGCTGTCATTTTCGGGCTTTTATATATTTAAGCAATACAAAGTCAAGACGTTCTTTTCTGCCAATGAATGTTTTGTGACTGGTTTTCGCGGAATAATGAGGAAGAGAAATCATTTTAAATGGGTGCTTTTCGTGCAAATTTTATCGCAGACAAACGGCTCGTTACGGTAATAGACGGGCTGTTTCCAGGGCCGATAAGAATAATAAAAAAAAAGTAATCTCATCTGTTCTAAAAATAAGAACCCTTCCAAAAGGACGGCAATTGGCCATACATGTTCGCCTTGGCATAATTTAGATATAGACATACGTAAAAAAGCAGATTTAAAACCACCGAGTTCAGCCTTTCTTTTTTATTTGCGGATTACAGTTTAGTGACTTCAACGCCGTAGCAAACAAGAGAGAAAAACAAAATGAATCGTTAGCTCTCGGCGCTTACCGCAAAAACACATAAAGGACGAATGGTTCGTTACGAGTGCATAGATAAGCTGTTCGCAGGGACTATTTCGAAAGCATAGACTCTCACTGCCAGAGAAATAGGAAAAAAAAAAGGACGTAAATCAGGACGTAAAATAGCGGTCGAACGATGGAGCATTTTCACGTTTTGCGTATGCGCCGGAGAGCGCCGATGGAATGAGTTTCTGCACGTTCTTTTCTTGTTAGAGCAACTATATTAAGCTATGCCTGCAAGTAACGACACTTCAGATCTATGGGTGCCTAACATAACCGTTGACACTTATATTTATTCTTTATCTGAAACCCCTGGAAACGCATCTTTGTTCTCCACAACGAAGTAGAGAAGCTTAGAGAGATAAACCGGAAGTTCGAAAGTGCCCCCCCCCCCCCCCCCCCCGGGTTGCCACCAAGTTTTAAGCGAAAGTGACCACTCGTCATGTGACCTCACAAGAGCCGCGACGTCACCGGTAAGATGGCAGCGCCCAAAAGCTCTCGGATGCGAGTTTGTTTCGGTGCGCGGTACCCGTGACGATATCGTGGTGTGCCGCTGCTTTCCTACACTCTAAATCTCTGTTGCGAATATATAGGGAATAAATGCGCTCGTAGCGAATATATTCGCTACAAGAGCGATGAAAAGTCGGCTTCCACGGTCCTGTATTCGCTACAGACCCACAAAAGTAAAATCACAACAAAATGTCCAGCAACCAAATATACAAAAATAGGTACGTAGCGAATGAATCCATCAAAAAGATACAATTCTTTCGTAGCGAATATTCTTTCCCCGCGCTCTAGCCCTTGTTTTTTTTTTTTTACATTTTGCATTTTGGCTAAAAGAGATTGGTAGCGTGTGAATCTCAGAGCACAGAGCACAAAGCCTGACTTGTGCTCGAAAACGAAGAACCAAATAAGTAAAATCTGCGGCCAATCGTTCTTTCTTTTTGTTCTTTGTTTTTTTAATCTATCTCCGTACCGTCGAGAAAGGGGGGAGGAAGAAGAATGGGGACGAAGGGTTCACTGTAAAGAGAGAGCCTCAAGCCGACAGAAAAAACAAAACCACGCTACAACACGACGCTGGTCCAGGGAAAACGCCAGCCAATGCGAAGCCATGAATTTTCAAAAGCGCGGGAGATGTACCAAAAGCGAGAAGTGATATTCAGTCAAAAGGAGCCATAATGAAGGTAACAAGTCTTGACCTCCGCGGCGCATTGCGTCGTGATTGTGCTGAGTGTCCGTGCATGCGCTTCGTTTGAACGGTGGAGTTAGTTCAGCTTGCCCCGGACATTCCAGTTGGCGCTTGCATTGATTGCTGGCATCGTCCGGTTTCGCACAGCGAATTGGGTAAGTTTTCAGAACTCATTTCTTTACCTCTGATTTTGCAAGTATGAGTATAGAAATGAACTGTTTTCTCGCCTAGCGAAGGTCTGGGGGTATAAGTAATTTAACTATAAACAGATTTAATTTAGCAATAACTTGTTAAGTGTTCTGGATTCCGTTCGCGCTAGTGGAAATGAAGTGAACTAGCTGAACCTGTTTTAAAGTGGTGTCGATCAGTCATCGCCAAGTCGTCGATGTGCGACGTTTTTTCGATAGATTGTTTTATCGAAAAGCTTTCCGCGTTCGTTTCGTCGACACCCCTCGCGACGGTTAGTCGCAAGGTTTGTCGACGAACCGTCGCGTTTCGTGAGCAGATATCCTCCTGCGACGAAATGTCGTAGCAGGATATGTGTTCACGAAACGAGGTTCCACGAAACCATGGAGTGTCGACGAAACGTGTGTCCATGAAAAGTAGTCCACGAAACGCAGTCCCACGAAACAAGTTTTGATTAAACGATAGGGACCCGCTTTAAAGTCTGTCCAGTGGTCCGCACGGCCTGGAAAATTGAGAGTTCGTTGTCTTCATAACTGCCTGAACCCGTTGACTGAGAGAGAGAAATAGACAGAGAGATACGTCTTTATTGTGCCAATTCTGGCTTAAAGGGGTAAAGGGCTACGTTGGGGTGTCTAGGTCAAAGTCCTTAGACACCCTGGATATGTGCTCCAAGAGGTCACGCTGGGAGGGCTTGCAGTGTAGGGGATCAGTGAGCCATTCCTTCCAGGTTGCGGGGGTAGGAAAAGTGCGTGTGTGTGTTGGGGGGGGGGGGGGGGGGAGAGAGAGAGGAGGGTTGGGGAGCGTGGACAGCTCCAGAAGATATGTTCAGAGGTAGAGCAGGATGGGTGTCCAGGGAGGTTGAGGATGCGGTGCATCCAAACGCGTTCGTTCGTTTTGTCGACACTCCTCGCGACGGTTCGTCGCATGGTGTGTCGACGAACCGTCGCATTTCGTGAACAGATATCCCCCTGCGACGAAACGTCACAGGAGGATATGTGTTCACGAAGCCATGCAGCGTCGACGAAACGTCTGTCCATGAAAAGTGTGTCTATGAAATGTTGTCCACGAAACGCAGTCCCACGAAACGAGTTTTGATGAAACGATAGGGAGCCGTTCTAAAGCGTTTCCGGAGGCCCGCACGGCTTGGAAAATTGAGAGTTCGTTGTCTTCATAACTGCGTGAACCCGTCGACAGAGAGATGTTTGTATTGTGCCAATTGCGACTTAAAGGGGTGAAGGTCTACGTAGGGGTGTCTAGGTCAAAGTCCTTAGACACCCTGGATATGTGCTCCAAGATGTGGCGCTGGGAGGGCTTACAGTGTAAGGGGTGAGTGAGCCATTCCTTCCAGGTGGTCGGGGTAGGGAAAGTGTGTGTGTGTGTGTTAGTGTTTAGAAGGAGGGGGGGAGGGAGGAGGGTTGGGGAGCGTGGACAGCTCCAGAAGATATGTTCAGAGGCAGAGCAGGATGGGTGTCCGGGGAGGTTGAGGATGCGGTGCATCCAAACGCGGTGATAATCTAATCATCCGCGTTTTGTCACTGCTAGCTTTGCGCCTGCTGTACGAGTGGTAACTTTGGTGCGCCCCCGAGTTTCCCGGAAGCTTCAAGTCGTTCTAAAAAAAGTCGATTTAGTGGTTTTCGATGACGCTCGGTACGTTTCTAATTGAAACTATATGTCTATTTTCGCTAATTGAAAAGTTAATTAACGAATTTTAATTAATTAGCCGCCTTATCGCAAAGATTAGCCACCCACATAATGTCCCCCTGGCCGTATAACTCACCTGCGCAAACAGCATAAATGTAACTTTCACGCTTTCTTTTTTAAGAAATCTGTAATATTTAAAATAAAAAAAACAGCCCGTATATACATATTTACAACGCCACCAAACTGCAGACTATCCTGTTTTCAAGGACACGCACAGAGCCCCCATCAGAAACAAAAAAGGAGGGTTATTCGATAAACCCATTAGCTGAGATAGACACATCTGCCCTTGTTCCTTTTCCCACCTCTGTAAAATGTTTTCCTCCACCTGCCCCAGTCTCGGGTTAATTTCATCGTGGTTACCTTCGTCATTAAGTTCTCCAACAAAACGTCGGCTGCACAGCTGAAGCTTCCTTGACACCGTTTTGAAATGTTCCAGTTGTTGTGAGCAATTTATGTTAATAACAGTTCACGAATGAGATCGAAAGCTCATCTCTTTTCTTTTTGAAGAATGAGATACTAGAGAAATGTCGAGAAACTGAAGCGTGGGCCGAAATCACGTGATATAGGGCTTCTAAACAAAATTTTTTTATTCTTTTACACTCTGACAAACGAGCTTTTCAGAATATTACGGGATGTTATAGTGAATTGTTTAGGATTTTCATGGTCTTGTTTTCTACCTGTGTTTCCCTAGCTTGCCCTTGAGCTGGAACTGCAATGCGAAAGGAAAATGACTGAAATGGAGAGAGAAATACTGCAAGTGCGCGCGGTGTTTCGACGAGACCAAGGAAATGAATCCAGCTCGTTTGTCAGCATCGACAAGCATTTGAGGCCTCAGAAAACCCGGTTTGAGCTCATCATTCTGGTAAATCATATTGTTCGCTATTTAGTTTAAAAAATATTTATTATATAATATGAATCGACTCAGCCTTGACAATATTATTTTGCATGCGGTGTAAGTGAGTGTGATTGTTTATTCAATAATGCAGCTAGAATGTCAAGAGGCCAACATCGTGGGACCCGGAACGAAACTATTTCTTGTCACCGACCGAAAAGTCAGCTGGTGTTCAAGCGACCAAAAAATCGTCCTCAAGACAACAACAATGGAGCGAGCATTGGTGCTCTGCCTGGCAGTCTATTATGTAAGAAACATAGCCTACCCAGTGGCGTTTTCTTAGCTCCTGGCACTAATTCAAATAGTGGCGGCGGGCGACGCCAACTGTCGCCAAATTTGAAGAAGGGTACATCTGAAGGCCCTCGTAAAATCTTGGACTGCCTGAAAGAGTGAAGAAGCTAGACCGACGTTCCTAAACAGTTTTTGAAACTAGTCACGTTTCCTTATATACGTAAAAATCTCGAGAAGCTCACCAGGATTCACTGTGCCAATATTTAAAGATCAAATAAATACGTTTCACATTGTTTAACCTTTGCTTCACGTATCTTTTTGTTACGTTCGTTTGGCTGATTTAGTTTAATCCCTTACTTTTTAGTACCTGTTGAAGGTAAACATAGGTTATGAACAGTTACACAAACACTGAAGATCACTATGATCTACCTTCTATACAGGCTGTCTACCAACCTGGCAAACAAAAAACCTGTAATTGTCAGAGAATTTGGCGAGTTTGAAAAAGTCGGGGAATTTCCACCTCGCAGTCACGGAAATTGAGCTTTTCTTTCTCCGAGTGACCGCAAATCACGCGCGTGTGGTGTTGCATAATTGCATGCAACTCGGCTATCGTGCCAACGCAAATCTCTGAAACTCCTATCGCATTCTCTTGAAACGTTCGCACTAAGATGAGCTTCTCTCCTTGTGCTCGCGCTAAAAAAATTATTTAGCGATAAATATCAAAGAAGAGACTGACAAGGTAGTATGATATAGTGCTTGCCCAACGCCTTGTTGGCCGTCAGATATACCAGTGTTTTCTAAATATAAACTGTGCTTCAGGGTCTAGGATACATCCTGTCCCACTTGAAATCAGGCAGGGAATTACGATAAAGTAGAGGAAACCTGGAAAAGTCGGCGAATAGTTAAGCGCCATATTGGTAGACACCCTGGTATAGTGTCTAGAGAAAGCTGATTAAGTACTCAGCGCAACACTGCGCAAACACACAATCGCTGTGCTTTTTTTTTGTTTTTTTTTTTTTTGTCCTTTTTAAATTTTTAGGGCTTTCTTCCAAACAAGTAGTTTAGTGGAAAATGTTTATTTGGGGGCACTATTCTAACTGTTCACATTTATACCTACAAATTTCCATATAAAGTACGAGGTTTTGTTTTTCTTTTTTAACTTCCGACTAAATGTGCAAAAAAGGAATAGTGAATAAAAATATTTTAATATACGCTAAATGTAGCTATGTACTCTGACTACATTTTTACATAATCATTTTATAGCTTAAGGCAGTTATTCTGACATGGTGATAGCTTGTAGATGCCCCCCTCCCACCCCCCACCCCCCAAAGGAAGCTTCCGCAGGGGTTGTCAGCCCTTCCAATGAACTGAATAAACAAAACAAGAGTGCTTAAAAATATTTTATTACACACAGAATGTATATACATATTCTAGATATTTCTACAAATAATTACCAACTTGAAGTCATTAGGACGTGGCACGAGCTTTTGTATGCCTGCTCCCTACCGTATGCCCTCCCCCTTTTTTTTCTTGGGGGGGGGGGGGGGCGTACGAAAGCTTGTGCCATGCCATAATGGCTGCCTAAATCCATGCCATGATTATATGATAAAGTGGCTAAAGCTTGTATCTGCAATGTGCATATACAAATAATTTTTAATCGCTTCTCTTTTCTTCACATATTTCCTCGGAAATAAAAAAAAAACAAAAGCAGCCCTGGTACAAAAAATTACTAATGTACCCGTGCTCACAGTCTCCCGGAGTTTACATACAGCAACATATTGTGCCTGAGATGACATAGAACGATCCGATGCGCTCGCTTCCAACAACCGCTTGTTGAGTGACATAATATAGCAACGAGGCATGTCCTTCTCTCATAATGTTAGATGCAAAAATAGAGCACCGTATGTGAAACACCGTACCATTTATTTCTTGCTTCTCACGTATTCCTGCAGCTTTTAGATATCCCCGTGCATAGGAGCAAGAAAAGTTCAAGCTGTAAATATATTCAGCTTTAATCATTTTTACCATCACTAGCGTCGTCCTTAACAATTAAATGCCTGCTTTCATTGGTGCCGACTGCATCGCAATATTGAAAACATATGTTTAAGGTTTAGTGGATGACGTTATACTCTGTTTCACCTTATGCTGAACCGCAGCAGGCGTTACCAGCCATCCCAACCAATCTCGTACAGTGAATTTATCATCTGACTACGCGCGGCGCGTTGCGCACATCTCGAAGGTCACGTGGCACTCACAAGGCATTGGATTGGCTTCGATGGTTCGTAGCGTTTATCGCGGTCCATCGTAAGGTGAAACGGAGTATAGTAGCGCTAAAAAAGGGGTGGAGCGGTGAGCGGTGAACTATTCTGCAAGTCAACCCAGATAAAAGGTAGTATCTAATGTGACCCAAATAAAAAGTCTTCGAGGTGACCCAGATAAAAAAATATCCGGGGTGACTCATATAAAATATTTTCAAGGCGACCCAGGCAAAACATTTTCGAGGTGACCCTGATAAAAGTTCGCCAAGGTGACCCAGATAAAGCATTTTCAAGCGGACCCAGATATATACTTCGTCTCACCCTACGATGGACTAGAGGCAAAAGCTACGGACCACCAGATCCAATCACGAGCCACTTAGAAATTGCCTGGTATTTGGCTCCAATGCACGTGTCGGTGCCCGCGTCTAATGGGTATGGGCGGACAGTGGTTCGAATTGAATAGCACTCAGTGACTCACCAATTTTACATGGCAAAGAAAGCCACAACATACAGGCTCTTTGCAGTGTCGAAGGTACATTAATGATGCGGCACTTTTTGATTCGGAGCATTATTCGTCCTCCCTAATCAATGTTAAGCATGTCATAGTTTAGCGTGTAACGTGATTGGACCTGGCGGGCTGTGGCTTTGACATTTAGTCCATCGTAGGATGAGACAAAGTATAGACCCTTTCTTCAAGGGCGTCGCCATCTTGAATTGTCGTCACTTCCAGTATGGGCGAAAACATTGTTTTGCCGTCGCCACGCGAATAGAATGCATTTAGGAGAAAAGTGTAACCATCACCCATTCTTGTTTTTTCTCCCCTCTATTTTTTCATATTTGCAGGTTGAAACATTTTAATATTTTTTCGTCGCCCATACCGAATATGCCAACTTGGCGGTTGGGGGCGAGAGTAAGCGGAAAAGGTCTATATTCGTCACAAATATATCCACCACGAATTTGCAAAAAAGTGGTGGATAAATAGCGGATACATCCGCTACCGGGTTTAGAGTGTACGATTTCGGGTCCTTCGTGCTCTCTGTCGCAGGTATAATCTGAAGATATAAAGGAATGACATTCTACACCATTTTTGCCGCAAGTCGCTCTCGGTCATCTGGATATTAACACCTACGAGACAGCATTAGCGGTATCGCCGTACCGGTGCTGGGATTCCCTGATGTGTTCGAGGATCGATAAAACTTTGAGCTTTTGGCATAACATTTTTGCATTCTCTTAGCTTCGTTTGAACGTTGGGATGTCTAAGAATCGATGCGAAATGTATGCATAGGACGTAGAGCCAAGAGGTAGTTGTTTCAGCCCTAGGTAACCGCATTATCACAGCAGCCTTTCGCTAGGAAGATCCTGTGATCTTTACCATTTTGTGCTAATCAACGACTCAACAAATTGGCAGTTCTAAAGATTTTGATATAACGTGCTTTCATTGCACTAGCTTGCATTTCATCGCAGTAATTTTGTTTAATTGAAAAGCTGGCGTTTGTTTAAGTGACGTGCACGCGAACTGTTACAAAGTATTCGAATCAGTCATTCGGAAGAAAGGTCATTACCAAAGTTCATAAAACAGTTCATTTATCCTCTTGGAACTCAAAGCACACTTTGCAGGTCTTCACATTCTTGATTGATCAGTGCACAAAATGTTGCATCCGATGTCTCTTAAAAATTAGTATTAGTAGGCTCGTTACCTTGCTTATCGGTTCCAATAGTCCACAGTAATCTCCATATGCATAACCAGACTCCTCTTAGATGGTTGTCTAATCCATCATTCTATCATCTAGAATCTTGAAAAAATATGCAGCCCCACTCTTTAGGTGTTCAGAGATAGCGCCCACATATCATGAATTCGTTAAATGTAATGCAAATAGTACAAATAACATTAGCTGCAATTTTTTATCTTGCGTGGGGATTCATTGCAGAAATAATTGCTTTTCATCAAGACTGCATTGTATTTGTCGGCCAAATATTTACTTGTTCTAATTACCTGGACAAGACGACTCATATTTGTGTTCATCCCTTGCCCGAAGAGTAGTTTTGCCCGAAGAGTAGGTATGTGACAAATGTCTGCAGAAGGAGAGCACACTGATGATGTGTTGTCATATGCCTCTCTCCAACGTGCTTATTGGCTCACTGGGACCGTAGCCTTCGCAGTTTGGCGAATAGGGATGAAATGAATTATAGTAGCTACTTCGCTAATTACCGAAGGCCTTCATACTTTGGGCATTTGTTTAACTAGAATGGTATGTCAGCAATAATGTGAATTCGGCTTAGCGCCTATTGGGCTCGAATGCTGCATTTTCGTTTGACGTGACTGGGGCCCATTCACGTGCTTTACGCCGATGTAAAAGAGATGACACTCAATGTTGCTTGATGGAGTTTTGCAAAAGGTCTATTGTTTCATACGTATATGAAATGTCCTGCTAGTTGTCAGTGCATCACCAGATGCTATTAAACTAGATGCTCAGAGGTGTGTTCGTCTTTGTAATTAACAAGTTACAGCAATAATTATTTCTTCCAGCTGTAACATTTATTTTCAATAGCGGGGCCCGATTTGTGCTCATTAATGTCAGTGTGGTATTATGGTATAATAATGCGTGTATAGTTTTAAATATCCTCTCTGAAATGCTGCAGGGGTTCTTAAAGGGAATGAATCAGGTAACATTTTCACACAAATGAAGTTTGTTTTCGGATGCACCACATGTTCAGGAGAGGTGGAAAAAGTGCAGCCCCATGCAACAACACTGCCAGTCTGGTTTGTCCCATTTATAAATTATTCGGGTGTCAGAGATGCGGGTGTCCTTAAAAACTGCACCGCATGCAGCAGTGAACACAAGAAAAAAAGAAAAAAAAAGTTCGATTTAAAATTTTTAAATTTCGGTAGTAATATAGGAGACATTCAACCCGTAAATTTGCAAATCGAGCATATTGATTACAAGCGCTGCAAGAAATAACGTTGTGCGTCCTCGAACACACAACTTAAAAAGAAAATGGTGGCATTGAAAAAAAAAAAAAAGTTTTAGCTGAGAGAATTGCAGAATTATAAACAAACAAAACACAATTCGGCCTGATGAAGACAGCATGAATACGAGTCTTTGCTGAATGCTATCTAAAACTCGGAAATAGTGACCGCTAATATAATGCACAAGGTGTGAAAGGCTTGTCAGTAACAGTACATAGCAGCAAACAGGCGTCAAAAAAAGACTTCGAGAACTTTGGTGAAAGTTGATGAGTTACGCAAGTTATAAGGCGCCTGGCTCTAACAAAATTTTGGCCCGAATTTTAAGAGAAGTCCGATGGTCACAGTTGCGCTCTTCTAGAATTATTTCGTGAATCATAGAGATTAGAGCACTTATTCTTGAATTTTATTAACATCAAGTTGCTGTAAACTTCTAGAACACATAGTTTCAAAGCATATTAAATGAGTTTTAGCCACTCATTCCCTATTGAATGACAAGCAGCATGGATTCAGAAAGGGTCTATCTACTGTAACGCAACTAACTGAGGTCGTACATTTTCTTTCTCGCATTTTAGACGCCAGGGGACAGGTAGATTGTATCTTTCTAGATTTCCAGAAAGCCTTTGATAAAGTAAACCATGAGAAGTTAATGATTAAATTACGTCCGATATTAAAAAAATAGCTGTTGCTAGGTTGGATTAAATCATTTTTAAAAAAATCGTAGACAGTATGTAAGCATCAAAAATGGCTATTCAGATATGTGTGATGTTGCGTGGGGGGTTCCTCAAGGGTCCGTGTTGGGCCCGTTGTTGTTCTTAGTATTTATTAATATCTAGTAGGGGATCAAGAAGTGCATGCTAGGCTCTTTGCACTCTAAAAAAAGGGTGTCATGGGGTACACCCATAGGGGGTGTAAGTGCTTGTCACATATACTACACCCTTTGGGGGAACACTTGCACACCCCAAATATGGGAGTACTGTACACCCGTTGGTGTGGTGCACATGTACACCTTTTTCTACAGAAATCTCACACGAAGGGAACACAGGTGCACCCCCTTCAATGGTGTACGGCTACACCTCTTTCTACACCCAATGAAATGAAAGAGAACACAGATGCACCCCGTTCGTAGGTGTACCATTGCACCTCTTCATAAAATCGCCTCACTCAAAGGGAACACAGATGCACCCCACTCAATAGTGTACCATTACTCCCCTTTCTACACCTACTGCTCTCAAAGGGAACACAGGAGCACCCCTTTCATATGTGTACTGTTGCACCTCTTTCTACATCCACTGAATTCGAAGAGAGCACAGATGCACCCGATTCAAAGGTGCATGGTCAGACCAGTATGCACCCGTCTCATAACTAACTTCATAAACCTATCAACTTCACTTCGTAACTAACTTAATAAACCCATCAAGGAAACCCTTAAAAAATGTATGCGCCCCGGTGATAGCAAAAATTCAGGTAAATGGACACACGGGATTGTTTTCAAATCTCATAGCAGTTTATTAGACAGATTATTCCGTAAACAAGTGCAAACTTGCAAGCAATCCGTGATATGTGAAGAGGTACGAAGAAGCTGTTACACAACTGAGAAGATTACTAAGCAAACAAGAAACGGAAGTGAGTCTTTGGCAGTGTCTATTCTCCAAGCAGCCGGCATATTTATTTCCACGAAATTCCACCCGCAGCCGCCATTCATTCATCGAACGACGTTTCATCGACGGCTGTACCCGCGAAGTGACGTGTACGGGGGGGACAGGTTGGTTAACATTTTTGTAATGAGCCGCCGCAGACTGTCGGGACGAAGCGGCGTGAACGGGTGGGTTGAGTTCGGTGAGCACGCGCCTCAGAGATACACGCGCGACAAAATGTCCCTACAGCGTGCATTTCGCGTAACGAGTGACGATGAAACGTGTCTACGGAACGTGTATCAGCGAAAACGTGTTTTCACAGAACGCCATGAGATTAAGAAAGTCAGTATTCTACATGCAGTTGTCACACGATTGTAGTCAGCTAATGGCAGGTGACTGCCGATAGAATTTCGGGGATATTATTCTTCCGGCTGATAGAAAATAGACACTGCCTAATTCTAGAGGTAATCTGGAGCGAAACGGTCAATTGTCGCAAAGGAGTAGGTTGCAGAGCACTTACGATGAAAATACCGGACTTGAAACATGTAATCCGAAATATATGTCGACACGGGCACTGCAGCACAACACAAACACAAAAACGAAAGGATAGGGGTCCGTGAAGATTCAACACGATGTGGCAAAAACAGTAATTTGCCGAACCGAACACAAAACGCATCACATGAATTCCTTGGGCTTTTTTGAAGAAATCGCTTGTTGCCGATATACGCGTAGGACTTTTCAAACACTGGAAATCTTGGTACACTCGAATACGTTGTCGCGGACGAAATCTACGGCAGCCCCGCTGGTCGCAGCACAGCACACAAGAAACTAGGCCGAGAATCAGACATTCCGAGGTCGGGAAAAGCTACTACGTCATCCGTGAAACCTTTACCACATGATCACCCTCCTACCGTCACCCGCGCCCAGACAGCGGAGTCGAGGGATGAAAAACCTCCGGTTCATTGGTCCGGCAACTGCGCACCTTCTTTCATGCTTTCAGATTAGCGAGAGAAAGAAAAAGAAAAATAGCAACTCCTTCAAGGCCAAAAGGGGGGCGCGCTCGCAAAGGCTTATCTTCAGGGGCAACCCAACAATGCACACAGCGAAAGGATTTGTCACTTATATCTTCTTGAAAGTTCGACCAAAAGTTAATTGTGCAGTGGATGGTACCCGTGGCCTTGGCCTTCAGGCAGGTGCCGTGCTCTGCCTTATCTCTAGCTTGGAGACTGTAGTCGCGTGATCCTACCCGGAGGCCCGATTGGCCTAAAACAAGCATAGCGTCTACTCTACTGTCAATACCGAATGTACAGGATAGCTCCATACTTCCTAAGGAACTGCCCAACCCAAAAAGTGACCCCCAAGAGGGAATCCAAGCACAAGCTGATGGGGTCCCGTGGCTGGCGTGGGGGTGCACTGATACACCTAGATGTTTTTAAGGGAGAGGAGGATGCTCATTGTCGGTGGACAAGTGCACTGGTTGGGTAACGCAGGGTGCATCTTTCAGGAAAAGGGAGCATGTGCGCCCGATGCACCCAACTACACCCTTTTTTTCTTAGAGTGTGCGGACGATTGTCTTATATTCACTGAAGTTCATGCGGCCTCTGATCAGGAGAAATTAAATAGATTTTTGACTAGAATAGAGGAATAGTGTGCCACTTGGAAAATGTCTCTAAATCAAAAAATAAAAACAGTATGTATGACAATCACTCAAAACGTCAACCATTGATATTTCCCTACAAACTTAATGGTACTTTGCTGTCTTGCGTGAATGAACTGAAATACTTTGGCGTCACGATCACAAACGACCTAAAATGGAGTAGGCACATCCATAATATAGTTAAAAAGGCAAATATTAGATTGGGCTTTCTCCGAAGATTCCTTAAGTTTGCGTCCGTAGAAACAAGGCTAACGACGTACAAAACGCTGATCAGGCCTTTACTTGAGTATGCGACAGAAGTGTGGGATCCTCACGTGATGTATCTTGAGCGGGAACTGGAAAGAGTCCAGTGGCTTGCAGTGCGATTTATATTTTCTAGTTATCGCCGACTTGAATCCCCTACTCAGCTTTGTTCGCAAGCCGGCCTTCCATCGATTAGCAGTAGGAGAAAAACCACGCTTTTAAAACTTATCTTTATGATTCTTAATGACCTTGGTTTTATTGACAAAGCATCTTATGTTATATTACGCCTCACCAATCTAGAATTTCAAGAAACAAACATAGTCGACATATACAAGAATACAGATATAACAAGGAATGTTTGAAAAATTATTTTTTTTTTCACGCACAATACGCGAGTGGAATTCCCTGCCGGAAAGTATAGTAGCATGTCAAGATGCAGAAAAGTTATTTTCTTCATTAAGCGTGTTTCTAGATAATTAGGTATATTGGCATGATCTTTTTGTGAATGAACGGGTGTGCTTTTGAATTGTTGAATTGTTCTTTTTTTCCCACTCCTGTAAGAGTCCCGATTCGGGACTGACAGTATGTGAAATAAATAAATAAATAAATAAAACATAGATTTACGTTATATTTCTCCTGGTGCAACTATACGTCGGGTTACCGATTACTGATCGATCACTTTGTGCAATACTGACTATACAATATTAACAAAATATTGACAAGGACACTTCATGACATCGTATGTGACGAAATTGGGGACCATAAAACGTTCTACATCAAAGGGGGAAGGACTGAGACAAACATGCAAGTTGAAAGAAGGGCCTTCGGGTGCTGCTCCGACGAAGGAGGTCGGGTGGCGATACTTCATATAGATAAGGTTTCTGGTCGCATTGAGGTCTTTTTTTAATGTCACTTTAGGAGCGCAAATAATAGACATGGAAGCAGTTTTTTTTTTTTTAATAAATTTAGAGAGATTTGGTATTTATCATGCTAGCTAAACAATTTTTAACGATGAAGTTAGAACTCGAGAAACTGCGGAACTTACCTTTTCTGCAAATACAACTCAATCATCCGCAAATACCTTGGCACATGCAAAGTTTCTTGCCAACAGTGGGAAGGAGCTTGCTTTTAGGTTGGCACACCAGTGTCATGAAACGTAACGTTTAGTTTGCATTCATTTTCCTTCATGTTACGTAAACATTGATTCGCATTTATTTCCCATCATGTCACGTAACATTTGATTCGCATTTTTTTCCCTTCATGTCTCGAAAGTAAATCAAATCAAAACGAAGCTTTATTCAGACAACCGACGAGTGGTACGGGACAAGGAAACTGATTGAGTATTTTTGCCGCCGTGAAATCTCTCTGTGTTTGGTATATGGCGACGGTGGCTTCTCGCTGTAGATAAAAAGTTCATACATAAATTGAATGAACTCCAACCAAAGCCATCAGAGCCTAGAGCCCAACGTTTCGAAACACATTCCATTTCTTCATCAAGACTGACCACTGATCTCCACAATAGAGGTATGGATGGCGCATAGCTGCTCTCCGAGCTAAAACCCTTCTATCGTGGGAAAAGTGGCGCATTTAATTGTTGTGATAATGCTCGAGACACGTACCGCGCGCCACTTCAGGGAAGAACATGGCGTCTGAAATCTAGCTCAGTGCTGCGCTCCGCTGCCATGATCTTCCCAAGGGCTGCACGTTGCACGTGCATCGTGCATCGACGCACCTTGCGCTACTTTTAAAACATGAAGGGGCTTTACTCCGAGCCTGGCGCGAGTGAAGTCACTGGAAGTTTCCTACTTGTCCGGGAAGTCGGGCGTGTGCTGAGCTTCCTGGTGCATTCAGTGGATAATTTGGTCCATGCTTTCTTGTTTATTTGGTTGGGTTTTAATAGTCCCGTTCTGAATTAAATCCTGAGGATAAGGCATTTGAACTTATGACGTACGCACACTTGATCAACTAGAATAAAATATTTCCCGTCGTTGCGGAGTAACAGCATGCGCTGTTACTCTGCAACAAGCAGGTTGTTTTAATATGACAAGAAAAAATCCAGCGCCTGAACGCTGTTTGTTCCAGAGCTCGAAAAAGTTGAAAAGCCTGTCAAGCGCTTCCTTCCGGGACAAGCCACTTACTTACAGTGGCTTCATACCTGTGTGCTCAATGCGCCATCCGGCCCCTTATAGTGGAGATCAGTGGGCGCGACTAAATAGCACGGGGACCTAGCAGCCCGTAACCGTCCCCGTGTCAGCAATGCGCTGGCGTGTGTGTTGATGAAAAAGGCCATTCAAGTATCCCACAAGCCCGTGTCCACACTGGGCCGCTTCATACCTAGACCAAAGCACCGGCTTCCTCAGGAAAGAGCTCAAGGCGTGGTCTACCGGATGAAATGCGCAGAGTGTCCTTCCTTTTGCATCGGCGAAACAAAGATCTTTCCAGAGCGACTCCGTCAGCATAAGAACGACGTGCGAAATTTCGGTCGTGAACGCAGCTCCGTCGCCAAACACTGAGAAAGACTTTGACCATCGAATCGACTTCGCGAACACGCGCGTGCCTGATGTGGAGCCATATATCCAGAAATGTGTTTTTCTTGAGTCATGGCAGAATCAACATACACCGGGGAACATAAACAAGTACCTGGGTGCCTTTCCAACTGTGTACGCCCAGGACCTACGACACCTGGCAAGCAAAGCTGCCAAATAAACACATCCGAAAAAGAAGGCGAATGGTATCTCGATGTACGATATGGAGAAGAAAGCTACTGCGTCCCCGTGCTACTTAGTCACCCCTAATCACGGTGGAAGAAACACATTTAGGTGATGCCACTGGCCACTCTTCTCGCGGGGAGCGAGCGAACAGATCGTGTTTGGAGCTAGCCTCGAACCTGGAGTAGTTAGTTCCGCGCCGCCGCGGAGGGCGCTGCGGCATGAGGTCCCTCCTCGGTGGCCACGGTGTCGGTGGCGTAGCGCGCCTTTTTCGTGGTGTGGTCGTGTGGTGGTGGTGTGCGGCCAGCGGCTGGCCCCGTGTTCTGCTTTGGTGCTGTGTCGACAACAGGTGCCACCATCGTGCACGAAGGTGAGCCTTAACCCGAAGAAGAAGGATAAGAAGAAGGAAGAGAACCGAGATTTACAGACTCTGGCTACTTGGTGGCGGCATGGTGGTGGTAAGGTACAACAAGAAGCGGCGAGGAAGGGAATGCGGGACCACCACTGGAAGTAACAACCGGAGCGGACGATTTAGGAGGGACCCCATACTTTGGCGTCATCTATACCCTTAGTGAAAAAGCCATTTGTATGAGCAATTTCATGTCTCCAATACACTCATATGAATCATACAAGATATATAAGAACATATAAGAAGCACATAAGGACTATATTATAGCTATATAAGATATATAAAAATATAGAAACCATATTAGAAACTTATAAAAAAACTTCTCACAAGTTTCTTATGTGGTTATTTTATTTTCTTATATATCTTATATAGTTATTATATGGTTCTTGTGTGGTTCTCATATGTTTTTATATAACTTGTATACTTCATATGTGTTTATTGGACACAAAAATTTCTCATACAAATGAGATTTCACAATAGGGCCCGTGCTAGTGAAGTGCGCTCGGTGCGCCGAACCATAGCCTCGTCTATACTCACAAAGCCTGGCAGTTCCACGACGAAGCCATAGAGTGCCCGGTCGCAGATTTGGACCGCGAGGATCTGGTAGCAAAGAGCATTTCTTGGGGAGCCTGTAGTCAGGGTTGAGCTTTTTCAGTAGCGAGGAGCCGAAATATGGTTTTCAAACCCGGCGAGAACAGAAGCCGTAGCGCAGGATCGAACGCGAAATGCAAGAGCGGGCATTCCATCGCTCGGGACAAGTGTGTTTCCGCGTCTCACCGCAGTGGGGCGCCCGTTACATGCCTCGCCTCTCATCCGTGGTCTGCCGCTCTACCTTTTCAAATTCGGCGGCCGCGTCTCTTGGCGATCTAACAGCCTTTGTGGGTAAAAAGGAGGCAATGGCCGAACATAATATGGCCGCCGCGTCGGACAGGGAGTTATCACATAAATGTGTTTCTTCCACCGTGCGCCTGTTGAAGAAACAGAATATATTTCCAAACGCTGGGCAGTACTTTTTGAGGGCTTTGGTTGAAGTTAATTTCTTTTACCTACATTGCTTTACACAACCGGACAAGTCTTTGTCAAACATGTTTACGTCCCATGTTAACAATTGCGACAAATAGATGCAAATATGTTCCAAAAGCCAGGGGTGGTCATAACTCAACAACAAAAAATATAACAACAACACAGACGTTTTGCCACCTCTCCGGGTGATTCATCAGTATGAACTGGCCCGGTGGTGGGGAGAGTCAAAACCAGTCGACTCTAATCTAACAAGTCCCCGTAAACGTCCGGTAGGGGGCCTCGGTTTGTGTTGCACGCCCTGGGGTCACGACGCATAAATCACCATTCCACGAACGTCCTCGGGCCTTAACGCTGCTCACGAGCCAAGGTCGCTGCATTGTCAAAGTCAAAAGTGTGCCCAGTCCTCCAGCTGTGGTCAACGAGCTCAGACTTACTTCTTGTGGCATGCGTGGCCTTCACCACACTCCTTCTGTTTCTCCATTGTACGTGGCGTCGCAGTCGACACAGTTCACCATGTACACCACATCTGTCTGGGCGTTGACGGGGGTAATGTCTTTCGGCTTGGAAAACGCGTTCGCCAATGTGTAAGCAGGCTTAAACACAATCCGGATGCCCAAAGGGGTCCCCTTTGGGAATCCGGACTGTGTTTAAGCCTGCTTACGGCGCAAAACGAATTTGTAGTTGGCGCCCGCGGGAACCGCCGCTGGTCACGTGGTAGGCCTACGCAACGCCGCGCTGCGTCGCGCCACCGCAAAGTGACGCCGCCGCCGCACGCTGAGCGTTGTGCAAACGCCGCTTCAACGCGTTTCTCCACGCGGCCGGCGCCGCCGCCGCACAAGTTCGTCTGGTTCGGGGCGCCGCCGACGTCATCCGACCGGCGCACAGGTCTATCACGTCTGCTTGCGCTTTTTCAGGAGTTTCCTTTGGGCTTCAAAAGTTACTTATTGATCTTTGTTTTTTGTTATACTTCACACAAAGATGGATAAATTACTTTTAGAGGCCACAGGAAGCTTCCAAAAGAGCGCAAACACCTCGTGACAAATATGGGCCCGTCACTTGATAAATAAGGGCCACTTTTCCGCGGCGCCCGCGGGCGCGAAGTTCAAATTCGTATAGCGCCGTAAATATAGCTCTAAGATTTTTTTTCCTTCGTTGTAAAATCGTTTTATGACATCGTTTTTCCATCTAAGCTGTTTTAAAAAAAAAAATGTGTTTTTTCCTTTCCATGTGTCCTTTAAGGCCACGGTGGGAGAAAGGATGAAACCGTCTTTATACGAAGTTTGAGCGGCGTGCTAATCATATAGGAAAAGAAGAGCAACGTGCGAGACACGGAAAAAAAAGTCCGGGTAAGGGGGAGTTCCTCCTTCCCCTTTACTCCAACTGCTTGGGTAATGCTCCCGCCCATTTACCTTTCGGAAGGGCCGTCACGTGCTTCGCCTCCGCTGCTCTGATTGGGTGGAAGGGGCCGCAGCGTTTTGCTCTTTGTCAAGTTATGATGAAACGAAGCTTAGTGCAAGCCAACGTTACTACAAAAACTCGGTTAAGAATCTGCCACAGAGCATGCATTTAAAAAGTGGCTTCCATCCGTACTCGAGAGCCGAACTAAACAGGATCGCAACTCCACCATTTCATTTACCGGCCGCTGGCACCTTGTCAGGCAACTTGTTTGCCTTTTGTGCCAGCGGACCGTTCAAGTCAAATTTGTATTTGACTCGAAAAAATAAAATGATTGATTAATTCTCCCGCAGCGGCCACAGCGGGAACTGCACACGCAGCACGTATTAGTTCAGATCGAATCACGCTAAATCGCGCGAGGGCCGGTGGCGCCATCTCGCAGTGCCATTTCGCAGTCACTATAGAAATCAGCCTTCATGTTTGGACTCGTCGCTAAAGGGCGGCGCTTTTATCGCATTTAGTTTGATCTCGGTGAACGCGAGCGTTACGGGTGTCAAGGATGCGTTTCCCAACTGAGTGTTTTATGCCCATAAAAAAAGTGCCAGGGTGCACCTTGTATAGTACATGGCCGCGGCCGCAGCGTTTCGCGACGCTATGACTTGGCGGCGCTGCATAAAGTATTTCTTTTGTTTCCTAGGGTATCCGCATATCAATCGAAGGCGCGCAAGTCGCGGCTGCCTTATCTGGTTCGGACCAGCTCTTCTGGCGGGCCTAACGGGATCGAGTCGTCAGTCGGTGGTCGTGTGACAGATTCCTCGCTAGAGGCGCCGGCTGTCAACACAGTGGCGTTTTATGGGTGATCCGAGAACGCGCCTTAATTCGACGATAGCACAACGAAATAGCCGGAGCTAAAAAAAATCCCTTTTGCTTACGTGCCTGAGAAACGCGCTCTTTCAATTTAAGCAAACATGAGAGCTATACACCCTGCTATGTGCTACTGCTAGCGCCACGCTACGGCAGGTCCTCCCGATAAACAAATATCACCAGCCGCGCACAGTGAAGACCGCGGCGCTAGACAGAGTGTGAACCGTGTTTGGGTCGCTGAAAAGCCTTTATCGGCGACAGCGCCTTCCATAGGAAGCCATTCTGTGGGCAGGCCAGGATTACAGTAGGTCGTGTTAGTGACGTTGGTGCGAGCTTTCACGAAGAAGTTTCCCCACTTCATCGTCTTCGTAGAAGATTGGATGTGACAGAAATGGTCTAGAGGTTTATTCGCGACTCCGATTCAGTATAGGTGTCGCCACCCGTTTTTCAAAATGGCGGATATAGTGAGGGTCAGAGATACGTGCCGCTGCCGAGCATCTTCAGAGTGCTGGCTTCAGTGAGGGACACAATTTTTTTCTGTTAATACGAGGGAGCTAGGGGGTTATGACACCAGGTCACCTTTTTAACCTAACTACGAAAAAGGTGTTTTGTATGATATTTACGCCAGGAGGAACGCTTTAATTCGGGAGCGTTCATAACCTCTATTTTGGAATTAATCTCTCGGTCTTAATTTCGTATTCTTTCGTAACTCAATGATGTATTTCACATCCTAAACGTTTAGTTAAAGAAGTTGTCGGCGGAAACTTTTTTGTGAAATACGTGTTTGGTTCAGGCACTTCAAATTATTTGGAGATTTTAGTCCACCTTTAATGACAGGGAATTTATTTCACCTTTGAGGGAGCATAGAATATTGTATTTGTTGAAAAAATCAGTGCTGATATTTGTGATGTACAGGGGGAACAGCGCACCCGGAAAACAGTCATTCGATTCAGCATACACACAAAAGAAAGAGACACTTACGCAGCGCTGTTAGTACTCCGTCTTTAACCTTGTCACAAAAAGAGTTAGATTACCTAGCCTTACATTAATTTCAATTTATTTTGCTTTAAATTTAGCTTCATATCGAAAGAAAAGAAGCGAAAAAAAAGACCAGTTATTCTCCCTGGCCCTAGCCTATAGTACAAATAGAAGAAGGGGAGAAAGTGTAAATATACCGAGAAAAACAAATTGAGTTGTGTGTGTATTTATACAGCCTAGAACTTGGTCTGCCTCAACGGGCGACGAGTCTCCCAGCTGTAGATGAGCAATTTAGCCAGTGCAGCACAACCACTAGCCTGTGATCTTTAACGTGCATCACGCAGTAGTGATACACGACCGCACGCCGGTACGATGCTCATCCAGATGGAAACGGGCAGGGGTGGGGATTGAACCCAGGATCCGGGGTTCAATATACCGATAGTTGTCAGTCAGCGCTGCGTAAGTGTCTCTTTCTTTTGTGTGTATGCTGAATCGAATGACTGTTTTCCGGGTGCGCTGTACCTCCTGTACATCATGAGCAACCAACTCGCCCGAACCTCAGTGTTAACATGATATTTGTGCGTTGTCGCTGCCTTTTCTCGCTCATAATTATCATGTGAAATGGTGAACTGCGGGCCTTTTTAAGGGTTTTGGGTATTTATATGATTAATTGCTTTAACATCATTCCCTGCACAAGAATAACAGAATAATGTAATTTTTACAGTATGTTCACACAACGTATAAATTAAAAAAAAACGCTGTTCTTACTACAACAACCCAAAGACGGAATCCGTGTCAGACAGCTGAAGTGTGTATGTTCTTTTTTTTGCAGCAACGCGTGACGCATGGGGCTTTATAATACATCCAGTGTTTGACTGTCTGTCTATCTGCATAACGATGTCAGAGTTTTTCATTTGCTAAAACAAGAAGAAAACAAATGATACTCCTCTAGAAATACTCTCATGGTTTAATGGCGTATTTCTATGATCGTGGCGTTAATTGGGGGCATATAATGCCGCAATTTATTTATTTATTTATTTATTTATTTATTTATTTATTTATTTACAATTACCCTCAAGGCCCCAAGGGGCATTATAGAGGGGAGTGGTTGGTTAGTACAGTTCAAAATTTCGCGTTATCGGTGATGGTGACGATGTCATCGGGAAGGCCATTCCAGTCCACAATAGCTTCTGGTATGAGCCAATGTTGATGGGCTGCTGAAGTGGTCTTGGGACGGGCGATCTTGCATGAATGATCCACTCTTGCAGAAATATAGCTGTGCGGGCTGAGGAGAGACTGTCGTAATGGTTCAGAATAGTAAATTTTATGAAGAAGGCAAAGACGGGAAATTCTGCGACGAACGGAAAGGTCAGGAAGAGTCAATTGAGATTTCATTGCAGTGACACTAGAAAAGCGAGAGTAATCAGAAATAATAAATCAAGCAGCACGATTTTGAACAGATTCGATTGCGTTGGTTAGAAAAGCCTGACGGGGGTGCCAGATAGCTGAAGCATACTCTAGTTTAGGGCGAACAAGCGCGACGTAAAGGAGACGTTTGAAGTTAGAAGGAGCAGACTTGAAATTGCGACGGATATAGCCAAGTGAACGGTTTGCAGAGGATATTGTCTTGTCTACATGAACATTCCAGGACATATTAGTGGTTAGATGGACGCCAAGATACTTGTACTGTGCAGCAGTCTGAAGGGTAATGCCGTTGAGTGTTAAAGAGTTTAAGGGCTGGGAGGTGGAACGTATGGAGCAGAGGTGCATGCATTTGTTAATATTGAGAGACATTTGCCATGTGCGGCACCATTCAGCAATTTTGTTAATGTCGTTCTGGAGTGCAATATGGTCGTCTGGGTCTTTCATTAGTCTATAAACAACACAGTCATCAGCGAAAAGACGAACAGAGGACGAGAGGTGAAGAGGGAGATCATTAATGTAGATTAAAAATTGTATTAATAATAATAATAATAATATTAAAATTAAGATATTTTAATGCGTCATCTTTCAGGCTCTAAAATAATTTGTTTCTTATGATCTAATTTCAAACGCGCGAACGTACGACAATCAAAAGTGTGCTAATCATCATCACTGGTGCCAATTGCAGAATTTTAGATTACCAAGTTTTAAAATAAAAGTAATCTAAAATCAATTAAAATATTCTAGCTACTGTGAGAAATCCAAGTGAGATTGCATTAATTGCGGGTAAAACATCAGGTGCTTTTAAAGTTGAGACTTTTGACAATCGGCAAAACTTCCGAAGTCGACGCCAATATCCTTCTAAAACAAATGCCCCAAAATAAAACAAAAACGAATTTTTTTTTTAATTTATTATTCTTTGCATAACACTTAGTTAGTTTCACTTTTTAGTTAGTTTCATTTGCCGATCTCAGCCTTTCCAGTTCGAAGGAACGCCTCCCTGCTTGCACGTCTACTCACTGCAGCACGTTTCGTTGGCGTTCGAAGCCGGTGAAACAGCAGTGAGTTTTAGTATTGCGTATGCATGCGAACGCCACCACTGTGTGTTTGCGTTAGTTTTGAGTGTTCCACACTGCGCGTGCCCGTAGCCCAAGTTGCGGTCTTGGAGTAGCGCATGGTGATGACGCGCATGCGCAACGTGGGGCACGCAACTCTAACGCAAACACAAAGCGCTTGCGTTTGCTTCTGTACGCAATACTAAAACTCTTTAATAAGGTACACTCCCATACCGGCTACAGCACTACGTTAGGACAGTGAATAGTGTTGTTTGCATTCGGGAATGACATTTCGCTAGCCACGATCGCGAGCAGTTCCGCCATGCCTGTTGAGAAGGAGAATCGGGGACACTCAATTGAGCTTTCCCGTTTCCGCCGCGGGAGGGCGAGCAACGAGACGGAGACGCAATAGCGGGGAGGAAAGTAAACAGGATCTGGTGACCTATATTCGCGACTCCACACAAAACGAACGGCATCTAGCGGGAAAGCACTGAACTGGCCGGAACAGGTCCCTTCGCGATTTCTGCCCGTCTCTTCTGGCTTCCGTGTTTACATGTTGTCGGTGGTTTGCGCGACAGAACAGTTCTACCGGTCACTGTGTCGTAACCGTAGTATCGCCTTGTGACCCAGGTTGCTCTGCACGCGACCTATGTAACCGCGTGAGACAGACATTCTGCGTTTATCAACGTTCATCAGCAGCGTGGAAGGACAGGGCAGTCCTTTCCTCGTTTCCTCGAAGAAAGTCAGGCCTCTGGAAGTTCGCTTACCTCAACACATCGCCGCAGGTTCGAAACGGGGAAGATAAAACGCGGGGGAACCAATTTTGAGTCTAATTCTTACTTGCTGGTGCCCTAGCGTTGTGCGTTGAGCTGGCACATGGCACGGCACGACCTGGATTTGACCGCCATATTTGCCCGATAGTGGCGTCCCCCATAGGTCGCTGGAGTCGCGAATAGAGCTGCTGGAAGGGGTTTGTGTTTGAGAAGCCAGCGTGATTGCGTGGTTGCTTTTAGCAGATTGGATTGAAACCCCCAAGAATATGCTATACACTTTGAGTAGAGAGGTTTAGTAGATCTTGCTGAACCCGATACCCGGACAACGATAGCCTGTAACGGACGATGCATCCCCCAGGGTGGCGGCGGAGTATGGGGTATCGTTATCAGAGTCATGGGAGCGATCCACTGAAACTCTCTGGTTTTGGCAGTCCATACCTAGATTTCCTTGTGTACTGGGGGTCCAGTGGCCCTAGCTAGCACAGACCTGTGGGGTGTACTCTTTACAAGCAATAAAATTACTTGTAATTGGTTATTCCGGGAGTTGCTTCGTAATCGTTCGGACACATTTATTAGAAAGTGTAACCGCAAGAGTAGTATGATAACTTCTTGTAAGTACTAAAGTTACAAGTAGCAATTACTATTTTCTCCTTGTCGTTTTAACCACGCTCTTTGCTTGTACGAGTTTTATAGCAAGGAATGTTCGACCCATGAGTCTCTGACAGGAGGATGGTTTTCTGAAACTTGTGGATTGAGAAGAGAAGCAATTTGTGATTCGGCTATTCTAATTGATTATTAGAGTGTGCGAAAGGCTCGTTTTCAAACCGGAAGAAACATCGGGCCTCTTGGATATCTGAAAATAACGGAAAACCAACGGTTACCTGTCCAAGTACGGCCGAATAATTTTCTTCTAAAAAAATCGAGTAGTCTGATTTGAATGCGTTATAAGCAAAAGTATTTTTGGTTGTAATCGATTGATTTTGTTCGAGTAAGGCGTAAAAGATTGCTTTAGCAAGCATTGTTTTAGGTGACAAAATGGCTCCAGTGTCGTTACACTGTCGCGTAGCTCTATTAGTGGCTCTATTAGCCCCCAGCGGGACCCATTGGAGCGCTGCGATTGCTGGTGGTGACGTAGTGACAACGACACATGACGATTCCCGGTATTCCCTATTGTCTGCTTTAGCGCGTAGGGGCAGAAACTGTTCGCTGTGTGTATTTTGTTTCTGAAATGACGCAAAACGTGCTTAGGACGAAACCTAAAAACAAATTCTAATACGCCAAACGAAACGATCGGAAGTTGTGTCTAACTTACGATGGAGTACTATGATAGCCTTATGGCCGCCAACACCGCCCGGATACCTCCTAGCCTTGAAGACAAAAGAGCATGCTCTTCAAGCAGCAAACGAAAGGAAACGCTCTATTCCTCCATTCACAAGTTCCGGAAGCAATATCAATAATCCCAACGACTTCAGCGGCAGCTCAAGACGGCGCGAAGGCCGAACAAGGTGGGTCGCAAAGCCTTGCAAGGTGCTCGTGCCATAGGCCTACGACCATTGCCCTCGTTGAATGCATATGTTTGCGCGATCCGCGTTTATTATTTTTTTAAGTGGACTCTTTTTTCATGAATAGATTGAGCCTTGACCTAGATCATCCTGTTAGAAGGGTAGTTTGCTCTTCGAGGTCCCCTTGTCATTTTCTAAGTGTTGTGCTGTGATGGCGGGCGCTCTCGTCACAGTGACACACTCGTCAAATTTATTTGCTGCTTTCTTTCATGTAAAGTACAATGAACATGCTATGAATTTCCTTCACATCATGTGGTACGTACACTTTATTATTCGCGTATCTCTAAAACCGCTCGAGGAAACTGCGAACAAAACCGGCTCTCGGAGTGTCAAGTTCAACGCCTGCTCGGCCCTAGTCGCGATTGGTTTCTCTTTCCTCGGCCTGAATGTTTCCGACAGCCCGAAGAAAAGGAAACTAGCTCCGGAAATTATGATTTCACGGAATTTACTTGTTTCGTCACTTGACAGGCCTCCGAAGCTACGACGTCTATCGATTTGATCGTGGTGAGCACGATAACACGGAACTGGGTCGTGTTCTATGGGGCGCGACGCTACAGTTGTCGCGCTGCTTGATCTTAATTTTGACGATAAGTACAGCAAAAGGATTATGTCACACGCGACCCCAAACTGTGGTTCAAATTAACCAATAAAACATAAATTGTGAACGATACAACTCAACCTACATGCTACCAGCGAAGCGCAGAAGCAGTCACGTGATACTTGGTTCTACGTCACGAGAAGGAGCCACCAGGTGGCCCATCCCCATTATCTCGGGACTGTCGAGCGGAGCAGACGTGTGTGCGGCAGCTCTTCCGAAGGCGTTCGAAGCTAAGCGCATTTGGTGTTTCCTTTGTAGATTTGGTTCCAGCGTGCATGAAATAGTTTGTATAGATTTAGAATGAGCGAGGTTAGGATGTTAGGCTAGTTTAGGCCACCGGGAGGCCACAAGCAAGTATGGCTAGAGTAGGAGTAGGAGCCGGGGCTCGGCATCGTCATGTCGTGCGCAAGCCGCTCACGTCGGGTTCTTCTTCAGGTACTCCTCGTTTCCTCTATAATCCGAACCCGGCCCTAAATTTAAACATTTCGGCGGAACTCCGCCTGGTTTGATAAGTAATAAGAAAGGGTACTTAGTTGACTACAAACAATTTCTTCAATGTACATGGCGTTTCGAAGCCGGCTTGGCTCCTTGTTCACGGGTGACTGTGTGTGGGCCCAAAGGTAACGATCGGTAGTTTTATTTTATTTTCTATCTCTCAGTGTTGTTTTATTCTTCTGTTTTTGTGTGTGGCGCATTGTACCCCATGTATATAGATGCTTGGCAGCGTTCCGGTGGATCGGTTCAGACTGTTGTTCGTACTTTGTTTATGACAAGATTCTAATAAGAGCCGCTTTCTCCAATTCCTTTATCAAGGATGGATTTTATTTCTCTCCAACTTCTTTTCTTCTCTAATTTCTTTCTCTTTCGAGGACGATGAGACCACGCCATCGCCTTTGACAGCAGTTCCATCCTCGACCAAGAAAGAAATTGGAGAAAGCTGCTCTTCTTAGAATCTTGACATATACAAAATACGAACAACAATCTGAACGGATGCACTGGAACGCTGTCAAGCAGCTATATACACGGGCTACGATGCGCCAAATACAAAACCAAAATAAACACAAAATATTGAGAGGCAGAAGAAGAAAAACAACGACCGATTGCTACCTTTGGGTAGAGTGAACTATAGTCCGTTGCACCCTAAGAACGAAGGGCCAGGGTAAGACGGGTTAGGAGGAAGCAGACGGAACGCTGGAGAAGAGAGGGGGAAACCTCCTTCTCTCTTTAGCGGTTCGTCTGCTTCCTCCTCCCCGGCCCGTCTTACCCTCTCCTTTCGTTCTTAGGTTGCAACGGACTATAGTCGGTTACAAGTCAAGAAGGTAGCGGCAAATGCCCCTCAAAGGGAATTTTGTATTCCTCCGCCACCAATCGCGTCCCGTTGTTTCCGTGACGTCACGACCTGCCCGAACCAATCTTGTTTTGGCAAATGAATATTTTCAACATGGCTGCCGGGCAGATTTTCTACGACTCCAGTATCTTCCAGCAATTATTCTATTTTTAACGCGGTTTTTTACTTACCCGACCATACGTCGCTAAGTCGTAACCGCGTCCACTTTTATTCGCAATAGGTTCTGCGCGACTGCGTGAAAATTCAGCGATAGCATTGCCATCGAAAAGTTCGATGCGGGAGTAAGGCCTATACGTCGAACGGCGTCTGCTTCTCTGCCTCAGGTTCCGCCTCAACATCGTGACGGCAGCGGCCTTTCTTCGCAGTGGTTTCCGTGGAACGACGTTAAAATGCAGCGGTCACCAAACTCTTCTTTATAAGTGTAGTGGACTGTGCGGGAATAAGTGAAATAAGTGAACCGCGAACACAGTAAGTGTCTTCACCCGATTTCGACCGTATCTTTGCTGGCGTTAATAAATAGTCTGTCTACTGAAATGACGCCTTCGAAGCAGTATGTATTCATCTGTGAAACGTGGCGTCCTTGTCAAGTTTCCGCTTCGCAATCAGCATGCACGCTAATCTATGACTGCGATAGTACCCGCGGGTGCACCCTCGTTTACAATAATGAGCTGTAACATATATGTGGCATACAAATGATAAAGCCAGTAATGCGTATGTTACAAACATTTAATTGATATTGTTTTGGACGTTAAGAAGCTGATGTCTTCTTTTGGGAAAAATATCAGAATTTGAGGGTAGCAGATTTGGTTCTCTCAAATACTTCCGAACATTCTGCTAGCTCTCAGAGGCCCGGTCAGTCGTATGTTTATGCTTCGAAACCCGGGTGCGTGACGCGTGTACCCCCACTCGCGTCACGTCGCGGCCTGGGGTATTACCAGTAAACACGCACCAACTTTTCCAATTTACTTTAGAAGGAAAATGTGTCCACAATATTGGATCGCAGCATTGGTTTAATAATTTGTAAAAGATGAAAAGTATGTCAATAAAAATTGATTGCAAGGGCAGCTTCCCGCTTCATGAATTGTGGCTTTCTTATATATGAAATATTTGTTTAAATCAAAAATTGAAAACATAACGAATACTCAGATGTCCTGATCTTTGTCCGAATGCAAGTGGCAGAATGATTTGTCTTTATAACAATGTTTGAATCAAGCTACAGCTCAAACCGCCTAATTACATTTCTGATGTATGTTTATCTCTGCATTATACCAGGCCGTAGCCGCGAACGAGCTCTTCAGAGTCTGCCATCATCTTTCTGGTCTACCTTGGCAAAGACAGACTCGTGTAAAAAACATATTGAGCTTCTCAGAGGCAACTTCGCAGTCCTCATTGTAAGAGCTTTCATGAAACCATCGGAAAGAAGGGTCCCTGTCGGTCATGTGAATGGCAACAGACGTCCAGTTTATGCTTCGAAACAGATCATTGGCAGTTAGAGTTAGCTGCCCGCAGTGCTGACGCACGTTATTCTTATTCTCAAAGTGGCCTCGGTCATGTGAATGGCGACAGACGTCCAGTTTATGCTTCGAAACAGATCATTGGCAGTTAGAGTTAGCTGCCCGCAGTGTTGACGCACGTTATTCTTATTCTCAGAGTGGCCTCGGACATGTGAATGGCGACAGACGTCCAGTTTATGCTTCGAAACAGATCATTGGCAGTTAGAGTTAGCTGCCCGCAGTGCTGACGCACGTTATTCTTATTCTCAGAGTGGCCTCGGTCATGTGAATGGCGACAGGCGTCCAGTTTATGCTTCGAAACAGATCATTGGCAGTTAGAGTTAGCTGTCCGCAGTGTTGACGCACTTTATTCTTAATCTCAGAGTGGCCTCGGTCATGTGAATGGCGACAGACGTCCGGTTTATGCTTCGAAACAGATCATTGGCAGTTAGAGTTAGCTGCCCGCAGTGCTGACACACGTTATTCTTATTCTCAGAGTGGCCTCGGTCATGTGAATGGCGACATACGTCCAGTTTATGCTTCGAAACAGATCATTGGCAGTTAGAGTTAGCTGCCCGCAGTGTTGACGCACGTTATTCTTATTCTCAGAGTGGCCTCGGACATGTGAATGGCGACAGACGTCCAGTTTATGCTTCGAAACAGATCATTGGCAGTTAGAGTTAGCTGTCCGCAGTGTTGACGCACGTTATTCTTATTCTCAGAGTGGCCTCGGTCATGTGAATGGCGACAGACGTCCAGTTTATGCTTCGAAACAGATCATTGGCAGTTAGAGTTAGCTGCCCGCAGTGCTAACGCACGTTATTCTTATTCTCAGAGTGGCCTCGGTCATGTGAATGGCGACAGACGTCCAGTTTATGCTTCTAAACAGATCATTGGCAGTTAGAGTTAGCTGTCCGCAGTGTTGACGCACGTTATTCTTAATCTCAGAGAGGCGCCTTGGCGTAGACGGCGAGGCTGCACCAGACTCTCTTTACGAAGCAGAATCTGAGGAATTGCATTCCGCTGTCACCACGTTGGGATTCATAACGGAAAAGAAAAGACGACTTCGAATTTTTCAAAACGCGAATCGCAGGGGGTTTCAAAACTCGAAACGCATGGTTTTTTTTAACAAACGCTGGAATGCACAGAATGTACCTAAGTTGTGTAGGAAGGTTATCAAGCTAAAACCAACAACCATATATGCATTACTTATAAAAGTTACAATTTTCGTTGCACTGAAGCCTTCTTTTTACTTCAACCTTCTGGAGCGAGTAATTTGCCTCGGCTAGGTGGCGCAAGCTGCCACCCGCTACAAGGTCTGTCTGTAGTCAATATCTATCCATTGAAGCAGAAGGGGCGTTTTCAGCGAACTATTTTCTCGACTGCGGAGGCGTCTGAAGCGGGCGCATCACGCTTATGGGGAGGAGCTTCTACTACCTTCTTAACTTGTAACCGACTATATAAACGAACTCATCTATGCTACGTCACGGCGCGGTGGTGGCGCGTCGGGCGCACTTCCGGTCAGGGGCTGTGGGCGGAATGCCCCATGTGAGACGTGTATTCCTGCATTGTTTTGAAAGGAGGCTGACAAAAACCTGCCTTTTTTCAAAACGCCGCGACTGGGGCTTTACCAAGTTGTACGGACCACCTGCGGACTACGTTCATTGCGACTTCAAGCTCGAACGCCCACGTGATCGTTCAAACTGTCGTCTGCTCTTTCAAACGCTTCTGCTTGTCGTCTGCACTTTTAGACGACACCGGCCCGTAGACCAAATGTGGGCCCGGTACTTGCGATAAGAAGTGAGGGCAGGCCTCAGAAGACTTAAGTTTGAAGGTTGGTAAGCAGGCTCGATGCAAACAGTAGATACAAGGAGATGTTGATCATTGTTACTAGTGGCCATCACCGACTTGTTTTGCCTGATTCACTTGGTCCAATTCTGCTTGCGATTTTCAGTATCGACGTCGACCATCTCAGCTACGGTTCCCGCTTTTGCTGCCCGAGCGATGTCGCGACGAGATTGCGAGCGAAATCTCATCTTGCAAATCAGGCTTTAGCGTACATTCTGCGGCATCCACGCGGAATGAATCGCCGCATGTCACAATATTCACGCGAAGTTTTGCGGTGTAACGAGCCCCGGTAATTTCGCTGAGGCCGCTGAAGTAGTCAGACATTGCCAGGAAGACGTAGAATCAACAATTTGAACGCAAAAAGGGCAGGGGGACTCACACCGACGCCGACAACATCGCATTTCAATGGTTTCTTTATGGGCGACGTCGTGCTTCTTGACCACACCCCTCTCGCGCATGGGCGGCACCGGTGGCGTCCGCTAGGGGCGCTCCGGTTTGTTTGTAAACATGAGTTGGTGTATAGATACGACTTAACTTTCATTAAAAAAAAAATCGGGGGAAAATGTAGCAACGGCGCATTTTTCACCCTTCTACTGACGTGCCCCCAAGCGGACACGAGAAGAAGGGAGGAACGAGACGTTTTTGTTTCCCTCTCCAGGCAGACGGGAGAATGCTTCCGCCCTCCCGACTCATCTCCTTTCGGTTTCGCTTTTCGAGCACGTCGCACACGTTGTTTAATAGAAGTTGTTGAAATGACTGAGCTTCAGCGGCAGCGAAGGCCGCCTGTAATTCCGTCTCCCAGTCCCAACGTGCAGAGCATTTCGGTTGCACTGACGTTTTTACCACTAATTCTATCAAACGAGCAAACGAAGCCGCTAGAAACAGCGAAGTTCCGGAGCAGTGCCAGCAACGCTACGTACACTGGGCTAAAATAGCCATCTCCGGATTGCGAAAACCACTCGGAACCATGCGGACAACGCGGAACGATGTGTCGACAGTAGATGTGCCGACGTTGACGACGTTGTGGAAATCGCGGAAACTAAGTCCAAGATAGGCAGGTTTTGCTGCCGGGTTTGTAGAATCTCTAGGAAGTTTTCCATGGCCACTCCTCTGGAGTTTCAGGACCCTCGTTTCCCGTTCGTTTCAATACGATATCTAAAAAGAGGCAAGCAGGTGGACATGAGCTAGCGAATAAAATAAATCCTCAACTTCAACGCTGAAGACCGAACACCTCGTGGCCTCATTGCCTTTTAAAAAATCACACACCACCCGAGAGTTGGCCACGCTAAAAGGATCTCCCAGGTCCAACGTTTACGGTACTGTGTACGTTTTTTTGTAGTTGTTTCCTTCATTAAAATTCCTCAGTTGCGAGGACAGCATTGTCCTGCCGTGTATGTTCTTCCTTGTAGTCCGTGTTTTCTGATCTGTTTTCCCCATCATGTATAAACCACTTCCTCAGTCTTAATCAGCATGGATTTAGAAGTGTTTTTCCCTGGGAAACTCATATAGTTGAATTTTACCAAGATATAGCTATTTATTTTGATAAAGGAGCGCAGGTGGACTGTATCTTTTTAGATTTCCCAAAGAAATTCGACGTGTTCCCCCATAAATAATTGCTGCAAAAAGTAAAGTCTCTTAATCTTTCTGATTGACTTTTTCATTGGATTACAGACACTTTAAAAATAGAAAGAAGGCAGTTCTGGTCAACGGGAAAACACACATTTACGTAGACGTAACGTCGGGTTTCCTTAAGGGGTCTGCGATGGGGAGTCTTCCGTTCCTAATATTTATAATTGATATTTCTGTTGTAATTGGATCAAGAATTCGCCTCCACGCAGATGACTGTGTCCTATACAATGGTATTAGGATTGAACGGACTGCCTGGCTTTGCAAGAGGACATTGAAAGAATTTCACGGTGGTGCAAAAAGTGGGGAATGAAGCTTAGCATTCATAAATGCTCCAAGATGATGTTCACTAGGAAGCGCCAGTCAGTATGTTTTCCGTACTCAACCGGCGGGGTCAAACTGAAGAGGGAGGAAGTAGTAAAGTATCTAGGTGTTCAATTTGCTCATAATCTGTCAAGGAGGGCCCACATTGGCTTCATCAAGGCCAAAGCCAACCGCATGTTAAACATTCTGAAACGAAATTTCAGGGACCGTCCTCAAACTGCGAGAGCAACTCTGTTTAAGACTGACGCTAGGCCGATACTGGAGTACGCCAGTGCTCTGTGGGACCCAAAAGAGAGCTATTTGGGGAAAACAAATAGAGCAAGTACAGAGTACGGCTGCGAGATTTTTCACAAGAAACTACAATTATAGAGAACGTGCTAACGCTCTTAAAAAGCAATTAGAGTGGGAGCCACCTTCCTCCAGAAGAAGACGTCTTCGCTTGAAGTTTTTCGTGCAATTTATCATGGTCAAACTGGGATTAATAAAGCGAAGTTTATTCAACCACCCAACTTTGTATATAAAAGATTAAACTATTCAGAAAAAAATTAGGGCATCTACACCCCGAACCAACGTTCTGAAATATTCATTTTTTCCAAACACTATTAAAGAGTGAAATGACCAACCAAACGACACCGTTTTTATCTTGTCAAACGCACTTTTTTTTACAGACTATCATGTGACAGCTGGACAGACTGACATGACTAGGAAAATGTTTAGATCCTTGCGATGAGAATTTGAGTGATTTTTGGGCGTGCTACTGCTGCATGCTTGGTTGTTCCTATTTTGATTAATATTTTAATTTTTGAACGTAATTAAAAAAAAACTACATCTGTGTTTTTTTACTCATGTGTCATGCGGCAAGCGAGAGTTTTTATTTTTGCTGTTAGCGGATATTTTCCTCAGCTGATGTCATTATTTGGCAGGTATACCTGGAATGCGAGCAAACAATCTGGCTTTTATCATATTCCAGGCCCGCTTTTGTTTATGACTGTTTTCCTGTGTGCTAGCGCTTCCCTGTTTTTCTTTTTTTTGGTACATACGCACGAGTGTATTTCTACCTTCACGACTGCAGCTAGGTACCCCCCCCCCCCCCCTTACAGTAATGCCTTTTGGCACTGCGGGGTAAACCGAAATAAATAAAAGGGCTTTGTTGTGATTTCTGGCGGGCTTGTTTTTTTATTCTAGAGTGCGTAGGGTAGTCTGCGTAGATTTTAGGAACCGCTCAGATAAGGAGGTAGGCGACTTTAAGCCGCTGGCAGACCACTGGTAAGGGAAGATAGCGTAGGGATTTAGATTTCTTTTGATTTTAAAGCAGTTCCTGTTCTGAGGGGGGGGGGGGACTTTTTTGACAAACGCGGTTTGAGGTAGATAGGCGCTGTGGTTCGGCGTAGAAAACCCTACGAAGGCGGTGACGACCTAGTGTCGTGAGGTGAATGCATGCAGTGGGTGCATCTAGGTGAGAAAGATTTTGAGATCTTAGCGTAGGTGGGTAGCTTGGTTTGCCGAATCTGCAAAAGGGCGGCGTGGGGATTTAAGCTGATAGAACGGGGGTGCGGAACTAGGGTTGAGGAGGTCAAGTGGGAGCTTAAAGTAGAGCGAGAGAAGCGGGTCGTCCTGGAGACTCAGGTCGAGGTGTTTGCTAATAGAGAGGAACTCAAGGTAGAGTATCAGGAACGCATCAGTGAATGGGAAAGTAATGTGGAGCGCATGGTAGGCGAGCTTAATAAGGAGCGTGAGAAGCGGGTTTACCTTGAGAGGCGGGTGGAGGAGCTCAGGAAGGGGGAAGCGTGGAAGCTTGAGGTGGGGCAGCGCAAGAGAGAGTGTGAGGCAGGCTTGCAGCCGCTAGGGAGAGAACCTAGTAGTACTGCATGCGGGACTCAAGGACGTGTTGAAGGAAAGGAGCCAGAACCTCGGCAGACACATGGGGGTTTAGGTACGTAAGCTCAAGGAGGTTTTTGAGATGGCGTTTGTGCAAATGTGCACTACCCCAGAGGTCTGGGGACAGGTCTTTTCAGACAGAGCAGCGAGAGGTGGAAGTTAAGCGGGTGATTTGAGGGATGAGACAACGGCTTCAGTACTGCGTATTGAAAGTAAATAGGGTCGTGTATGAGGCTCGCTCCGACCCTTTTGCATGGAGAATCCACTACAGTGGAGCAACAAATAGCACGCTATGGTAAAAGATTGTTCGTCATGTCCCAGACTGAACCAGGTTGAACCAGGAGAAGTGCCAACGAGTAAGCGACAGAGAAAATGTACGATCATTAGACTTGGGTGGAAAGGTAGAGCAGATATCGAATACGCAGACATGAAGGGAGGTAGAAACAGGTTAAAATGGGAGGAGGTAGAAGAGTATCTAAGACGGGAGGTTTTAATAGCATTTGGGTTAGTTGAAACTTATCTTAGAAACGCAGAGCAACCACCATGCAATCCTGACTTTGTATGGGAACAATGCAATAGTACGGAGGGCAGCAGAAAAAAAGGCGGGGTTGGAGCGTTTTTACGAAACAAATTCAAATTGCCATAGAGTCGGAAGTGTACATGGAACATTTATGGCTAAAAGGAACTCTAGAAGGGAAAAATAATCTTTGATTTGTGTACCTCTGGACAGGAATAAATGGGAAGGAGAAGAGCAGTAAAATGGTAATATATATTTCAAAATACATTATTCAACTAGGAGAACATCACACATTAGTTATTCTAGGGGACATGAATGCCCATCTACAGGGTGAAACAAGGAGATGGCAGGCTCTTTAAATCGACCGGAAAATTCGGTTTCTTAACCTATTGCGCTTCGACTTTGTGCAGCGTTGCCCACAGATGGTGCATTTTTTTTTGTAAAATTTGCAAAGAACGAACTTACCTGAGGAAAAAGTAAAGAAAGAAAAAGGCTTAGCTCCTATGGAAACGCAGCGACGCCACCGGTCTTCAAACAACACGGCGTCGTTTCGCACGGGAGACAAGAGATGGCGCAAGCGGTCGCGACGCCAACTGCCGCCAACGAACGAGCAGACGACGCCGAGATACCGAGAGCCGGCCCTTTAGCAGACAATCTTTTCTACTCAAAAGCGGCGCGAGCTTTTCTGATATCAGTTTGCAATGCATTATTTTATCATCCTTACTAATAAAACACATTGAATGGACACATAATCGATTAAAAAAATGGTTTGTCGGGTTATTTTGACTGTTTTTTTTCTTTCGGGGTACTGATGTCGTCTGCTTTGTAGTTCGTCTTTACTACCGCGTCTGTCTTTGGTTCTGCGACTGTTATTCGCGCGGTTTTCTTACGTTTGACGTCGGTATGGTGCGTTTAACTCCCAGCGAACGAGCTAAGGTCGTACTTTGGTACGGGGAGTGCCATAGGACGAAAGAAGTCCGCCGACGCTTCCGAACAGAGTTCAGGCGACGGCCTCCGAGCTCGCCTGCCATCCTGCGCTGGGTGAGGCGTATGCTCGTTCGTTGGCGGCGTTCGTTGCGCCATCTCTTATCTCCCGTGCGAAACGGCGCCGTGTTGTTTGCAGACCGGTGGCGTCGCTGCGTTTTCATGGGAGCTAAGCCTTTTTCTTTTTTTTACTTTTTCCTCAGTTAAGTTCGTTCTTTGCAAATTTTACAAAAAAAAAATGCACCATCTGTGGGCAACGCTGCACAAAGTCGTAATGCGATAGGTTAAGAAACCGAATTTTCCGGTCGATTTAAAGAGCCTGCCGTCTCCTTGTTTCACCCTGTAGATGACATGGATGTTTTACACAGATTCAACAGGAAACATGCCACTGGAGATGTGTGAAATGCATAACTTATGTTTATGCAATACCGGTAAGAACTGCGACGGGCTAACTACATGGGAAACGGGTAGCTTACATTGTACGATAGGTTACGCACTGACGTCAAATAGATTGTATAACAGGCTAGAGGCAATGAAAATGGTTGAAGAGGGTTCAAGAAGCCTCGGTAGTGATCACAAACGGATTAAGCTGAGCTTTACTTGGGAAGGAAATGCAGGGACAGAGCAAGACAAACAACTAGACGAAATATTTCATACAGAGAAGCAGTTGGAAATAGTCGTTAAGCAAATAGAGGATATAATTTCTGGGGACACTGAAACAGATTGGAGTTACACAAGGCTAACTAAGCTTTTCGAACTAGAGCTGTCTAATTTATGCAATAAGAAAAGGGGGCAACGAAGGCACAATTCTAAGAGCTGGTGGGACGATGATGTAAAAAGGATAAAAGAGAAACGTCAAGAAGATTACAAAGAGCACATACATTCTAAGTGCAATAGGGAACCTCAAAGTGATGTAAACAAAAAGTGGGAGAGATTCTTAAAAGTAGACGGGAGGAACCCTGCTTGATTAAAAAAAAATATTCAAAAAGAGGGGTCACAATTGCTGCCTCAAGTAAATAAGAGACAGAATGGCAGCCAGGAAGTTTTGGGAGCAATTGAATTCACTAAGCCATAAAACAAAAGTCAGAGCAGAAGTATATTGTTGTACCTGAGGGAAATCAGCTTGAAGGGGATCAGGCAATGGAGTGCATAGGGGAAGTAATGAAAGAAGAGTTCAAGCAGCAACGATACATAGGAAACACCTCACCGCTGGAGGATAGTTCAAATACTAATGTTATGGCTATCGGACAGAAAGAATGGGAAAATGAAGAACGCAGAGCTCCAATGGGTATAGTGCTCAACGAAACGAAATGGATTTATTTTATTCATTTGGTTTACGAAAGGACACACGTGTCACGACACCACATATTTATTTAAAATGCACTGTGAGATGTGGCGGTCACTTTTTTCAGCTATAACCTTTGAAAACATAAATTTGTTTACTTTACTGCAAAGAAAAAAAAAACACGAAATGCTGTCATGTTGCAAACTCATGGCCAGCTTTCATCAGCTTTCAGGAGATGTGCACCGAGCAGGAACAGCCGCTAAGTGCTTGGCTCAGCTGTGCGCATGGGTAACTCGCGACACCAGGTGGTCCTATTCTCCTGGCAGATGGCACCACAGGTACGCGAGGCCACGCATTCCGCTGGTCAATTTGGTTTCGCTGAGCACTGTACATCAACGGGAGCAGTTGGCATACCAATAAAGTTGATAAATAAGTTAGGACCCAAATCTAAAGACGCGTTAAGGAAAACAGTAAGTAGCCTTATCATTAAGGTCACTGCCCCGGAACAATGGGGCCAAGCAGAATTCATTTAATGTAGAAGGGAACGGGAGACAAAGCTGACATAAGTAACTATCGTCCCATAGCAGTAACAGTAGTAGTCTATATGTTGGCAATGCAGATTTTCAAGGAAAGGTTACAGGTATGGGTAGAAAATGAGAATGTAATAGGAGAGCTACAAAATATGTTCCGAAAAAAAGGAGATCGGAGAGCAATTTATTTTCATTACAACAGTGCATAGAGGTAGCAGAAAATGAAGGTAGACCTCTCTCCTTATCATTTTTAGATATAAAGGGTCCTTATGACAATGTCATTCAAGGCAATTTGGTGAACACAATGAGTAGCTTAGATGCGGTCGACGGAATATTGAAAATGGTAAGGGATAATTACAACGACAACATGGTACTAATAACATGAGAAGGCAAGAGAACGAAGCCAATAGAGATAAAAATACGTCTTAGACAGGTATGCCCTTAGTCGCCATTGTTGTTCATGTTGTATCTCCAAGGATTTAGAGTAAAAGTTGTGAAAAAGCAATCTTGACTTTGACCTGTCATATGACAGGCAATGTCAAAATATCAAACACTCAATACCAGGTCTGATGCATGCTGATGACTTGGTGCTATTGGCTGACAGCAGCACTGAGTTTCGGTCCTTAATTAAATTATGGGGTGCAGAGGGACGCACGTTAGGCTTGGAATTCTGTAGTGACAAACCAGTGGTCATGGTGTTCGATTATGACAAAATGTTAGAGCCATAATTTCAACGATTAGAGGTTGAGCGAGTCGATAACTACAAGTATCTGGGGGCATAGATTAACAATGCGATATATTACCTAAATAAACATGCAAAATGCGTAACTTCCAAGGGCAACAGAAGGACAGCTGTAATGAAAATAGAGAAATGTGGAACTATATTAGGTATCAGGTGGTGAGGGAGATCTGGAAAGGAGTTATTGTTCCGAGCCTGACTTTCGCAAATGCAGTTTTGTGCACTGGACGTCCAGAGAAGGCTAGAAAAATTACCCGAGTACACTTAAGACTGCTTACGTGTAAAAAGGCGAAAGCCAGTCAAGGACGACGTCTGGGACGACGTCGACGACGACGCCTAGGACGACTTCTAACACGACCTTAAGGACGACGTCTAGGACAACGTCGAGAACGACACCTAGAGGCATACCTCGGCATTCTCACTCATGAGTGCGATCACTCACGATCACTCACGCTCACCGTCAGATTTGAGGTGATCGTGAGTGAGGCGGCGAGTCACGAAAAATTGTGATTGTGAGTGTGAGTGTGATCGTGCGTTATGTGAACTCATGAGTGTGAGTGTGAGTGTGAGTCCTGAAAACTCATGAGCGTGAGTCTGATCGTGAGCGTGAGCGTGAGTTCTGAGAACTCATGAGTGTGAGTGTGAGTGTGAGTCCTGCAAACACATGAGCGTGAGTTCGATCGTGAGTGTGATCGTGAGTTCTGAAAACCATTAAGTGTGAGTTTGAGTCCTGAGAACTCATGAGTTTGAGTGTGAGTTCTGAAAACTGATGAGCGTGAGTTCTGAGGGCTCATGAGTGTGATTGTGAGCTTGAGCTCTAAGTGAAGTACTCATGAGCGTGAGTTCTGAGATCTCTTGAGTGTGATTGTGAGTTTCAAGGCTCATGAGCATGAGCCTGGATCAAGACGTGAGTCTTAGTGTATAGATATGAGTCCGGTGATTGCATTAGTCTGCCTGATGACGTGAGTCTGAGGACCATGGCCATGATGGGTCGTGGTGAGCGCTGGTATTAGCTGGGCTGGTCACGTGAGCTCCCGGGCCATCTTAGTGGGCGAGGAGACTCCCGCTTCGCAACTACTGCGTGGGGCTCAGGGTTGGTTTGGGTGTCGCTCGCCTGCTCCTCCGCCATGTAAGCGCGCTGGGTCCTGTGGAGGGTGGAGGAGGAAAGGGGGGGGGGGGGGGGTGCTTGTTCTTACAGGCTCCTCCTTGCCAGCGCTCTCTGCAATGTCTAAACCAGCTGTGGAGGGCAGAGGGAGTATGGAGGAGTGGGGGGGGGGGGGGTCCCTTTTGTCTCTCCTCGGCGTTCGCTCTTCGCTTATCGCTTCCCGGCAGACGGCAAGACACCAACGGACTGATGGCGCCTTGAGGCGGCGCGGTAACGTCGGAGTTGGGGAAGCGCTCCAAACGGTTAGCGCTCCTCTCCTCTCTCTCTGGCATAGAAAGGCTCTTGTGGATTTTGGCTCCTGTTGCCAAGTTGGTGCCGGCGGGGCATAGAATTTTATTATTGCGTCAACTATAACGTTCGCACGGCTGCGACAAAATTAAGTGACTCGCATGATCCTCATCAGCACCCAGTGGAACAAACAATTTATCTTTCCGCGCACCTCACCGTACCTTTCGCATATGAGTCATCACTCAAAAAGTGCAACAAAGGCGGTGTCATGATCGATCGAAGCTTCGAGTGAGATCTTTTACATTGTGCGATATCGTGCTTCATGTGTCGTTCGGGGCAAGATAGCGCAAGTTCATGATAGCCAGCCAGCAATGGCCAGGCGGAGCCACGAGAGTGCTGCATTCAGCTCCTCAAGCGGAGGTGTCTCTGCTAATGGGGCGGCCAGTCTGCCCTTCAGGCCGTGGGGAGCGGCGGCGACCCCAATTTCAGCAGTCGCCGTGTGCACTTGCGCGCCATGTCCCTGTTTATTTTATGCGGCTTTATAAGACCATCGGAGCATTGATAGGCCGAAGTGTTTAGAACATACTCTAGAGTTTTCATTTGAACACCAGTTTGAGTTGTCTTCACCACTTGTGGGGTCGCTCTATAATAATCGCCGCCCGATTGGTCTGTCTTCGCTCATCTCCCAGGAAGAAACACAACACAACGAGAAGGCAGCGAATGGGTTTACTGCACTTTCCTGTTGCCTGTCTTCGAGAGCAGGCAGTCCGGACCCGCCGACCTTAGTTGTTGCCCGTGGTTCATAGCTCGCAGTCGGAGTCCGTGTCCAGGCCTGCGGATCGTCCTTCCCACGCCAGCGCTGCGTAGGCTAGCTGCCGGGCTCTCACAATCAGAGTCTCGCTGCGGAACCACTCCTGATGGTCTTGGCCTAATACGGTATGGCAGGGCTTGCAATTTCCGTCAGTCCTGATCCGAACCTCGCTGGTGGAATGCTCCGGGGATCGACATGGGCCGGACCAGCCAGAACGGCTCTATCGTTCGTGCCCGGCCACAGCCTCGTGCAGAAGCTCTTCCTCTTTCCTCGCCGGCTGGCCCCCGCTCGCGCCTCGCTCGACCGTCCTCTTCTTCTCCCTACGCCCCCACGACACCAAAATAAAATGTGGGTAATTAGAACCGAACTCTGCATGCTAGAGAAGCGTACATAAGCCTGGTGTAAAAAGGCGACAGGCAGCAAAGTGCACGTGTGAGAAGGATATTTACGCTTCGCATGAGCTTTTTCTAAAGAAAAACATTTGCATCCTATTTTTTGCAAGCCGTCACATTTGTTATCAGACTCAGGATTAAATTTGGTAGCCGAAACAAACAAAAACCTTTTTTCTACGAAAATCCATTAATTGAAAACTCGCAGGTTTGGAAGGTTTTGGTTGCGACCGCGCGTGCCGAACGGGTCGCGCGGTCGCAACCAAATGAACGCCTTCAACTACGAGTACCGGAACGGGGCGACGGGCATCTCGCTTGAAGACCTGATCGCCTGATCCTCGATGTCACTGCGAAGCAACAATCGGCCCAATTTTTCCTACCGTATTTTTCTATGTGGCAGTCTGAGAGACTCGAAAAACAACTTGTATAAATATGTTATTTTGCCGAGTAGTCTGCGAAACGAGTTTGTCAGACCACTTTCCCCACCTGCACATGTATTTTCGTTCACTTCAACAATTAATGTAAAATTCACTTACCTGATGCGTCGCACTGCAGTAATCCACTTTGTCGCCGTGTCGCTTCCCAAAATCTCGAAGGGAAGCGGTAAAGTTTGACGCTTGAGTCACCTTCACGACTGTGGCAGTCTTTCACTCAGCAATAACAACGTTTATTATTTGTGGAAACTCTAGGAGTAGGTGAAGTGTCACAGGAACCCGGTGAGGTCATAGAGACGTGAAGTTGAGGCTTACTTTTACGAAAAGCAGTTACAAAAAGGCTCACGCCGATGCGAAATGCCACGTTCACGCGTTGTTACTAAATGCGCCCGCCTGCAATCCCCGCGCGACCCAGGTCGCCCTGGCCTACCCACGTTTCTTACTCCAATGAATTTACTGGATCCACAGGATTCGTAGAATTCGCCGTGTGCCGTGTGCCTGCATACACTGAGAGATAGATGACGGCGGCGCGCGGCGCCGCAACGTCGCGGCGCCTGCCCCACGGCCACGGCCGTGTTGCCGGCGCTCCGGCTGGATGCGACTGCGAGGCGCCAATTGCCCGGGCTTCTCGGGCTTCGTGCATGACGCTGTGCTCCCCTTGCCCGTTGTTTACTCATGTTGCGTTTTTACGTTATTATGGTTGAATGCAAGGGTACTCAGAGGGTGGTAAGGATTTCTTGTAAAACAAAAATAATATATTTGAGAATCAACTTTTTATAATTAAATTCTAAAACACTTCTTATCGCTTGAAGGCCTATGACACATATCGCGATGATTCAAGCCCGCAATGAAATTTTACAATGGTGTAGCACAAGGCAAGATTGATCAGCGGGTCGTTGAAGTACGCTACTGCGTTGAATGAATACTTGTCAACCGAGCGATAGAGAACCTGTCTCGAACTGATGGTTACAGACACGACGCGGGTTTGATAATTATGCAACGTAAATTATAATAATTCTTGAGAATATGCAACTAAATGACTAGAGAAACAGTTTGTCGAAAAAAAATGCCTCTCAACTTCAACTTCACGAATGTGCTGCTAATTTCATGGAACTAAATGCCCGAAATAATGCTAAATATTGTATTTAAAAACATCGCCCAGTTCAATTTTGATAAGGGTGGACATTGTGCCCGCGTAAGGTGTTTTGGTCGCAAAGCTGTGACACTTCATGTCGTGCAAGCACGCACACTTAAAAGAACCATGAAGATACCTTCTATATTTTATTTACAATTGAAATAGGCTTCAGGCAATGTTGACAAAGTCATAACTAGGGATGCCGCGAACCACCCTAGGTTCAAATTCGAAAGTTTTCGAAATTTTCGAACCGAATTGAGGTTCGCATTCTAAATATTTTGATATTTTCGACCCTTCCGAGGTTCGAATTCGAAAAGTTCGCAACTTTCAAACACCGTGGAGTTTCTACATCGAAAAGTTCGAAGCTTTCACGGTTTCTAAAAATTCGGATTCTATTATTTTGAATATTTTTTTACTTGAGGTTCGAGAAAATCGAAGATTTCGAACTTTCCTAACTTGAAATTCAAGAGATTCGAAAATTTAAAACTTCTTGGGATATAAAGTTCGAAAAATTTGAACATTTCGAATTTCTTTGAATCTGATGTTCGAAAAATTCGAACGTTTCAAATTTTCATAGACATAAAGTTCGATAAATTCGAAGATTTCGAATTTTTTTCTACATAAAGTTCGAAAAGTTCGAAGGTTTTAATTTTCATTTGGGGCTAAACTCGAAAACAGCTTTGAAGGTTTCGAATTTCTTTAAAGTCCAAGTGCGCAAAGTTCGAAGTCCGGTTTTCATGTTCCTCCACAGTTTCAGTTTCAAATAACGTTTTCACACCTCACTGGTTTTCACGAAATCAGGTTTAGAAAAGTTCGGGTGTAATATTTAGACTGCGCGAAGTTGGTCAGGCAATTAAATGAGACGACGAGTGTCCCGGATGTGCTGGAATATTTGCCAGTGCAGAGTGACGTGTGACCATAGATCAGTGATTGTGACCGCCAGAACGGGGGGGGGGGGGTTAACGTGCATCACGCAGTAGTGATCACATGAACGCAATATTTTACGATATAGTCGATACTCATCCAGTACGAAACGGCCAGGGCAAGGCAGGTGGTTGAGGCTCAGAAAAACCTTGAAGCGATCTGGCAAACTGCCTCCCTACCCCCTTGCACGCTCGTAGTAATCCGATCGAACGCCGCGCAAGTGACGCTGGCATATAGTAAGTTTAGTTTGCACATGATGCAAAATGCTGAGACTGAGAATGAAATTTGAAATAAAAAGTGTAAGAAGACAGATAAAAGGGGACAGGAGAACGTCTCAAACTCAGCTAGCTCAGGACAGCGTCGAGTTTGAGACGTTGTCCTGTCCCATTTTTTCTGTCTTCTTACATTTTTTCTTTCAAATTTCATTCCCAGTCTCAGGATTTTGCATCATGATCAACATACACCAGCTCGCCTACACCTTGACAATTTTTTAGTTTGTAATTTCTCTGGAGGATTATTTTCCGGGACGGAAGAAACGCCGAGCAAAAAGCACAGAAGCCGACACAACTCGAGGTCGAGGAGCGTTTTACCATACCAGTGGCGTCGGAAGAAGAAAAACTGGGGACAAAAAAAAAGGGGGGAGGGGGGGGGGTGGTATTTCGGACTGTTAAAGAAAACAGTACGGAGAAAGACGGCGTGGTCGAGCATATTTTAATCTGAAATTATTTATGCATATGTATAGCTACTGTCGCTCTTCACAGCATAAAAAGATCGCGTAGATTGTCATTGTTAGAAACTCGTTGTCAGAAGGCACCACTCGTCACATGCTTAGTGGTTCGGAAGTTCAAACCATGTCTTTGCGACCTAAATAACTGTGCCATTAATAAAAAAAAAAAAATCAAACATAACAATAAATGCGAAAATAAAAAGCTGGCGGGAAAAAAGAAATTATCCAGAATCCGCCAGAAGTGTTGTATTCTTGCAGATTCAGAGGCCCAGAACTTAGAAACAAGTTTTTCCTACCAAAATGTGTACAGGCTAAAAGAAACACGTCCGAAAAACGTAAAACAAAAAAAAAACTAAAAATGTTTTTTTTTTTAATGACATGCTGAACTTGAACAATATTAGAAATCTCCCCCCTTGAGTTAATTTATTCCTCAACGTGAAAAAACAATAAATACATTATTTTGTATTCTGCAGATGGCAATAATATGTACTGTCTGTGGTGTTAATTTAAATGCGATACCTCAAACAATTTAGACGAAAAAAAATTACCAAGTTTAGGGCATAATTGCCCGTAGATGCATGTTTGGACATTTTTTCGAAACTCATCTTGAACAGCAAAATTCATATCTTAAGACTACACTTACCTAGGCTATACATAGATAAGTTTAAAAAGTTTAACATCTCTGCCATAAATAACTTCGGCTATAGCGCGCCTCAAATATGGCACAAACGACAATTGTCAAAAACCCGTCGTCCTTGCTCGCTCCTTCGGAAATTTATTTCTTTAAAACTAAGCATGCTAGAACATCGAAATGAACGGCATTGTCTTTCGCAAGGAATGCGGCACCGCATGGAAAAATTCGAGAAAAATATTACGAATGTACATCACGGCTTGAATCCAAATGAAACCGCCCTCCCGTCTTTCGAAGTTTGCCGAACTTCGAACTTTTACACTAAAAGGTCGAAGTTCTTCAAACTTTTGACTTTTCAGGATTCGAAAGTTCGAAAATTTTTGGATTGTTTAGATAAATAACTTCGAAAGTTTGAAAATGATCGAATTTATTAGCGTTGGGAGTTCGAAAGTTCGAAAAGCTTCGAACATTTTAGTGGAAAAAAATCGAAAGTTCGACAAGCATCGCATCTCGCAGCGTAAAAAGTTCGAAAAGGATCGAACTTTTTAGCGTAATAAGTTCGAAGGTTCGAAGAACATTGCGTTTCTGAACGTGTAAAGTTCTAAATTTCGAAAAGCGTCGAACTTCTTAGTTTAACAAATTCGAAAATTTGACTTCCGTCGAATTTCTCGATATGGAAAGTTCAAAAATTCGAAATATTTAGAACTTTTCGAACCGCTTGATTCGATCATCGAACTTTCGGTTCGAAAGAAGTTCGCGGCATCCCTAGTCATAACCTGTACTGACGCTTGTGTGCCGAACAAATCACTTAAATAGACCCTAGTATTCGTACCCGTGGCGACGCCTCGAAAAGGCAGGAAGACCGATTTTCCGTGACGTTCAAGCGTAACATCAGAGTAGGCTCGTAAAGGCCGGTTCACACATCTGCGTTCCGAGCTACAGGAACGACAGAAACGACCCGAACGACATGACACCAGGACAACCGTGACACATGATTGCTTGTAAAGCTGCTCTTTGCCATCTCTGTCACGTTCTGTAATGCGAACAGAATCGTCCCGGTTCCATGTCGTTCGTGTTGTTTCTGTCGATCGGAACGCAGATGTGTGAACCGGGCTTGAGGTAATAGACCGACCCACCGCCAGTTTCGCTACGCCTCCTCTGGCGCAATGCAATGCGGGAACTGTAGTCTTTCCGCACGAGGGTCCACGCCGCTGTAGGCTTGCGCGCGTCGAACACGAGCCGTCTCGTGCACTACCGCTGCCTCCTGTGAAGTACAACTATGGCTGCGTCACGCACGCTCCAGACGGTTAGTGAGGGGCGGAGGTTGTATAAAACGAAAGGCGTTTAATGCCTATGCAGATTGCTATCCTCCTGGAAGGGGAAAGACTCGCATAGGCAACGGGGAAGGGGGAAAGAAAGATGTGAGAGGCAATTGTTAAAAACAGTTGGCCGCAAATATGTGGAAGGGTGCCATTCAATCAAGGTATGAGAGGAAAAAGTTGGAGAGGAAATGTAGAGCGTTGGCAGATCATAGCTCATGGGAACTTGTGATTAAGTCACATGTTGCAAAACAGCGACGCGCGCAATCTAGCTGGTAGTTGTGTCTCTTTCAGATTCATATGACTCACACAGGTCTGTCGCGTCACCACTAAGCGGCGGAGCGGATACCACAATTGTACTTGTGGTAGCCGTGAAAGTGTGTGAGATAGGTCTATTGGTGAAAGCGAACGGCGAGCTCTGATTTTCGTTCTTTGTCGAGAGGTGTTTACAGATATTGCGTTTTCCTGGTTGATAACAAGAAACTATTGATATGTCGGGCCTGTAATTTTCACTACAGTACACATGGATGAGCACTGTTGAATACTATATAAATAGGATTACGCTTCCAGCGAGAGCTCGAGCGCGTAGAATCGGTCAGCTGCCCAATGGCAAAGAAGACGACGAAGACGATAGATCTCCGCCAGCTCCAACTCTACAAGCTACAACAATGTAAATACCTCGTTCATCGACTCTTAAAGGCTACCGAAACCGACAGTTTAACCTCTACATCACTACCTTTTTCGGAACACTTGGAAGACGAGAATGCAAAACATCATTTTTGGTATTTCGCGTGCATTACTGGGCAGAAAATAAGCCTCACATGATTCTGCAAAAAAAAATGAGTGGTATCCAAGGCCACCACCGCGTTGAGAAACACCCCTTTAGAAAACGTTTGGAACGATTATGCATCTCGCGAGCTTCGAGTGTGCACGCAGCCAAAAGCACGACAAAAAGCAACAATTACGTCCGGCCGTCTGGCTGCCGAGCGCCGAGCCTCAGCTTCATAGGGCACGCTCCTTACGTAAAAAAATATCCGCTAGACAGGCCGAGCACACGCCCGTACGGCCAAACGTATCCAAAAGGTCGCCCCGCGTCACGCACCACTCCAGCAACGTAAGCGCACAGCGCACTGCATACAAAGAGTGAGGAGCATTTGCGCTTTCCCCACCTGCGCCCTGTCCACACCGCAGTGCGCTGCGAACACGCGAAGAACGCGAGACGTCAAGAAGCCAACGCCGCGTCGATGAAAGAGAGAGAAAGAGAAATGTCATCTAGACGTCTGAGTAAAAAAAAGAAAAACGTGTCGACGAAATGTAGCAAACTCTGTCGAGCATCGATTGTCCAAGAAACGATCTGCCGATGAAACATCGCAGTGTCGATGAAACGATCTCTCTATGAAACCTTGTTCGATGAACTGCGTGCCAAGAACGACGCGGCTTGCCACATGAAAAGTGGCGCACCCTACGTGATCGAGAGCGCGACAAAGAAACACACGGAGATTACCCCAAACCCCCAATCCACTCCAAACCAAATTAAACAAAGCCATGCCAAACCAATCCAAGGACGGCAGTACGTATCAAGATAATAAATGCTGATAGTATTTCATAAAGGCCGAGATGACTGAAAAACAATGCCGGCTGATGATTCCTTAAATCGCAGCCTACTCCGGCAAGCACAGTCGATCAACAAAAGCAGAAACAACTCGATTGAGAAGGAAAACTCGGCCTCCAACGGTCTCTGCTCACAGTATAGTATACGACTGACGGACACCGCTACCAACAGGGATTATGGTTAGATTTCAAACCAGAGGTATGTCACCCTTCCTAATATTACCGCCCCCCCCCCCCCAAAAAAAAAAAAAAATAAGAGAAAAAAAATTTGGTCGATGCATATGTTTATTGTATATATATGCTGCATAACCTTCAGTAAAAGTACGTGTGGGTGGCACAAAAAAAGAAACAGGGGTGATATATGTATTAATCGTTCATTTGTGTACAAATGAGCGAGGTATGCACAGCGAGGCGATGCTCTAATCACTGCGACGTTGTCTGTGTAACCTGTCGGAAGGCGCGTTTGTGTTTTACCGCTGCCCTTGTCAGCAGGCGAAAGTTCAACACACCCAATTTCGTCAGCTTGCATTTAGTTTCTTTCGTTATTAATCCAGGTGAACGAAATTTGTAGAAATGGGCGGAGCATAAACATAAACATAGAACATTTCTTTCAAATTGGATGAGCGGTCCAGAAGTTCACTGTTTTGGGGTAGTATCCCCGCCACTCAACTCACGCGAAGACAAACCAACGGCTTGCGAGGAACAAAAGAAAAACAAAGAAAGCAACCTTTAAGCGTGACGACCTGTGAGTGTGAGGACCTGTGAGTAAGATGAGCGTGAAGACCTGTGTGAGTGTGAGGACCGTGAGGACCTGTGAGGGTGAGGAACGTGAGGAGCTGTGAGTGTGAGGACCTGTAAGTGCGAGGACCGTGATGACCTGTGAGAGTGAGGACCGTGAGGACCTGTGTGAGTGTGAGGACCGTGAGGACCTGTGAGTGTGAGGACCGTGAGGAGCTGTGAGTGTGAGGACCTGTGAGTGCGAGGACCGTGATGACCTGTGAGTGTGAGGACCGAGAGGGCCTGTGTGAGTGGGAGAAGCGTGAGGACCTGCGAGTGTGAGGACCTTGAAGAGCTGTGAGTGAGAGGACCTGTGAGTGCGAGGACCGTGAGGACCTGTGAGTGTGATGACCTGTGAGTCTGATGACCTATGAGTCTGATGATTCGTGATGACCTGTGAGCGTGATGACCGTGATGATCTGTGAGCGTGACGACTGTGATGATGACGGCGAGTGAGTTTTGGTTTTGTGTTGAACCGTGAGGGTGAGTCCGGGTGATAACCCTATTTTTATTAAATCGTGATCGTGAGTGGGCGTGAGTCCCGATTGGGGAAAAAATGGTGATCGTGAGTTTTAGTGAGGACAGTTTAAAATGCCGACCTATGCCTAGAGGACGATTTCTAAAACAACGTCTAGGAGGACTTCTAGAACGACGCCTAGGACGACTTCTAGGACGACGTCTAGGACGACGTCCAGATATAAACATTGATTCCTCTTAATTCGCTTTGTCATCCTTCTTGATTTCTATACCTCTATAATTCGCCTGAGTGGTCACCTAAATGTTTTGGTATCTTTCGAGTCGCCGACGTGCTTTCGCTCGAGGACTTTGAAGGTCGACTGAACGATAAGACATATAAGGCTTTTGCCTTAATAAAGCAACGTGGAGTAGCTATATTGGCTCTGGGATTAGATGGTAAAGCACCGAACCAAGGTCTTCAGGGCGACATGAAATGGTCCTCATTCTGGGGCATCGAAGCTATCAGTAAGATAAAATTTGAGGAGAGGCTATGATAAAGATTTGTATAACAATGTGCACGAAGACTTATTAGTTATTTACACATACAAATACGTCAATACCGAATTGAGAAAGCAGACTAGAGAGCTCAGATAAATATTTGGGCCCTTGCAAGCAGGCAGATGAGGAGATAAAAGCTAAGAAGAGCGATAAAAAAACAGAAAGGAAAATATGAGAAGCAGGTATGCAGACAAAATGGGCATTGGAAATTTACAGATCGTTTAAGGAGGACATTACTAAGGAGCCCATCTTCGACAATTCTTAGTGGAGCTCTTTGTTGTTCGAGACGAGGACGGGAGTGTTGCGGACTAAGATATATAGAGCTAGATATTAGAGAGTAGATAGGGTGTGTGGAGCTTGTGGAGAGAAGGAGGAGACGGCTGAGCACTCGATACTTTACTGTAAGGGGTTTCACCCTGTAGTAACTGAGGAGTCGGCTAATTTAACAAACGCAATGGGATTTAGCAATAGTGAGGGGCGAATAGAGACGGGGAAGGTGGAGATAACCAAGAAGAGATTATCTGGCTGGTGGCATAGGTCGAGAAAAGAAATAACATTTTCTCGTTCCCTCCCGGGCGACCTGCAGGGCGGAAGGTGCGGGACCCAGTTGCATAGAGTCGCCTCCGTCTTACGGATCATCTATAGCAGGGGTGGCCAAACTGCGGCTCTTCGCGGGTTCAAGGGTTGCTCGCGGCTCCCCGGTAAGCGTGCCCCCTTCTCTTCCTGTGTCCCCATAATGAAAATAATTTTAGAATTAAAAAAAGTGCAGTCTTGGCAGCCTTTTGCTACACTACGTACATACTACTGGACTTCTTTTTGACACATAGATGTGTCCAGTGACCATGCATACGTTTTTACTTGGCTGTTAAACAGTTAAAGAAACGTTCTGCTACCTGGTGGTGTTTATTGTAGCCGACAATTATACTTATCACCTATTTAAAGGACTGTTCCCGCCATATTGTTTTTTTGTTAAAAGTAGCTCACTCCCCCCCTCCCCCACCCCCGCTTCTGGTCAAGAGATCCAACGAGTCAAAAGATCCAACGAGTCAGAAGATCCAATAGTGGATCTTTCGACTCGTTGGATCTTTTGACTCGTCAGACACGAGTCAAAAGATCCAATGTGGGTCAAGAGGTCCAACGAGCCAAGAGATCCAACGAGTCAAAAGGTCCACGGCGAGTCAAGAGGTCCAACGAGTCAAAAGGTCCAACGAGTCAGAAGGTCCAATAATGGATTTTTTGACGCGTTAGATCTCTTGACTCGGCAGACACGAGTCAAGAGGTCCATTGTGGGTCAATAGCTCCAATTACTCGAGAACTGCTGCTTCATATTGCAGAGGAGTCACGGAAAGCCCCTCACCACACCTCCCCTAGTCGCGGGGAGGCGTTGTACAATAAAGATCAGTAAACGATTTTTGACTAGGTGCCCTAGTTTTTGTTTAAAAAACAAAGCGCCACTCAACTTCGCCCTGTTTTCCGGTTTGCGGCCGAAACCGGAGACATCCGGTTTCGTGTCGCTGGCTATGGGAAGTGGGGAGGGAGCGCTTTTCTTCGCTTCAGATAGATGGCGCCTCTAAAACTTTGAGTAATGAAAGTAAAAAAAAAAATATCAGGCTTTTGACGCGTCTGTTCACGATTTCACGACAACATTTAAAAAAAAAATGAGCCGCAAATCGAGAAGACACTTACTGAGCTTACAAACTCAATATACTTTCAACCAGTTCACGTCAGGCGCGTAGTTTTCTTGGCCGACACAAGAGTCTGCAGGACGGAAAATAGTCCCCTTTCCTCTTCGCGAGTTCTCCGGACACTAGCGACAATCTAAAAACTCAAGGCGTGTTTTTTTTTTACTCGCTTTAAGGTAAGTTTAACGAAAGTGACACGCACCAGATTCTTTGAACATTAAAATTATTTCACGGTCCCTTTAAAGGGGTCATGAAACGTTATAGGGTTGGAAAGTTCATGACCTTGCCGCTTCGTACTGGTGCCAGCCTGACACATGTATACTCGCACATACCGCCACTGATTCAGAAACGTTTTTCTCGCGGTGAAATTGTGAAATCTCGAAGATAAAAGGGGACTATTTCTTTCAGTATTGCCTTTACAAAACTGGATTGCGTTATTGTGGAATCGAAATCACCCGACTGACGACAGTCGAGCGCAGCTCATGCATGAATTGGACACGAGAACTACGTGAGCACTCGACTTCAGCTCGTAACAATCAATGCCTCGGTGGACACTTGGGTAGTGGCTCGTGTCCAACCCCTGCGATGAGGAGGATAGCCGAGTTCTAACAATGTCTGAGCTCAGCACGCGTTCTCTACTTTGTCCACCTCAGCACGTGGCTATGATTAAAGTCGGCGGCATAGAATAGGGGGTATTCACTGGCCGCCATATTTGAGGTCACTGTTTAGAGCGCATGCTCAGAACGAGCTCGCATTAAAGGGATACTACAACGAAATTTCGGCGCTCATTTTTTGGTCTATATCTGTTCAAAAGAGCAGTATCACATGGAACATACCAATATCTTGTTAAAAAAGTCTCGAAAAGGAATTTTAAAACGAATTAAACGATTAGCAAAGAGCACCTGGTGGATGTCACTAACGCCCCGTTTGTAATGCTCGTCTAGGAACCTTGACAGCTAGTGACGGAGGTTGTCTCGCCTCCGGCCACGACGAGAGAAGGGGGGAAGGAGGAACTCCCCTCTTCCCGAGAATCCCTTTTGTGTGTCGCAGAAGTCGCTATTGTCCCCCTACAAGATTATAGAAGATTAACCCGTCACTCAAAATTCGTACAAAAGCAGCCGCTTCGGTGGCTGGAACGACTAGGCCATCCTCTCGGCGTCAGCTTCGCCGTAGCTTTGCTCGTCTCGAGACGACCTACGTCACGATTGCGTTTGATGTCACGTGCTCTAAGCTGGGCCTCCTCCGAGCGCTTGCCAGAGTGGGCCGTTTATAACGAAAAATACAGCCACCAGGATCAAAATACAAACGTGCGATTGTCATTTACGGATATTGTGGATCATATTCAACCTATTTATGAACACGACGGGAATATTTCAAATTTCATTGAAGTATCCCTTTAATATAGGCTGCCAAGAGCGGCAATCTTGATGGTGCGGGGTGCACGTTGCAAAATAACTGTGGAAGCTCGCCATCAGCACGTGCTCAGCAATAGCGCACACAGATATGGCCGCTAGTGAATACACCCTATAAGGAGTATTCACTGGCGGCCATATCTGTGTGCGCGGCTGCTGAGCGCGTGCTGACGGCGAGCTTCCGCAGTCCTTTTGGAGCGTGCATTTAGCACCATCAAGGTTGCCGGTCTTAGCAGCCTATTAATGTGAGCTCGTTCTGGGCATGCGCTCTAAACATCACCCACCAATATGGCGTCCAGTGAATACCTCCTATAGGCACCAGGCCACGTGGCCGCTTGTTCTGGCTCCGAGTTGAGGGGATGAAGGATGCTCATATTTATCGAATTTTATTGGCGACTGCCATTGCCTAGAAAGAACAACTAAGGCAAGTTTATTCAATTATACCCCATTCACATGACCGTAAAGGTACCTTTAGCTAAGGAACCTTTATTCTCTGCGGCCAATCAATTTACGATCTTCCGCGCGTGGCGTGTGCTCGCGACTCAAGAGCACGGGCTGATTCGCCGATAGCAAAGGGACCTATGTTAAAGGTACCTTTAAGGCCTGTTCACACATGCAGCGGAGCGCTACAAGCATAGCGCTGACCTCGCGCTAAGCGCGTGCTGACGGGAGCGTTCACCAGCTTTGTATCGCATCGTCAAAACTGTTGCTCATGGCAGACGACAAGTAGCGGACGACGCGTGAGAAGCGCTACATTAGCGCTTCGCTGCATGTGTGAACCGGCCTTTATGCTGACCGTGTGAATGGGTTATTATTCACGTTATGGAGTGATTCGAATTAGTTTTTAGCAAAAGTATAAAAATCGTTTCAAGGCTCCTTTAGAATGCGCCTTAGATGGCCACTTCGAAGAGAGGAACTCCCTATAATTCATCGGTTCTTTTGGTGCCGGTCAAATATCAAACTTGGCCAATCAGAAGGCAATATGACGAAAAATAATTTAAAACAATAATATAAAACATATCTTTTTTTTTTAAAGGCGGGTTGATATTAGGGTTGAAACATTGAAACATTTCTTTATTTCCATCAACGATGGGGGGAAACCAAAGGAAAAAAGCTGCTATTTGCAGCTTGTTCTGTAATAAACTTTGAGGTTCGATATAATATAAATTGAAATTTAAATTAGCATTTGATACGCGGTTGTTGTAATGGAACATAAGATGCAAGGTTCCAAATATGTCGCAAAAATGTGGAAGTTATAATGTTTTTTTTTTCTCTCGGCTTTATTACGTGTGAATAAAATAATTCAGTTTGCACGGACAAATTGACTAGGTGCCGTACATTAAAAAAAGAAGTAATATCTGATTTTAGCGTTTATGCAAACCAAAAAAAAAGAAATATATATATATATATATATATATATATATATATATATATATATATATATATATATATATATATATATATATATGTATCTACGTACTATCGCGATACATGGAAAGACAAATAAAAGTGTACATGGCTTTTGATCAATGCTGCTCAACCTGAAGATGAGCCAGTGAAGCGTTTGCGTACACAGCGAGATAAGGGCTACTAGGGTCCTTCTCCAACTCTAAAATGCCTCAAATACAGGTGTTCAAAGCGTCGCGCGGGTCGAGATGGCCCTTGACGCTCTCGTCTTCTAGCATAGGCTGTGATCTACCCTTAGGTGAAACGGATTGTAGCCTGGGGTTTTCGGGCGCACCACGCAGTAGTGATTACACGAACGCACGCCGATGCTGGTTCTCCGTACAGCGTGGTGCCAGTCAGCGGTCATGCTGCACTGGCCGGCAAGATACTGCGACATGTTGACCCTCTGGATGACTGCCAAACATTACGCTGTCCAAATGATCCACACAACCCTTCCTCCCCGTTGAGCTCATGCTGCGGATAAGACCAACGCGCTGTTTCCATCAGAGCCCTCACGAGGTGTGGGAAAAGGCGCAGTTTCCGCACGAGGTGTGGGCCCTACACGCGCGCAGGGAGCGCGTCAAGTGGATCGTCGGGGGGTGCGCAATGCCGATAGCAGCACCACCGCAGTTGCTGGACATCAGCACCGCGTGTTGGTCTACACGTGTCGTAATTCAGTCACCGATTGACCGTTCGTTGACTTCTAAATTCGAGAAAAAACATACGTCCCCGCGACCGCGCGGCGTGCACAACTCTCGGGAAATTCCTGCGTTAGTCAGGCATACCGCACGAAGAGATGGCGTTGGTCACCAGCCGATTAAAATGGAAAACGAACAACGCCGTGGCACAGCCAGTTATTCAGGATCCCAAAACCGCTCGTCCCCGAGGCCACTGTATCCTCTTATCTCTCATGTACCTCTTTTTTGTTGCTTTGTTATTAGACGTGGGATATCATCCCGCTGCAGTGCAGTGACCGTTACACCCCTCCTTGCCACCCGAAAGCCGTTATTCATCGTAGTTTTGCTTTCCTTTCTTTTCCTGCTCTTCTTCAAAGCCCTTCCAGCCATTTTCCGGTAATCTCGGCAGGGAGTCAAGAGGTCCAACGAGTCAAAAGGTCCAATAATGAATCTTTTGACTTGTTGGATCTTTTGACTTGTCAAACACGAGTCAAGAGATCCAATGTGGGTCAAGAGGTCCAACGAGTCAAGAGATCCAACGAGTCAAAAGATCCACGACGAGTCAAGAGGTCCAACGAGTCAAAAGGTCCAACGAGTCAGAAGATCCAATAATGGATCTTTTGACGCGTTGGATCTTTTGACTCGTTGGACCTCTTGACTCGGAATCCCCCACCCCCCCCCCCCCCCCCCACACACACACACAGACACAATTTTCGTTTTCCTGCTGCTCTAACCCATGTCGCTCTGGCCGCCCCAGGTATACAACTTTTAAGAATAAATCTCTAGATATATAACACCGTCTTGAAAAAAGGTAAAAAAAAAAACTGGCTAGGCGACGCAAGTCGCCGCCCAATTGAATGGGTTCAGCCTCATCTATCTATTAATCCAGGGGCTAATAGGCATTGACAGGGTGAAAACGGCAGGGCGAAGCTTTTGTAGGCCACGCCCTTTGCTTGACAACTGTCTGAAAACATTTTTACTTCCTGCGCACGGGGAATTCTTTGATCTGATCAATATGCCCATTGAAATTTACACAACGGGAAACTCGAAAGCGTCATGAAGGCGATATTATTATTAAACATGAAAAAATAGCGCGTTCATGCGAGTGGTGCATGCGACGCCTGTAGCCACCTGTGCTATCGATTGCTCATCACGAATGCAACATTGAACGAACGTAAACGAAGTGTCAAGGTTGTCCGCTGGTAGCTACGTGAAGCGGGAAATGCGGCAAAATATGACTGTCCTTTCAGCTTTGTAATTATAGCCTCTTATGAGTAAAACGTACACCTCTCCATTATTTTGCCCCTGTGTGTGTGTTTTTTTTTTTTATAAATTATTAGCATGTATCGACTGTACTCCGCTTTATATTATTTTACGAGACAACAACACCGGGCCTCAGTCTACCTGCAGTAGGCTTATGCAATCGAAGCGCAAGCGTGCTTGGCGGAGCAAACGGTACATCCAGTTTTGCTTTTATCTTTCTATTTTTTCCAGGAGACTAAAAGCTTCTATTGGTTGCTGAGTGAAACAGTTAAGGGCGATTCCCACATTTGCGTCAAGTCCAGCCTAGTGCGACTGCAACGGCTTGCTATGTACGGGCTTGCTGTAGCAACAGCTGCGTCGGTTCCAATCAAACCAGGTTTTGCCCCGTTCTGTTGGAGCCGAGGCAGCTGTTGCTACAGCAACACGCGCACTTTGGTCGGACTCACGCAAGTTTGTGAACCACCCATTAAAGGGGAGATCCAACAATTTTAATGCCGAAAAAAATTGGCACTTCGTATTTTTCTATATTGTTTATCCAAGCACAAGTGACCGAAAATCCGTCGCCTTGCCCAGAAGAACTGCTATTCCGCTGCATAATTGCAAAGAAAAAAAGAAAACGAATTATTTACCGATCAGAAGGCGCGTGGGCGGTTACGGTAACTTCGATAACAGCGTCTCAGGGGGATACGCGGAAGTCAACAAAACGTCTCCCCCTCCGCTGGTACACTCGCCGTCACCACTGTTGCGAACAGTCTTTTGTGTCGATCGCTCGCCGTGACCTTCGACGTTGCTAATCCTTTAAAAGTCGACAATCGCAGAGGAAGCGGCGGGGGTATCTGGAGAGAAAACCCAAATGAAAATCAGGTGATCCCCCAGATCACGTCACTCCAAAGGCAATGCGGAGAGTTTAGAGGCACTTTCACCTTGGATTTGTATCATTTTTGAAAATAAAAACTAGCGCTCGGAAGAAATTATGGTTTTCGGTTCTTGGTTCAATCGGTGATACTGATGAATTTCAGCAGTTAATCGGCCAAAGTCTGAAAATCGTTGCGCCGCCCCTTTAAGCTCAATGAACAGCGGTGGTGTATCATGCCCCGCCCCGTTGGTCCAAGTAACACTCTAAGATACTGTAATCTACCTTACGTCCAGAGAGCGCCTTCGACTGTTATGTTTTGGTTTGTACAAACTCGGGAGAAAATTATTTTATCTCTTTGCTGTATGGGTGCATGCTTGCAACTTGCAGCTGCTGTGATATTTGTTGTTGAATTATTGCATGGTGTTATTTTCTGCGCCATGTTTATGTAGGTTTAACGTTAAATAGATGAATGTATCATAGTCATAATCTTTATTTGCACCCTTGAAGCGTTATCCTAGGGTTTGTGCAAGGCAAAACAAAAAGGTGGAAGACCGTACGCGAGTGCGTCTGCTGGCCCACTACCCCCAGGAAACAAAAACAGCAACCATTAACAAATCAGACAGTATACACCGCTCCAAGAAACACTTGGCCCCGGAGACAAGAGAACCTTTTTCAAGCTCAGACACTGAATTTGAGGCTTGTCTCTCACCGGCGTCCCTTCTAACAATAAGTAAGCGGACTGTGATTTCGATAGGCGCAGCCTGCGTAGGCGCAATCTAAATTCTCGTGTTTTTTTTCTTTCCGCGCCGTTTTTCGCATTTTATGATATATGTATTTTCCCAAGTACATTAAAAATCATTGCACTACATTAAAACATTGTATTTTTTCTTCTTTTTTTGCTACGCCCGCGACAGAACAAATGAGACTTCACTGCTCTTTTTTTACCCATAAGTTTTGTCGGCGCCACCCGCTCAGCCGCGTGTCAAACGAAAAAGCGCTTAGCTGTCAAAAATAATATAGAACATAAGGTAGCCGAAAGGCATGCATATTTCACGCGCACAAATAACGTGTTTTCTGATGGACAGATCTCGCCCATACAATTTATCATTCGAACAATATATTGCACACTCCACATGGTGCAGCGTTATTCGAAGATTACTTATTTGAGAAAGATCAAAAAACAAAAAAAAAAACAACAACACAGCATTGCAGTGTCGACGACAGTCACCTCTTCAAAACGAAGAGGACTTCGTTTTGGGGCACGTTTTGGTGACAGCTCCCATTTCGCACACCAGCATCAAGACAAAAGAACGGAGTCGGCTGACTATTGATGGACTGTTTTCACCACTTCCCCGCCCTAACCCCAACAACTATTTTTGACAATGAGTGGGAAGGAATCTACGCGGATCATATCCGGGGTTGGGGAGAACAGCCCTCGTGGCTGTCTTGTCTTTCTTTCTTTTGTCCTCGTCTAAAAAGCGCTACCATGCCTTTGGCAACTCAAGACCAATACCAACTAGCCCAGCATTCAGCATTGATGCTAAATCGAGTTGAGGGCCGTTCGACGTCCCTCCCTTCCTTCGTTTCCCGTGAACGCCGAGCTAACACGATTGAATTGCAGGCACTTGTCAGCCTATTTATTCCAGTGAAAGATAACTCAAAACGTAGACGCAGCATGCATGAGAAAAACAAACTGAAAACTTGTAAAAGAGGACGGGAAACTTGGAATACAAAATCTCAAAACATGGGTGGAGATTCGCGCTGAGCAGGTTTCCACAGTCGAAAAGAGAGGCAGAAAATTACGAGCCGATTGGGGGCATGAGATTCGCACCAGCTACATCACCATCCGCAACGTGGCGGCGGCCTAGGAGCGTTTTTTGGAAAGGTGTATTGACAGTTTCACTGAAAGACGGCGAGGGAGAAGTTGTAGATGGCTACCGGCCAGCTTTCCTCCTCGCTGAACTGTGCGAAGCGAGAAAAGCCCCGGATGTGCGCCTTGGATGCAGGCGATGCCCAACGGTCGCTTGCTTCACCCGCAGTTTCCTCTCCGTTTTTCTTCCCTATATTTAATTAAAGCTACTGGATTCGATGATAAGCCCCACCCGGTCACCAGGGCAACATAGTTCAGATGTAGGTTCTGCGAAAAAACAGCGAAAGCGTAAAATATTATCAGCGGACCTGCACCGCTCACGAAATCCGGCAAGGCGAGTGCGGCTGCAATGCTTTCAAGTTTCGTCGCTTCCCTTATGACCAGGACCACCGACGGCAATGGCTTGCTTCAATAAACAAAAAATACTTTAGCCCTTTGCCAAATTCTCATGTGTGCTCGCAGCATTTCGTGACTGGAGTGCTCTCCGAGTTTGATGCTGTACCGTCATTCAACATGAGTTACGTTTGCACCTTCGCAAGTTAAGTACAACTTCGTTCGAGATTCGCTGTTTCAGTTTATAAAGTTCCTCTTGGTGTTCGTTGCAGGCCGCACTTCCACGGCGACGTTTGCAAAGAATAAACTACGTGCTGCCGCTTGGGTCCTGAGCATGATTTGGTCCCTAGCATAATTTGCGATTCATAAAGTGCTGTTTAGTAGCTGAAGGCCTATTCCCGTTACCGAGCGTGGGTTTCCTTATCAGTTTCCTTAAATAGCTAACTCCTGCACAACAGCAGAGAGCTGTTAAATTACGCTAACCATCAGAACGCGACTGCATGCTTGTTATTTTACAGATCACTGCGCAACGTAGGGGCTAATAAACATCTACTTCGAATGCCGCAAAATGTTAACTGCTGATAAATTCACGCTTGCAATAGGCCTACTTCGACGTTGCTGTATTTAGTGTTCGACAAAAAACGCACCCGTTGACACGGGATTCTCAATTATATCTTTTACGCTTGTAAACATCCGTGCCTAACAGGCCGAAGCTGTCTACCATCATTTTCACGATGCTTTTCATTTGCACGTCTTCGTTTCCTTGTTGTGGTAAACACACAACAAAACGTTTTCTCAATGTACTGCATCTACAACCACGAAAAGTGTCGAAGGAACCTCAAATTTATTGGCTGTTAACTGATGCAGCACTCTTCAGTACTCACCTCAGATTTTGATTGCTGGCGCGATCGATGCCGCCGCGTTCGCTGCCGTTGTTGCACGCATCGCCGCACCGGCGGAAGCCATATCACAGAGCATAAAATAGGCGCAGAGCGTTTAAAAACCGTGAACCCATCTAACAACACACAAGCCCGACCGTGTGGCAAATATTACTATCGTTTTACCGCACCCAATACATCAGCGGCGCACGAAAGAGTGCTTTCGCCCAGTTCAGCGCGGCCGTTGAGCCTAACGCCCTAGAGATGGCGCTACGGAATTCAAGATGGCGCTGCCCACGATAAAACGGTCTATGCATAGCAATCTAAAACACACACTCGGTGACATGTGCAAGGCCCGAGCTCGCAAAAACGCCCGGCACAAAAGTGTGCAGTTCTCCCGGTCATCCGTAATGGGGGAGCGTACATTCAAGGGCGCTAAGAGAAATGCCTTAAAAGGATACTACAACGAAATTTCGGCGCTTATTTTATGGTCTATATGTGTTCAAAGGAGCAGTATCACATCGAACACACCAATATCTTGTTAAAAATAGTCACGAAAAGGAATTTTAAAACGAATTAAGCGATTAGCAAAGCGCACCTGGTGGATGTCGCTAACGCCTCGTTTGTAATGCCCGTCTAGGAACCTTGACAGCTGTAGTCCGTTGCAACCTAAGAACGAAGGGCGAGGGTAAGACGGGCAGGGGAGGGGAAAGCAGACGGGACGCTAAAGAGAGAAGGAGGTTTCCCCCTCTCTTCTCCAGAGTTCCGTCTGCTTCCTCCTCCCCGGCCCGTCTTACCCTCGCCCTTCGTTCTTAGGTTGCAACGGTGAGTGTCTCGCCTCCGGCCACGACGAGAGAAGAGGGGAAGGAGAAACTCCCGTCTTCCGGAGAATCCCTTTTGTGTGTTCCAGAAGTAGCTATTCTCCCCCTACAAGGTTATAAAGGATTAACCCGTCACTCAAAATTCGTACAAAAGCAGCCGCTTCGGTGGCTGGAACGACTAGGCCATCCCCTCGACGTCAGCCTTGCCGTAGCTTTAGCTCGTCCCGAGACGACCTACGTCACGATTGCGTCGGATGTCACGTGCTCTAAGCTGGGCCTTCTCCGAGCGCTTGCTAGAGTGGGCCGTTTATAACAAAAAATACAGCCACCTGGCTCAAAATACAAACGTGCGATTGTCATTTACGGATATTGTGGATCATATTCAAATTATTTTTGAACACGACGTATATATTTCAAATTTCGTGGAAGTATCCCTTTAATCGAATCTGGGAGAAACGAGCGAAGGTGGCGTGGTTTGCTGGCCTGCAGCTGCCCGGGGTTCGTCCGGAGCGCGTGCAGATGCGAAGGATAGAGACAGACTTTTAGGCTATTCATTACAAGAAATAAAATTTCTGTTAATCGATTACTCTTTGGGTAATTTTGTTATAATTTGATTACTTTTATCAGAAAGTAATCGCAAAAGTAATCTAATTTTTTAGAAGTACTCAAATTACTTGTAGCCGTCACTATTTACCCCTCTCCTTTCCAATGATGCTGTCTGTTTGTACAAGTTTCCCACCAAGGAATCTTCGAACCAAGCCTCCGACAGGAGGACGGTCTAGCAACGTTGGTGTATTGAGAATATTTAGGCTAGGTGGCGCAAGCAACCGCTCGTTACAATTGTCATAGCCATTGACATCCATCCATTCAAAGTAGTATGTAATTCCGCGATTTTGATTTGATAATAAACAGTACAAAGTGTTTCAAGCCAACTGGAAAATATGCCGATTAGAAAATCTGAAGTCATCGGAAAGGAGCGGTAATTTTTTTCGAGTAATGGCAAATTACTTTTCTTTTTCAAGTACTCAAGTAGTCTAATTGATTACTTTTCAACCTAAAGTGGTTGTAATCGATTACTTTTTTTGAGTAACGTTTACAAGATTGAATAGAGTTTAGGTAAGAGTTCTGCAGCGATCCATCGAGGAGACGTCACAGTGAGCCTCACGCGTGCTAAGACCCGCCAGTGGTCCATTGATTCCCAATAGAGACGCCCCTCTCGATCCTGGTAAGACAGGGGGGAGTCTAGCGGCAGGCGCGTACGTGACAGATACATTGTTTTGTCGTTTCAGGATGACTGTCCTGGTTTTCGTTTTCATTGGTTTCGTCTTCTTTATGCGGCATTTTCGTTTATTGCTGATGTAAGTACATTTTAGACGTTTGGTTAGTCCCGGTCATGAGTTTTTCTTTTCGTTGTTTTATTGAACGTTCTCTTTGTCTGGGCTTGCTGAATGATGTCACCGGGAAGGGGGGCTGTCGACTCTCTCGTCAGGCACGCCTATATATTTCGTGTCGGCCTTTCGGGCAACTGTACCACCCGTCGGTTCTGTGTACAAACCTTATTTTAATTTTGAAAGTCGTTCCGAAGTGCCAACAACTTGCGTCAGGAAAGCCGGCGTGTATAGCAGTCGGACGTTGAAACCCTAACGTTTCTTTTCTTTTTTTGAGAAAAAATACTGGTAATAGGGTGAGCGAACGCGAGGGTAACCGCCGTCGCGGCGTCTCACCTCGCGCCTGCTTTGGTTTCCGTTAGAGTCACTGAAATATTATATGTTACAGGAATAGGTTAGAGTCACTAGCTGAATAGCTATACAGGGGATAGTATTCAGTGATACTACGTTCCATTTACCGTTTGGTTGTAGATTGACCAAGGGGGGTGAATATGATAGAGGCCAAATTCGTACTAATTATGGAGAACAAACATTGAAGCAGCAATTAACACAACTTTTAAATATGCATCCACAAATTCTCGGTATAGCAACTAAATCAAGATCTGCAAATACATTTAAAAAAAGAATAAAGGATTACATTTTCGTGCATGTATAAAGCCTTGTGTAAAACTTCTGCCAGACATTTAATTACGTTAGAAATGTTAATATTTCTCGTTATTTCTCTTATGTTCTTGTGTTTCATTTGTATATATGCTGTGTGTCGTTGTAAGAGCTGCGCCGCTCTGAAACCTGTATGGGGTACGGGACCTGAGTCAGGTGTTTTAATACACCTTTTGTCCCTGCCACCCCAAAATAAAATGGCAAATAAATACAAAAATACAAATACAAAAGAGGCGTCTGCGGCATGCCCTTCTATGCTCTTCCATCGCCAGGATTGCGTCAGGCAACAGCAGGACCCTTCTACGAAGTTAGTTGGAAATCAAGGGACCACTTTTGAAGCCATAATAGGCACACAAGTTGGAGACATGTTGACTCAAATTAGAACTGAACGAGTCCTACGAACAGACCCGCATCCGCGCCAACTTTAGTATCTGCTGCTGCTGTGCTGGCCATGGTTCACATCGCAGACGACTGGGATGGCGCCATTGGTGTCCTGGCTGGTGACGGCGAAGCTGTCGTGGGTGCATCCGCCCAAATGGCCGAAGACGTCCGGCCCCCCGATGTCGAAGCTTTCCAGGTCCAGCTTGAGCTGACACACCCGGATGTGTGTCCCCTACGCACCACCACGCTACAGTGTCCTCCATTCGGCACAGTGCCACCGATCCAGGTGGGTTCCACGAAGTAGCTGTTGTTGAAAGTTATCGCCTGTCCGCACGCACGGGTCACTGCGGAGGCAAAAAGAGGCGATAGGTGACCGAGTGTGTTTGCGTACCGCAGCTCGGAGCACAAGATGCAGAAAATCACATTATAAGAAATAAAAAAAAAAGGGCGAACGAGGAAGTATCAAGCTTGCCTACACCCCTTTCCGGTCAGATATACCTGGATCTGCTCAAACGGTGTGCTGAGTGCCCATCATACGTGTCCTCGTCTACCAAAGGCATCGACGGGAATGGAAGGGGTGCACTTGTGCAAACCACACAAACTGGACAGGGCACTACCAAGGACACTTCACCCTCCTCGCTCACCAAGGAGAGAGAGTATGTGGGGCTTTCTTGGGGACAGCGAAATGTGGGGGGGAGGGGGGGGGGGGGCAAGGGGGGTGAACGGCTGCTTGTTTTGTTCTTTTTGGAGTTTGTCAAATTCAGTCAGTTGAGGTGCAAGCTTGTCTGAAGCTGTTTGCCGTGTTATTCCAGTGTTGTTGGCGTTACGGAAAAAAGTAACGAAATACGTTACTCGTTACTTGCAAATAAAAGAAACGCGTTACCGACCTACGTTACCTCGAAATAAAATAAACGCGTTACTGTTACCTTTACCGATAAAAAAGTAACGCACGTTACTTATGCTTTATTTGTTTTATATAAAGTTAAGGTAACAGCGTTTTTTTGGCGACTGCGTTTTTCGACACTGGACAAAGGGCGTGGGCGTTGGGGTTTTCTAAGGTAGGACTTTTTTACGTGGGGAAAAGACAGGCAATATTTTTGAAGGTATGCGGAATGAGTGCTATTATTAATGACTTGGCGCCCATACTTTTTTTAGCTTAAGTTCAGACGCAGCCGATGCTACGAGCTAATGCGATAATTCAAAAAGCGTCAGAAGCGCAAGTCACTAGGCTTGTTTTCTGTTATCATTGGTTCAGCGATCATAGAACACGTACAGAAACATGACAAACACATCATATGTACCTTTTTGACGCTGTCTGACTGGTCTTACAAGCTCTATATGCAGATCGCAAGTTCGTCTGCTTCTTGAGCAGGGGCTACGGTGACATCCGAACGCCGCGCTCTGATTCGCTCTGATTGAAAGGATAGCAGATAGACCTCAATGCTAGCTGCCCTGATGTCTACACAATATCCTTCCAATCGAGCCATTCGGAGCTCAGCGTTCGGCGTCAACACAACCCCTGCAAGGGAAGCAGACGAACTTGCGCTCCGCAATGCGTCGGTTGAGTCTGGACTTAAGGTAAAACGAAATATAAATAAACAAGAAAAAAAATTTAAGCCTACTTTTTTTTTAGTTTTTGTGAAGAAGATGTAACGAATAACGTAACCACGTTAACAGTTACTCGAAATAAGTAACGTTAGTACGTTAGCCGTTATTCTTTTGAAAAGGTAAATGAGTACGTCACTACGTTACTGAAAAAAAGTAATGCGTTCACGGTAACGCCGTTACTTGTAACTCGTTGCCGCCTACACTGGTTATTCCTCACTCAACGAGCGCATTCAAATGAGCTCCAAAAGTGTTTCATAATAGCAGTTTTCCTCCGCAACATGACTCGGATGCAGACTCCAAGATGATGTGTTCCCACTGGAAATAGGCTGTCACCGTTGTGATTTTAAGACTAAAACTTGCAACGTCTTTTTTTCTGGGGAGGGGGGGGGGGAGTTCCTGTTATTTATTTTAAAAGCTGTAAGTACTTAACTCTATAAAGCGAACATCCAGCGAAAACCCCAACTTCGCCCGGAGTAAAAAAAACGAGCTCTTTGCAGCCCATATATCCAGGCGAGCTGATCATGTATGCCCGGCGTAGGCCGCTACAGGAAGCGGCCAACGGGCGGCGCGGGACGTGCCAATTAGGGTTTAGAACGGACTCCAATTTCCGGCTGACGTCTGTCTCTTTGTTCGTCGCATAGAGTTTGGCGCCGACGAATACCCAGTAGCGAGTCGTAGAAGATTTCTGTCGCGCGAACGTCGCCGTAAATAATCACTCCGTGAAGTCCGACCTTAAGTATAGTGAGCAGGCTGTATCTGGAAGCGTGCAATCCACGGGAAGCTGGGATGCTCATTTCAGGTGAAAGAGTTTTCGACAACCAAAGATGCAAGCTCAAGTAACGCAACGGTTACGCGTTTCACGTGCAGCATTGTAGCGAGGGTCGAATAAATCTAACCCGCTTTAAATAAATTCCAAAAATTAGTTTTTTTGTGATTTGACATTCTAATTTGGCTCGAAGGTCCGTCTTAGTGGTCCATTTGTTCCTGGAAATAAAAACATAAACTTTATTTCAATTAAAAGTGTCAACTAAAAGCCATAATTTCCTATAGACCACTTTGGAGTTATTACTCCTTTGTGACAGTGTAAAAAAAAGTGCTGCGTATTTTTGTGAAATTTGATTTTGATGAAAAATATAAACGGGATGAAGATAATACGAGGGGCGTTCATAAAGTTCGTATTATCGGTACAAAAAAATTAAAGGAAACGGAACAAAACAGGCATCAACATGAGCGCGCGTCCCTCTAGTTTCCGCACAGTATAAACATCGCATGCTATAGTAGCTCAGAACGCCGCTAGGGAGGCGAAACAAAAATGGCACCGCCCGTCGGTGCCAAGCACATGCAGTGATCCGTTTTTTCGTTTGTAGGGAAGCAATGTCAAGGATATTCATTCCAATATGGGAGCGTTGTTCGGGGACAACGTCGCAGTTTACGACACTTTTGGTTAAATGGCACAGGTGCTTCTAGTGTGGCCAAATAAGAGGAAAACATTTCAAGGACGGTGACCAAGTGATTGCTGAAGTGGAGCGATTTCTGAACACTCAAGACGAGGAGTTCTATAAAAATGACCTCCGGCATGTGGTGCATCGCTGGAAAAAGTGGGTAACTTTTGGTGGCGAACATGTAGAAAAAGTCTCAACTCCTACTCGAGTTTGATTGCTGAATCTCTGTTCCTTCGTGACAATAATACGAACTTTATGAACGCCCCTCGTAATTATGACTTAGCTATCGTTTCTTGTTTCGTCTAATCCCCAATAGCCATCAGAAATAACTTTTCATTTTTAATCTCATGGGTCTCAACTCCGTGCTGAACTACAAAAAACGCTATCTTATTTGTAACTTCTTATCGAGGTAAATTTATGCGTCGATATTTTCAACAGACAAATACTTGACGTAAGGATACATTTGCGTTAAATTACAGGGCCGGAGATTATGAACCTGATATTTAATATTTATTTCAAGCGTATTCGATCCCTTCGAGCAAACGTCGTAGTGTCGGCACACATAAAAACCGAGAGACACTTCAATTTTTAACAATGTTGTCACGGAGTAAGGCGAAAAAACGATAAATATTGGACTGAAAAGAAAAATTTCATCGGCAAACTTGTGCCAAACAAAATAAAGAACGAGCGTCGAGACTGCAGAAAAGCTGGCGGCGATTTGGCTGCGTAACAGGAAGCGAGCGCGAGACTGACTGGACATGGTCGTGGGCAGCTCCTTATCTAGGGTGCGTCGACATCGCGAAAATTAGGCTTAGAAGGCTCCAGCATCAAACTTTCGGGGTGAGAATGATCAGCCACTTTGGAGAACAAGAAACTAGGGCGAAATGATAAAATTTACGCCCCGAGTAAGAATAAACGTGAATCTTCAAGAATACAGTTTTCGGGCGCTGCTTGCTCGGTCCTGCGCACGGCAATATGATAACAGAACTTTACAGGTCGAATGCTTTAACTCAGGCTGAAGTAGATCCAGGTTTCTGTTTTGGCAAGGTTTTTGTCACTGATAAACACCCTTTGAATATTTGAGACAGCTAGGACTACGAGCTTCTGTCTGGAATGTAAGAGTATCTGCAATTGGACAGCATTCAGTTTCCGTTAATATCCTCCGCTTTTTACAAAAATCATTGCTGCCTACTTCTTTTAAACAGCCCGAAACATACCAATGATTTGAAGATTGTACATATTTGGATCAGCTTCTATTGTAACCCAAAAATAAAAAAAAAATTGTTTCGCTTTATACTCCGCGTGAAGTGCAAGATTATAGGGACGCTGAGATCCAGAACACCCAAATCGAGCAAAACGTAGGAATATTGAGACGAGTCTCTAAAAGAAAAAGCACAGAGGGCGAAATGAAGTTCAGGATTGCATACTTCATCTGCAGCTGTTTGGAAAAATCAGCAAAGAAAAAACAATTCACCTACATAGTTCCAAATGAAGTGATTATAGTCGTCATAAAGCAGAACCCAGGACACAAACACAATAGAACAGCATTTATTATTTAGGTTCCGCTATAAACATTTGTTAGGCAAAAGTACTATTGTATTTATTTTTTATTGGGATTTATGGTAATTTCTAATGGTTAATCAATACTTTATGGCAAGGTAATTCTAATGACTGGTTTAGATAATCAGCACACGCCTGATTATAGATGAGCTAACTGCGTTGCTTTTTTTTTGTTCTCTTCGTGCTTGTAGGGGTGCCGCACTTCAGGGTGGGGGTGCCACACTTCATGACCCTAAAGTGCGGAACCCCTACCCGACGGCACTGTATTTTTGTGTGGCGGCAAGGGAAGCTAGCGCCTACGTAGTTAAGGAAAAGGATCTGAACCTAAGTGCACTAGATGTTGTAAGCTTAGTATGTCTGCTCTTTTGAATGTAATATATAGGCCTTCAATATCCAGTACGTACCAGGAGAACTGAAGTCACTGAGTGTGATGGAAAGACTGATGGGATTCGCCCGGATTGCACTTCACGGCTCTTAGAGCCATGAGGCTGATCATTGTGACAAAGCTCAGGCACTGTAAAAAATAAATGCATAATCTCTTTGCTTGCATGGAACATAGATATTTTATGATTTTTCTTGCTTTGCATTCACGACTATACAGCGTATAGCTAGAAATGTGCATTATTCTTTTATTTAGGGGGATAAAAAATGAATCGTTCTGGTCCAATTTACTTTTTCAGCTGACGACTATGAATTTTGTAAGCATAGGATCAGCTACAAAGTGCTTGGGATTTTAACCCAAGAGTTTAGGCCCCCAAAACTTCCAGGATCGTCTCCTCCTTCTGACGTTGGTGACGTCATGCCTCCAAGCGCTGCGGCGTTGACTCTAGGTGGTGTTGGGGTTTTTCGGGTTTAAGGGAGAGAGTGTACCCTCCTCCGCGGGAGTTGCACAACTGAGTTGATCCAATAACGTTGGTGCGAGGTGTTCACGTACCCTGGCAGCAGACGCCGTATCCCTGGGCACAGGAACCCAGCACGCGGCCGGCGTAGAGACTGCACTCGGCGCTGGTGAAGCAGACCCCCCGGAGTCCGTCGCCCACGTCGCACGCCTCGTTGGAAAATTGGACCCAGTTGAAGAACCCCAGTGTCGAAAATGCAAAAAAAAAGCAAAAAATTAAAACGGCAAAAAAAAAGATTGGCTGTTTTTTATGATGTAAAATCATTTATTCACCATATAAAATAAATCTAGAGACTGGGAAAAAAGCTGTGTCTAAGCAGATTGACTGGTCCAGCCTTCTCACATGTACACAGGAGCGGTGAACGAACAAAAATAAATATATAAATATTCTGTATACAAGTAATTTATGTATATATGGCACAATATATCCCTGGCTAAGAATAAAATAAAATAAAATGTACTAAACATAACTGAAAATTCTTTGAATTGAGAAAATATATCTTTATAATAATTCCGTTATTGATAGTATCAGGATTCTAGGAAAATGGGTTGACAAAACTGAAAGAGAACTGCTGGAAGGGTGTGAGGCAAGCGCAACATGCGTCGTCGAACTTAGCTTTGTTTACATAAGATTGAGGTAGCCTTTGATGCACGTTTAGACACAATAGGGATGTGAATGGTTAGTCTGGTGCTCTTTCTTTTTATGAAACAATCCGTTGAAGTCCTGCGCTTGTCCCTGATACACCTTGCTCGTCTTCATTTGTTGTGCGCTGTTTTAAGTTGAACGCAATACATTATTCTTTAGTTCCTTAGGTCTAAAAAACTGAAAGGCTAAAGAAGAATTAAAGTATTAAAGAAAAAGATCAGCTCTTTAAATCGAAAATAAAAAAAAAGTCGCGAAGCTGATGTGGTTCCTAAAATTATATATCAATATTTGTTTGCATCAATATAGTTAATAATGTATGCAAAGCTTCGAATCAGTTGAAGACCCTATAGCCTCTGCGTGACGCGTCTGACAACCAAAGGTCAGTGTGACGGGTGAAGAACGTTTCATTGTTTTGTCCGGACAATGCTAAGGAAAATGAAAAACTATTTACCGTATCATACTCCGTAATTGTTTTTGTTGCTTTTTTGTAGTTCACATCAAATCTAAAGTTATAATGTTGAAATACAATTAATGCCCCTAAGCTTAAAAAATGGGTGTGTTTGAAAATTATACGACACGTTACATATATCTCTTTGTACTTTTCCTCCAATAAAATTATTTTATTTGAGATAAATTGCAGTTGTTGCACATAAAACTGAGTTACAATAGAACAATTGATACACAAATAATTAGTTATATAAGAAAGGTGGTACGCGAGATGGAATATTATAACCGTCTTTATGTAACAAACCAATGACAAAAGCGAGGATAGAAAAAATCTTTCTCGACGTGATCTCTACGACGTGTATTTATAATAATACTGCAAGTACGGCCAAGATTTTTAATTTGGGCTAAAGACTATAGCTTTCGTTGTTCTTATTTACTTCTAGATCATTTAAAGAAGCCCAATAGTCTGTTTCTTATGGTGTCATTAGCTAAACGCTACACTTCATCGCAGCTACTAGCCAAAAAAAGAGGCTGGTATCGTCCGCGTAAATAATAACTTTACATGCTGTGCCTTGTTAACAATATCGTTAAATTAAAAGCCAGGCTGCTTTGAGCTACTCCAGATTTTTATTGGCTTTACATCGGAAAAATTACCCTGAATGTCAACATATTGATGCTGGTCACTTAAGTAGGATTTGAAGGAGAGCATACTGGCTTCTAGTTATATATATATTAAAGGGGCGGTGCCACGATATTCAATTGAAATTTTTTTCACTTAGCACGAGTTTACTGACACTAGTGAAACCCAAGTATACTCGCACACAACGCCATTGACCAAACGACTTTTTGTTGCGGTGTAATTTCAAGGATAAAAGGGATCGTATTCTTTCAATCTCTCCTTTGCAAAACTTGATGATGTAGCATGGGGGTTGCAGTAATCCCCAGTGACGGTGTTTGAATGCGACTCATTGATTGGACCCGAGCATTGCGTGGGCACTCAATTTGCGCTCGTGATAATCGATAGCTCGAGTAGCCTTCGGGTAGCGGACCGTGTCCAATAGCGGCCATGACGACAATAGCCGAACCCTAACAATGTCTGGAACTCAGAGCGTGTCCTGTGCTTTATCAACCCCAGCGCGTGGCCATGATCAACATTGGTGGCATATAATCGATTCCAGATCACGTGGTCGCTTGTTGGTCGCTTGTCTGGCTGCGAGTTTAGGCGGTTAACGCTGCTCTATTTTTAATTTTTCTTTGCGACGTTTATTGCGCGGGGAGAAAAACGAACGCATGTTTCATTGGTCATAAACGTCAGAGATTTGCTCTAAGCGCTATTCGCGCAAAGTGCAAAAATTGTTGCACTGCCCCTTTAATTTTCCGAAGAAGTAACTCGTAGTTTTTGCAATCAAACGCTTTCGTAAATTCAACAAATATGTGCAAGACTACAGTCTTTTCTTCGAGATTGCGCAATACACATTATACCTGGCCCAGCAATGGTTCTGTTGAATGTTCCTTTCCTTAACCCGTATTGTGAATTTGTGAGGATATTGTTTTTCGGGAAATGAGATAACAAGAGTATTTATATAAATCTTTTTTTTATGCTCCTTGAAAATACAGGAAGCAGTCATACTGTCTCGTAGTCGTTGATGTAATTTATATTGCCCTTTGTAAAATAGCACATGCTTTGCGTTCTGCATTCTTACAGGAAATATTTCTGTCTCTATGCAGAAATTAAAATATATGCCAGCAATGGCTGTCAAGGTTGTCACATTTCAAAAGTAATTAGAGTAACAGTTAGTTTTTCGACAATGTAATTAGGTTACAATTACAGTTACTTAAACACAAAGGTAACCCGTTACAGTTACAGTTAATTTCTCGACAATGTAATTAGGTTACAATTACAGTCACTTAAAAATAAAAGTAACGCGTTACAGTTACACTTACTTCGGCAGAATAGCTTAATGACATTCAAGATACACTCCTATTTTATTTATTAAAACCTGGAGCACACCGGCACGGTACTCATTACAAGTAATAAAATTACTTGTAATCGATTACTTTTTAGAGTAGTTATGTAATTATCAAATACAATTTCTAGGAAGTAATCGCAAGAGTAAGTTGATTACTTGAGGAAGTACTAAAATAATCGTAACCGTTACTAGTTTTCCTATTCGCTTCTTAACGGCGCCCTTTGTGCAAGTTTTATAACGAGGAATCCTCGAACAGGTCTTTTCCTACGGGGCAATGATTTCCCGTAACTGACGGATTAATAGACCCTTTTTAAAAAATCCGCGCCATCGCCAGTGCGCCATTGCTTGATCACATACTTTGAGCACGTTGTTGAATACTAGAACGGAAGGTCTCGTCAGCGTTAAGGCTGAACTCCATGGGACAAATTATGTGACGAATAACTGGCGAACGCCGCCCGACAGGACGCTCGCTTTGCGCGCGACGTAGCAGCCACTGTGTTGGTTCCACGCGCAGAGCAAAAGCTGCCGGCCAAAATTTGTCGGTTATTCGCCGCATATTCGTCCCATGGAGTTCAGCCTTTAGGCGATGACTCGGATCCGATCACACGCTGTACGTGTCCGAGAAAGGGCGACCGCCAAGGTTGCTTGATGAACTTTTGAAAAGGACCTTTTTGAGTAGTTTCGTGATTCCGTAATTCCAATCCAATAACAGTAGGTACGAAATAGGCGTTTTCGATCCGGAAGGAAAATGAGTCGTTCTGAATATCATAAGAAACCGGAAAAAACGGTTTTATAGCCAAATAGTTTTTCATCTCAAGTCATCGAGTAATATAATTCAAATACTTTGCAAGCAAGAGTAATCTTACTCGTCATTGATTACTTTCTTCCAATAACGCCTACAGAATAGGATAGCCATGAAGGCCTTGGCAAGAACAAAACTTATTTAAATCTATATTTATTTGGGAGTTTTCGAAAACACTCAATTTACTTTTTGAAACGTATTTAGCAGCATCGTGGTAATATTAAATTCATGTTGTAATAAAGCAGCAATTTGTTGTCGAAGTTCTTGTCACTCAACTTCCCTTTCTTGATGTGGAAAACATCCAGCCTCTTGTTAACGAGACGTTCAACAGACGTGCTCGACGGAAGTGCGGTATTTAGTCGCAAGAAAACTTTCGTAATGTCGTGGAAATCGTCGATAAAGTGTTTATGAACAAACACCGCAAAGCACAGTTGGGGGAGAAAACGCATAAAGAATAGACAACGCTATAGAGCCTAGTGGTACTGTCCATAAGTACGGGTAAAACGCACCCCGAGGTGCTACTGAAGATTGGACGACGATGACTTTTCGACCAAATACTCTGTCTTGCAGTGTTTGCAGCGATCAGTGCAGTTATTTGCACCAAATTTAATAAGTGCCTTTCGTAACGCGTCCATGGTTACGCCTGCCGATCGTCACTCATGACGACATCCATGAAACTATTTCTCGTTTTACTTGTAACGTTCACTCTATCTCTGTCTCTGTCTTTGTCTTGCTCTGTTTCATACCGACGAACAGACCGGTTTATTACAAGAACGGCGAGGAAATCAGAAAATTTGTGACAGGATGGTGCAAAAGACCGTTAGTATCAAACAAAGTCGCAGAAAAAAAAGAACAACAAGACAAACTTGTTTCTAAATGATTTCCGATTTTCATTATTTATTTTATTCTGTGCAATGCAGAACAAAAGGGTCCACCACGGGCGCACGACCCTTTTGGAGGGTGACAAGTCGGCTAATAGAAACGTCGTTTGTGGCTAACTTTTGAAAATGAAGCGTCAAATTTTAGGCGAGTCTCCAGAGTCGAAACTAGCCGAAAAAAGAAGGTGATTCGCAGCTTCGAGTGTAAAAGTGAAATGTAGCCCTGCGACCGAAGGCAGCGGCTCTCTTCCCCTCGTCAGACGTAGAACGGCGGACCGTTGTGTGTCTTTGCGTCCGCGTCAGTTGGCTCGTATTCGGAGGAGGCTGAGGTGTTCGAGGAGGTCAGAAAGGGTGAAGGCAAAGCGAGATGGCCGCACGCAACAGTTTGAAACAGAACCAATATGTTTACACGCGCAATAAAACAAAAAGGAAGTAGAGAATATTTGCCATAAGCGCCAAGGCTTTACGGTGAAGATAAATTTCTTTATATCTTTTATTTTTTCGCTTCCGCTGTCGGGCACAGCCTCTTCATAGACTCCAGCACACCATTGCCAGCCGGCAATGGCCAGGCGGCGCCACGAGAGTGCTGCATTCAGCGCCACAAGCGCAGGCATGGGGCGGCCAGTGTGACCGTTGGGCCGTGGTGAGCGGCTGGCGAGCCTGATTTCAGCAGAACCCGTGTGCACATGCGCACCATGTCCCTGGTTCTTTAATGCAGTTCGAAGACCATCGGGAGCTTTGATAGGTATTTGAGACCCCCAACACTCATTAAAGGACGGCGTCTTAACGAGAAGGACCACGTGTATCAGGTTCGGGAATTTCAAGGCACAGATATTACAGCTAAATGTTTCTCGCAAGAAAGTCTACGTGTGAGAAGGATATTTATGCTTCGCATGAAATTTTTCCCAAGAACAACCTTTGCATCCTGTTCTCTGCACACCGTCAAGTTTGTTACCAGAGTCAGCATTAAATTAGGTTGCCGAAGCAAACAAAACTTCATGTGCTACGAAAATCCAAAATTTGAGAACTCACAGGTTTTGAAGGTTTTGGTTGAAACCGCTCGTGCCGAACGGCTATCCACGCGTACAACTACGAGTACAGGAACGGGCCGACGGGCCAAGGCCGATCGACTGATTCTCGACGTCACATCAAAGCAATAATTGGCCCGATTGTTCCTACCGTATTTCCCTATGTGACTGTCTACGTGACTCGTAAAATAACTAGTATCCATATGTTATTTTGCCGAGTAGTCTGCCAAACGAGTTTGTCACACCACTTGCCAAGCCCTGCACATCTATTTTCCCACACCTATCGCCATGTCGCTTCCCAAGATCTTGAAGGGAAGCGATAAAGTTTGATGTTTGAGTCACCTTCGCGTCCTAAGGCAGTCTTTTACGCAGAGGTAGCGACGTTTATATTTTGGAGGAACCCTAGGAGTAGGTGAAATGTCACAGTAACCCGGTGAAATCATAGGGACGTGAAGCTGGGACTTACTTTTACGAAAACCGGTTCCCCAAAAGGCTCACGCCGATTCGAAATGCCACATCCACACGTGATTTTTGAATGCGCCTGCCCGCAGTCCCCGCGATCCGGGCCAGTCCTGGCCTACCCAGTGTTTTATTTTGCACCCGCTAGATGGTGCAACGTGTAGTGCCAAACTGCATTGCCGGTGGCCTATAGACGTTTGCAAGTACTGCCTCTCAGCGCCGCCATCTTGCTGCTGGTGCGAGTAGATCGTCTGATTGTCATGCATGGATAGTTCGATGTATGTTAATGGCAATGCCCTATGAAACGGGCGGTAGCTTGCGCCTCCTTGCCTAAGCCTAAAAGGACGAGCATATGATACCTTTCGCCCTTTTAAGCCAATTTTCTCCCCCTAACTATCACCAGGCAGTGTGGGATATCTGCAGTATGACCTTTGGGGGATCGGGAGAAACACTGCAACTGCCTCCACTTCGTCCCACTTCGTCAAGTAGTCCGTTGCGACAATGACGTACTTGTTTCCATCATCAGATTTGGGAAACGGCCCCAGGTGATCAATTCCAGCAACCTCAAACGGGCTGCCTTGGAGTTGGTATTTGCTTTAGCTCGGTCTTCGCCGGTTGCGGTGGTGTTCTCCGCAGTTGGCATGCTGCGCAAGACGCGACGAACTGTCGGACTTCCGTCCTGAGGTGCGCCCACCAAAATCTTCTGGAGACTTTGTTGAGCGTCCAGGTGTTGCCCGAGATGAACCGCAGCATCGTGACACATCTCAAGAACATTCCGAGGCATTTTTTTTAACTACGAGGAGCCACGGTCCTAAGGGTTGTGCTCGATGACACAAAAGACCATCCTGAAGCTGGTAGCACGCTCGTAGACGCCGTATGCGACGTTCTGAAAGTCGCGGTCTCCCGCTCACTTCGTCAGAGAGCAACTGTATTATGTCAAATGTGCCACGTTCCTCCGCTTGTGCCGACAGCAAATCTAAGAGTGCGAGTACAGGAGCAACTCAGGCGTCTTCGATGGGGTGCCTTGAGAGGAAATCTGCGTCTTGGTGATGTTTCCCACCTCTATAAACGATCGAAAATTACAACTCTTGCAGTTTCATTACCCACCGACTCAATTTCGGAGTAAGATCATGTTTTGACTGAAGCTAACGGAGTGCAGGGTTATCTGTCACGACTGTAAAGTGCTTTCCGTAGATATAGGGACGGAACTATTACACTGCCCGAACAACAGCGAGGCACTCGAGTTCTGAAGAATAACATGGATTTTCCGGTTCGCTGACGTTGCAGCTCGCGTATATGACAAGATGTTCTACTCCCGCACTGCCCTTCTGGAAAAGAACAGCGCCAAGCCCTTCGCCACTGGCATTAGTGTGAATGAACGTCTGTGCTTCTGAAAAACGAGTAAGAGTTGGTGGTTCAAGAAGTGCTCTTTTGATATCAGCAAACAAAACTTGTTCCCTTGCGCACCAATGCCACGTGGTGTTTTTTGTTTTTTTTTTCTTATAAAGTTTAGTCAGTGGATTTTCTCTGAGAGAAGTTTCTTAGAAATCGACAAAAATAAGACGCAAAGCCTAAAAAGCTCTTCAGCTGCTTCGTGGTATTTGGCTCAACAATATTGGCTGGCGCTTCCAGCTTGGTTGGATCCGGGCGACTACCCTCTTTTTGACAACATGCCCTAAGTAAATGGCTTTGGTCGCATCCGAAGAAACATTTCGTTGGTTTCAGACGGAGATGTCATTGGTGAGGGCATTCAACACCAGACGCAGACGGTGCTGGTGTACTTCAAAGGTGTCAGCGTATAGAATGACGTCTTCAACATAAACTAACGCCATCGTCCTCTTCAGGTGTCCAAGCACCCTATTCATGAGGCGTTGTAAGGTCGCAGGTGCGTTGCAGAGTCTAAATGGAAGACGGTTAAACTGAAACAAACCGTCAGAAGTCACAAAGGCAGTTTTTTCGGGAATCTTTCGGTTCAGCTCCACTTGCCAATATCCGGACATGAGATTCACAAAAGGAAAGTAGCTGACACCATGAAGATAATCAGGGGCATCGCCAAGTCGTGGCAAAGGATACACGTTGGTTGTGTTATGCTATTAAGGTTCCGGTAGTCCACACAGAATCTTGTAGAGCCGTCTTTTTTCCTAACCAGGACAACCGATTACGACCAAGGACTGTTGGAACTAGTTATAACGTCCCTTTGAAGCATGTCGTCTACCTGGTTGTTTATCTCCTCCCGTTCTGTCATTAAAAGACGTCGTGGATTGAGATGTACTGGAGCGTGATCACCAGTATTGGTGGTGCGGCGCACAACTGGTGTGCACCCTAGCTCTTCTGGTGTAATATCAATGCACTGTCGAAAGTCCAAGAGACGATTTGGTATCTGTGACTTTTGTCCTTCTAAGAGGACTTCGAAATGTCGAAACGATGTCCCTTGCTTTGTTGGCTTATTGAACCTCGAGTGCGCGAGCCAGTGCTGCACGAGTCGTGGTTGGGTGGGCGAGTCGCACAAATAGCTGGATGTCGGTGTCTTCGATTGAGTCGATGAAAGCAGTGGTTGCTATCTGCTCCGCGTTGACTTCGGTACATCCGACGAGCGCTCTTCTCGACATCCGCTGGATTACGACAGCTAGCTCCTGGAGTGTGTCCGCGCCTTGGCGGTGGTGCTTCAAAGCAGCCAGGTGAAATTGCTGGAGAAGTTCATCACCAAAGCGTGACTTTAGGGATTTTTTATGAGTAGCTGAAATGAGGAACAATTTGTTGCAGACATGCTCTCCAAACATTCAGCAGCGTTCCCCCTCAACTGGGCCACCATTGCACGAACTCTGGACGTTGCGTCGAACCCGTAAGGGTCTGAAACCGTTTCAAATTGGATGATGAAGGCTTGCTAAGACGACTGCCCATCGAATGTCGGCAGTTCGAGTGGCGATATGTGGTGCACAGCCAGTCGAATCCGAGATTCCAAGGACGAAAGGTTCTCACTGAAACGTTGTTTTACATCGCAACCTTTCGTTCGACTGCAGTTTCCAACAGAGACAGACGGGTTGCGAGGCAATCGCCGAGGGTTCCAAGCAGGTTCACGATATTCGTAGCACTACTTTTGGCGAGCAGATTAGGTAACCGCTTCGTGATTTGCATCGCCACAAAAGTTAAGATCATGCCACTTGCCTCCAATTAGGTTGCCATTTTGCAATACCACCGCTGCCACTAAATGTTGCGGGCGTCTCAGATCAAGGGCTTAATGTTCAACCCAGAAATCAGTCCCCAGTTATTCACACGAACTGTTCCTATTTTCCTCCTTTTCCTTGTCCGTTGCAAGATATTATATATATATATATATATATATATATATATATATATATATATATATATATATATATATATATATATATTTATTGTCACGGGTCGTGACCAAAAGAACAATAAATAAACAGGAGGAAAGAAACGTTTAATGTGGCGAACTTGTGCCAAAAATAAAAGGGGTACAGAAAATAATAACAGAGCGTCGCGGGCGTCGAAGTCGGCGTAGAGCAGAGTCGAACGCTGGGGCGAGACTGACACCAGCTTGCCACGCGGAGCCGCTTTTGTACTATCGGGGAAAAATGAAATGCGAACAGAGGAGCGCGTGGCTTGCCGTACAGGCTGCGCCACCTGGAAGTGAGCCTAGAGGCGAGGTTGCGTGGCCTACTCCGATGTGTTTAACGCCCTTCGCTCGGCGCTCCCCAAGCTTCGGCAGTGCGCCTCTCAGTGCGCTGAAAGCTATCACCGCTATCTTTGCTGGCTCAGCGCGTGCGGTGCGAAGAAGCTCGGCCCACGTGCCGAGGAGACAAAGATATATATATATATATATATATATATATATATATATATATATATATATATATATATATATATATATATATATATATATATATATATATATATATATATATATATATTGTGGGGAACGGGAAAATAGGAAAATAACAGCGACCGACAACCGGGTGACGGGTGGGCGCGCGGGGCAGTTGGAGCATGAACATCGTGAGGATTGGTATTCGTTCTCTCGAGTCTTCATACTTGGCACCCAACGTGGGGCACCGCATCAAACGAAGTAATATCCGCTGACGAGGGAGCTCGCTCGCAGCTCACCTGTAATGAACGTAAATCTCGGCAATACATTACTTACCTGCCAGGTCTCGCTTGTGGCATCATTCTTGGGAGGGATTTTATAACCCGAGAAGGCATCATCCTAGACCACGCAATGGGAGAATACCGGTATGGCTGGAACTCAACCCCTTTAATGTTTCCGGTGAGACCTTAGACAATACCAGAGCCTCTCCAACGGGCACGCCATTCTGAACGAAATGCAGACGTTTCGCTGATCACCGACCTAGGACAAAATATACGTTTATCCTTGAGTACATTCTCTGGGACATATATTCAGAGGGAACGTCTTGTAAAAGTGGTGAAGCCGTTTTCCCACATGTTTGCTGAAATTCCCGGGAAGACTAATATACTATAACTTCAAATCGATACCGGGGACGCCCGACGAATACGAATCAACGCGCGCCCCTTGAGCGTTCATAAAAAAGAGCTACTTGACCGCGGGTTAAAAGAAATTATCAAGAACAAGATGATGCGCCCCTCAAACAGTTCGTGGGCTTTTCCTATCGTCCTGGCGCCCAAGAAAGATGAAACAGCGCGTTTATGCGTGGACTATTGGCATCTTAACGCCATAACGAGAAGGGATGCATACCCTTCCCCATCGATCTCGTCCGTGATCAATGCACTGGGATCGGCAAGAATTTGCACCACTCTTGACTGTAGCAGAAGATTTTTCCAGATTCCTGTTGCCAAGGCTGACACTCCTAAGACGGCCTTCATTTGCCAGAGGGGCCTATTTGATTGCGATAGACTTTCTTTCGGCCTCTCTAATTCCCCCGCAAGCTTCCAGAGGCTCATGGACACCGTCTTGGGGATACTAAATTTAACTGTGCAATGGCTTACATGGACGACGTAGTGGTGTTTTCAAAGAGCTTGGACGACAACATTAACCATTTGCAAGTTCTTCTGCAGCCCATGAGTGATGCAGGACAGACGATTAATTCAAGGAAGGTACAGCTGGCTTTAAGTAGTGTAGCGCACCTTGGATTCGTGGTGGAGCATGGATTCCTTCATCCACAGGAGGAGACGTTAAACGCAATTATGGAATTCCCCACTCCTCAGAACAAAAAGTCTACAGCGATATGTTGACATGGTGGGATTCTACCGCCAATTCATATAAAACTGTGCCGATTCGGCCCGACGTCTTCATGAGCTGCTGCGTCGGGATGTCCCATGGAATTGGACTGCAGTTCAGGAGGAGGCATATAGAACGCTGGCAGTCGCCATTGCCGATACAGCGTCCCTCAGACTTCCGAATTTCAATGCCCCATTTGTGCCACAAATAGACGCCAGCAAGTACAGACTAGGAGTAGTCTTTCTGCAGGAACATAATGGCGCCTTACGCCCGGTTGCCTTTGCGAGCCACACACTGTCACGAGCCGAGCGTAACTATTTCGTCCACGAAAAGGAGTGCCTAGAAATAACATTTGCCTTAAAAATGTTCTATATGTTACTTGACGGCCCTACCTTTACAACTCACACGGACCACCAAGCGTTTACCTGACTGAAAAATCTTAAAAACCCAGCAGGACGTCTAGCTCGATGGGCTTTCACCTTACAGGGATACACTTTCTCCATTGTGTACCGTCCTGGCAAATCCAACATTGCGGCGGACGTACGTACGCCTTGTCTCGGGCCCCCCCTTCTACCTCAGGAAAAGGAAGTTGCGACGGAGTTGGACGCTGTTACTAACGAGGACCTTTTCTGGAGTATAGACGGGACCCGGGAACAGCTACACAGAGCCCAGCGAGCAGAGGATCTGTGCCAGAAAATACGGGTTAAATCAACGCAGTTCCAAGGAACAGGACATGACTGCGGTACCCACAGACACCTACGTTCAGAGCAATGATGACCTTTTACTTCTATACATACCTCAAGCAGATGAGGGTGACCCCACCATGTCACCATTCTGCGTAGTCATGCCGAAAATATTAAGACGTGCTTTTATAAGTTACTTTCATGGCAGTGTCCTGGCAGGTCATGGTGATTTGAAGAAAACCTACCAAAAGCTCTGCCGCATTGCAACCTGGCCTCAAATAAGCTGCGATGTCTTGTCTTATGCCCGTAGCTGTCCACAATGCCAGACAGCAAGATTCCCGAGGCGGCAAGCCCCTTGGTTTCATGCAGTCGGTTTGGAGTCATCGTTCTTGTGAAATTGTTCGTGTGATATCATGGGCACATTTCCACGCAGCCCACAAGGCAACAGGTACCTCTTTGTGGTTACCGACCACTTCTCCAAGTGGGTCGACCTTCATCCCCCGCGTTAACTTACGTCCAAGTAGGTATGGGAAAAACTTCGAGAAACGTTTTTCCGGTTTGCGTATCCTGGTTTCCTTTTAACAGACCAGACCACCTACCACACCAGAACTGTGTTCGAAAATTGTTGTTAAATTCTCGATATCCAACACAATTGTACTTCCCCTTATCACCTCCAAGGCCAATATCACTGAAAGAGCAAATCGGAGCCTCCGGGCAATGCTAAGTTTGTACACTAACGAACACTCGACTGAGACTCTTATTTCCCAGAGATGGCCTTTACTACCCTAACCACAAAAAACCGAACCACGGAATTCACACCTGCACGATGGAATTTTGGTCGGGGACTTTAGAGTACCCACGAAAAACAATATAAAGCCTGCCCCAGATGCTCACCCGCGCCAATCACACTCAACGTTTGCGCAAACACTCTGCGATAATATCAGAAACACAGTGACAATGGCCCGGGGAATATCAAACTAGCCCAATCAAAACAACGAACCCAGCATAATAAAGGCCGGAGAAACGTCGAATTTTCCGTTGGAGATCTGGTTCTCCGACGCACTCATCCACTCAAGAACGATAGCCAAGTATTTTCAGCTTCACTGCCCAAACTATGGGACGGGCCATTCGTATTCGAGACGCGAATTACACGCCTCGCATATCGAATACGGTGCCCCTAACCGGCGCACTCGTCGGACCTGTTAACATCAATGACTTGAAACCTTTTATTGAACGTGACGAATGCGGCGAAGAGTGTTGAAGGTTAAGTAACAAAGTTTATATCTTGTCTAATTGTGCTCTTCTTGACCTCGACTATATGCAGCGATGATACCAGACCCAGTGTGGTCACGGCAACGCCCCCCCCCCCCCCCCCCGCCCCCCGCGGCGGTCCTCTTACCACCGGTCGCGCTCCTCCGGCAGCCGCACTCGCGGCCATCGGCCGCCCTCTCAGAACCCACGGCGACGCCCTCAAACCCATTACGCTGTGACGTGGAGCATCATGGAGCATCACAGCCTCGTGGGGATCGCTTCCCGCCTACGCTGGGACCGACAGCCACAAGTCCCAAAAGGACTGGCACCGGTCGACATCCCAGGACCATTTCAGACACGCAACCAGAATGAGCGGTGCGCAGAAGACACACCTTCCACCTACACTGACGAAGAGCGTGCTGTTTTTATGTGCCCTGCGCCGGGTGCCCCTGATAGCGGAGGACAGTCATCTACACGGGGCTTTCCACACCAAGCGTCGTCAACGACAGGAGAACAATGCATCGGCAGCAACTCGGCCACTGACATCTGCCGACGTCGAGGCGGTGCTCATTGTCGTGGCATTATCGTGCCCCGAGAGGCTTAGGGCGCCTGACCCGGCAACACGCGCACCCGAAGATGTCATACTTGACGAGATTTAAGCCACCCTCCATCAGTTCCTCCCCGCCCGATTCGAAAAACCCGCTGTTCAAAAGCTGCAGCTACCACCGGCCCTCATCATCCGACAAACACCACAGATACCCAGTGGTTCAACAGGTCCTTGTCCGAGACTAGAGCGGGCAAGCACGTTCCCCGGTCGGTCTTTGTCGACCTGGAGCCCACTGTTGAGGACGAAGTGCGCACAGGTAACTACAGGCGGCTTTACCACCCGGAGCAGCTCATTTCAGGCAAGGAGGATGCTGCCAACAACTACGCCCGCGGTCACTACACCATTGGCAAGGAGAGTGGGGACTTGGTGCTGGACCGTCTTCCCAAACTGACTGACCAGTGTATGGGTCTTCTGGGCTTCCTGGTGTTCCACAGCCTCGGAGGTAGTACAGGCTCGGGATTTATCTCTCTGCTCAGGGAACGACGCTCCGTCAACTATGGCAAGAAGTCCAGGCTGGAGTTTTCCATGTATCTTGTACCACAAGTTCCCATGGCCGTGGTAGAGCCGTACAACTCCATCCTGACAACGCACACTACCTTGGAGCACTCAGACGGCTTCTTCATATTCAAAAGAGGGCATTTGCGACATCGAGCGCCCCGCATACACCAACCTGAACCGCCTGATCAGGTAGATCGTATCGTCCATCACCGCCTCCCTCCGCTTCGACGGAGCGCTCAACGAGCCTGACGGAGTTCAAGACGAACTTGGCGCCTTATCCAGGATCCACTTCCCGCTGGTGACATACGCCGCCGTGATATCCTCATAGAAGGCGTACCTCCATCAGATCAACCTGTCGAAAATAACCGACGCCTGCTTCGAACCAGCTCATCAGATGGTGAAGCGTAACCCCCGCAGGGGAAAATACATGCATTAAAATTTGGGTTTGGGCTAGTCGGTCCATTACTGAATAAAAGGTTAAGAAGCGCGAACAACGAGGACAAGAAGCGCCTGTCCTGTCATCCGTGTTTCTTTATAGTCCTCGTTTGTTCCCGCTTTTTAACCTTTTATTCAGAAAATGCATGGCCTGTTGCATGTAGTACCGCGGTGACGTGATGCCGAAGGATGTCAAGGCTGCAATCGCTGCCAACAAAACGAAGCGCTCCCTTCCCCCCGAGGGGAGGGGAATATGTGGGGGACGGGAAAAGAGAAGAATAAAGACGACCGACAACCGGTTGACGGGCGAATGCGCGGGGCAGTCGGAGCTTGAACACCGCGAGGATTGGTATTTGTTTTTTTTTTTTTTTTTTTAGTCTCCACAATATGTATATATAAGTCAAAGATGCGTACTGTCGGAGTTACTATTTCGAAGTTTATTACGACGTTTCGAGGGGGGACCGCTCTTCATCAGGTAACGAGTGTACAGCCCATGAATGTTTATATACCCCTAGGAAGAAATTAAAGGGGATAAAGAGCAATAGGAAATAAAAAAAAACGTTGTCAAATCAGATAGTAGCTCACACAGAAAGGAAAGGAAACCGAAACTTGCGAATGCTACAAAAAAAAAAAAACGGTTGGCGGAGAGATTATCCACGCTTGCAAAGCAAGAAAAGCAAAAAAAAAGGTGAGATGTTTTGCAGCGAAAGAAGAAACACACACACACACACACACACACACACACACACACAAAAAAAGGTGTGTTTGAAAGTTTATGGTTGGGAAGGGGTGGCTCGTCTTCAAAGCAGATATAGGTCACATGTGACCACTGACGCACCTAAATCCCGAGACATTTGTTTGTGCTAGAAGATAGAAGTTTGAGGTGGATTAAAACTTTGGGGGATTTTTCTTGAATAAGGAGTGGTAGGATGTAACAGTATATATGCTTGCCGGAGATTAACCGCTTGAGCCGCATTTATTCGTTTTGAGGTTCTCTTCGTACTTAAACGTATTAGGATGTGGTTTAAATATCGATTGTTAAATTTGAAGGTCTCCTTCTCCTATTGTCTTCAGCGTATTCATCTCGAGAAACTCAAGGGCGGAGAGGATGAGCTCTCCAACGAGCCAGCTGCAAACTAAACAGCCTTCCAGGACTTTCATTAATGCCCTGGTTGAAGGTATTAAACTTATAAATAAAATACGATTCTTTTTGCTCTCTTTCAATTTTTGTTCTGAAGCCTAATTCCAAGATACATCGACGACCTATTCATGATCTGGGCCGGTACTGAAGACGAACTCATGAAATTCATCGCCGTCTTCAATTTAGCTCACTAATCGATAAAATTTACCCACTGCGTATCACAAAAGTATATAAACTTCCTAGATGTGACTGTAGAAATTGCTAATAACAAATTAAGTAGAACACTTTACAGAAAACCAACCGATAGACAACAATACCTCCATTTCAACAGCTGCCATCCTCGACACTGTACGACTAGTCTGCCCTACTCTCAGGCGCACAGATTTAAGCGCATATGCTCAGACAACAACGACTTTGTACAAAACGCTCAGGAATTGAAACGCGTACTAACCCAGCAGAAGTATTGAACAAACGAAATCGATGACGCTATAAGCAAGGCAAGACACCTCGACCGCTCAGACATCATTGGCAACCGAATAGAGCGTCCTCACGAATGCAGACAGTCTAACCTTATTTTAACGTACACAGGCAATCTTCCAAACATCAGCAACATACTGAGCAAAAATTACAATCTTCTGTCACAAAGCTACCGCCTCAAAGAAATATTTCCCGCCGCTCCTCGGGTCGTCTATCGACGCGGCAGGAATCTCCGGGACGTCTTAGTAAAATCAAAAACTACCACTCCCGCAAGCCTAGGTTGCCGACCATGCCGAAAGCCCAGCTGTAAAGTATGCAAGCACATGTCAGAAACAAAGAACGCCGCGAGCACAAATTCAGAATTCACGTGGAACATAAGGGGTAGCTACGATTGCGGCACGTCAAACGTGATTTATCTCCTGCACTGCAATGTCTGTAAAAAACAGTACATCGGACAGACAAATCTGCCTTTCAGACTACGCTTTAACAACCACAAATGTAACGCACAAACACTGCCTGAACTTCCACTCTCAATGCACCTGTCTCTTTCAAATCACTCAATCAAGCACATTTTTTTTTAAATTTTGGAATCAAGCTTCAGCACAAAAATTGAAAGAGAGCAAAAAGAATCGTATTTTATTTATAAGTTTAATACCTTCAACCAGGACAATAATGAAAGTCTTGGAAGGCTGTTTATTTTGCAGCTGGCTCGTTGGAGAGCTGATCCTCTCCGTCCTTGAGCTTCTCGAGATGGACACGCTTAAGACACTAGGAGATCTTCAAATTAAACAATCGATATTTAAACCACATCCTAATACGTTTAAGTACGAAGAGAACCTCCAAAACGGATAAATGCGGCTCAAGCGGTAAATCTCAGGCAGGAATATACTGTTACGTCCTACCACTCCTTATTCAAGGAAAAATTCCCCAAAATTTTAATCCACCTCAAACTTCTATCTTCTAGCACAAACGAATGTCTCGGGCTTTGGGCGCGTCGGTGGTCACATGTGATCAACATCTGCTTTGAAGACGAGCCACCCCTTCCCAACCAGAAACTTTCAAACACACCTTTTTGTGTGTGTGTGTGTGTGCGTGTGTGTGTATGTGTGTGTGTGTGTGTGTGTGTGTGCGTGCGCGTGTGCGTGTGCGCGTGTGTGCGTGTGTGCGTGTGTGCGCGTGTGCGTGTGCGTGTGTGCGTGTGTGCTTGTGTGTGTGTGTGTGTGCGTGCGCGTGTGCGCTTGTGCGCGTGTGCGCGTGTGTGCGTGTGTGCGTGTGTGCGTGTGTGTGTGTGTGTGTGTGTGTGTGTGTGTTGTGTGTGTGTGTGTGTGTGTGTGTTTCATCTTTTCCTTCAAAACAACTCAATTTTTTTTCGCTTTTCTTGTTGTGCGAGCGTGGATAATCTCTCCGCCAACCGTTTCTTTTTGTAGCATTCGCAAGTTTTGGTTTCCTTTCCTTTCTTTGTGAGCTACTATCTGATTTGACAACGTTGTTTCCATTTCCTATTGCACTTTAGCCCCTCTAATTTCTTCCAAGAGGTATATAAACAATCACGGGCTGTACACTCGTTACCTAATGAAGAGCGGTCCCCGCTCAAAACGTCGTAATAAACTTCGAATTATTAACTCCGACAGCACGCATCTTTGACTTATTAACTTTTCCCGGTGCGTTGTTTTTATATTTACCTTACTTCACCTACATTTAACAATGGCCACCGGCTTCCGCACTGCGGAGCGTCTATCGAAGAAGTACCCCCAATGCACGATCAAGGCCGCCATCATTGGAGACTCCCAAGCGAAGTACTTGACCTAGCACTTCAATGCACACTCCTGCGATGCCCCCGCTTTTGTAACCTACAACACCGCCTGCTTCTCGGATGTGATGCAGCTACTAGAATACATTCCGCAAACAGTCGGCACTCTCATCCTGCACGTTGGAATGAACGGTCTGGCCAAGGACGGCGCCCAGGCAAGCCTGGAACGACTCCGCGAGGGCCTGGGCCAAATCCTATCCGCGAGGCCTGAGATCAAGCGTATTTACCTCAGCCTCGTCTTACCCCGGTGTGTAAACTGCCGCCTGCGCTTCTCCAACCACAGATTCGTAAGGTGGTTCAACGGCCACGTCAGCACCTTCAACATAGAGGCAAGCAAACTCTGCAGCCGCCGAGCCTCGGGTAACTTCTACAATCGCCACTCATGCTCGGAGATGCCAGCGCTGCGCGTGCTCGCAGCCGATGGACTATATACACCCAAGCTTCGAGGGTGTAGCCCTCCTTTCACTCCATCTCCAGAACATCATCATGCAAAACAAGGAACAAGGGCCAACCGGATGGAAAGACACCCCACGAGCCACCAGAACCCTAGAGTCAGCTGGTTCAGGAAGCCCTGCTTCTCCCAACACAGAGCGTGGTGGCACTCAGCCGACCAGCACGAGGTCTCAGGATTCGCAGCCGCCCACAGCAGGCTCCCGACGGAGGAGGACCCCTCCGGCGGAGGCGAGAAGCCCTTACCTCCTGCAGGGCACCTTTTATACCTTTTCCGATGCTGTCCGCAGCCGTCCCACGCAGCAGAAGTGACTCTACACAGCAAAAGGTACTGTGACGTTCGAACATTCTAAATCCCGAGCTTTCCTTACTGTACGTAAAGGCATCAACAAGCGCGTCAAGCACACCATGCACGCAGAGACACTTGCTCTTTACTTAAAAAACAAAACCCCTCCCAAAGGTCTCCGTCTATGCCTAAAGCCATCATCAGATTCCTTTAACCACATTGAGCATAAACAGTGGAATGAAGTCCCACTTGAGGCCTCACTAAAACTAGTCGGAATCACAAAACAACACCACAGAAGGAAGGTGGCCGAGCTATATCACATGCAGAAATCAAGATAAAAAACGACCGGTCACTAAGCTGCGAGGAAAACGCCGAAATAGAGCTATATGAGCAGAAAAGACGCAACGAGCTGTGGATAACGAAAAAGAGAAAACTCGAGCGTGACAAACTATCTGACGCATGTCCCCAACCGACGTTCATGATGAGTACAAATTCGAAGGCAGCAAAAGTAACTATCTATGCCCAATCTCCACCACCAGGGCATACACGGGTCGCAGACGCAGAACCACCTCTGGCTTCAAGCAACTCCGCCGCTCTAGACACGATTGGCTGCCGGCCGCAAGTCGCAGCGCGTTCCCGAGGACACTGCGAAAAAAGAGTGGACAAAGGCAACATAGTAAATTTATCGGACGCAGTGTTAACGCGGGAAGAAACCAACATCATCTCTAAAGGATTAACTTTCTGTCCCACAACTGGCCACTACAACGAGTTTCAATTGTACCAAGATTTGGACAAGTTTGCACGAAACATGAGGCTCCGCGAGTACTTTCACCGGCGACCGCCAACCGAATCCTAACCAGACGATTCTGAAAAAACCCAGAATGGCAAGGTACGCCTAATCCACTAACAGATAAGTATCTCGACATGTACATTGATATCACGCAACGCGACATCATTTCCGCTGTGAAAAGGCAAAGACCGACAAAATATAACCTTTCTCGGTCAGAGAATGAGTGCCTGAAAATACTCGGTGCCAAGGCAGATTTAATTATTACACCTGCAGACAAGGGCGGCTCCATAGTTGTTATGAACAGACAAGATTATCTTGATAAGGTCTTTCGGCAATTGAATCACGCATCATTTTACCACTAACTATATCCACAGACACCACACAAAGTCTTGAAACGGCCATCATAAAGAAATTAGTAGATATAAAGAAAAGTGGCAAAATAACCAAGGAGGTTCTTAACGTCATAAAACCATCCCACTCCAAACCCGGTCGCTTCTATCTCCTTCCTAAAATACACAAGATCAACAACCACGGGCGCCCCATAGTGTCAGGAATAGGTACAGTCACCGAACGCATCTCGAGTCTTGTCGATACACTGATCAAAGACATTCCTCCAACCTTCTTTTTGTTTGTTAAGGACACCAGCCACTTCCTGCATAAAATTGCCCCACTAGACATTCCGGATAACGCTTTTCTCGTAACCCTTGATGTGGCTTCCCTATATGCAAATATACCCCACAGAGACGGAATTGCGGCAGTGATCGAAGCGTATGAATACGCTCATCAAACACTTGACATCGAGGTGGACGTCCTTTTGATTCTAATGAAACTGGTTTTGGAGAACAATGACTTTGAATTTGAGAATAGGCACTTCATGCAGACCAACGGAACCGCTATGGGTATGAAGATGGCGCCAAACGCCCCACTCAACCACCTTTCTCGTACCTTTTCCAAGAAACCACCTTTCTCGCCGAACGTCCCACTCAACCGCTGTTTTACACAAGATTCATGGACGACATTATCATGATCTGGGCCGGTACTGAAGACGAACTCATGAAATTCATCGCCGCCTTCAATTTAGCTTACCCATCGATAACATTTACCCACTGCGTATCACAAAAGTACATAAACTTCCTGGATGTGACTGTGGAAATTGCTTATAACAAATTAAGTATGAAACTTTACAGAAAACCTTCCGAAAGACAACAATACCTCCATTTCAACAGCTGCCATCCTCGACACTGTAAGACTAGTCTGCCGTACTCTCAGGCGCACAGACTTAAGCGCATATGCTCACACAACACCGACTTTGAACAAAACGCTCAGGAATTGAAACGCGTACTAACCCAGCAGAGGTATCCAACAAACGTAATCGATGACGCTATAAGCAAGGAAGAAACCTCGACCGCTCAGACATCATTGGTAACCGAATAGAGCGTCCTCAAGAAAGCAGACAATCTAACCTTATTTTAACGTATGCAGGCAATCTTCCAAACATCAACAACATACTGAGCAAAAATTACAACCTTCTGTCACAGAGCGACCGCCTCAAAGAAATCTTTCCCGCCGTTCCTCGGGTCGTCTATCGACGCGGCAGGAATCTCCGACACGTCTTAGGAACATCAAAAACTACCACTCCCGCAAGCCTTGGTTGCCGACCATGCCGAAAGCACAGCTGTAAAGTATGCACGCACATGTCAGAAACAAAGAACGCCACGAGCACAAATTCAAAGTTCACGTGGAACATGAGGGGTAGCCACGATTGCGGCACGCCAAACGTGAATTATCTCCTGCACTGCGATGTCTGTAACAAACAGTACATCGGAAAAACTAATCTGCTTTCAGACTACGCTTTAACAACCACAAATGTCACGCACAAACACTCCCCGACCTTTCGCTCTCAAAGCACCTGTCTCTTTCTAATCACTCAATCAAGCACATTTCTGTTGTAATTTTGGAATCGGGCTTCAGCACAAAAATTGAAAGAGAACAAAAAGAATCGTATTTTATTTTTAAGTTTAATACCTTCAACCAGGGCATTAATGAAAGTCCTGGAAGGTTGTTTAGTTTGCAGCTGGCTCGTTGGAGAGCTGATCCTCTCCGTCCTTGAGCTTCTCGAGATGGACACGCTGAAGACACTAGGAGATCTTCCAATTTAACAATCGATATTTAAACCACATCCTAATACGTTTATGTACGAAGAGAACCTCCAAAACGGATAAATGCGGCTCAAGCGGTTAATCTCAGGCAGGCGTTGACTGTTACATCCTACCACTCCTTATTCAAGGAAAAATCCCCCAAAGTTTTAATCCACCTCAAACTTCGATCTTCTAGCACAAACGAATGTCTCGGGATTTGCGCGCGTCTGTGGTCACATGTGATCTACATCTGCTTTGAAGACGAGCCGCCCCTTCCCAACCAGAAACTTTCAAACACACCTTTTTTTGGGTGTGTGTGTGTGTTTTTGATCTTTTGCTTCAGAACATCTCACCTTTTTTTTTTCGATTTTCTTGTTGTGCGATTGTGGATGATCTCTCCGCCAACTTTTTTTTTTTTTTTTGTAGCATTCGCAAGTTTCGGTTTCCTTTCCTTTCTGTGTGAGCTACTATCTGATTTGACAACGTTGTTTCCATTTCCTATTGCTCTTTACCCCATCCAATTTCTTCCTAGGGGTATATAAACTTTCACGGGCTGTACACCCGTTACCTGATGAAGAGCGGTCCCCGCTCGAAATAGTAACTCCGACTGTACACATCTTTGACCTATATATATATATATATATATATATATATATATATATATATATATACATATATACTATATATATACTGTATATACATACATATACCGGGTGTTCATTTTTAATTCGAACAGATTTATTACAAAAAATCCGTAAAAGATGCACTAGTACGGTTTGTTCAAGTGAGTCATACGGCTAGGGGGACATTATGTGGGTGGCTAATCCTTGCGAGAAGTTGGCTAATTACTTAAAATTCGTTAATTAACTTTTTAATTAATGAAAATAGTCATATGGTTCCAATTAAAATTTGCTCAGCGTAGTCGAAAACTCCTAAATCAGTCATTTTCAGAAAGACTTTGAGCGCGTGAGAAGCGTAGTAGTGAACTGATGTTACCGCTCGTGGAGCAGGTACAAAGCTAGAGGTTGCGATAAGGCGCCCGTGCGATTTTTCCGTCTCTTATCTAGCCCCAGCCTTGTACCTGCTCCACGAGTGGTAACTTTAGTGCACTACTACGCTTCTCACGCACTCCAAGTCTTCCTGAAAATGACTGAATTAGTGGTTTTTGATGACGCTGAGCAAGTTTCTAATTGGAACCATATGTCTATTTTCATTAATTAAAAAGTTAATTATTGAATTTTAATTAATTATCCGACTGATTGTTACGATTAGCCCCCTATAATATGTCCCCCTGGCCGTATAACTCACCTGCACAAACGGTACTAGTGCATCTTTTATGAATTTTTTGTAATAAATCTGTTCGAATTAAAAATGAACACCCGGTATATATATATACTGTATATACATACATATATATATATACTGTATATACATACATATATATATATTAGAGCTGGGCAATTGATCGATTAACCTTCCGATTAATCGATTAAGGCTTTAATCGCGATCAAATTTTTTAACCGGTTAATCGTTTTTTTAATCGGTACTCAAAAAGAAGTCAACTGGACGCACGGATGGCTCTATCCTGGACGACCTGCCCCTAACTAGGGGTGACTCAGGCCCGCCCCCCCTAAGGAAAACGCTGCGTGGCGTGCATCCGGTCGTTCTGTCCTGAGCGGTTTTCTTCTCCCAGCCACGTGCTACGAGTATGTGCAAGGTTCAATTCTCGCGCTCGTGAAGCGTCACGTGTTCGAGGATATACATTACAGTTCTACCGAAGCCAGACGAACATGCCAGGTCCGCAATTCATCCCTTTACGCTTGTGAAACTTCACGTGTTGAGGATCTATTACACATCCTGCCCAGGCAAGACAGACAGGCAGAAAAACAAGCTGGAAAGCTAACAACGCCATGGTTACTTGTTCCAGTATTCGGCCCGTACAAATGGACGAGTTCACGAGTATGAAAGGCAATCTCGCTGGAAAGTTGGGGTTTAAAGTAAACTCCAGTGGTGAAGTTTTTAACTCGAAGGAAGTCCACTGCATCATCTGCAAAAAGCCGTTTACATACAGTGGAAGCGTACGTTTGCTTCAGTATCACCTACGATTGAAGCACCCATATACGCCGCTGCAAGGACCATCCGTCAAAACGCAGACAACAATCAACGCCTTCTCATCGAGGCCCCTTTCTTTGAAAAAAGAAGAAAGCATCGCCCAAGCCTTAACTTCTTGTCTTCCTGTCGGAGAATGTGGATAAACTTCTTTGTCTACGGAGCTGGAGCAAAAATATTAGAGTCTTTGAATCGTTGAACTATATCTATCCTCAATTGTAAATGTCCTTTGCGCCGTGTAACAGAGAGTAAAATAAGTCTTCAAAGGCAAGACGAGTTGTTGCATTCTTTTTAATATATTATTTATAAAAATCAACGCAACCCATTAATCGATTAATTATTCGATTAAAGGGTGGCGGTTAATAGGGTTAAAATTTTTAATCGACGCCCAGCCCTAATATATATACTGTATATACATATATATATATATATATATATATATATACATATATATATATATATATATATATATATATATATATATATATATATATATAGGCAAAAGTAATGTGCGCAGACACAACAGCCGTAGGATGATAAAAATAAAATTCTAATTTAATGGCGAAGAAAGTCACGCAAGAAAAAAGGGTGAAGTGCCGAAAAAAAGTTGTATTAGTTTACGGGAATAATGAACACTAGGCACAAGAACGCTAATTACGCGGGATACAAACTTTTAAATAAGGACGGAGTAAAAGTCAAAGTTAAAACACAAGAACTTACAAAAATAAATTGTTAAATAAAACATAAAATAAAGAATTAAAAATAAAAAATGAATAAAAATAAGAAAGGGGCCTGACGTCCGTCGGCGTTTCGGCAGTGGCACTGCCTTCTTCATATATATATATATATATATATATATATATATATATATATATATATATATATACACATATACGGTATATATATACATATATGTATATTATACACATATATAAATATACACATATGTGTATACATATATATAATATATATATATATATATATGACTGTATTAAAAATCATTTTGGATTCCCCCGTTGAATAAACAAAATGTTAATGGCCTAAAATGAATAGAAGCGGTCCAGAAATGTGTTTATCGGCTTATAAAAAAGAGACCGCTTAAAAATAATTTAACTTATAAAGATAGACAATGCTTAAAAAAACCTCACTGATAACAGAGATATTATAATAGCCCAGGCTAAAAAAGGGGGAGGTATATGTGTAGTTTACACAGCTGACTATATATCGGAAGCGATTAAACAACTGAACGATACTAAGTTTTATAGTAAACTAGATTATGATCCAACACTTAAGTTTCGATCGAGAGACAATAAAAAAACCAATTAAACTACCTAGTAGATAATAATAAAATAGAGAAAAATATTTCTTGGTTCCTATTAAGGAATATCCGAGACCAGGAGAGTTCTATATGTTAATGAAAGTAAACAAGCAAAATCATCCAGGTAGACCAATTATTTCTGGAATAGGTACAAATACAGAGAACATTTCAGCCTTTATTGACGAACAAATTAAACTTGCTGCAGCCGGTGCCCCGTCCTACGTAAAAGACTTCTCTTCTTTTCTCAATTTAATAAGTGACATCCAAATAGATTTTAGGGCTGATAGAACGTTACTAGTGTCAATGGACGTATGGTCTCTTTACACGAATACACCGCATTATGAAAGCATCCAAGCGGTTATGAATATTGTGAACGAAAACGACCTCACTGTTAGTAAAAGCGGCTTAAATATTTTTATGCACTTACCTTTATAACTTTATACCTGAAGAAACTCAATTTTCGTTTTTCTTGTACAGCCATCGTAATTACGTAATCCCAATCCCATTACGTAATCCCAATAAACATCGACATCTTCTCTTTGGTTTTGTCGAAACATGGCGTACGGCTCGTTCCTCGCGGCGGAGTTCTAACATTTTGGTGCCAAAACCCGGGACGACAACGATATAGTCACGACGGAATGACGACGGGGCATCCACCTGCAACGAAACGAGCCAAGGGACGCCGCAAGAGAACGAGTCCCAACGACGCTACCGACGTTATCACTAAACGAGGCCTAGTGACGTCGCAACGAAACGCGCCAAGAAAACGCGCCAAGGGACGCCGCAAGTGAACGAGCTCCAGCGACGCTGCCGACGTTATCACTGAACGAGGCCTAGTGACGTCGCAACGAAACGCGCCAAGGGACGCCGCAAGAGAACGAGCTCCAGCGACGCTACCGACATTATCACTCAACGAGGCCTAGTGACGCCGCAACGCCAGCAACGCTGCGAGACCCAGAGACGCCATGGAACGACTAAAGCAGTAGCGGACGGCTCTGAGGTCTCAAGTAACGAGACTGATCTCAGACATTGACGCAGCTATCGCAAGCCACTCCGACGAGCGAAGCCTCAACGTATTATCGGTGAGGCTCAGTGAGTTGCGAACACAGCTGAGCAACGTGAACGCATCCATCGAACCACTGGCACCTGACGGAGACGTTGAGCAAAACTACGCCCGCACGATTGAATATGACGACAAGATCGTCACGTACATCGCCACCATAGGCCTCCTGCGCTGAAGCTTTGAACAAACTGTAGCGAACTCATTTTGGGTAGTACAAGCTCACTTGATTGAGCCTCGCACTACCTATGGCACGTTGGTTGAGCTTTTTTAATTCTGTCTGGTCCTGAAGAACGAAAAAACACTTTTGGACGCCAGAAATAGGCCAGACTCAACGCCGCAAGAGAACGAAAAGTGCTAAATTCATGACACCACCGCCAGGGTACGCGTCTCTTATCTCTGGGTGGTGACGTCAAAACACCTGTGAAGCGATGCTTTAATTTTTCTTTTTTTTTGTCATGTCGACTTTGGAACGCGCGGAACGGCTGTTCTTGGCTCACGCGCTTAGCGTCTTAGCTTTGACGGCGTTCGAATATTTTTTTGTTTCTTTGTATTTTCATCGCGATCTCGCGCTCGGCACCAGAGCTGGCACGCTTCTGCATGCGTGACAGTTTGAGACGCTAAAGTTTGTACTACCCAAAACAAGGACTAACAAGTCCCTTTTCGCAGCACCCGCTGGGGAACGCAGGAGGCCCATCGCACAGGAGGTAAAGGAACTCCGACGAGCGAGGCCCCAAGCCGGTACAACGCGGATTCACAACGACGGCGACGGACACGTTGCAACCTTAAGGTGAAGCAGCCGAAACTGGAGCTTCAACGGTTTGGCGGTGCAGCTACCGATTGGCAACCATTCTGTGAACAGTACAAGCAAGCCATACATGACAACGACATCCTTTCTAAAGCTGAGAAGTTCTTGTACCTGCGGTCGGCGCTTACGGGAAAGGCAGCATCAGCGATAGCCGGCATAAAAGCAACGGGAGAAAACTACGATACCGTCGTTGAGCTTCTCAGGGAGCGCTTCGGTCGGACTGACATTCTCATTCAAGAACACCTCTCCCAACTACTTGATCTGCCAGCACTACGACACTCGAGCGAGGTGAGCGGACTGCGACGTCTCTATGACCACTTGCAACGTAATATGGCCGCTCTCACCGCGCTCGGGGTTAAGAGCGACACTTACTGAGCTATGCTCTGCGCTGCGCTACTGAGAATGCTGCCAGGAGAGTTAGTCATTGACTACCACAGGTGTCGACGTCCTACGGACAAGGAAAACGACGGTATCAATATAGAGAGCCTACAACGCTTCCTGAAGCTCGAAGTCGAGAGCCGTGAAGAGGCTCAACAAGTTCGTCAGCGAGAAGTCAAGAGTATGAGCCATACCAAGATGACAGAAGGCGGAAAGGCCTCTCTCAAGGGATCAACGCTTCTCTTTCCACAACTAGTCGCTCCAGGCAGACTGAACCCTGCGCATTCTGTGCCATGAAAAACCATGCTACACGAGATTGTCAGACATCAATTTCTTTAGAGGAGAAGAAGAAGAGATTTCGAGAAGCAGGACGTTTCCGGTGTTCGATCAAGGGACACACCTCCAAAGAATGTCGCAACAAAAGAATCGTGTGTGAAACATGCGGGCGAAGGCACATAACTCAAATGTGTGACCCATACTGGCAGAGAAGTAAGAACACCGCAGCAGAGTTACATTCTTCGACTGGCAGGAAGAGCGATAAAACACCTGCTGTACTACTTCAAACAGCTCAGGTCTGGGCAGAAGGGAAACAGCAAAGAGCTCTCACGCGCATCCTTTTTGATGGAGGAAGCCAACGAACCTTTGTGATGGAAGAACTTTCACGTAAGCTGCGGCTCGAGGTTGTTGGTGAAGAAGACATTACTATCTACCCTTTTGGAGGAGCAGGAAACATCATCAAGGAAAAACGCAGAAGGATACGGTCTGGCTAAGGAGCCAGTACAGCCAAAAGAAGCACTGCCTAGAAGCTCTGGAGATACCAGAGATTTGCTCCGATCATCTCCTTCTACCTGAGAGTGTAGTGCAAGGAGTCCTAATACAGATAGCTGAGCTGGCAGACGTCACCTTGAAACCAGCCCAGTTAACACGACATGGCATCGACATTCTTATCGGTGCTGACTACTATTGGACTCTTGTCTCTGGTGAGGTCCAAAAAGTGCAAGGCGCTCTAGTCGCTGTCAAAACAGACTTTGGATGGACACTTCAAGGACCGATTCCCCACAGCGGTTTGACTGCCTCCTGTTCTACTGCGTCAGTTCTGAAAGCCAATGTGGGTGGAAGCACATGCTCATTGTCTACCGAGCTCCGGTCATTTTGGGAGCTGGAAAGCATGGGAATCACCGATCCTAACCTCCCACAAGTGGAAGAGGAGAATGAAGTTGTCAGAGCGTTTACATCATCCATCAAGCTAACTACCGGACGGTACGAGGTGGCCTTACCTTGGAAGCCAATGAACATTCAGCTGGCAGACAATGAAGGAGTTGCAAGGAAGCGTCTGGTGAGCCACACAAAGAAGTTGCTTAGGGACGATGTGATGCTGATTGAGTATGATAAGACAATTCGCCAGTATCTCCAGCAAGGATTTGCAGAAAAGATTTCACCGAGTGCAGACAAGGCAGAGAACCGAGTGTACTACATGCCTCACCGTGCTGTGTTACGACCTGACAGCCTCTCAACCAAAGTCAGAGTCGTGTTCGATGCGTCATCAAGAGAGCCAGGGTGTCTGTCTCTGAATGACGCACTAGAGCCAGGACCAAACCTGAATCCAGACCTCCTGAAAGTGTTACTGAGCTTTCGGATTCATCGTATCGGCCTCAGTGCAGACATTGAGAAGACATTTCTACAGATATTACTGAGACCGGAAGATCGTGACGCTCTACGATTTTTCTGGTACGAACGAATGCCAACGAAGCAAGAGCCGAACCCTCCTGTAGAAGTTTGGAGGATGACAAGGGTTCCTTTCGGAGCGACCAGCAGCCCGTTCCTTCTCGCAGCCACGCTACGTCACCACTTGTCGATAACAGAGGACTATCCAGAAACAACGAAATCACTACCCGAAAAACTCTACGTCGATGATCTTATCACTGGAGCGAACACCGAGGAAGAGGCGGAACAGTTCTATCGACAAACATTACATGTCATGAAGCTAGCCGGAATGACAATGCGGAAGTGGAACACAAATTCTACGGAGCTACAGCAGCTATTTAACGAGGAAGGAACCGGGTGTGTTCTAGATCAAGTAAAGTGTACCACTCCTAGCATCTCTCGCGCGTTAGGACTTGTCTGGGACAAAGACAGCGATTGCCTGGCGTTCTCCATGGGACCCGTTTTGGACTTCCTAGACCGGAACAGCAACACGAAACGATTCATTCTTCAGGCATCATCTCGCATGTATGACCCATTAGGACTCCTTTCCCCAGTCACCGTGACAGCCAAGCTGATGTTCCAGACCCTCTGGGAACTGGGTGTCAACTGGGACGCACCACTACCTGAAGAGGTTCAAACAAGATGGACGCAGTGGCACACAGCACTGCACCACTTAACGAAGGAAACAGTACCCCGACGGTGCCTTGAACTTCCCGAGGATGACCGAAACGAAGTCCACATCTTCACGGATGCCAGTCCCCAGGCTTATGGGGCTGTGGCGTACCTGCGCACGCAGACTGCACCAACGAGGGTGACTTTGGTTTTGTCCATGAACCGGGTGGCGCCGCTGAAGAAACTTTCTCTCCCAAGACATGAATTGATGGGAATGGTGATAGGGGCACGGCTAAAGGACTACCTTACTAGGTTGTTGAACCTACAAGTCGCCAGCTGGTACCTCTGGACAGACTCAACAATCGCACTACATTGGGTGCGAGGTTCTGCTCAACAGTGGAAGCCCTTCGTGGCCAATCGAGTATTGGAGATCCAACAGCTGACTGATCCAGAGCTTTGGAACCATTGCCCTGGACTAGAAAATCCGGCTGATCTGCTCGCAAGAGGGTGACACCCGAAGCACTCAAGTCGAGCGCGGCATGGTGGAACGGACCGCCATGGCTTACGGAGCCATCTGCTGCCTGGCCAACGCATGAAGCGGGTGTTGATATGACCGCGGCAGATGAAGAGAAGAAACAAGTTCGAGTCCATAACGTAACACTAAAAGAAGAACAGGGTTTGCCTATGCAGCGCTACAGTTCCCACTCGAAGCTTGTTCGAGTTGTTGCCTGGATACGACGATTTCTACATAACTCTAGACATCCCAGCCAAAAACACGAGGGTTGTTTGACGACCGAAGAGGTAGCGCAAGCTCAAACGTGTCTGATCCTGCAGGTCCAACAGGAGGCGTTCCAGAGAGAGCTTCAATGCGTTCGACGCTCAGCACGCATGGAAAGCAACTCTCCGTTACGGGACTTAAACGCATACCTGGACAAGGACGGGGTGCTGAGGGTCGGAGGACGCCTCAGTAACGCTGACATGTGCGACAATGCAAAGCATCCCATCAATACCTTCGCATTTATGAATGACCACTATAACCAGATACATGGCGCAGCAATGTGATCACGTTTCTCTCCCTCCTATGCAAATACATATATGATGTCTTTAGAGGTGCGGCTCCTTAACTCCTTTCTGCATAAACCCCTTTTTTATAAACATTTCCTCGATGGCATATTTTTAATTTGGAATAATGGGAAAGGTAAACTTTTTGAATTTATTCATGTTGCTAACAATTTTAATTCACATATTAAATTTACATAAAATACTGCGATACAGAAATAGAGTTTCTAGATATTAAGATAAGATTTACAGAAAATGGTTTGAAAACAACTTTATATCGAAACCTAGAGACAGACGTGAATTTCTGCGTTATAAAGGCTGTCATCCAGTACAAAACAAAAAAGGTATACCATACAGCCAAATGCTACGATTGCAACGCTTATGTTCAGAAGATAAGGATTTTTATATAAAAGCTAGAGCACTAGGAGAGAATTTCATTAACCATGGATTAACCATTAACCATTACCGTTAATAAAAATTCAATATCAAAAAGTCGAGCCGTCTCTCGCAACGCGTGTTTAGTAAGAGCGACCGAAAAGAAATAGCCATGAGTTACGACTAATCGTACCTTACCAGTCAAAACATTCAAACATAAACAATATTCTTAGATGACTCATGAATATTTTACACATGGACACTGCTTTAAAGGCTGTTATCCCTCGACCGCCTGGTATAGCGCTCAGGAGACAACGTAATTTATTCGATTTTTTTTATACAGTAAAGAAACTCCATTGGACCTAGCTTGGTCCCTCTTGGTTGCATAAAATGCCATAATAACCAATGCAGTTTATGTGTTGATATAATAAGGACTAACTCTATTCGTAGCACAGCAAATAACTTTAATTGGAAAATAAACGGTACCTTTGACTGTATTTCGGAAAATGTTATTTATTTGATTCAATGAAAAAAAAAAAAAGCCTAATTCGATGGATACTAGAAACGAAAACAAGCATAAGAAAACGCATGAATCTACATAAAAGTCACATATACGTAAACACGATGCCGGACCAGTTTCTCGTCAATTAAACTCCACAGGACATAACGAACTTTTTGACTTTATTCTTATTATACTTCAGGGTGGCTTTCAAACAACCAGACATCAAAAGAAAATAAGGAATTCGAATTTATTTATAAATTCAATACTTTAGAACCGAAGTGCCTTAACAGTTCGAAAGGGTCATTGCCGCTTGTTTTTATGAACATTTTATTGAGATCTTCTTATAGGTGCCGCACTGTTGCTTTTTTTTTCTTGCTTGATTGTTTCATGTGACATGAGCAAACGCTTTGCATTGGGCTTCTCATTGGCTTCACATGACACCAGGTATAGTTGGCTTATGTCCAACCACATGTCCCCAAAACTGGTTTTGTGAAAATAATGGCGTTAATAATATTAAATTTAATTATTTCATTACTATTTACTGCTTTTTATAAGGATATCTTAGACTTTTAGGTGATAAATTAGTTTAGTAGACACCCGCTAACCAGCAAGCATTTTTCCAATTACATCTTTGCGGCCGTTTTTGCTTTGAATGAAAGAAAAGGAAAACGAAGTGTTTTTGCACAGAATGACGATGAGCCTATCAGGCTTGAAACGCATCTGCATACACAATTGTTTTGGCGACCATCTCCTTGATTTGGACGACCATCTCCTCTTTAAGGACAGAAATGTTTTGTATATATATTTATGTTCATAGTGTTTCACAATAGGTGGACAAATTCGATATTGCGAAGCCTATGCATCGCGCCAAAAAACGGCTTCTGTCGTTGTGATCCGCGGCTTGGGGCCTATTAGGAAAATGATTAAAGTTCGGGACAATTAAGTTGTTAATTATTTCCGCGTAATTATTTTTTAAGATTGAGTTTAAGGAGAGGGTTACATTTGGAAACTTGCTGAGCATCATTGAAAATCACTAAATAAAAAAGTTAGAGTGCGATAGAAGGCACGCGCTGCATTTTACAGCTTTCTAAAAAAACCGCACAACTTCGACGGGTCTTTAAGTTTCGGTTTGCAGTCGGAGCGTTTCTCGCCACCGACGGCACCGCGTCCGGTGGAGAAATAGTGCAACCAAAATCAGCTTCGCTGTCCTCGAGCAACGCAGCAGAGGCAGGTTGCACTACTTCTCCACGGGGCGCGGTGCTGTCGGTGGCGAGAAGCGCTCTGATTGCAAACCGAAACTTAAAAAGCCGTCGAAGTTGTGCGGTTTTTTAGAAAGCTGTTAAATGCAGCGCATGCCTTCTATCGCACTCTAACTTTTTTTTATTTAGTGCTTTTCGATTATGCTCAGGAAATTTCCAAACGAAACAATAACCTTAATCTAAATATATAAAAACATTAATTACGCGAAAATAATTAACAATGGAATCATTCCGAACTTTAATAATTTTCCTAAATAGGCCCCTGGTCAAGGATTACGAGACGGAATGTCCAACGAGCCTGAATGTCCAACGAGACGGAAGATACAATGATGGATATTCAGGCACGTTGGATATTAGGGCACATTGGACATTCCGTCTCGGTTGGACCTTCAGTCTCGTTGGACATTCAGGCTCGTTGGACATTCCGTCTCGGTTGGATCTTTCGTCTCGATGGACATTCGGGCTCGTTGTACATTCCGTCTCGATTGGATCTTTCGTCTCGTTGGGCATTCAGGCACGTTGGACATTCCGTCTCGCCTGTGACGTGCTAGTATGATTTGTCTGGTTAAATATACAGACTTGTGTGTATATTTAATCCGCGTTCTTGTAGGTATTGCCGTATTTTCGTCATACTAAAATGTCGTGCCACTGAAGCCGACGTTGACGGACCGACAGAGAAACACAGAGCAGACACAAATATTCTGATTTCACCTATAGGAAGGCATGATGGTTAGTTAGCTGAGTGCCGATGCGCAGCTATGTACCCATCAATTAAAGGTGCTGACTGTATGACGCCAAACGCTCCGTAGATATTGACAGTTCAAATGTTTCGAATGTTTCGATGACAGGTCAGCCAATTAGAAATATAATAGGGATGCGGTGCCCCGGTGCTCTAGTGCATCGCAATTGGGGACGTCTATCAAAGCCGCGCTTGAGATCCCAGGAATTTCTAGTTCAGTCCTCATTCCTGCTCGTTTCGATCTATAGATAAGCTACGTACGGAGAACCGTATTGTATACGCACATGACCGCCCGCCAGCGCCACTGACTATGCGCAGAGTCAATATTTAAATTTTTGAAAGGAGCTTTGGAGCTGTTGGTGCGAGGCATCAGCAGTTTGCTCAATGGTAATTTCCCACTAGAAAAAAAAAAAAAAAAAAACAAGATATTTTTTTAATAAAATTTTCATCTAACGCACCTATAAATGCACGGGGGCGGTTAGGGGTGGACGGCGGAGAAAAGCTCACCGGAGATAAGCTCACCACAAAACCTGCACATGCGGAGAAAAGCTCACCGGCCTTTGAGTGGATGCGGAGAAAAGCTCACCGATTTTTTTAACTTAGAGGATTCTGCGTCAAACGCGGAAATTTAACACAATTCGCATTCGTCACTTCATTAAAAATATGTCCTCTTTTTTGTAATCTTCTTGCAGTTCATTGGGCATATTTACTAATTCCTCAGAAATTTGTAATCACCCATTTTGTATATTAATGAAGCCGCAAGTATAAAATCAGAACATCGTACCCCGGTAAAAAAAGAACGCTTTATTGACAGCTGACAGTGCGCCGTCAGTAGCTCTGTCAGATAAAGAGGTTTGTTCTTTGCGAGCTAATATGAATAGCGGTGTGTGAACCATTTCAGGTCAAAATATTGTGTAGTGCCTAATAGATAAGTAGGTGTTTGTTGATGTAATCAGTGTCGGCTACGCTGTTTTCTTTCTGTTAATTTCACTAACAAAACTTTAGTTGCGAGAACAGCTTCGTCCTGTCGTGTTTGTTGTCTTCACTCCGTAGTCGTCATTTGAGCGGTTTTCATCATGCATGACCTTTACCAACTCGCCCTATTCGCTACCTTACAGAGGACCACTTCTTATATGGGTCACGAGTAACAGCTGTGCCAGTGTGCAGCTCTGAAGGTCATGGGTAACTCGCCGTAGAAGGGCACTATCACACAAAGGCAACGTGTAGAAACACCAGCACGAACGGCTAGAAAACGTGCATGACCGTAAGAAAGAAGCCTCGATATCCTACTGACTGTTTTATCTTGTTTTCAAATTTTAACAAAAGCTGCAAAGAGAATTCAAGGCACCGCGTTGTTGCGCATGCACTTTCGGATTTTCGGCATTTACAGTTTGAATTATTAGGTTTTAGGCAGGCATTATTAAGTTTTCGAACTTTTTCCTGTTCTTCAAGTTCATAAAGTTTTCAGTTTGGCTTTCGTTGCTTAGAGAGTAAGCCACAGAAAACACTCACCCGCAATTATTGATTCGGGAGCTATAGACCCAATAAGCTTAACAAATATTACAAAAAAGGACATTTTCTTTTCTACAAAGCCGGCGATTTTTAATGATAATAAATTGACATATGTTACGCGTGATCCAACAACCTCTATATAAAAAGGAAGAAAAAAATCGGTGAGCTTTTATCCGCATACGCTTAATGGCCGGTGAGCTTTTCTCCGCATCCGCCGGTTTTGCGGTGAGCTTTTCTCCAGTGAGCTTATCTCCGGTGAGCTCTTCTCCGGGATTCGTTAGGGGTTACCCGACAATTCATGAGTAAATGCAGAACAATTGTGTGAATTTGACAAATTTGTACTTTTGTTCGTTTATCTTTGGAACAGACAGCTACTCACTGTACAGTGCAGTTGTCAGTAGTTTATATACGTATGCATTCCCTGCCAGTAGGTTTGTATGTCACAGATTAGAGCAATAATCCTGGTATCACGCAGTACAGAATTTTGTTTTTGCATGTGACATGCAGAGTGGTTTTCAGAAGCCCATGTAATTTAACTGGCTTCTGGAAGCACTCCGAAGCTGGCGATCCTGTCGAGGTAGTTGATGACGTCTTGGTACGTGGGAGCTTGACTGCTGATAAAGGACGAGAACGCATCCATCTCGGCGTACAGCAGAAGGTTCGCACCCGGATGAACCAATATTCTGCATCCTGCGTGAATATAACAATAGATCGTTCCATGTGGCTTTCTATTCTTGTAGGGGGAAGCGTATTGCAGCGCGAATCCGGCCAATTCGTCGAAAGAGCATCGGTCTCTAGACAACTGCAAGAAGGACAGTTCGTCGAATGCAGAATGGGGCGAAAGTTCCCGCTCGTCGAACTGTCGAAAAGAGCTGACTAGCGTAGGGTGTGTAGATAGCCACAGATAGTGGGGTTCAACAATGAGGCCCTCTTTCCAAAAAAGAAAGGATGACAAATGCAGCTTTTAGAATTTACAAGGATCCGATAGTGCAGTGCTTCTCAACCATCGATGTTTCGCAGACCCCTTGTAGATCTGCGGAGATAATGGAGGACCCTGTTCGTTGTGAGATGAGAGAAAAGGTATAGGTTAAATATAATATTGATATAAAAATGGATATAACTAAGGGCTAGTGTGAGGTAGACTTCTCTTATTGACATACAGACAAGAAAACTCGCCCTAAAATTGAAAATTTTATTTTCTATCTGAACAATGACGACTTTTATTACCGTGTTTGACAGATGAGGCAAAGCTTCAAGGACCCCTAAAATGCCTTCGCGGACTCCAAAGGCTCCGCGGATCCCCATTTGGGAACCACTGCGATAGTGAATCGAACCCGGGTCGTTCAAAATGATAAAAGTCCGGATCTACGTGAATATGTTCACTCACGACTCTACCATAATTTAATTTGGGAACACCGAGCGAGGGGCTGACCTCCTTATCCTGTGGTCATATGCGCACTTTTAATTTGCGCATATGAATAAATCGCGGTCACACTGTCGCAGCGCCTCTGCGATAGAGATACGACCAGTTGAAATCCGTTCGGAGCCTCGGTATGCTGCCTGGGCGCGTATCAGTGCGATTGCTGCATGCCACGTGATCAGAAAAGGTATAGCCGAAACGACGGAAGCTAATCCTAAAAAGTATTGAATTAAATATTAAAATTACCTACTTGTTGCTTAACACATTGCTCACTGCTACAGCAATCGCTTTGGTGGCCGAAGCGTGCGAAACTAATCGTCGCGATAAGCGTCAATGTGCCGAAACCTCTGGACAATCGCCGGACAAAAGCTCACCACTTCAGGATATCACCTGCACCAAGGCTTAATGGTAGGAACGTTGCATTTTATAACTGATTTTGATATAAGGATCAATTTTTGTTTCTGGGGACCGAGAAGTCCAATCAGAGATGTCTAGAGCTTTCACCTTTGTTTCGTAAAAAACAACAACAAAAAAACATCTACAATCTATAGTCCATTGCAACTCAATAAGGTAGGGCGAGGGTAAGACGGGCCGGAGAGGAAGAAGCAGACGGAACGCTAAAGAGAGAAGGAGGTTTCCCCCTCTCTTTTCCAGCGTTCCGTCTGCTTCTTTCTCCCCGGCCCGACTTACCCTCGCCCTACCTTCTTGAGTTGCAACGGACAATAGTGTAATTAGTACACATACTACGCCGACTTGACCTAACAATAATACTGACAATTTAATCAGGCTTTTTTCTCCCATGAGGGGGACATCATCTTTGCGCGACCAGGGACACCAATAAGGAAAATACAGGAAACCGTACAACACGGAAAGAAGACTGTGGCTGGGGATAAGCACGCTTAACGATTCTAAGAACTTTCGTGCCTAGGAACCTAGACAGGTAATGACATTCACTGTCTCGCCCCCGGCCAAAACGAGAGTAGAGGGGAAGGACGAACTCCCCTCTCCTCGAGAATCTCTTTTGTGTGTACCAGAAGTCGCTATTGTCCCTGTACAAGATTATAGAAGATTAACCCGTCACTCAAAATTCGTGCAAAAGCAGCCACTTCGGTGGCTGGAACGACTACGACATCCTCTCGACGTCAGCCTCGCCGTAGCTTTGCTCGTCCCGAGACGAACTACGTCACGATTGCGGCAGATGTCACGTGCTCTCCGCAGGCTGCTCTCCGAGCACTTGCCAGATTTGCCGTTTATAACAAAAAATGCAGCCACCAGGCTCGAAATACAAACGTGTGATTGTCATTAATGTGTATTGTGTAACATATTCAACCTATTATTGAGCACGACGAGTATATTTCAGATTTCATTGAAGTATTCCTTTAACGGGACACTGACACCCCCCAAAAGATGTTTTTTTTTTCATTTTTTTGCCAAGCGATTCATTGTGGTGTCGGAATACTACCCAATTAATATTTTGCTACAGAGTCACGTATTTTTTTAATAAAGCCAAAAAACGCAACTGTTCGAAACCGAAACCGAAACCCCCGCACTTCATTTTAAACATCGCAAAATGTTAAAAAAAAAGGTACGCCCACACCAGGGATCGAACCCGTGCCCGCTCCGTGTGAAGCGGACGCCTTTCCACTCAGCTACTGAAGGAACTCATTCGCTTGTAGTAAAACACTGTAACACACATACTCGTGTAAAAAGGGTGTAAGAAGGGTGCAAACTACGCAAAACACCCTTTTTACACGATTTCTGAATATCAGTGCCTGTAAAAAGGGTGTTTTGACGTCTTACACCCCTTACACGCCCTTTTTTACACCCCACTTGTAGCGATGGTTTCTGAAATCGTGTAAAAAGGGTGTATGGGCGAATTTTACGCCCTTCAACCACACGGTGTGAGAGGGGCGTATTGTTGATACTGTCGGGTACACCCATGATTTCATAACCGTTCATATTTATCGCTTTGGTGAAACGGTTGCTGATGTACGTCGGTTCAAATATCGAGTATGATTAATCGCCACACGAAGGCGCGTATGATTAGGAAGTGCTAGAGAATAGTTTTTGCAACTCCGATCGAACTCTCCGTCCGACACAAGCCGAAAATTACGTGTCGCGCGTGCATCAGCTTTATCAGTTCAACTTCGATTTAAAAAATCACCTCCGCTGGCAAAAGGTGACCGAAGACATGTAAATATACAGCCCAGGAAACACACCGTATTACGCCGATATTGTATCTAATCGAAACGATTGTGCCAACATCATTTTGGTTTAGCCAATATTTAACAAATGGGATGAGTCGCGCCGACGCCATCCTGACATAACGTACGCGACGCCGTTTTTGGTTGAGTGTTGAGAGTATCCTGCGTGAATCGGCTATGCCGGAGAGGTATTTCTATTTCTCGACCGCCTAAAATACGGCGTTAAAAAAAAAAAAAAAATTAAGCAAAACGGAATCTGCTCGCTTTTTGCCCGAGAAGTCTTTCTCGGACTAAAAGCAAGCAAATTCCGCTTTGCTTAATCTTTCTTTTTTTTAACTGCGCTGACGCTTTGAACAAGCTGTGGCGCCCTTATTTCGCGTAGTACAGCCTCACCTGACTGGACCAATAAGTGCACTTCCAAACACATGGAGAAAAAAAAAAAGAAAGGGAAAGGAGGAACTCAAACGCATAAACAAGACGACAATCAACGAGATCTACTGAGACAGCATAAGCCTCCTCGGCTCCACACTTTTCGAAAGGGAACCGCCACTCGAACAACAACCACCCCAAGGTCACGCACACAAGCCGACCCTCCCTGCGCAGCGCAGGAGGCAGCAGAGGGAGATTAGCTGCTTTGTCCACCCCCTTTGACCTCGTCTTCTGATAAGCTTCCACACCTTCTTTTGTGTCTTCGTGTGGCCGTGAGCGAGGGCGGAGGCCGCTTCTAGCGAATCAGAGGGTTAGAGCGAAACACGTGACCGCTCTCCGTAGGACAAAAACGCTTGGACGAAGATTTGATAGCCTTCGCCGTTTACCAGGTTATGGTGAGTTGTAGGGACCACGCAAATCCGGTTTCCAAAGTGCGTCCTTCAGTGCTCTCCTGTTTTTCGTGCAAGCAGGTCCTGACGAGTTCCATTTCGCGAGCCTGGTTTTTCGTCGTGAACGGCGGAATACATCTATGCCAACTTTTTTATAATGGCCGTTTATTTCGTCGGAGTCTTTGGAATTATTGTGCTGTGTTTGTAGAACGCGTTTCGGCAAAGAGCTGCTCATCGGCGGACGCAGGACTTCCATTGAATGTGATCGACCGCCTTCATCCTCGACATTGTGTTTGCGTTGTTTCGTGCTGCGCGAATCAGATTGTGCATCTATCACGACAGAGAGCTGCTCATCGGTGACCGCGAGACTTCCGTTGAATGTGAGCTACCGCCTTTATCCCCGGCATTGTGTTTGCGAATTGTTCTGTGCTGCTCGAATCGGATTATGCGTCTATCACGGATTACAGGAGATCGCTCTCTTATATGTAAGTACTCTGCAAGCATGCTTCTGATTGTAGTCCTGCTTCCGTCTCAATAGACCATTTTACTGTTTACAAACATGAACTGCCGCTTGCGTCCCAAGTAACTTCCGGTTGTTCCGTTTTGTGAACATAGTTAGCACAGACATGGCAGCGGCCAGATGACCTGCTTGCAATCGTCTAAAGAGAATTTAGTAGAACCTAGTATAGTCTTGATCGAAAAATAAAAAGTGAACCAGGCATGTTTCGACTCATTCGCAGTCATTTCTTCGTGCAGTCTTTTGGGTTATTACACCCTATCTTATGGGTGTTGGTCATTGCATTTTTTTTACTTATCTTTCTGGCCCCGATTTGGAGGGCGTACTGCGCAGTCATAACACCCTAATAAAACGATGTACTGTGGAATCGCACCTTATTTTAAGGGTGTTCGGAATAACGCCTTCATTTAGGGGTGTTAGGAGTAACGCCCTTCTCTTAGGGCGTTTTGCTACACCAACAAGGGTGTTAGTTAGAGGACAAGCCATTTACACCTTGAAGGGTGTTATGATGTTTAGTGTGTACAGCCGGTCGACTGTATGTCGGAAAGTTTGCTGCCGATTTCGCTCCAGCACATGCACTCCCAGCTTGAAGTCGGGCAGCACCACGCATTGGCCACATTCGCACCGAGTACAGAAACCGTACGCGTGCGTATTCAACTCGATGTACGCAGTTCGTGCTTGACGTTTGAGCGAGCGATGTCTTCAGCCACGAGAAGGGACGACGGCTCGGCGACGTCTTCGTGCAATCGGCTTGCTGGTCGGGCGTGTCGTACGGGACGAATATAAATTCTTTGATCGGTCCAAAATTTCTCTTTCGAAGGAAGACAGAATTTGCCGGTACCGTGAACGACAGTTCTGAAGTAGAGGTCCCACGCCTGTCGTCCGCTGCCATCCGCGAGTCCCACAAAACGCGAAACGACGCAATGTTGAGAATTATGCAGTGAACGCACAAAATGCTTCCGGTTTTCTGTGCAACCTTTTTTTTTTCAATCAACGTATTTGCAGCTTTTTGGAAGCCACGAAAAAATGGGTTTCATATTTTTTTTTTCTATTTTTCGTATTGACTGTGTGCCTTCAATGAACCACGACTTTGATAAAATTTGGTGGTCTTGTTGAAACCTTAGAAAACGGCCCATGACCATGCAAAAGAGTGTGAGCACGACTCAAACCGGCCAGTTCTCGATGGGTGGTTTTCGGGCGGAAAGAAACCGAATTTCGAGCCGCAAATTCTGTTCTGGGTAGTTGGGCTCTCATTTGCCACGTACAACTAAAAACCTCGTTGAGCATAAATACCCTGTCAGCGTCCATTTAAGACGGCTATTTTGATACGAAAGAGAAGACCGAGTCTGATTTTTAAAATCGTGTGAAAAATATTTGCGGCAAGAGGATTTAAAGGGATACTGAAGCGAAACTTGAAATACACCTATTATGGTCAGAAATAGGTTTAATATGATCAATGATATCCGTAATTTATAATCGGGCGTTTGTATTTTGAATGGATGGCTATATTGTTCACCCCGAGGGGCCCGATTGGGCGCGCGCTCGAAAATCAGCCATCGGAGAGCCCGATGCGTCTTGGGATATTCGGCGCATTCGTGACGTCACTTGTGCCAGACGGGAAAGGCTACGGCGTGAATGTTGTGGTTACGAGCGTTGCCACTTGGTGGCGCGTCGACGATTTACAACCTGTGACAACGTGGCCGTTTGAGATGTGCAAGGGCTGCACGCACGCTGCACCACGGCAAGTCGGCAACCACGTCACCACTGACAAAACCAGCTCGGAGGCCGAATTCTCAAAGCGAACTTATGACGAAAAAAGTGCGTACAACAAATTTGAAAGAAAACCCGTATTCTCGAAACGAAATTGTCGTAACTTTTGCGCAGGTTACGACAGAGTCCTACGACAGCTCCGAAGCTGTCTTACGCATTTTTTTACGATCAAAGCCGCATGGCCGACAGCGTCGCTCAGTTACATGGTCGCGACGACCAACGGACATTTTTTTTCTACGTGCTCTTCTCGCGGAAGGAGTACTTCAAACAGACCACGACGAACAAGAACGCTGGATCCACAAACACCCGAGAAGAGCTACAACGGCCACGATTCCACCGACCAAGCGAGCTCGGCAGAATATAGTAGGCCTAGCAGCAACACCGACTCGACGCACCGTTGCTCCGGCGGTCCTTGGCCAATACCGTCTGCCCACGACCGGCTGGCCTGCTGAATGGAATATGCCCGCGCGACCCTTGTGGACCCTTCCGGATGAATAGTTTTATCCCTGAACTAAATTTCAGAGGTCAATCCTTTCCCCTTGTCATCTCGATCTCTTTGTTTTCCGAGGCAGCGGGGACGAACGCTGTCGTCGAAAAGGGACTCTCATTGATTCTATCTCCTTGTTTTGTGTGATATAGAGCTCAAATAAACGCCATACGGATTACCTTCGCAACAAGGTATGTACACTTTGTTATTAGCATGCCATTTTTATTCTGACACGACGCTACGTCACTGTCGAGCCTGTTCGTGGGAGCTGCGCGATGTCGGTCCAACCTTTCTTTGCCGAGTGTCACGTCAGTATCGAGTAGCAATCGTGAAAGATCGGTCCCGAAGCGCTTGCCGAAACGCGGTCTAAAACAGAACGAATCCAGCACTTCGATCAAACGCGCGCGTCCGCTCCGAGTGTGAACAGGTATTTGCGTGGCTCTTGCTGACACTCTCGTAGTTCAAACGTGTCTTTTTTAACGTCGGCTCGCAACTCACAGCAACTAACCGGCCGTGCCAGAAGCGTGCTCGCGTGTTGTCGTGCATAGAGCCGCAACGAGAACGAGCTCACTGTGGCCAACTACGCTTAGTCTTTCTCCGCCAAGACTTTGCAAACGCGTTCAGGCCTAGGCTAATTCTGCCGGCACGCCGTATTTCCGCAGAACGGATCTGCTCCTATGCCACAAGTGATGTCACGAAAACTTCCCGCCATCCACCAGATGTGAAGTTGAAATCGTTTAATTAGGTTTAAAATTAGTTCTCCTGTGTTTTACAGCGCGATATTGATATTTCCGAGGTGATGCCTGTCCCTAGCCCATATTTATGCAACAATATGGGCGCTAAAATTTCGTTTCCGTACCCCTTTAAAATCGCTTACTAAATGCTTGCTTAATAACGCACGCAGTATTGCTTAGGTTACTTTCAGTGTAGACTGTTTTTATTACGGTACATATACGTTTAAAAGTAATTTTTTTCTAAGATACTTATACTTTACGAAATTTGAATCAATGTCAATTAAAGCCGCACGTGTTCAGAATACAACAAAAACAGGGGATGGAAATACCGATTAAAGTTGACAAGGCAGGCAAGCTGGTGAACTAACTCCATAATGAAACGCCCGAGGCTGGGAACAGATAAATAAAATGAACAATCACACACACCGTTTCGAAAGAGAGAACAAGAGCACAAAAGGTTTCCATGCATAACTGACAACCCTAAAAATTTAATCTTGTATCGGTTTTTTATCCCGAAACTTAGAAATACGTTGTTTTACCTAACAGCCGGGGTTGAAATATGCTGTATTGAAGTCACAAAAATTGGAGACACGCAAAGCAATTAGTGAATAACAAAGAGGGCCCACAAATAGTACGCTTGGCACCTGCCTCGCCTTCCTCAAGTAGTTTCCTAGAGATGTAACCAAATACTGCATTGGAAGATAGCAAAAAAAAACGTGCACACTGCTGTAGAGGGTAGCATTGCTGTCTTTCAAAGAGTTATGCTTTGATTAATAATTTTCCCGCGTACAAAGGTCTAGACGGGGGATTGCCAGACGGACATATGCAAAGAATCATAAAAAGAAATGTACACTGAAGAACCGCAATAAAGGAAGGGGCGTGGTATAGTTTTTAAATGACATAATCCATCTCAGTTGGGGCCACAGTGAATTCCGCTCATTAAGCGGTGGCTCTTTCTGTCACTGACCTTGATGTCCTTTATCAGCTTGGTTCATAGTGTGCAGGGTGGCAAAAGGCCTCGAAGGCGCGAGCTATTTTTTTATTTTATATATTTAGTTTTGATTTAGCTCGGAGTAAGAAGGGGAGGGGTGATCGAGGGCGGGAAAAGGGGTCGAAAATTGGGAGGGGGGGGGGGGGGGGGGGGGGGGGGGCTTACCAGCAGGAAGGAGCCGCAAGCCGCATTTGGACCGTCGAAAAAACTGCATGCGGTTCGCGAGCCGCAGTTTGGCATCCCTTGCTCTAGACTCTAGAGCAGCGGTATGCCATCTTTTTGGGTAAAAGGCCGGATTAGGAATCTGTCTCAGTCGCAAAAGCCAGGGGGAAAAAGTAATTATAAACGAGGAAAAAGTAAATAAAAAGCCTATATAAACTTTTAAACACATAAATTAATGTTTTAGGAAGTAATAAAGAATACCCTAAGCCGGATGAATACATGAACCAATTTGAAATTAAATATTTAGCGATCTGTGGCATTGCACAACCGTTGTGACCAAGAAAGCTCACTAAGCATAAACCAAAGCGCATGGATACCTTGGCACATTTGAGCAGTGCAAAAGATTAATAAAAGTAATAACACTATCTTGCTGGGAATACGCAATTGTTGTGACAGAGGACACTAATCACAAGGTATACATAAGAACGCAGAGTACACAGACATAAAGCGGAAGCCTTAGAATGGTGATGCTGATGAGGATTATGTTCAATGAATGTTATGGCGACAGAAAGGCGTTACGAATCGATGTAGTTTCATTGCTTCTGGTATGTTTGTTCGCGCATTTGCACCGCGTCGAGTTGGTGTTTCTTTACGCGCAATTCGTTTTGCGCCTGTAGCAGCAGGTCTGCTGAAAGTGGGCCTTGGGCCGAGCTTCATTGGAAGGACCGCGGCCAGCCTCCTGCCGGTGAAAAAACTTCCGCGGCCCAGGTGTGGCACACGGGCAGATGTTTGCAGACCCCTGCTCTAAAAAATGCGCATTCAGAAAGGCATACAACTTCGTGATTGTTGAAATTATCCTGTCCGTAAGCTGTTTCGGAACTTGTTGTAGTAACATTTATTCGTGTAAATCGTTCGCGGGTTATCACAATTCGCCTAAATACCGTGTTCAGTCGAAAAATACGTTCCAGAATGACGAAAAAGAAAAACAAAATTCAAGTAAACCTGACTTTCTCCCGGTTCTCCTTATTTATTTATTTTATTTATTTTACCATCAGGGCCAGAGGATTTACAGAGGGGAGTGGTAAAAAAAAAAAGAAAACAGTAGAACGACAAAAACAAACAATAAACAGATAGTTAAGAAACGGGAAAACATGGTTACTGACACTTGAATAAAAAGAGCACAATCAACAATTGGTGGAATTGATGCAGGCAACTGGTTTCATTCCCTTGAAACTCTCGGGAAAAATTAGGCAAAATATTTGTAATAGTGGCAAGAAGGAACGCCTGCTTTGTGATGCTGATCAAGACGAGCTGAAACGAAGGATGGTAGGCCTATTAGCTGATTTCTGAGTGCGGAGTTCTGGTGCAGTATGTTTTTAAAAAAGACAAATGCTATCAATTCTACGGCCATGTGCAAGACTAGGTAGAAGTGTTTTTCACTGACGTCACGCTTCCTTTGCGGTTATAATTAGACATTATAAAGCGTGCGGATTTGCTCTGAATAGATTCGAGGGAGTCGGTAAGGTAGGTGGAATCGGGATCCCGGGTAGAGGCTGCATGTCCAAATTTAGACCGTACTATTGTTTTATACAGAAAGTGTTTCAGAGATGAAGGGGCTATATAAACGTTACGTTTTAGATAACCAAGCATCCAGTTAGCGTTCTTAATCACGTACGCGACATGCACATTTCAAGAAAGATTGGAGCTAAGGAACACACCCAAGTGCTTGTAGGAGTCTACAATTTCGAGAGAATTGTTAGTAAGATTATAGAGTCAGTAGTATTGAAGAAACTTTACAAGCTACGCGCTTTAGTTTACATTTTTTAATGTTAAGTTTCATTGACCAGAGCTTGCACCAATAAAAGATGGAGTCCAGATCGCGCTGCAATAGTTGCGAATCGTAGTCATTAGAAATTATTCGGTAAATAGTACAGTCGTCGGCAAATAATCTGATCGAGGAGGAGACAATGCTGGGCAGGTCCTTAATACAAATTAGAGGCAGTAATGTGCCGTGTATTGTGTGCGTGTTCGCCACGCACAGCGAACGCGACCCTTGGCCCAGGCAACGGCAGGCTGATGTAATCGGAGACGCCGGCGGGGGAGAGCGAACCGCGGAAAAGTACGTGACGCCTGCGCGAAAGAACAGACTGGGCGCGGTCGCAGACCGAACAAGACGCGTCCGAACCGAATGTAATCTAACACTTAAATAAATATACGCTTCATCTCAAACCCAAGAATGCCTCGCATCGGGAAAATTGAAGAGGTCGATCAGAAATCTGAATCATGGTCTTCGTACATCGAAAGGATCGAAGTGTTCTCCTCTGCCAACGACATTCCGGAATCAAAGCGAGCCCATGTTTTTCTCTATATTGTCGGACGAGAAATTTACGGAATAATACGGAACTTGGCTGACCTGCCAAACCAAGCACCAAGATGTACGTACAGATTGTTCAACTGGTACAGAACCACATCGACCCGACGCCCAATGAAACGGTTGAACGCTGCAAATTCCATTACCGAAGCAGCTGGAATCCGAAACCCCCGCAGACTACGTAGCTGCGCTCAAACAGCTCTCCCTGCAATGCAACTTCAGTTGTTCCCTCTAAGACCGACTTCGAGACAAGCTCACTTTCGGCATTAAGGACGGAACATTCTCGAAAAGCTGCTGCTGAATCGACGCTGACATTCAAGGCAGTGGTGGATCTTGCCAGTTCGATGGAGGTAGCCATGAAGGATGCGAAGGAAATAAGGAGCGAGACCGAGACCCAACAAGATGTCAATCGCTTGATGCAAGCGCGGAAATACAAGACGTCACTTCCGAAAAAGGCCAGTGAGGGAAAGGGAAAGTCTTGCACAAGCAGGACCTTATGTCACCGCTGCGGCAAAACCAATCACGACCCTGAAAACTGCTTTGCAAGGAACAAAACTTGTAAAATAAGCGAAAGAACAGGACACTTCCAAATGGTTTGCCGTGACAGGAAACGAGATCCGTAAAACTCAAGAAGTAAGGACAAGTCAAACTTCACCAACCATGTAACTGCACAGAACTTGGGAGACGAAACTTCGTTTTATTTCATCAACTCAAGCTACCCGAAACCCATGAAAGTAATGGTAGAGATTTGCAACAAACCTCTTCAGATGGAGATCGACACAGGCTCGCCCGTTACTGTGATCAACCTGGAGACGTTTCAAGAAATGTTTCCAGACATTCAGTTGAAACCTTCGGGAATGACGCTGAAGCCGTACACCGGCAAGCCCATCTTTCCAGAGGGAATGGTTCAAGTAGAGATGCGCTACAACGGGCAAGTCAAGCGTCATGAAATCCAAGTGGTCAAGAATGGGGGACCTCAAATATTGGGAAGGGCATGGCTTCAGGAGAAACACAGTTCCATCTTTGAAGGTCCGGGAGAACTAAAGGACTTCGCCGTGAAACTCTGCGTGAATGATGACGCTTAACCAAAGTACCTCAGACCAAGGTCAGTTCCATAAGCCATCTGACAAAAGATCGAAGAGGAGATGGATCGCCTTGAGAAAGAGCACATAATCACTCCTGTGGTGAGGAGTGAGTGAGCGACTCCATTCTTTCCAGTGATGATGGCAAACGGACAAGTGCGCATATGCGGGGATTACAAGGTTACACTCAACCCAGCCTTCAAGCCAGATAGGTATTCACTACCGAAGACTGAAGATCTCTTTGTGAAGATTTCTCATGGGGAGAAGTTCACCAAGCTGGATTGCAAACAAGCCTACTTCCAGATGCCATTAGCGGAAGAATCAAGAGACTTCACTGTGATGAACACACACAAAGGGCTCTATCAGGTGAACAGAGTGCCATTTGGAATAACCCTAGCATCAGCTATCTTCCAACGCGTCATCGAAGAACTCGTTGGAACCTTGCCGTACACAGGTGCATTTCAGGATTACATTGGGTTAACTCGCAAGAACGATCAACATCACCTGCGGAACCTGGACATCGTACTGCAAAAACTCAAGGAAAGTGACCTTCACTCAGGAAAAGAAAAATGTTGCTTCATGCAGGACTCCATCGAGTAGCTAGGACATGTTGTAGACAAACAAGGTATCCACCCAAATCCCAAGAAGGTGGATGTGATACTACAAGCGAAGACGCCCAAAGACCAAAAGAACTCGGAGCATTTCTGGGACTCTTGAACTACTACGGAAAGTTCACCAGCAACGCAGCTGACATCCTATATCCGCTACATGAACTGCTGCGAAAAGATAAAAGGTGGGAGTGGTCGAGATCATGCCAGAGAGCCTTCAACGAAGCGAAGAAGCAACTCACCAAGCAGAGTCTGTTAGTGCACTATGACCCTCCACTTCCTCTGGAACTGCACTGTGACGCATCGAGCCATGGCATTGGTGCACTACTTCAACACGTACTACCCAACAAGCAACGGAGGCCGATCGCCTTCATGTCAAGAACGCTTTCTAAAGGTGAGCGAAACTACTCTCAGATTGAGAAAGAAGCACTGAGTCTAGTTGAGGGCGTAAAGAAATTTCACCAGTATTTGTTTGGACGCCATTTCACAGTGTGGACGAACCACTAACCCCTGGTATCGATTTTCAATCTTGGTAAGGAAATTCCAGGCACGCCAATGCATGGAGGGCAGCCCTCCTCTTATCAGAAGATCAACGCGGACGCGCCAGCCACCAACGCCGCTGGGCCTGTGAAAACGAAGCTTTTTTATGGGGGAGATATTGTTGTGTATTCTGTGCGTGTTCGCCACGCACAGCGAACGCGACCCTTGGCCCAGGCAACGGCAGGCTGATGTAATCGGAGACGCCGGCGGGGGAGAGCGAACCGCGGAGAAGAACGTGACGCCTGCGCGAAAGAACAGACTGGGCGCGGTCGCAGACCGAACAAGACGCTTCTCAACCGAATCTAATCTAACAGTTAAATAAATATATCCTGCATTATCCTAAATTACCGATACATCACATAATGGACCAAAGACAGCGCCCTGAGGAACTCCACATGAAACTGGTGTGAAAGAAGAGTTAACACCATTGCTCGTGAGAAATGGCGAGCGATTAGTTAAGAATGTTTTTAGCCAATTGAGAACATAAGGGTCAATGTTAAATTCACTTAATTTAGACAGTGGAAGATTAGGCGATACTTTATCGAAAGTTTTATCAAACTGAAGAAAAATGCAGTTCACCTGGAATCTCTGATCAAAAGCAACATGAACATCGTTAGTAAAAGAGAGGAGCTGTGTTTCGCAAGAAAACTTCTTTCTAAACCCGTGTTGAGCTGAGGAGAAAAATGAGTTAGATTCAAGGAAATTAACAAGTTGCGTGTATACGATATTGTCACGAATGACGAAGTGACGAAACAAAGAATAACTGAGGAAACTGAAACGTTTAATGGGGCGGACTTGTGCCCAGAACAAAAAGGGAAATGGAAGATGACACAGCGTCACGGGCGTCGAAGTCGATGTAACAGCAGGATCGGGCGCTTTAGCGAGACTGATTCCGCTCGTCATGCGGAGTTCCTTATGTACTACCCTCGAGGGTTTCTGGAACATGCGGCGTAGAACCTTCGGCGCGTAGAACATTCGGAACTCGATCAGGCGAGAATGTTCTATATCTTACGAGGACGCCAAGTTGAAAGAATAAATAAAAGGCCATTCCGCTGACTGGAATCGAACCTAGACCTTCTGCGTGACAGTCCAGCGCGGTAACCATTTGATCACGCGCGCGCTCGCTCGGCGACGCGCATGGCCATATGTTCGAAAACCTTACACGAATTGCTAGTTTGTGAAATGGGCCTGTAATTGAAAGGGGAATGCTTGTCACCAGCATTGTGCAGAGGAATTATTTGGCCAAGTTTTCATTCATTAGGAAAAGACCCGGTGTCGAGGGATTGTTGGAACATACTAGCAAGGATAAAGGATGAATGCTGTTTTGTTGATTTCAGAAATTTGGAGTTAATTTCATCTGCACCAGTAGCTGAAGATGATTTAAGGCCAGTTATAACTTTTGAAACACCAGCAGGGTTAATTATAATATGGTCTATTAAGCAGAACATGGAAGCATGATAAGTCGGAAGAGTGTTATAGGTTGGGTCAGAAAAAGACTTTGTGAACGCGTCATTCGAAATTGAGGCCCACGGTGATTCATTAATCTGACTGTTATCAGCTGGTTTAAGTGAAGTAACAGATGGCCTTTCTTAAGAAGACATAACACGCCGAAATTGCCGAGGATTATTACGAAGCATGGATGGTAGGGACTGGTTAAAAATTTTAACTTTGCATCTCTAATCACTATCCTTGTAGCATTGTGCAGCGTCAACGTATTTCTGCCGCCGAATTTGACAGAGTGTGTCTTTGGCGGCTCTAAATAGACGTTTTCTTTTGTTCGAAAGTCTGAGAAGTACTCTACTAAACCAAGGTGGACTGGCATTAACAATAATAATTTTCAAAGGAATGTACTTTTTAGTCAGTGTATTAACCATTTTTTTATAAAGTGTCCAGTTGGTTTAACGGAGCGCTCCAAGCATCTTTCCGAAATATTGATCTAGAAAAGTACACAAATCACTGTTTATAGCATCAAAACTTTTCCTTGCAATAGACACGAATGATTTTTCTTTAATTACTAACACAGCTCAAAGGAACAGTAAGAGCAAAATGATACAACGAGTGGTCATTAAGGCCAGGAAGATAAGTAGTTGGACCAAATAGACTAGGCATAGTAGTTGAAATAAGATCTAAAATGTTCGATGTTGCTGTTGTTGTTCTCGTTCCTCGTTGGCTTATCAGCTAATTGAGGATAAATCAAATTCGGAAACAACACCCAAAAAGTTTGCACACTCAAGTGAAAAAGTATCAGGATAGGAATAGCCCACTTCCTAAACAATGTTTGAATAACTAAAATCACCTAACAAAAGCAAGGGTGTATTAGGAACACGGGTTTGCGACTGTATTCAAGGCATCATGCAGCTTATCAGCAAAGTCCACTGGGCATGGAGGTGGGCGGTAACAGCATCCTAGAATTAGATTTGATGTTGAATGGTATATCAGACGAAACGTATTTCAAGAGAACTCTTAGCGTCTACGATGAATGACGAAATATATTCACCAACGCCGATTAAAACGCCACCGCCGCTGCGTTGCTCCCTGTCGCATCTAAATGTATTAAAATGTTTTTGACCAAGAAACAACTCCGTGTCTCTTATTTTTGCCGAAAGCCATGTCTCGGTTAGCACAACAAGGCTAGCGTCACATGTATCCATCGTAGCACTTAATTCGTGGCGCTTTTTAATTAGGCTCTGTATATTAGTAAAGATAACGTACACATTTCGTGGAGTGTATTGGTGACCACTGCCCCATGCTGACCGCTGATCAGACGTAAGAGCACCTCCAGTTGTCGAAACGTTAGGCTCTCTACCAGTAGAGGCAAACGAGCGAGGAAGCTCCGAGCCGCGAACTAGTCCGTGATAATAGATAGAACACCTGTCGTCCAGACACAGTTTGTTGTAGTTACGTTTTAAACTAGACCCCTGCGATTTACTAAATTCAATTAAGTATCTGCGCGCCAAGTGCGCTGCAAAAAAAAAAAAAAAAATCCTCGCCAACGCCGAAGTTGATACCTTTAAGTTTAGCGCTCAAATGCAGCGCTCTACTCCGTCTCACCCTACGATGGACTAGGTCCCGAAGGCTGGCGGCGGAGCACTACTTCAGAAAGGCTTGCATCCGCATTGCGAAAGAGTGCGCGAGAGCAATTCCGATGCGCTGAGTGCGAAGGGCACTTATCTTACGCAAATGGTTCTCTGATGTGATAGCGCGCTATTTTATGTTGGTGAAGTAAAGGTACAGGGTATTTAGTTTCTTAAACATTCATGCCATATTTCGTAAACAAGTCAACTGTTCAGAGAAGTTGGACAGTGAGCACGCAACACTGACGCAAAGTTGGTTCGTCTTAGCCATAACAATTCAATCCAATCCAACTTTTGTGTACGTAAAACGTACCCGGACCCGCATCTCCCTTCCGCACGCGGTCCGTACATACGCTCACGTGTCGAACACTCGATCCGATTCATCTTCATTTCTTAATGGCTACTGCTTCTGATCTCGGGGTCTCTTCGTCACGTCGCTTGCAGACGGTATTTAATCCCTTCAGTAGTCTCCAGTAGTAGCGAGCAGACGGAGCCGTCGCAAGGGCTCGATAAGTAGACGAAAAAGTCGCCTCCGCATGACGCGTCTTGGCGCACTGATACGTACGACGAAGCAAATATACCACGTGGTTTCTAACCGGCTCGTGATTGGATCCGGCGGCCTGTAGCATTGGGTTTTAGTCCATCGTAGGATGAGACGGAGTATAGTTCCTTTGCCTTAAAAGACGCGAACTTAACTATGATCGGTCTACACTTGTTTGCAACAAACTCTCCCAGCCCGTCTACGCATTCGATTATAAACGACGCCACAATTTCAAACGAGTCAGTCCTTCTGCCGTACAAAAAAAAAAAAAACGTCCGATAAAACTTTTCTAATATTTTCTTCGATGTGTCTCCAGGTTTCAGCTGAATCATCGGGAATCCCGTAAAAACAGAACATTATTTCGCTTTGATTGATCTTTCATGACAACAGGCCTTGAACGTAGTGCAACACTTAGTTTCTTCTGGTCATCCCTTTCTTGCCGATTTCTTGCAAAGCGTGATCTAAAGCACCTACCCTATTTTGAGCGGTCGCGAGTCTCATCCACATATGTGTCATTTTTCTTCGATGGATTTTTTTATTTTTTTTTTATTTCCTCTATGCAACCCATTATATTAGTTTTAACCCGTCTCGAATCTCTGCGACCTAGCATTAAGCTCGTTCAAAAGTTGCAGAATTTGTGTGAACTGGTCCAATTGTTCCGCAATCAAAAGACCATAATGTGATTCTATGTCGCCACAACAAAGCAGTAACGAAAAAGAGACAGCACATATCCCAACAAAAGGCTGCACAGAGTAAGGGCAGCGCAGCAGCAGTAAGAATCGGTCGTCCGAACGATAACAATAGCATTCGTTAACGTCAAAACGTACCTGAACAAAGAGGAACAAGTGCCTGTTAGGCATTGTGGCTGCGCTGCTGCCGTCCTGCCCACTAACGAAATCTCCGAGGTGGCTGGCTGCTATAGCCTCGGTCGTTGACGCCGACGTCCCACGTGGTTTAATGGCACGCCAGGACATCCCAGAGTAAAACGCGGGACTGGTCATTATGAAGTTGCAGAAAGATTACGGGTTTCCCCCGGTCAGGGTGACACCTTCCCATGCGCTGGTGATGATGCTTTCGATATGAAGATCGTTTTCAGTTCTGCCGGTGGTCTTTCCATGGGGCAGCAGCCCTCTTCTTTTTTTCTTCTTAAATGAATATGAGTATTTTTTGTGCTGTGTTTGTGTGTATGTTTATACAGCCGGAAGTTATTCAGCCTCAGCTGTAGATGAGCTATTTAGCCAGTGCAGTACGAACGCTAGCCTGGGGTCTTTATCGTGCATCATGCAGTAAGCGAGTATTTTTTTGGAGATGTTGGCAGTTTGTGCAGTGCCGTCTCTGTCCTTATTTCCTTCTCATTTTCTTCTATTTATTCGCAAGGCAAACGGCCACGCCTGCTGTCCACTATATATAAAAAAAAAGTATCAAAGGTGTTTGAGATTGTCGAGAAGATTGAGATTTTATGTTTGTCTTGCTCAGCCGATTGTAGGCTGAATCCGGTTTCTGATACGAGATTTAGATGCGCGTTGGTGTCTGATAATCACTTACTATCCAAATAATTTCAGCGACACATTGTCTTAGACAGTGAAAATTGTAGTTTATGATAGCAAATATTAAGAAATGTATTTAAGATGGAGCAGAAAAGAGTGACAATGAAACTATTTTCCAAATAAAATACCAAACGAATTAGATAAAATACAGTATATTGAGTCAAGTAGGTGAGATAAGTTCAAATGTGCGCGCCCATGACACTCAACCATTGGCTAGGTACGTACAATAAGTATGTATGGGAAACGAAGGTTGCGTCAGCGTTTGACTTGAATTCCGGGGGATAACGTGCCGAAGCAATGAAGAGCATCTCGAAAATCAAGAAAGACGTCAAGAACTACGCACTAACACTAGATCAGTACCCAGCTGTGCATGTAGACAATAAAAAAAAAGTAAGGTCATGTAATGAGTGCGATTTGCAATAAATAACATTCGTTTTATTCTCTCTGCTGCTCATGTAAGTTTCATCTGGCGTTCAACGCTCATATTTGCCTGCTGGAAAACTTTTTAAATGGCGAATAGGCAGAAAAATTTTAACGCCAGATAAATTCAGCAGACTTATAAAAATAAACGCACGTTTTTTTACTATGTGATTTTTCTGGTGCTCCTAAACATCTTGTTAGCATATGGAAGGGTGCGCCACACGTTCCTTTACTGTTTTACTTGTTTCAAATCTTTCAGTTATTTCAGTGGCGTATAAATATCGCAGGTTATCAATATTATCTTTATCGGGATGTTGGCGCTCCTTGAACAAGCCCTACTTTCTTTTTCAGTTGTTGTTCTTAACCAACGTTACTAGAACAACTCCGTTGGGAAACTGCCATAGGAGCCTGCTTTGAAAAAGTGGTTCCGATCTGTACTCGAGAACCGACCTTGACTAAAGCCCCGCCAAGTTTTCAAAGTAGCGCAATGTGCGTCGATGCACGAGGCACGTGCAACGTGGAGCTTTTGGAAAGATCCTGGCGGCACAGCGCAGCACTGAGCTAGATTTCAGACGCCACATTCGTTCCAGAAGTGGCACGCGGCACGTATATCGAGCATTTCCACAATAATGAATGGCGCCAATTTTCCAGAATAGAGGGGCTTTAATCTTGACGCGATCGCAACGTCGCCATATCTCCCGCGCTGGTCACTCCAGGAACTGCACTGCCACACGTATCGGTTCAGTCGAGTTTCGCAAGGGCCGGTGGCGCAACTGTATAGGCTCTGTTTGCAGAGCCAGAGTGTCGCGTTTCGTTTCCCTTCGCCGCCAACGCCGTATTGGCCGAGAAGGTGTCATGTGCGCCGAGCTGGATCCAACCTTCATGCGGGGAAGCGACATTGCAGGCGCCGAGTTTCGGGCGGAGCACGTTTCTCCGTTTGTGTTGGCGAAATATACATTCAACACTAAAATCGAACGAATTGAAAGGCTCTTTCACCACTGAACATTTGATGTAGCCACTGAGTAAAGTATGATCGTGTTGTTTATTAACGCGAGCGATGCTTTAAAACATGTTTCCAAAGTCTGTGAAGCCGACGACTAGGACGATGATCGCGTTGCTCGCGTTTGCGGTGCTGGCGGACTGATAAGCGACCGGCACAGCAAGGTACATCGGAGCAGACAACAACGCGCAGCTACGGCTCACGAAGGGACGGAGTTTTCGTCGGCCTCTACGTTCTACCCAGCGCATAGAAAGAAAAAGGGAACAAATGACAGGTGCGACGGCGCACACACGGCGTGTCGCCGCATTCTATCTTCTCTGCTATGCACGCCGCCTCACAGCCACGCCATTCTACTACACTCTAGCGGTACAACATAAGGTGAAACAAGAGCCACTAAATGAGCTGCGCTTAGCATATCGGCACTCCGTTCGACGACATTGTTGTGGGGGCCGCCATTTTGGTTCGTATGAAGAGCAGACGCAACTGCCGATCGTCATGATTCAAAGTGCGACTTCCTCAGCATTAGATTGGGTGTTAGTAATGCCACGAAATGAGCTACGCTTCAGAGGAACGACATTTGGCCATATTGTGGCTTAAAATCATGGTTGCCAGTTATCTGAAGCTCTATCTGAAATCAGAGGAAACGCTTTCTCGCCCTCCACAAATGTTTAAACAGTTCTCGACAGAGCAGAGAAATATTACATGAGCTTTCTAACACAAAATCTAATGGTGAGGAAGTCGCACATTTTGAATCATGACGAGCGGCAGTCGCGTCTGTTCTGCACAAACACCAAAATGGCGGCGCCAACAACACTGTCGGGGAACGGAGTGCCGATACTCTAAGCGCAGCTCATTTAGTGGCTCTGGGTGTTAGGAAGCTCATGTAATATTGCTTTGCTTTGTCGCGACCTGTTTAAACATTTGTGGAGGACGGTAAAGCGTTTCCTGTGATTTCAGATAAATCTTCAGATAACTGGAAACCATGATTTTAAGCCACAATATGGCCGAGTTTCGTTACTCTGCATCGTAGCTTATTTAGTGGCACTAGGTGAAACGGAGTGTAAGGATGGGTGTTCGCCCCAATAGAGCTAAAGATGGCGGCGTCCCCCGTCCGTATCGCCACCCATGGCCAGCGCCAGCGAAGCACTTACTGTTGCGGAAGATTGGGGGAGGTATCTAGAAACTATAGTAGCAGCAAATATTGTCACAAGAGGTATGATTTGGAGCCAGAGCTTCCGCTAGAACGATTATAACATGTCGCGTGATCTAAAGCTCTTCCAGGGCGGCCATTACAATGTCGGTGCCGATAAAAGTTTCGTTGTGTCTCTTTTGCTTAAATTCGTGTGAATCCTTCTGATTGTCGTCCCTTTACTCTAAGAAAAAGGTTGATTTTATTTTATTTAACGCATTTAGAATAAATGAGAAGTGTGCATATATTCGCTATTAAAAAAAAAAGCACATAGTGTGACATCATTTTTGGTTTCGTTTCTGTTTCAACTGTGTCCGTTGACGCACATCTCAACTGGAGTTGTTAGGCCTATGTACCGTGTGACACCGGACAACTTAGTTGAGCTCAATGACTGTTGGGAGATGTCAACGATCATTGGCCTAATGACAGTTAAGGGCGCTAGTGTAATTAGGGTATTAGTAACGTTATTCTAAACAAAGCTAGTTCCTATTATTCTCCCGCGAAAAGACAATGCATGCGCGTTTTGTTTTATAAGAAAACCCGCAATAGTAGAGTGGTTGCTGTCTGCTTCAATTTGAAATCGGAGGTCCCATAAACGCTAGCGCCAGTTGAACCCCTAGCGTACATTATAATACCTCTATGGTGTAGTATAGCTTCCGAGATTTTTCACGCTCTGGCTGCGCTCCTAAGGCAACTCAGGCCACTGCTTTCTCCAGTAGAAACGGCTACTGTGGGGCGCTCGGTGGCGCTAGCAACCAAACAAAACAATAAAAAGAAATGGCCGCGAATTATAAACACAACCATTATCGTCGGTCTACGGAACTTAGGAGCAACGCGAAATGTGCTCCCCGTCTCTCGCTGCAACATACAGACATCTGACAAGGAAGAAGTTGATCGAAATGTAAAATGTCATCTTTTCAAACCGTGAAAAGTGTAGAACATGTGTCCGTGCATGTAAGTGAAGTTCAGAAAGCTGTTATCATGCATGACGACAAAAATATTTCTATGGATGTCTCGCCGGCCCAAAGAGTATCCGCAGAGGACAAGCATAGATTCGCACTCAATCTTGCGCTCTGAGGTCTCATCCAGCGAAACATCGCAAAGACAGGAGCTGCAAATATAAATTAAGAATCACCATAGATCGACTTACCTGTCTCTCTTCTGATGAGAAAAACAACGAAAAAGCAAGCTTTATGCCGGAGCAGAGCGAGCGAAACATCTCGGAGGCTCTCTGTATAAATAGTGACTACGGAATATCTGGCGTCACGACGCATTTTTATTATTTTTCCACTCTGAAACACGTGAAACGGCGTCATTTGACTCACGGTCTTAGCCATAGGGTTATTATAATGTACGCTAGAGGTTCAGCTGGCGCTAGTGTCCATGCGACTTCCGTGACGCAAATTGAATCAGACAGCAACCAGTCTTCATTTGCGGTGCTCCTGTGCATTCCTATGGAAAACCCCACGCGCATTTTGTCTCTTCGCAGGAAAATAACATGAAACACTTTAGTCGTTTGTGTCGTACCGGATAGTATATACCTTTATTGACACTGTAAAATTGTAATTGCTTTAGTTAAAAATTGTTCTTCATCAGTGAACGATGTTTCACTTTGCTCTATTTCAGGCCCAAACATGTGTTCCACATGATTGAAACCTGAGACTGTGGTTAGAAAAACCGAAACTCGTGAAGGATAAAAAAAAAAAGGACAGACAACATCTTGAGACTACAGTGGTTTAAAGGCCGTGGGAATCACTCGAAAAAAGATAGCACTCTTAAAAAAGAATGGTATTTTCTATCGACGGTACAGTGATCGTAGCGGAGTCACATTCGAACAAGTCGTACTGCCGCATCCGTTCCGTGCAGACTTATTGGCTGTATCTCACGACAACACATGGACAGGGCATTTAGGTATCACTAAGACTAAGAAACGGCTTCTCCAGGACTACTACTGGCCAAATTGTTTTAAAGACGCTGGGAACTTTGTAAGGTCGTGTGGTATTTGCCAGAGTCGGCAAATTTCAATGAGACGTGGAAGGCTCCTCTGAAAGTGCTTCCGGTAATCACAGAGCTGTTTCTAAGGCTTGTCGTAGATATTGTGGGGCCGTTACCTCCCACAAAAAGAGGGTTTAAATATGTTCTAACAATGCTCTGCCCAGCAACAAAGCTTCCAGAGGCTGTTCCACTGAGGGAGGTTTCCTCAGCGGCAGTTCTGGATGCTTTAGTTTTCCAAAGGATATTCAGTCGGATCAATGTAATGTATTCGTGAGCGCGTTAACGACGACCTTTCCAGAGAAGCTAGGCATTAAGGTGATTCACGGCTCAGTGTACCACCCACACACAATCAGTGTAGAGAAGTGACATTCTTTGTTCAAGCGAATGGTACGTGCTGCTTTTCTCGAGCATGCAGAATATTGGGATAGCTATTTGCCTGGAAACATGTTCCCTTTAAGAACAGTGCCACATGAAGCGATAGGGTTCAGTTCCGCAGAGCTAGTTTACGGGAGAACGTTGAGATCGAGAATAAGAATGATCAAAGAAGTATGGGAGGGTTCAGAGCAGGACATCATAGTTGTTGGGTACGTGTTCCGCCTTATTAATAAGCTACAGCAGATGCAGGACATCGCGGCAGAAAAAATGAAGATAGCACAAATATCTGCTGAGAAATATTATGATCACCACACCAGACATCGGGAATCCCATGTTGGACAGAAGGTGATGGTCCTAAAACTACCACAAAAAAACAAGTTAGAAGTTCATTGGGAAGGACCTGCAACAGTTAAAGAGAAACTGTCGGACACAAATTGTGTCATTTCGAGACAAGGAAAGAGAACTAATATCTATCATTTTAATTTTCTGAAACCCTATAATATGAGTGAGATTATGGTCAACTTCACTCCTGGGGAAGTGGAGGAAATACGCTCACAAGAAATTACGAATCTTGTGGGGATTCCTAAGCTCTCCCTTTCCCGATGGCTCCGATAATGGCCGCAGGTCAAAACGCTCGGCCTCCTTCGCCGTGAGCTCTGACCTGTTCGTGAGGCGGAGGGCCGCCTGGCTTGGGGGGCACTCCTGTCACTCTCTCTCGGGGGGACCGATTTCCGTTCCCCCGCTCGGCTGTGGATCACTGTTGACAGGCGAGGAGGTTTCGCCTCTGGTTTTCCCGCTTTTGGGGAAGGGACTCGTCCGGGTGACCGCGAAAGAGATAGGACGTGTGTTGGCGACTTCTCCGATGCTTCCCCGGTCTCTGCTCTCCGGAACCCCGCGTCTGGCAGGTAAGAACCTTTTCTTACCTTGCCGGCGCGGGGGGCATTTTGGATGGGGACATAGTAGTTCTTTTAGAGGAGTATTATAATAAATGCTCTTGGACTCTCTCCTCACTCTGGTACGTGTGTATTCTCTTCCGCTATATTCGAGAGAGTGAGACAAGGTAGACGATCATTGGCACCGACGGAGGTAATTTATCGAACCGACCCGCGGTAATGTAGCCCTAAACGTCGTCTACATTGCCGTGGAGATGTGGGGACCGCGCTACTAGGTTTGACGGCTCCTTTGAGATCGCCGCCGCTGTTAAGACAACCCTTTGGTTACTCTATCGGTGCCTGTGTTGGTAGCAAGCAAAATCCCACATAAAATGGCGCCCAACATGGGGCCACGGCTTCCTTTATCGTGGCCGTGGCTCCTGGCCTCCGTCCCCTTGTCCGGCCTTTGCCAGCATCCTTGCCTTTGATCGCCCCGTACCATGAGCCTCCTGATCCCGCGAGTTATGGTTGAGCGATTAATGCCGAGTCGGCAGCCCGCAGTGCCACCCCTTTGTGCGAGCGCAGTGTGATTCGTACGTGCGTTCAGAGATAGGACGTGTGTCGGCGACTTCTCCGATGCTTCCCCGGTCTTGGCTGTCCGGAACCCCGCGTCTGGCAGGTAAGGACCTTTTCTTACCTTGCCGGCGCGGGGGGCATTTTGGATGGGGAGATCGTAGTTCATTTTAAGAGTGTTCTAATAAATGCTCTTGGATTCTGTCTTTACTCTGGTGCGTGTGCCATGTGTCGAAGCGTGTCACTTTGGCATATGTCCTCTGGCCGCTTGTCGGGTCCGTTTCTGGCCACCTTTTTTGTGGTTTTGTTTGTCGTTTGCTCCTGCCCGTTTCTGCCGCCTTTGCGGCCGGGCAGGCGAGCGTCGGTTGCGTGCGCCCCCTCGTTTGGAAGCTGCGGCGCCCTTTCTTCCCTTTGGGGAGGTCTGCGGACGGCTCTGGGCGTGTTGTCTGCTGGCGCATTAGGACTTCGCAGGTATACTCCGAGGTTGTCCACTCCCGTTCACCAGCCCACTGCGGCCGAGATGGCGCCAAACCCCCGGGGCGGCGTATCTGGGACTTCCCCAGCTGGTCTCTGCGGGTGGGCGGCGGTCATTGGCTTTTTCGTGCTGCCACCTTCAAGATCGCCTCACCGCTCTTCACTGCAGCCAGCTCGTACCGCGACACCTGGGTCCAGCGGCGTCAGCACGGTGCCTGTGATGCTCTGCGGTGCTGTGGCGGCGACTGTCAAGTGCTTGGAACTGGAACTTTCCTTTTCTTCGGCCGTGTGCGTGAGCTGTTGACGGCGGACACTGTGAAGACGCGCGCTGGGTGTCGTGTGTATTTGTTGGGGGTGCGCAGAGAGATATATTATTTTACGAGAGCAGGTGGGCCTCCTTTATTCTTTATTGAGATCCACCTGCCGATGGCTCCGATAATGGCCGCAGGTCGGAACACTCGGCCTCCTTCGCCGTGAGCTCTGACCTGTTCGTGAGGCGGAGGGCCACCTGGCTTGGGGGGCTCTCCTCTCACTCTCTCTCGGGGGGACCAATTTCCGTTCCCCCGCTCGGCTGCGGATCACTGTTGACAGGCGAGGATGTTTCGCCTCTGGTTTTCCCGCTTTCGGGAAAGGGACTCGTCCGGGTGACCGCGAAAGAGATAGGACGTGTGTCGGTGACTTCTTCGATGCTTCCCCGGTCTTGGCTGTCCGGAATCCTGCGTCTGGCAGGTAAGGACCTTTTCTTACCTTGCCGGCGCGTGGGGCATTTTGGATGGGGACATCGTAGTTCATTTTAAGAGTGTTCTAATAAATGCTCTTGGACTCTGTCCTTACTCTGGTACGTGTGTCTTCGCTTCCGCTATATTCGAGAGAGGAAGACAAGGTAGACGATCATTGGCACCGACGGAGGTAATTTATCGAACCGACCCGCGGTAATGTAGCCCTAAACGTCGTTTACATTGCCGCGGAGATGTGGGGACCGCGCTACTAGGTTTGACGGCTCATGTGAGATCGCCGCCGCTGTTGAGACAACCCTTTGGTTACTCTATCGGTACCTGTGTTGGTGGCTAAATGCAGAACCCCCACAAGCTTAAAGTACCCTCTCAAGCACTTACTCCGGAGGAAGTAATTGAGGTTTTTGTAAAACTGTCAAAACTAGACATGAACCAAGTTGCAGATCTAAGAAAGGTCTTCGGAGAATTTCAGGATTTATTCATAAACCGGCCTGGTCACACTACGCTCGTCACTCATGGTATAGAACTGACATTGGATGTGCCGGTTAGTTCAAGGCCATACAGAGCGTCACCACGTCAGAAAAAAGTTGCTCAAAGAAAAAAGAAAAAAAAGATCCAGACAATGCTAGAATCGGGAGTCGTTGAGCCCTGCGAAAGTGATTATATGTCACCTATGATCTTAATAGAGGCACCGGGGAAAACTTCCAGACTGTGCGTTGATTACCGTAGATTGAACCTCATCACAAGAGATCAAACTTACTTGATCCCAAACATCGAAGACCAAATTGAGCGGGTCAGTTAAGCCAACTGGTGGCAGCAGTAGGATCTTCTGGGCGGCACTTTTCTGACCAAATCCAAGGCTTCGAGCTCCTGATGGGGACATCTAGGCTGAGGAACAACCCAGAGGCGGCAAGCGCGGCTTGCCACACGACTGGTCCTGGCGTGTTCAGCCGAAGAGTCAGTTTCACGGACACAAGCGTCAGAGACGCTGGAGATGCTTCGCATAGGCTGGACTAGATCGCTGTGGAGATTAAGGTGGGCTGGAACGGATAGCGGTAGATCGGTCATCGGGTGAGCGGAGGATTGAGCATTTTTGGCGCCAACGTCTCTTTGTGTGCGAATTAAGGTTAGTTTAAAAAAATACTACCAGTCAGGTTTTTGAAGCCTTTACAGGGCTATGTCCGGCGGACTTATCTAGACTATTGCGGCGCCTTGGACTTTTTCGAGTCATTTGTAAGGGAAGCTCAGGTTTGTTGTAAAGGAAGTATACCTTAATTCAGCAGCCCGTTTATTGCGGAACTCATTTCTTTTCCTATACGGTTCCTTTGAGCAAAGTTCGCGCTTAATATTATAAAAGGTTTCTAGGAAAAGAAAGTGATCGTGCTATATAGTAAACGCATTAACAGTGAGCGTCAAATATTTTTAAACACGGATTTTGTGTAGTTAGAAAGCTCGTAGTAACTTTGAGCTCAGTAAGGCTGTCCTCACAGTGCTCACACTGCCATGGATCTGGGCAGTGTGAGGATTTAAGCCACTGTATTGAAACATTGTCTCTCCCCTTTTCTTCTTCCTTCACAAATTTCCGATTTTCAAACCACAGTCTCAAGTTTCAATCATCATGTACAACTTACACCAGCTCGCCTGCACTTTAGCCGTTTTTTCATGTGTTCCAATGCAGGTGTGTAAAAACAAGCCACGGTTCTAAGCGAAAGAGCAATAGAAAGGTATATAGAGTGTGTTCAAGGTTCGCCAGCGTTTCAGTGACGCTTATATATATTGCTATTATACCAGTCCTGACACTATAAAAATGACCCCGTCTTGCATCTTTACGAGTGGTTAAAAACATTAATAACTTAAAGAATAAAGTAGGTGGGCTATGAAAGTTTTATGTTTTTATTAGCGGTGTGCGAATATTCGAAATCTCGAATACGAATCGAATATTTTGCTTATTCGAAACGTATTCGATTCGAAAATTGCATATTCGGGAGTTCCCGAATATTCGGCTAAAGCCGAATATTCGGGAAAAACTGCGGATATTCGCACAAATTACGAATATTCGAGCAAGTAACGAATAATCTGCTTGCCACGCATTCCCCTATGAATATGCCTATTCACTGAAAAAGGCGTACGATGCGTGCGTTATCGGTCTGCTCTGTTTCTATCTGTCCGATGGCAGCAAGACAAGATCAGTTTCCGTTTCTTTTTCACCAAGCCCTTTGTTGTGTGGCACTTTTATAGCAATATGTGATGTAATTGCGCGTTTCATAAATTGATTCAACAAAACAAACCTCGAGAGTGAAATATAATTAGAAATCTCGAGAGTGTTATCTAATATAAATGTTTGAAAACTAAAAAAAAAAAAGAAAAGGCTAGGTGCGAAAAGAACATTGCATCGCCATCGACAACAACTCCTGCCACTCCCGCTCGGTCAAAACTAGGGATGTCGCGAACCTGCCCAGGTTCGAGTTAGACGATGTACGACTTTTTCAAACTTTCAACGTGATGTTCGACAAAGGTTCGACTGAAGTTCTACTTTTGTGCGCATACGCGAAAAAAAAACAACAAAAAAACTAGTGGACTCACCTGGCAAAGGAAAAGTGCAATATTTGTTGGGTTTATTGGCATCACTGGTTCACATTAATAACTAATCAAAACGTTATAAAAGCGCATATTTTTGCTTTTATATGGTGTAAACGTTGGTAACCATTTTAAAAATAGAAAATAAACTACTTTCTAAAATCTTTGTTTCCCAAAATTTGAAATATTCTCGTAGCAGCCGGCCAACACTGTCCATAAGTCAAACTTCTTCATACGTTTGTGAAATTTCGCAGGTTTCCCGATTAAAGGGTCTTTCTACTGGCGGAAATGTTGTCGCGGCGCGTAGGGAGCGCTTACTTTCTGAACACGTTGAACAGTTAATTTTTCTACACGATAATTTGTAATGAGTGCATTACTAGAAGCATTTTAGCCTGCTGCAGCCCAGTAAAATGCAGTTGCATTGATTTATTTAAAAAAAGGCAATAAAACCTGCTGTTACCTCTTGTTTTCGAATTTTTTTTTTTTTTACACAGACATATTCGATATTTCATTTGATATTCGAAGCCCGTTTTTTGTCTTATTCGTATTTGATTCGTATTTGAAAATTTCAATATACGCACACCCCTACTTTTTATTATTTTCTATGCTGGAAACTTTCATCAGGACTTTCTTCTCAAATATTTCGAGCGTGCGGGTGATACCTTGAACGTACAACAAGAATCTTCGCACAGAGCAGAAAGAATAAGGCAGTACCTACTTGTTGAAAATCGGACTATATTACATGCTTTCAATTTATTTTGATCGTACATGCGCAGAGATGTATTGATCCAGTGCTACTGCATAGTTCTTGCCGTCTCTCTTGGCTTTCCAGAAGTCCTTCGTTCGGTTGGTACGCATATTCCCCATGCTGAAAACCTCCGACGTCGTGTTCGCGATAATGGTGTCCGACAATGCACATAAATACATGCACAATACGTCTTAGCTCAGTTCTTAATTCAAATAATTCCAAAGAAAAACGCCGTGACTGACCAATTAGTTCGCCTGCCTGACAGATAAATGCTTCAAGCTACGTAGTACGCACGAATTATTCGGAATATTTGCACTTATAATGAAGCGCAGGGAGAAAATGCATTCACTTTTTCCCTTAGGAATGCATTAGCGGATGTAAATTTTCAACTGGTTGCGGTCTGCTTCAATTTGCTACAGCACACTAGCGCCAGTTGAACTTGTAGCGTACATTATAATAACTCTATGGTCTAAGCACCTAGAGACTGAATTCGATGAAGCGAATTATGCGACAAAAACTGATGAACGTCGCCCGAAGGCACACTCGCTTTGCGAGCGACGTGGCAGCCACTGGGCTGACACCACGCGCAGAAAAAAAGCCGCCAGGCAAAATTCGTCGCTTTTTCGCAGCATATTCGTCCCATGAAGTCCAGCCTTAGCTATAACCTGTGCTACGTTGACATTAGAATTTCTTCTCATTAGGTATTTTTTCCGTGATTACTTTAAGCACCAGAGCAGGCACGCTTTTACACATGTGAGTTTGAGACGCGCAAGTTTGTTCTGCATCTAAACCGTTTTAGAACGCCTCCTTTCTTTTTTTTGTCTTTTTTTATTCCGCGTTCTATTTTGTTTTGGAACGCAGTCTTTTTTCTTTCTCGTTGCGTGCTTTGGGTGGGCTTTTTCAGCGTCCCATTCTTCTGGTTCAGTCCACATTAACAACAACTCACGTCTCGGTTTCTTCGATCTGGTTTCAACAAGGAGAAGAAGCAGGCGTGTACGACGCTGGCAGCCATACAGCTCCGGAAAATGGGAGTGCGTGTGCCGAAGCGCCAGCGAGAGAAGGCGGGGTGGCGATACAAGGCCGGGCGGCGGTCTTCGCGAAAGAGGGCCGTGAAGTCTCCCAGCTTGCGTTGGGGCTCGAAACTGAGCAGCGTCATCACCTTGTCGATTCAAGACATGGTGCGTGCCACTGGTCTGGCTGGCTCTTTGAAAATTAAAAAAAAAACACGTCTTACGCCCATGCTAGCCTCCTCTTCCGCGCAAGTGGTTTAGGGAACAACTGAACAGATCTCCCCAGGACCCTGGAGTCACTGCTGGTCGGGTTCCAGCTGAATCTCGGCCTGGAGGCTTTGCTGCTGGGGCTTCTGCTACTCAGCGTCAAGCAGGTCCGGGTGCTGCGCAACACCTGCTTGTTCCTGGCGGAGGTTGCATGCCACAGAAGACAAAACCGCATGGACACGTCTAATTTGGCCGTGGTGCTGGCACCCAAATTCTCGGTGCACCCTACGCGCCATGTTCCCGCACAAATCCCCTACAGAGCCAGATTGGGCAGGGATCGGTGCTCCAGTTGCTCGTGGAGCAGGTTTTACAGGTGGGGGTGGTGTCACTCACGCTTGAGGACGTGGAGGTCACCGTTGCCCTACGCGACAAGTGGAAGAGGACCGCGGCGGGTTTGCTGTTCCACCTGCGCAACCTGTTGCCGCTACGCTGAGTCCTTGTGGCAGACGGGGATACCCCGGTTCCCAGCACCTCCGACAACCCATGAGCCCGGACCCTGCGGACCGGACCCCGAACGTCAAAGCGCCACCTTGTAGCGCCCCCTGGAGCCCGTGGTCTGTAGACTGGTCCCAGCGGGCGATGCAGCTGTTCGGTCGGAGGGCAGAGACGCAGCAGAAGCCATCCGGCCTCCCTCCCTGCAAGAGGGCCGAGGTCCCAAGTGCGTCAAAGAGCACCGAGGTCGGATCAGACGAAGTGCCAGGGCCACTGCTCGTGGACGCGAGTGTGCTGTCGCAGGCGACGGGAACGTGGCCAGCCGCCTGCGCAGGGGTCGCCCGTACACCCGCCGGTTCGGGCTGCCCTCGCCCCCGAAGCCGTTCGCTGGGCAGAGGAAGCGAGGGCAGGACCAGCCACTCCTTGAGCCAACATATCCTTTGGATTTCAAGCTGGCCTTGCACCTGGACACGTCGACATGTTGACGTCAGTCGCACGGCTCCACTTCCAGAGATGCTGTCGACGGCATCCAATCTTCGTCAGACGACGCCGCCACGGACGCGGGGGAACCGGAGAGGCCGGAGAAGCTCGGAAGTGCTCCGCTGCCAGAGATGACGGACCGTGGCAGAAAACGGCAGATCATTCTGCAGATCAGCCTGCGAAACGCGGGGATGGTCATGACCAACGCGCAGCTCTTCGAGCGCAGCCGGCGCCTCATAGGCGGCTGAATTAATATCTTAAACGGTTGCATCGATTTTCACGCATAGCATCTAAACAAACTTTCAGCTTTTCCACTCTGGTGAAGAAGGAAGACCAGCGAAGCTGTACTATGGTGGGAATGAAGTAACGGCCGGCCGCAATTCGGCAAGCCAGACTGGAATGGCGGAAAAGGTTGCAGCCATCTAAGAGCGACGGAGGCAACCAGATAATCGGCAAGCCTGTTGTCTGGTTGCCGCCGTCGCTCATAGATGGCGGTAGCTGTCCGGATTGGTGTGTTGGCATTTGTTTGCTGGCGGACACGACCGTGGGGAAACTAACCCTTAACAGCTCCGCAGTAAAAGAGAAAAATGTATACATTTTTGCTTTTGACCAGACACTCTGACAAACGGCGTGATGTAGATTTTCAAACGAGGATAGAATGCGATAAGCAAGAGTCAGTACAAACCATGACCTCCACCTGATTGGAGTTGCCCAAAAATTGGTTCCTGGCATGGCCTCGGAACGTGCGGCGAGGTGAGGCGCACCTCCTCTCCAATTCCTCTCCGACCAAGACGTTCGCTGCTTCTCCTACAATGTTGCAAGGTGTTTCTTCCTGAAGCAAACGCCTGTGAGCATCGAGGGTTTGTAAAATGCTATTAAAAATACACAAGCATCCTCTTCGGGCGCGAAGGCGCACGAAACAATTACATAAAAAGATCAAACCACTAAGAGGTGACAGAATATAAAAAAAATAAAACTATGAAGTGATGGAAGTTTCAGAATCAGGCATTAAGTTTTGAGATAGGAGATTACAGTCCATACACAAGTTGTACAGAAATAAAAAAAATTTATTAGGTGGGGTTACTCTTAAACATCAGAGAATGTGTTTAAAGGACAACTGAAAAGAAAACATTTTTTTAAGCAGTTTAGTTGGGACATTCAAGTGAAAATTGAGTTTTAAGCGAAAAAAAAAAAGTTAGTGTAATATTGTCCAAGCGAAATTTATTTCAAACTCCGCGCGCAAACGTCCATGACGTCAATGAATGGCCATACACTCTTTCCACCTCAACGAGATGGTCATTTAATCTCTCTACCTCAACATGATGGCCAAGCCGATCAACGCCTCCCAGAGAAGAAGGCCGTAGCGCTCTTCTCGTGGCGTCGTAAAGGAAGGCCATCGAGGGCGCGCGTCGAAGCGAAGGGAACACGCGTGGATCGACCGTGGTAAAACGCGCTTTTAGTCACATGCGCTAGTCTTATTAGCTAAAATGAAAGCTGCACATAGCAGCGGGGCTAGAAAACATGTCATTACACGGTCCAGACATTACACCGCTAAAAAATCGGTACGAAATGGCACGACGTATGCGTATAAGACGTCTATAGGAAAATGTGATTGTTTTAAGTCGAAAACATTGAGTCACGCAATTATTGCTGTAGTAATGCATATCTTACACAGAAATACTTCGACAAAATGGCGAGACACGCAGTGATGGGACACAGCAAAACAGACCACAGTTAAAAATGAGGCAGACGTAGTCAACGCGGAAACGACTAGGCGAGTGTCACTTACTATCATATAAGCGATGTTACGCGAGCAGTCACTGAATTCTTGCATTATACGCCGGCCACATAGAAAGATTAATGTAATTTCAATCGAAGGACGTCATCGGGTCGACAAATCAGCTTGTGGGTCTCGTATATTTCACTCAAGACCGCGAGCTGATTAAATCCCATATCATTTAATGGAAATATAACAACTTTTTATTGTGGCAGGGGTACTAAACTTACTATTTACAGTCAACTAATTTACTCCTCTTAATACAGTTAAGATTCTGATCTAAACGCTGTAAAGGCAATAAAATAATATTAGTATAAATAAACACAAAAGCACAAACAACGCACTTTTAATAATCCCACCAACTTGTCATTCACCTCACAGTAAAACCTAAAATATTACCAGGCATATTCCCAAATGTTGACGCAACTGCACACGGATAACGGCGAAGAACGAGTTTCCATTTTATCACGACATTTAGACAAAAAAAAAAATCGACTGCAGCACTTTACTTGCGCCCTGCATGACCAAGAAAGCACATAAATAAGTTGTTTCTCACCTGTCGATCGCATCCGTATGTCCCGCAATATTCCGCTACGGAAACATTTGAACATGAACTCCGCGAAGTCTCTCTGTCGAGAGAGAGCTCTATCGATAAGCGACCAATGTCATCGTTGACTAGTGGCCACACGTCACTCAAACCGTAGCAGGACTTGTTCCGCGGATACTGGTAAATGCCCTAGTATCAAGAAAACACAAAAAAAGCTACCCGAGACTGCGTTGACGATACAAAAACAACGGGAAGAAGGAAACAAGTCTCGAAAGAACCACACACGAGAGCACCGGCAGCAGGACGAAAAGCTTAACGTTGTCGACCCATCTCTTACTCATGTGCGCTCCCTGTGGCGATGACTGGATTTTTTTTTCGGTTCCCTTCCCTCCTGAAATGTCTCAGCGTTCCTTTTCAGAGAGTCAGCAGCTCACACACAACGTAACTTTACCGGAAGCAGAGCCCGTATGAGGGAAGAAAATGTCGCGTCGGAGCCGGTTCATTCGAAAAGTGTGGGGAGCTGCGGGACTGCGCGTAGTACCGCGGTTACTGGGATAATCATCGATATAAATTTGGTACTTTCAGCCTTGGTAACGCGTTGTATATTACGTTTATATTATATATATAATAAATTGTACAAGACTTCGCTTTTAATACTTATATTAGTGTCAAATAAGCGCGCACGAACACCACCATGTCCTCGACAAGAAACATTTTTTTTTCATGTCGATACCAGATATTTTCTCACGTAGTTGCGCCATGGCCTCCACTCGGAGCGCTAACGCTTCTTTTCTAGGGTGTTGAGTCGATTCGCCTCTCCTCCACGCGCCCGAAATGCCGAGAGAGAAAAAAATAGAAAGGAGGCGACCGAAACTGCCTGAGTCGATTCGCCTCTCTCCACACGCGCCCGAAATGACGAATAGAACATAAGGAGTGATACCGGACTTAACTCGCGTCTCGCGCCATCAATATCTGCTACGAAAAACAATTGTTTTTCACGTAAATATATTTTTTGACAAGCGTCGACTCAAACACGAGTGCTATAAAAAAAAAACACTCTTCTTCTTCTTTTTCGTGGCCCTGTGAACATTGAAAACTTTTTCAGCGCAGTATCTCATGGCCGGACAGTTATTGGGCGGCAAGTTTGTTTAATTTGGAACCGACATGTGTATCTGGAAGATTGTATCACCCGAAAAAAGTGGCACAGTTGTGTTATCCAACTGACAATTAATCTTTTATATATTTTCTGTTCAACTATTAGAAAAGGCTATGGGGCCACGGCAGCTCAGGACGCGCCTCGCATGGGTCCTGCTACCTAAGTCCACTTTTGGATGACCAAGACCATTTTACGGTTCCCAAACATTCACCACGGGCTACGTAACGCACGGCTGCACTGACTGTTACCACTTAGCTAAACCTCGGATTGGCCGTCTGTACAACATCGCCACACAGTCCCGACCACGCCGACATAAATTTAGGGTGGAGGACGATAAATGAATTAAAAATATCTGCCTCTATCGGTACCGCCTGTGAAGGCACCAACCAGAATTTTAAAGCCAAATTGAAAGAAACAAAAATAGGCCGGCATAGTACACCCACAATGTTCTTTGTTAAAATTAAAAACCCATTAAGGGGAGGCAAGAAGAACTAAATCCGTAAAATCGATAACCCTAGCTAAAGGAGCGGGCTTAATCACGAGCTTCTATATGTTTGTTGCGCTTATTTAACAATATGGTAATTTTTTCTTGTTCGGCCGTGCTTGTTCTTTGGTTTTTCTTTTTGTTTCTTTGTTCTTTGTCTTTATTTTGTTTCTGTAAGAAATAAAGTCTTATAGTATTAAAATGAAGAACTATTTTGTCAATTTTTCTAATGGAGTTTTTCTCTTTATACTGACAATTATTTAAGTGAGTACAGGCTTTTTTTCAAAGATACGAAGTAACCGAATTAGCATAGTATACAATTTTACTGTGCTTTTTTCTCATCTTTATGTGCTTTTTGTCTTATTATTAAGAAAACATAGCAATATCAGGAAAAATCAACCCAAAACAAAACGAAGATCAAAGAAAACGTTTTTTTTTTACATCTATGTACACGTAATATTTTATACATTTTTTTTACATTAACGTTCTCCAAAAGAGGATTAGTTGTTATGTTTCAGGATGTGTTTGGTTCATCCTTTCATGTTTCCAAGGTATTTATATTTATTTTCTTTATGCACTCTACTTTTTTCTATTTTCTAGAAAAATTAGAAGGGCAGGTTTTGTTTTTGTTGATGTCATTTTTAACATTTCCCTAACAGTCTTTTGAGGTAGCCGGCCTTGCAGGCACGGTGGGAGTGGGCACCTCCCAGGTCTGTACCCTATTCCCAGGTGGGACATTAATGCCCCCCCCCCCTCCCCCGCATTCCAGACTCATTCCCAAAATGATGTTTTGTTGAATTTCAGTCTGTTGTTTTGTTGTTCTTGTATGGTTGCTGTTTCTTTTTTTCTTTTGTGGGAGTATTGGCTATTTAGCTGGAGGTTGTCTTTTACCTCTTTTCCTTTTATGGGGGAGATTAGGGAGCAACGGGCCTCCTCCCCCCCCCCCCCCCCCCCCCCTCTCTGTGTTACTCTTACAGTCTTTTGAGACAAACGGCCTTCCTGGTGCGGCGGGAGTGGGCACCTTCGAGCAGAGATGGCAAAATTACTTTCAAAAAGTAATGAAATTACATTACTAATTTCTTTTCTGAAAACTGCAATAAGGTAATTAAATTTCATTATAAATTACCGCAGACTAAAAGTAATGATATTACATTACAATTGCTTTCCAAAAGTAATGAAATTACTTTGACATTATTTTTCAATACCTTGAGGCAGTCATTCGTCCCCATTGTGTTTACAGTATATGTACCAAAACTCAGATCTTCCTGTTTACACCGTAACAGCCTTGTGCGCTTCAAAGTGAACCACATTGAAGAGTGGTTTTTGCTGGCGCACACAACAAAAGTTAAACATAATGAATAGTTTCTTCTTTAGATGTGTCCCAAAGACAGTCGACTCACCGGTTTCGCTGTTCATTCAACGGTAAAGGTCCTTACGTTAAAGGGTGATATGTTTCTGTCTTCCCGATTTTGAAGTTATAGTTCGTGTCAGTATGTTAAGTCGGGCCATGGGAGCTGGTTCTCACAAGGAGTCGTCATGTGAAACATGTTTCTTCCGGCTCGTACGCAATATAATTCTCTCCTCCCGAGAGCACTAGTTGAGACATCCCCGGTCATTCCTCTAGGTAGTATTGTTACCGAACGCCCGAAGAACCCAAGTTTATGCGCGTTGTCAAACAAGAGGCATGGCTATTTGCTAGGCAGAAGCGTCGCTAGTTGAGGAAGGGGATTGCGCGAGCTTCCTAAATTATGTACTTTCCCAACGAACGGGTGTCGATATCTGCTCGTAGGCTTATACCCGTGTCAGACGGCGTTCTAAAGTTCCTTTTCACTAAATGGCCTTTTCACTAAAGGACCTTCTAATAAAGGGGAAGTAGCTACACGACCAATAAAAGGCATGCACGAGTGATGTTTATTGCTTTGGTACCGACAACCGATAGGTGAAACCGAAACTAAAAAAAAATATTACGGTATTTTTTTTTACGCTGTTCTCAGTTGAATATATTAATAATAGTAACAGGTTTTAAAGTGTATTTAAATGCATCCCAGATATTTTATACCAGTATTCTATATTTGAACACATTTACATCTGCATTTGGTAGAAATCTTTATGTCCGTCTGGCAACCGCGTTTCCGCTGCTTCTTGTTTTTCCTCGTTCACTCCGCTGACTGATTTCTTCCTTGTTTCGCCTCCTTCTCAGTGCTTTTGCGTGAGTTTTAATTTATTTACGTGTATTTTGGACGAAAAGAAAACAACAAAAACACAGCGAACAATTCAGGATGGAGTTTGATTGTGCCGAGGCCATGCGCCTCGTGCAGGCACGTTTGAGCCAGTACCTGCACTAGAGATAGAGCTTGACTCTTCGAGAAGCGAGAGAGAAGTTATAGAGATGGCACTCTTCGCCAACTCTTTCACGATTGCCGCTCTTGCCGTGCAAAGCGTAGAGCGGATCGAACGCAGGCTCTGGTCCTACCAGAGGGGCGAGAGCTGGATTGAGACAACCTTGCCGCACCTTGGCGTCCAGAACTTCAAGGCGTGCTTCCGGGTTATGCCCTGCACCTTTCGCTATCTCGTCGACGTCTGCCGCCTGACGATGCAAAGAGAAACGACCAACATGCGGACTCCGATCAGTGTCGAGAAGCGCGTGGCGATTGCCTTCTATAAACTATGCTCAACAGCCGAGGACAGGACGATAGGCCATCTTTTTGGCGTCGGTCGCGCAACAGTCACTATCGTGTACCGCGAGTTCTGCCGTACGATCGTGGCCAAGCTGGAGGAGTCGACAGTGGCGATGGTGCGGCAAAGCGAACTGTACAACCACATGTTGGAGGTCGAGGCGGTGTGCGGCTTCCCAAGCGCTATCGGAGCCTTGGACGGCTGCCACCTAGCAGTGTCACCTTCAAAAGACCACGACTGAGACTACCGGAACTACAAGGGATGGTAAGTTACCAGTCAGCCCATTTATTTATTCAATATTTTTGTCACCTAGAATGTGTACGTGTTAATTCCATTCAACTCTTCAAAACGAGCATGTTTAGTGCGCAACCGCGAGAGTTGCTCATTAAACGTTTCCTTTTCTGTTTGAGGTGGAAGGCAGGCAGGTACAGTGAAGTTGATCCTGGAGTCTTGGGTCTCTTTGCTGTAATGGGGCTGCTGTTGTATGTTGCACAATCTCTTCGTTGATGTCGAAACCTGAGGACGGGCAATATAAGCATGCTGTGCATTCATGTAGGCGAGCAGTGGTAAAGACATTTCTCTGCTGAAGAAGTTTGTTAGTAATCAGCCCAGAATCACCCCAAATTTCAGCCCAACAAGGGGTTTAAGGTCTGCCAGAATCCATGCGGGGCTCTGTGTCACCGGCACGGGTCGCAGCGGGCAGCAACATTACCAATGATGATGTCACGAGCAGGAAATCAAGGGAATAAAATTGAAGACCAGGTAAACGCACCAGTCGAATATGCGTTCGAGGCACCAGTACATCGCCTTCATCACAATCGTCACTGTTGAACCCCATGTTCTCACTTGCATTCACTCCCTTCACGTCCCGTGAAGCAAGTGATCACGCATAACAAAGAAAGATGTTCTCCGCGTCCAGTTTCCTACCAAGCAACTAAACATGTGCCAAAATCCACCATGCAACTCAAAGCTTAACTCACTATACATGGTTTTCCACAAACCACTCACTGCATACAGCTCAATGACCCCACAATGCACGATTATTCATGCAGCCATTTTTTTTTTATTTACAAAATACTGCAGATGGTTTTCCACCATCCAAGCAGGAAAGGGTTACATAACCTAGGTAGCACCGAGTTTTGGGCCAAAATTTGGCTTTTGTGTGGGAGTTTAGCGCATTAAAAACCCCGAAAAAGCCGAAGTAGAGCCAAACCTGACCTTCCTTGGCAAGAGTCTGGGTATTTTGGCCCTAATTCGCCAAACGAGTGCCAGATTTAGGCTTAACTGCCTGGTAGTTCGGCTGTCATCTGGCATATTTGGGCCTAAATCGCCTAACAAATGCCAGAGTTAGGCTTACTGCCCGGTAGTTCGGCTGATATTTGGAAGTTTTGGGCCAAAATTGCCAAACAAATGCCAAAGTTAGGCTTCACTTTTTGATAGTTTGGCTCTCATCTGGCACCTTTGGGCCAAAATTGCCACAGATGTGCCAGAGTTAGGCTTAGTGGCTTGTAGTTCGGCTGACATCTGGCATCTTAGGGCCAAAATCGCTAAACAAGTGCCAAATTTAGGCTTCACTTTTATATAGTTCGGCAGTCATCTGGCACCTTTGGGCCAAAATTGCCACAGATATGCCAGAGTTATTCTTACTTCCTTCTAGTTCGGCTGAGATCTGGCATTTTTGGGGCAAAATCGCCAAACAAGTGCCAAAGTTAGGTTTCATTTTCTGATAGTTCGGCTCTCATCTGGCATCTTTGGGCCAAAACCAGAGAAAAGCCATACTTTGGCACGTTCCAAATACCGAAATTGGGCGTTGCTCTGGCAGTTATGGCTGAAGTATGGCACCAACTTTGGCGCTCCTCTGGCGGACCAGAGAAACGCCAAACCTCGGCATGGCCCGAATTCCCAGATTAGGCGTTGCTCTGGCAGTTATGGCTGAAGTATGGCACCAACTTTGGCGCTTGTCTGGCGAACCAGAGAAACGCCAAACCTTGGCATGCCCAGAATTCCCAGATTAGTATTTACTATGGCAGTTATGGCTCAAGTGCGGCACCAACTTTGGCACTCCTCTGGCGTACCAGAAAAGAGCCAAACTTTGGCATGCCCTAGGATCGCCCAACTAAGGCTGTAGTTAGGCACCATACTTCGGCACTGATGAGTGCCATGGTGCAAAAACCTAACTGCGCCAAAGTTGGGCCCTTATGTTTGCCAGACCTTTGCCAAAGTTGGGCATTCCTCTGGCGTGCTACCTGGGAAGGTTTCGCAAGAACAGTCAATTTCACTGCAAGCTAACCACCGCAAGCAACTCACCACCCGCTACTATATACGAGTGTCTCCATGCACTTATGCTATTGCTGGCAACTCCTTGTAGCATCCCTAACTGACCTGGCTCACAGAAACATCTAAGTATCCTACATACCTTGTCGTGTGCAACTCCCACCTTGCGGTGTAGCGTAAGCAATCAATGCCGTGCATCCCACCACAAGTGGAAACCCGCAGCAAGCGACCCACCCCGGCCAATCACCACAATTGTCTCGCTACCTATTCACTAAGATACCTCCACGCAGCTGACCGAAGGTGGAGTCTAAATGCAAACCCACTACTGCACTTCATTCTTTGTTTCTTCATTGAGTGCTAGCATTGTGTATCCTCACATTGATTATTTCTTATTTTTTCCTTTAAGGCACAGCATCATCCTTCTGGCCATTGTGGACCATCGGTACACATTTCGGTATGTCAACGTCGGTTCACCTGGAAAGTGCCACGACGCCCACGTGTACCGCAATTCAAGGCTGCCAGCGCTGCTCAGCAGTCTTCGGGCAGAGACACCCCTGGTGGTCAATGGGACTGCCGTGCCACCCATCGTGCTGTGCGACCAGGCATTTCCATTGACGCCAAACCTCATGAAGCCATTCCCGCATGGTACACAGTTATCAGTGGCCCAAGGGGACTACAACTACTGCATTTCAAAGTCCAGACGCATCGTAGAAAATGCCTTTGGCCGGCTGAAGGTGAGATTTAGGATCATCATGAAGAGGACCGAGACAAAAATAGAAAATGTGAACTGTGTTGTTCGTGCGTGCTGCATTTTGCTCAATGTCTGCGAGCGATTTAATGACCCTGTAGGCCCCAAGGGCTGAACGACACAATGAAGGACATTGAAGAAATGCGTGCTAATCAGCCAGTCTGCACCACAGAAGCTGTGGAGGGCAGCTGCCCAAGCGTGCGTGCAGCTCTGGTCAACTACTTCGCTGCACACCCGGAGCTCGGATTGCGTGACGGTTAGCTGGTAGCCACTTATCATGGTAAGCTACCAAGTTCCAGCAAAACAAATAATGTATATAGATTAACACCCTAACTGCGGGGTATCAATGTTAGTACTCGTGTTGCCTCAAGAACTGTATTGATAAGTTCATAAACCTTGTGCATGTGCAGCAAAAGCGAGGACGAAAGAAGGCCAGGTCCTGTCCTCCCTTCGTCCTCATCTTTGCTGCGCACGCTCAATCAAATGACCAACCAACTAGCCCTAATAGCCACCCTTCTTGTGATGAGAAGGTTTATCTCCTTGTGGAGCATCACTTATTTGTCCAGCTACTTTATCAATAGTGTATGTTTCAAACAAAGTATATTTTGAAGACAATGTTATTAAACAGGTGAGCCGGTTGATACATAATTTTTTACAATATCTGGAAACAATGGACGACCAAACGGGACACACACAAACCCCTTTGCCTGAGGTTTTTGTTCCAACTACTCACCCATCATCCGTCTGTTTCAAATTGCTATGCACTTTGTTTCTTATCTGAGATTCAAATCTTGTAAGAACTACTTCACTGTATTATGTTTTTAGGAAAAAGATAAAAGCTTGCTTTACACTTTTCATAGCTTTGTGGCTTAGGTAAAAAAAGTTTATTGCTTTCAGGTTTTGGTAAAGTTATACATTTTGGTATCCTTTTACTTTTCCATTCTGCGGCGCATGCTTGCA